>OY757915.1:2830478-3535478 GCA_963585895.1 Sepioteuthis lessoniana | reverse complement strand
GGGAATAAAAGTTTAGAAAGCAGATCGACGAACGAGCGAGGGACATTTTAACTCCTAATATTCGGCAAGCATATAAAGAAATATTTTCTTCTGTTTGCCCCGTCTTAATTTGAGTGAAAGTTTTAATTTTCATTTGGTTAATGTATGGAATGCTTCAGATTGCTTTTCGACCATCTTGCATGAATCGAACATCAGCTTCTGAGTGGCATAAGAGATTCGAGGAAGGCAGGGAATCTGAGCGGATGATGAGAGGTGTGGGAGGAGTAAGGAAGTCAATACACCAGAGATGATTGACCAAAGGGTTAGGGTTAGGGTTACTATGTTGAGGTTTTAAGGGAGTTCAGGAAAAGATTCCATCGGAAGAGGCAATCACTCTTCAAATCGGGTCAGTAGCATTTCCACCAGGACAATACACCAGTCCACAACTCCATCCTTGTCACTGACCAAGATGGGCATCAAGATAGCTCCTCGTCCTCCTTATAGTCCAGACCTTGCTCCCTGTGAATTTGGTTATTCCCTAAGCTCACAAGCTGTCGTTATGAGACAATTGAGGAGATAAAAGAGACTGTGAGGAAGGTCATTGACACGCTTGCACAAGAGGCCTTCCATGGGGCCTTCCAGAAGTTGTTGGAAGGGTACAACAAGTGCATTGCAGCCAGAGGAGATTACTTCGAAGGGGACTAGAGTTTCATGTGTGTACTATCCATAAAAGTGCCCATACGAAAAAAATCTGGAAACATATTTAATGATACTCGTATATATATATATATATATATATATATATATATATATATATATATATATATATATGTGTGTGTGTGTGTGTGTGTGTGTGTGTGTGTGTGTGTGTGTGTGTCTATATGGTCTGTAGATATCATTAACATTTTCCCATTTATAATACTTGCCCAGTTGGCTGGGGCTGTAGAATACACCGACTGCACATCTGCAGAGGGGTAAGACCCCCCCCCAACAAGTGTCCTGAAACAATCTGATGGTGAGGTTCCAGCAATGCAGGAGCTATGAGGAATGCGGAGTACCCCTTCATTACCATCGCTCCCGGGTCCACTTTGGCCCAGAGTAGTAGGACCTGATAAGGGTCCTATCTATGGGTTAAATAGAACTAAACCGTGCTTCTTTCACTATACTAATTTTTGCATTTAAACTGCGTATTTATGCTAAACTAAATTGTTTTAAATAGATTTTTTTGACATTTGAACTGCGTACTAGTGCTGAACTGAATTGCTCGAAATAGAACTGTTTTTACGTCTAAACTGTGTACTTATGCTGAACTGAATTATCTGAAATAAAACTGTTTGACATTTAACTGTGTGTATTGCCCAGTCGGCTGGGGCTGTAGAATACAATGACTCCTTCTCTGCAGAGGGGTAAGACCCCCGTAACGAGTGTCCGGTATATGACACTAAACAATCTGATGGTGAGGTTCCAGCAATGCTGGAGCTTTGGGGAATGCGGAGTACCCCTTCATTGCCATTGCTCCCAGGGCCACTCTGGCCCGAGTGGTAGAACCTGATAGTGCCCTATCAATGGGTTAAATAGAACTAACAGCATTCTTATGCTAAACTGAATAGTTTGAGTAAACTGAATAGCTTGAAATAGAAATGTTTTTGACAATTAAACCGTTCTTACATTTAAACTGTGTGCTTATGCTTAACTGAATTATTTGAAATAGAACTGTTTTTCGACATTAAAACTGTATTTACACTTAACTGAATTGTTACATATAACTGCTTGAATAGTTTGAAGTATAAATGTTTTTGACAATTAAACTGTGTACTTATGCCAATCTAAATTGTTTTAAATAGAACCGATTATTTACATAAAAGGGGATTTGGCGTTAAATAACCTACAAAGGTTGATATGCCATAAAACCCAACAAACCAAACCATTTATAATACGACTTAATTTTCCCGTGTTGTAACGTTCGCCGTTTGTTCTTGATTTCTAACGACCAACGTCATCTTCAGAAGTTGAATTTCTAAATTCAAGAACATCTCGAAAATAAATAAGTCTTATTTATTTCCCCGTTGCGAGAAAAAAAGTTGATATGGGCCCAATTCAAGTAGATGAGCTGATCGATGCGCTCTTCATCTCATGAGTTGACAGCCCTGCTGAAGGAGGCTTGTCGCTTACATTAGTGCTGCTACTAGTGAAACATATTACCCACCGCCTAATTAGGCTCACGTTCTCATTTGTCAATAATAAATGTTCATTAAGTGTTAGTAAATGGAATTCAAAGATACATACGCACAAACATACACACACACGTGCACACACACATACATATGCATACACAGATGCACATAAATATATACACATATGCATATACATAAATAGAAACACATTTCCCTTCAAACACATACAAATATTTAATATATATATACACATATATACATATACACACATATATACATATTCAAACACATATATTCATACAAAAATATATATTTGCAATCATATATACGCATATACACACATATATTCATATACACACAATATATGCATGCACATATATATACATATGCACACATATATACACACTCACACATATTTATACACAAGTATAAATATATATATATATATATATATATATATATATATATATATATATATATACACACCTATACTTGCCCAGTCGGCTGGTGCTGTAGAATACACCGACTGCACCTCTGCATAGGGGTAAGACCCCCCTCCCAATGAGTGTCCTGTTTATGACATTAAACAATCTGATGGTGAGGTCCCAGTGATGCTGGAGCTTTGGGGAATACAGAGTACCCCTTTATTCCCATCGCTCCCAGGTCCAGTCTGGTCCTGCAAGGTAGCACCTGATAAGGCCCTATCAATGAACTAACTGCATACTTATGCTAAACTAAATTGTTTGACTAAACTGAATAGCTTAAAATAATGTTTTTGACAGTTAAACCGTACTTACATTTAAACAGCGTGCTAAACTGAATTATTTGAAATAGAACTGGTTTTTGACATTGAAACTGTATTCACACTAAACTGAATTGTTTAACGTAGAACTGTTTTGACATTTAGCTGTGCGTAAACAAAATCTGTACTTATACTAAACTGAATTAGCTGAATTAGAATTGCTTGATTAAACTAAATACCTCGAAATAGAAATGTTTTTCACAATTAAACTGGACTTACATTTAAACTGCGTGCTTATGCTAAACTGAAGTATTTGAAATTGAGCCGTTTTTTACATTGACACTGTACTTACATTAAACTGAATTGTTACATATAACTGCTTGAATAGTTTGAAGTAGAAATGTTTTTGACAATTAAACTGTGTACTTATGACAATCTAAATTGTTTTAAATAGAACAGATTATTTACATAAAAATGGATTTGGCGTTACATAACCTACAAAGGTTGATATGCCATAAAACCAAGCCAAACCAAAAAAAAAAAAAATATATATATATATACTCCTATATATGTATATTCACATATAGGCATTCATCATCATCAAGTCGCGCTGCTTGCACGCATTTCCCTGCCTCTCTCTCTCTCTCTCTCTCTCTCTCTCTCTCTTCGTTCCTAACATCAATCGCTCCTGGTCAGTCCTCCAGATGGCATCCTGTTTCTATACAGAGTTGTTGTAGGTAGATTCTTGATGATCAGCCAACACGTACTTGATGATCAGCCAACACGTACTTGTGAAAAGGTCCATAAGGAAACGTCATTTATGAGTTCGTCCTTGCTTCTCCAGCAATCTCCTGCATGTCTCGTTCGCCTTATTTGAATAATTTCAAAGATAAGAGGTTACGAGCCCGTACAGCTGTTTCGTGAGGTGTTGCTGGTTAAAAGTTTCTTTCAGATAGCTCGCAACATTCTTGTGTAGTTCCCATTTAGCTTCTTCTTTTTTTTTCTTTTTTTTTTTTGTCTATACGTTTTGTTAGCGTCCGTGTGGTTCATCCATACAGTAGTATTGACATAACCGATGCTTGGAAGAAATTTCGTTTTATTTTATCGGGCAGTTCAGACTTCCATATGATCGATAGCCATTCGATAGCTGTTCACGCCTTCGCTAGGTGCATATTGATGTCATTTTCAGTAGACGAGACACTGCTACCGAGGTACGTGAACTTGTCCACTAATTTCTGAGAGCCACCATTTAGAGTGGAGATATCTCCTTGATTAAAATGCGTGTACTCCGTTTTGTTTGCATTCAAGTGGACGACATTGCCTCCGACTGCCTGCTTCAGACTATGCAGCAGGGATTCGGCTTAGGTAGGTTTATTTGCAAGAAGCTCTATGTCATCTGCATAGTCTGCGTCCGTTATAGTTTCTGCGAGATAACGTCAACTTCTTGCCTTTTTAGAGTAAAACCATTTTCTTTCATTAGATCAATCGACGTTCGAAGTACATAGTCTAGGCAGGTTATGAACAGATATGATGCTAATGTATCTATCTTCTAGCAGAACTCCAGCTATAATGTCGAAAAAGTCTGTGTGTCTATCCGGTAAGCGAATCTTGGCTTTCGTGTTACAATAGAACATCATGATGGCAGCGACAGTTTCTTTAGGGAGACCATAAGCTTGAAGTATTTGTTTTATCTTCCCACTGTGTACGGAATCAAATGCATTGGAGAAATGTACAAACAAGAGGATTGCCTCTTGCTTTTTTGCACAAACTCCTTTAATGATTCGACGGACTGACAGAAACTGTGAAGTTGTGGATTGATTTCTCCGAAAATCATTCTAATTTTTTTAAAAGAATCTTCTCAATTTCCTGCTCGATGCGTTTAAGGAGCAGAGCATTGTAAAACTCAGCCGCTATGAAAGTAAGAGTTATGCCTTTGTAATTCTTGGCGATTCTAGAGTCGCCTTTCTTGAAGAAGGGGAGATGCAACATGTTGCCCATTTCTCTATTGTGTTCTGGTTATATATGTAATCGAGTTTCCTTGTCCTCCATACCTCAGGGGATATTTTGTTGAGGCCGGCTGGTTTTATGATTTTAATTTCTTGTTAGTACTAAGTTGAGTTCTTCTAAAGTAAACTGTCCTAGTTTCATTTCAAGTTGGTCATTATTAATTTTCATGATACGTTTTCTGTAACTTTAAGGGAGTTTCCAAGCCCATTCTTGTAATGTTCTTCTTGGCTGGCAGCTATTAGATAAGCTCCTTCTTATTTGTCACTTCATTTACTATCTGCCACGCTATTCAAGATTGTTCATCTTAAACCGATTTTTTATTTTATTGATCTGACTATAAATGTATTCTATTTGTTCTTTTTGGTATGCGTAAACTATAGGATGCAGCATGGTGGCAACGAAGTAAGGCGTAGGAACCCAAAGACAGGTCAACGGTGCGTTTCAACTGATGCTGGGCAGAAAAAAACCCACACATTCATACACATATATGTATACACGCACATATACATATATACGCACACATAAGCCCGTGGTCTAATGATTATCGTCGTAGGAAGTGGAGACGGTAACACAAGTTCAAATCCTGGAAGAAGCTGATAGCACAAATGTCCTTTGGAAAGGTATGAGCTAATTATTCTCCCTTCAGCAGTGGGGAAACAACAGGGCAGACTGGGTTCATTAGGCTTGTTAGGCAATCAATCTAGTAGAAAAACTCCAGTGCGGAGTGGTTGATATGTATGTATATAATCATAAAAGCATGCGAGGTTTTCTTCATCGTTAATCACGAAAACTCAACAAGGAGACAATATGAAAAAATAGGGGGCTTTTGTTGGCTGGGGGAGTTTTAGTTAGAAACTCCCTCTTATCCAGCTGTGTTATTGTGATGTCTGTATTTGTTGTAGTTTCTATGAAAATACATGAAAGGCGTTAATTTGGGTGGGTCCATCGTATATATAAATATATATATATATATTCAAACACACACACACATACACACCTAACTGCGCTCATCACCAACTCTCTCTCTCAAACTCTCTTATAAATATATATATATATATATATAAGTTGTCCGACAATAGTTGAGGGCAACCCAAAGGCTCCCTTTTCAATAGCTACTACACCGAGGTGTAGAAGAGGGAGCTATGCCTTTCCCTAGATGGCTCTACTTACCCTTGATCCGTACTTATAATGCTAAGAGTTAAACAACGAGGCATCAAGTACCCTTTTTTGAGTCTTTGGAATAGGATTGAACCCAACTCTCCGACGTGGGTGTCCTCGTGGTATAATGGTTAAAGCAATGGACTGCGGAATCGTAGTAAGCGAGTTCGTACTCCAGTTGTGCTATTACGTTTACTTTCGGGCAAATACCCTTGGGAAAGGTATGAACCCCCTTATCCTTCCACCAATGTGTTAAATAGTACCAGAACTATTCTTCTAGGAGAATGGCTTTGGAATTAAATAACCAATAAATGTTGATATGCCATTAAACAATCAAACCAACCAACTAACCAACTCTTCTAAAAAGACTCAAACCATTATTCCAATGGGAGAAAGATGACTTTTCCTGATAGCCATGATGGTGTCGTTGTCAGGAAAATATTTTCCACGTAATCCCTCTTTAACTATCTCGATTCTTTGGAATGAGCTGATATATATATATATATATATATATATATATATATAGATACATTCCCTGATTATCTTGTTTTTTTTTATTTGTTTTGTGTGTGTGTGTATGTGTGTGTGCGTGTGTGTGTGTGTTTCTTCATATTTCATATTTACATAGTGTCTCTCAGTCTCTCTCTCTCTCTATATATATATATATATATATATATATACGTGCATGTGTGTGTGCATGTTTTTGCATGCGTATATACATAAATATCTAATGCAGTTATCCCAGAGAACATTTTGTGTTTGATTGATCGATAGATAGATGTATAACTACATCCATACAAACAAGTGATTTGATGTGTGTCTTCGAGTATATGAAAGAAAGAGGGAGAAAGTGTGTGTGTGTGTGTGTATGTTGGGTCTCCCTTACACTTTTAAAATAGCATCAGCTACACAATGAAAACTATTGACCACACAACTTGCAACTCTATCAACTCAAGTTCAAAAATTAAAGAATTCTTTTTCTTACTATAAAAAAATAAAATATAATATAATACGCGAGCATAAAAGGAATCAGTTGAATTGATGGGGGATCATAGAAATTGGTGTATTTATAGGATTACATCCAGTGTTTGTTTTCTGAATAATGGCCGATAAATCAGAAAAATAAATCTATTATCATGAAAACAACGTTTATAGATCGTGTTTGTGCCGGGTAGGTGTCTGGTTCTGCCTGTCTGACACATAAAAAAAACATCGCTTTAATTAATTGAGTTTACTTTTTTGTTAGTGAGAAGATGAAATCTTGCCAGCTCTCCACATCGGCTGCAGTTAATAAAACAAATAATCTGTTTTCAGGTCTCCTTATATGTCGTAATGGTTAGCAAGCTAGAGTTGATGACCATTGAAGTGAGTTCAGTTCTCACAGGACATACTTTTGGCCCTGAGCCACAACTGAGCTTTCAGAGACGCTATTTTCCTTTTGTTTTGTTTAGTATTTTTATATTTCCAAATTTTCTGTTGATAAAACGATTGATGGATTTTAACGGTAGGCCAACTCGTTTGGGGTTATTTTTAAGACTTGAGGTTAGAGAACTACATTGTACATATATATTTACATTGTTTTGTTTTACTTTTATTTTTAGTAGTTTTTTTGTTTGTTTGTTTGTGTTGTGGTCTTTAGATAAGACCGGTGGAAGAACAACTCAAACAACGGGTGATAGGTAAACGTTATTTTATTAGCAGAAAAAGGAATTCATACAAAGGAAGTACTAGCCGTGCTCGGCTTGCAGTCCGTCAGTCAAGGAACAAGAGATTGTGTCCCCCGAGCGAGCTAAGCTCGGAGAATATGTTTAGGTTGGACCAGTCCATCTTTAGGGTATGGTAGGATATGTCCCCATAACAGTTTGTTGTTTGTTTGTTCTTTATCTGATCAATTAGTCAAACCATAGTATCTATATGATTGTCTCGACCGTATTTTTCAAATTGCTCTTTTGAAAAATAAACATCCAACCCTTTTTTATCTTAAAGGCGCCAGAATGTGGTGGCTGAGGATCAATTGCGTTGAGAATAACAAGATTTTGAGTGTCCTTGGTAAGAAATTAAACTGCATATGATGGTGAGACTCCAGTCCTGAAGTCTAGAAAATGGAATACCCCTTTATTACCCTTTTTTATATCCAGTCAGTCTGAGAGGGTTAGTACATGTTAGGGCCCTGTCTGTGGGTCAAATAGAACTGTTCAATCATTTGCTAAGGACTATTCTTACGATGAGTAATTTGAAACCATACAGCAGTGTGCGAATTATTCTTATTTCATTGGCATACTCGATGAATAGAATTACAAATGATAAATAGCAGTATTTGGAACCATTTTGCTGTGAGCAAAATATAATAATAATATTACATAGAATCATTAGAGTTGAATAGCAATACTTGAACCAATTTACTGTATGCAAACAAATGAGTTCTGACTCGTTTAAAAATGATGTTATCAACAAACTATTCACTTATGGTTATATATACTCACACACACACACACACACACACACACACACACACACACACACACATATATATATATATATATATATGAAAACATTGATTCACAAAAACATACTCCCCACTGATCCTAATAAAAAAATAAAACTTGTTATATATTATAATAAGTTTAAAACCTCGAATCTAGTCATTAGAAATAATTCCTCTCCCTCGATTGGAGTTTTGTAAAAAACCAACGTTATATATAAATTTAAATGTCCTTTAGGAGATTGTATCTCTGATAATAATAATAATATATATGTTGGTTTAACCTCAACTACCCTGTCGAGGAGACTTACAATGTACCTTTCAGACACAAGTTCAATAGCTCAGCATTTAAAAAAACATTCATGCCCAACAACACAACT
This sequence comes from Sepioteuthis lessoniana, assembly GCA_963585895.1. NCBI lineage: Eukaryota > Metazoa > Mollusca > Cephalopoda > Myopsida > Loliginidae > Sepioteuthis > Sepioteuthis lessoniana. Next base: position 3,526,556 of record OY757915.1, on the reverse strand, counting down.
ACGGAAAATTCTCACCGACAACACAACAATATTAGAACATCAAAATAATAAACAAAAACTTCAGATTCTCGAAGCATTACATATCAGAAACCTGCAGCCGACACTTAATAGAATTGATTTTCAAACCAGTGCTAATGTACTTAAATGTCTTTAGCTACTGGCACTAAATATAGAATCACATTCAAAAACAAACGCCAAAACCTTCAACGGCAAAGACGCCCTTACACAGTAGTAATATGCTAAAACAAAAGTTACATCACTTTTGTAGTAGATCCTCCCCTGATGATGGCCCAAAGTCGGGCAGAAAGTACTAGGGATACATGCAACTATGGACAATACATAAATCAATTCCCCCAGAATACAATAAAAGTAATACGGGAATTCGAACGGATCCAAAAGAAAATATGTAGATATAAAATGTCTATTATGTTTAATGAAATTTGCATTAACGAAGAAATGCTGCCTAAATATATATATATATATATATATATATATATATATATATATATATATATATACGTATATATATATATATATATGTGTGTGTGTGTGTGTGTGTGTGTGTGTGTGTGTGTGTGTGTGTGCGCGCGCGCTGTTTGTGTGTGTGTGCTGTTTGTGTGTGTGCTGTTTGTGAATATGATTTGGCAATATATCATCCACAACGGTTAATATGCTATAAAACACTACCAAATTTTACTGTCTAATACAAATAGGCTGTTCATAGTTGTATGGTGTCAAGTATTCCCATTTATACTAATTAATATCGTTTTGTTGTTGGGATAGTATTGATGTTGTTATGTTGTATTCTCACATAATAAATATGCTTATATACACATGCATATCCATGCAGAATAATTCACAACGACTCAATGATAAGGACAGACGCAGGAAGATTTCTTTAACAAAATATGTACCTCTCACTTTATTGCAAGGGTTCGAAAAGGTTATTCAAGGTTTGCATGTGAGAGGGAGCTGGAGACCGAACATAACTGAAATATTTTGACCCCTACTCTTATGGCCGTCAACGTTGTGTCTTTCTGGTTCTCCAGATGCTCAACCGGAGGCCCTGGGGTCCACTCTACTGGGTGCTGGCTCTCTTTACTGCATCTTATCAGCAACTTCTCTGGTCCCCAAACTCCATCGGGGTTCCTGAGGGCCCCCTCGGCCGGGTGTGGCTTTCCCTACCACACCTCGTCTATAACTCCCTCTCCAACTGTCTGGAACTCCAACTTGACGTCTGTCTTGACTGAGTTATATGATAGTTCAACACCCACTCGATCGCCCACTCGATCTTTGAAATCGCATGTTAGATCGTCATCGAGCGGAAATAACTGTCATGCAGTTTACAGGTCACTCTCTTCCGGTGCGTCAGTCTATGAGTGTACCATGGGAATTTTTTACCTCGTCCCATTTCATCAGCCAATTTCCGCCCACGCGTTTTCCTCTCATAACTGCCATTAGAATGTGTCACCTCCTTCCGGTGCATCACCTTGGAATGACATTTTTTGCCGGGTCGAAGGTCAAAATATAACAGTTAGTGGTTATGCTTACCGAGTCCGTATTGAAAGGTAGCGAACGAAATATTTTAAGAGAAACGAAGAAAAAAAAAAGAAAACAAACAGTAAAAGTACCAAACAATGAAGTTTGACTCGCAACAAAATTGTCCTTTATATATATTTTTTTCATTTTCGCCAATGGTCCGGGATACCTGGGTTCAATCCCAGGTCGCGTCATACCAAAGACTTTAAAAATGGGACTTGATACCTCCTTGCTTAAAACTCAGCGATATAAGGTACTTATCAAGGGTAAAGTGGAGCAATCCTGGGAAAGGAGTAGTGCCCTCCCTTACACCTCGATGTAGTAGCTATTGAAAAGGGAGCCTTCGGGTTGCCCTCGACTATGGTCGCCAACTTTACTTATTATTAAATTTACAACAAGTTATAAAAGATGTGTTAAGCTTATTAGAACTGATACCTTTCGACTGTGTGTTTCTAAAGCTTTCCCCTCTGCAACTGCTAAACGCTGTTGTCTGCCCTGATCAAACGCTGTCATTTGTCCAGACAAAACGCTGCTGTCCGCAAGATCTTTTCTCAAACCTCTCTTCCCTATTCTCTTTAACTCTTTTCTTTTTCTTTTTTCTAATTCTATCACATTTCTCGATTTGTTCGTTACTCTGAAAGCTTTTTTTAAAAATTGGGAGTTAGCCTCGGTTAAATCCGTCCTTGATAAAAAAAAATATATATATATATACTACTTATGAACAATTACAGTTTCAACTAATTATTTCTGAATTATGATAGTTGTTTTCGTTTTAGAAAGACAGATTTCTTTACCAAAGCATCGATCTCATAAATCACTGAAACTAAGCTTTGATTAATCTGTTTAGTACCCAGAAAGATAACCATTTACGAACAATGGTTATTGCATGCAACCCTGAGAATTGCGTGTCAGACTAAGCAAGGTTTGGTAAATAGTAAGAAATCTTCTCGTATTAAAAGAAAGAAACATTCGTAAGATTTTAAATTCCTTTATTGTTTTTCCATATTATTAACGGATATTTTACAAATTTTTAAATGTCTTATACGTAATTCTTCGACGAATTAAACGTATAAATACGAATTCCCGAGCTTAACAACTTGTTTGACATCTTATAGATTTTTAAAGACAGCAAAAATATAAGACGAACATCAATAAAAGTTACTTATTCGTTCACAGGACTTAAATACGGCTTTAAACGAAATATATTTAAAGACTATTTTCGTAGGTTGAAGCCTTTAAAAACCACTTACGTATCAGACAGACTTTAATAAAAGAGACTTATTCTTTTTATGGAAAAGTAGATATGAAAAACGCGTATGAAACATAGAATTGTGAAAAAAGGAACGAGATAAACATTTCCCATGCAACCGACCTTTCATATTCACATTTAAAGATACAATGATTCAGCATTTTATAGAGTAGAAGAAGAATCTACAGAAAAAAACTTATTTGTTATTAGTCAGGCTTAGCTAAACACAAGTCATGAATAAGTTCTATCGGTGAGACCAATAATATACTATAATATCCTTTGTAAGACCCCCTTCAGAAAAGGGATGTGATGGTTTGGTTGAGTTTTATGGCATATCAACCATTGTAGGTTATTTAATGCCAAATCCTCTTTTTACATTTATATTAGATAAATAATATTTGGTTTTGTTGAGTTTTATGGCATATCAACCATTGTAGGTTATTTAATGCCAAATCCTCTTTTTATATTTATATTAGATAAATAATATTTGGTTTTGTTGAGTTTTATGGCATATCAACCATTTTAGGTTATTTAATGCCAAATCCTCTTTTTACATTTATATTAGATAAATATGATTTGGTTTGGTTGAGTTTTATGGCATATCAACCATTTTAGGTTATTTAATGCCAAATCCTCTTTTTACATTTATATTAGATAAATATGATTTGGTTTGGTTGAGTTTTATGGCATATCAACCATTGTAGGTTATTTAATGCCAAATCCTCTTTTTACATTTATATTAGATAAATATGATTTGGCTTTGTTGAGTTTTATGGCATATCAAACATTGGAGGTTATTTAATGCCAAATCCTCTTTTTACATTTATATTAGATAAATATGATTTGGTTTGGTTGAGTTTTATGGCATATCAACCATTGTAGGTTATTTAATGCCAAATCCTCTTTTTACATTTATATTAGATAAATATATTTGGTTTGGTTGAGTTTTATGGCATATCAACCATTGTAGGTTATTTAATGCCAAATCCTCTTTTTACATTTATGTTAGATAAATAATATTTGGTTTGATGAAGTTTTATGGCATATCAACCATTGTAGGTTATTTAATGCCAAATCCTCTTTTTACATTTATATTAGATAAATATGATTTGGTTTGGTTGAGTTTTATGGCATATCAACCATTGTAGGATATTTAATCCCAAATCCTCTTTTTACATTTATATTAGATAAATATGTTTTGGTTTGATGAAATTTTATGGCATATCAACCATTGTAGGTTATTTAATGCCAAATACTCTTTTTACATTTATATTAGATAAATATGATTTGGCTTTGTTGAGTTTTATGGCATATCAAACATTGTAGGTTATTTAATGCCAAATCCTCTTTTTACATTTATATTAGATAAATATGATTATGTTTGATGAAGTTTTATGGCATATCAACCATTGTAGGTTATTTAATGCCAAATCCTCTTTTTACATTTATATTAGATAAATATGATTTGGTTTGGTTGAGTTTTATGGCATATCAACCATTGTAGGTAATTTAATGCCAAATCCTCTTTTTATATTTATATTAGATAAATAATATTTGGTTTGGTTGAGTTTTATGGCATATCAACCATTTTAGGTTATTTAATGCCAAATCCTCTTTTTACATTTATATTAGATAAATATGATTTGGTTTGGTTGAGTTTTATGGCATATCAACCATTTTAGGTTATTTAATGCCAAATCCTCTTTTTACATTTATATTAGATAAATATGATTTGGTTTGGTTGAGTTTTATGGCATATCAACCATTGTAGGTTATTTAATGCCAAATCCTCTTTTTACATTTATATTAGATAAATATGATTTGGTTTGATGAAGTTTCATGGCATATCAACCATTGTAGGTTATTTAATGTCAAATCATCTTTTTACATTTATATTAGATAAATATGATTTGGTTTGGTTGAGTTTTATGGCATATCAACCATTGTAGGTTATTTAATGCCAAATCCTCTTTTTATATTTATATTAGATAAATATGATTTGGTTTGGTTGAGTTTTATGGCATATCAACCATTGTAGGTTATTTAATGCCAAATCCTCTTTTTACATTTATATTAGATAAATATGATTATGTTTGATGAAGTTTCATGGCATATCAACCATTGTAGGTTATTTAATCCCAAATCCTCTTTTTACATTTATATTAGATAAATATGATTATGTTTGATGAAGTTTTATGGCATATCAACCATTGTAGGTTATTTGATGCCAAATTCTCTTTATACATTTATATAAAATATATGTATGATTTGTGAACACATTTATAACTACCACTCTTAAACGAACTAGAGCTCTTTTTTGTACACAGTTAAATGATTTAATGTATTGCTATATAACAGTCACAATTTAACGTCAGTCATTTGTTTGCGCACATAGTTTGTTCTACTCAATCTATTGATGGGACCCTAACAGGTGCTACCACTCCCGGTCAGCGTGAGCAATGGTAATTCCCCAAACCTCCAAGGCTGAAGCCTTACTATCAGATGGTTTGATGTCATATCCAATAGAACTGTTAGGGGGATGTCTTACTCCTCTGCAGAGATGCAGTCGGTGTATTCTACAGCGCCAGCTAATTGGGCCGGGTGTCCTGGGTATGATGTCACCCTGTATCAATGGCCTAAGTTTCAATTGTGGAGTTCTGGTGATTTTAGAGTACTTCTTCATTGTTATTACTCCTAAATCCACTCTGGTCCAGAGTGGCAGAACACGTTAGGGATCAACTAAATCTGTTTAAAAATCATTCGGTTTTTTTGAGAGGACCATGGGCAAAAATATAATTTGTTATTTGAGAGGATCGTGGCCATAAAATGCAACTACGGAAGAAATATAAATATTAACGTACAATGAACGTAATTCCTTAACCTTTAGGCATGATATAACCCAGACCGGTTGATATATCAAGGCCAGAAATATGGGACAGACATCGAACCACTAGCGTAGCTCGCTAACCATTGCACCCCAGAAGGCATCCAAGAATGTTTTGATTCTTCAATTGATTGATATTTAACAGCAACTCGTCTAGGGTTATTTTATGCCGAGAGGTCAGGTCATTAGACATTTATATTTACATTTTTTGTGTAGTTGCATTTTCTTAAGGGTTTTTTTTTCGTACATAATTATATGATCTCAGGTATTCCAAATAGTTTACACACACTTGTAGGATTTCATGTATTCATACCTAATACTCATCCTTTATATATATTTACCTATCACTCCGTATGAGAATGATGTGGCATGGGGTCAGTTTTTAGCGTAGTTTAATAAGTTTGAATTCAGAATTTTCTTTTTCCTAGACCAGTAACCATACCAAGGTTAAAAAAAAACTGCCCAACTATTTACCCATACCTGGAGATAGAATTGTTGGATCCATATCTTTCCCAAGGGTATTAGTTTTCCTTCTCCTAAACTGGTTGTCATACCAAGGTTAAAGAGCCCAGTCTCTCCAGTTATTTACCCATACCTGGAAGGAGAATAGTTGGATTTTACCTTTCTCAAAGGTAGTAGATAACTATTTACTTGCACATAGTTATATGATTTCAAGTATTTTTATGTAACAGCAATAATTTGCAAGCAATTATATGGTTTCAAGACAATAATAATAAACTTTAAGGTTTCATATTTTCCTAGTATTGATGGTTTTTTTTTCTTTTTACTAATAATCATCGGTTTGTCTACTGTGATGTGGTACCAAGTATTCTCATTCAATACAAATAATTTTCATGCAGATCGATTTGACCCTAATAAGAACTACTTTTGTAGTTCAGAGTTGGGACAATGAAGGGGTCACTATACACTCCCCAGATCTGGAACCTCTCAAACAGAGTGAGCTGAATGTCATACCTAGAATACCTCATTTTTGAGGGGGTGTCTATTCTCCACCCCACTGACAGAACGATGATATTGATTAAGGAAAGTTCAAACTAATTATTATTTTGTTTCTTTGTTTAATGGCATATCAACCTTTGTAGGTTATTCAATGCCAAAGCCATTCTTATAGAAGAAAAGGGCTCGGATTAGAAATACTATTTAAACTATAAGGATGATGGTGATGATCTGTTACCCAAGAGTATTAGACTGAAAGTGAATGTAACAGAGTTACTGGTGCTCAAACTCGATCACTTCTAGGTCGTAGTTAAGCTGTTTACCCATTACGCCAGGGGGAATCCCCTTCAGACGAACGTTACTTATACTCTGTCGATTGATATAAAAAAAAAGGATTTTCTCAATTCTTATATATTTCTCAACTGGCGCCTTTTATTAATCGTAAAAATTTTTGATTTATTTGTTTTTATATCGAGAAATACTCTCGGAACGAAAAAAGCTCACATCGAAACAAAGAAAAATTATATGCGTTTATCAATATAGAAGAAAGAAAGAAAGAAAGAAAGAAAGAAAGAAAGAAAGAAAGAAAGAAAGGATTTGATATCTATTTTCTATTAAGCCAATGGAGCCGAACTAAATCTGGTCAGAAGGTCTCATAACCTTGGATCAAAATAGATAATTAAAAATATCTATCGATATTATCGTCTTAAATAGTTTTATGAAACATTCGAAGGATAAATATCTATATTAGTTCAGTGAACTTGTCGCCTTCTGATGTCTGAAAGTTTACTTTGATATATAGACGGCAGACTTTAACTATAATGGTTTCGCTTAAAAGAAACTTTGACGTAACATCGCTAACTTTTCAGTCTTATTATTCACTTTTCTAAAGAGACGGCTCATAAAGCAGCAATATCATTCAATATAAAAAAATAAGGACAGGTACATAAAAAGTACGGGTATTTTCCTGCTAGCCAAAAGAAGGTTTCGTTTAGCCACAACCTCTTAAAAATGTGTCAGTGTCAAAATAATGGATTTTCTCATTCATATAAAAATAATAGAAAGGTAGGGGCTAGACCGAGCGGATGACGCACATTCCTTTAAATAACCCTGGTAATTCTCAGTGTTGTCTGGAAAAAAGTTAGCAAGAGTTTTAGAAGAACCATTGAATTATAGCAGGGGATGGATTTCAAGTTTCAAGATGCAGGGATGAAGATAATCTCAATAAATCATTTCAAAAACTCAAGAAAAAAGACAGCCAATTTAGTAAAAACAAATACGATCTATTGTTAAACTTATCATAATACAAGAGTAAGTCAAGGGTTTTGTTATCTCTAGATTGCAATGCGTATATTACTTCTAACCGTGGTCGGTATCCTCACTTGTTGATAGTATCCTGGTAGTTGGTGCGCTGATTCTTTGTGCATAACTGCAACGTTATCTAATTCGCGATCTTATGCTTTACGAGTTCGATCCCAGACTGTGACGCCCAGAAGAAACCAAAGATATTTTTCATGCAAATAGTGAAGGCGCTGATGATTACTGCAGAACTAACCAGATAGTTGAAAAAAATTCCCTTGGGATCAGGCAAAATTGGGTAGGCTTCTTCTAAGACCATGCTCCAAGCCATCAAGGCAAATCCGATGAGTGACACAGGGAGAATATCAGCTCCAGTGAGGTTTGTCTCCTTCACGACCGAGCCAAAAGCATCCAATGCTACCGAATTGTACCTCTAGTTATCAAAACAATACAAAACCTTTGACTCATCCTCGTAAACTTTTAAAGTGCATCATTTGTCAAGAATAGACAGGAAACTTAATGCGACGGAATTTGATCGATACACCAATGAAACAAGTAGTAATTTACAAAGCAGTATTTGCTTAGATGTGGCACATGGCCATATGAATGAGTCACCCAATGAGACCATAACTCACTCATGTAGGTTTGCAAGTCTAGCTTGCTAGCCATTACATCACCAGATGTGCTCATCTATGAAACATGTATGAGGGTTGACTATCGGCCAGGTAAATATGTTTCAAAATTATTATTACTTCGGGCGCTAGTATTTAAGTTTTAATTTGATGATAATAAGATAATAAGATATACAAAATTAAAAAAGATATACGAAAATGAATAAGAAGGCATATAAAAATATTACAATTATTTTTATTTTATCTTGATTGATTTCTATATAAAATTATATGCATAGGAAAAAATAACATTAGAAATCAAAAACATCGATGAAAGTTTTATTAAACCCGATGTTGTTAAAACCACTATGCAAATTATCCACACCATATAATATGAAAACCTTTTATTTCTTTGTGATATTTAACACACATTGCAGGATTTTTTAATGTTTTAATAACATGGACAATTTTGAAGCAAATCTAATTCAGATTTTATGGGAGACATCGGTAAAAAAAAAAGAAAGGTGGTAATTGGAATTAAAAAATTGGTAATCATTTAGAATATAACGTAATTAACTAAAGGAATTATAATTCCGGTGGTGACGTAGATTTGGTTATAGACTGACATAATCTCCAGTAAAAGTTTTAAAACAGAGTGGGTAGGATCAAAGAATAGAACAGTTTAGATGCTACATCCTCGCACCAGTTCCGGTTTTTTAAATTAACTAAATATGACAGTAAAAGATAAAATGAAATTGATTTCTTTTGGTTCACGTATTTCTTTTAAGATTCATTGAGGAAATTCATCTTCGTATTTATCAAAACAAAACCAGGCATTTAGAAATCAATAGAATCGAGCAAATATTTACTAAAGTCAAATTTTATAATTAGCCTTCTCATTCACGCTTTAAACCACTATTTGGTTATATATATATATATATATATATATATATATATATATACGTGTGTGTGTGTGTGTGTGTGTGAATAAAATTGATAACAAGGTAATCCAAGTCGAAGGAGAGATTTATTGAGAAGCAAAGTCGACACTATAGCGTTTCGGTTCTTATGAACCATCATCAGGACTATGAGGGATGATATTAGTGATGTTAAATCAACGATGGATGTTTACAAATCCTAAATGCAAAAACATAGGGAATTTTTTGTATAACAAGAAAAGGGTGGCCGTTTAATTAGTGAATCAGCGTTTGTTGTTATACAAAAATTTCCCAAGGTTTTCGTATTTTGCATTTTTAAACATCCATCAACCGAAACGCTATAGTGTCGACTTTGCTTCTTAAAAAATCTCTCCTTCTACTTTGATTACCTTTTTATCAATTTTTCTTCGCATATTTTTGGATTACATTCCAATATTTACTTCAACATATATATATATATATATATATATATATATATATATATATAATTGCGTTTTGTTGCCATATAGATAAGGCTAACAGTAATAAAACAGTTTTTGAATAATTGGGATTTAAATTAAAATAAAAATATCGTGAATATGATATAAATAAGTTTGGGAATTCTGATGTTGGTGGTGGGATAGTTTAGTTTACAAACACATAATATCTATAATAATAATATTTGATTGGACCATGTGCAAAAATCTATTAGAAAAAACTATAAAAAAATGTAAGAACATACAATGAACACTTTCACTAATCTTTAAAAGCATAAAAAGAATGAAATAACTCGAGACGCGTTGAAATGCCGTTGAAATCAATTAAACAATGTTTTAACGAAACATTTAGTTCCATATGCAAATCAAGAGAAAGTCGATAAAAATCTTATTTTTACAAAATCAAGATTATTCTATGGTCACATGTATGTGTATGAATACGTGCTTGCGAGTGAGCGCACCTGTATTGGTTAAATGACTCAGTATTCTCTAAAGTATTTATAATTCGAAATTCCATAATGAAAACTAGAAAGAAAAAAATCAAGGCATCTATTTTTTATTTCTAATCATTCACAAAAATATTGTAGTCTTAATAAACTCATCCAAATAAACGGGAAAAATTACCCCGTGATGTCTTTGCTAACATCGTAATAACCGAGTTGAACCTATGCCCTCCTTTCATTTATTGTGTATTTCAACGTGCAATATAAACTTCATTTAAAACAAGACAAACAAGGAACATCTAAAGTTTTAAAAAACCTCTATAAACAATAAAACGTTAACTTGAATTTGCGTGTTCAAAAGTTCGCTTTTACGTGTAGTAACGTTTCAAAATAGTGGAAAGTAAGATGTTGAAAAAAAGGAAGAGAGGAAAATGCTTATAAAGTGTACTTATTCCTTTTCTTCTTTTTCTATGGCCAGGTAGTAGTCACTGGCAGAAAAGTAGTTTTTAGCTCTTAGCTCGAGGGCGAATTTTACTTCTCGTTTGATTAATGTATCTGTGTTGTTCCCTTTTTGGTCTCTTTTCATTCTCTCTCTCTCTTGGTTCACAAATCCACGAGTTTATATCTCTCCCCGCCGGCTCCAAAAATTGACGCTGGATTATCCCTCTTATTTTTTGCTCGGCAGCTTCCCATTAGCTACATTAATTTTTATTATTTTTCTTTTTGACTTCTGACCGGATGGGTGCGTGGAGACGATGCGTAGCAATGCGTTGATACACTTTGTATGTGACAGCCGACGAATCAACATCCGGTTGGCAGTTTTATCATTTATTCGTAAATCCCCACAAAGCTTCCATCGCACTATTTAGTTCACTTTCAGACAAATACCCATGGGAAAGATATGAGCCCCTTTATCCACCCCACAGCTCTAGGTTATATTGGACTAGTACTGTTCTTTTACAAAAATGGCTTTGGTGTAGATTACACCCGAAGGTTGATATACCAATAAACAAAGAAGCCAAACCAAATTAACATATTCTTCGATTTTTTAAGTCCTTCATAATTCTATTTACCCAACCCCCTCCGCTCGGGCAGGATATGACGCAAGGTCAATTTTTAAGCGGAGTTTAACAGGTTTGAATTCAGAGTTTTCCTTCTTTTAGTCTAGGTGCCTCACCAAGGCTGAAGAACTCAGTTTGTCCTACTATTTACCCATAGCTGGAGGGAAAGAATAATTGAATTCATACCTTTTCCAATGTTAGTGCTTTGTGAAATGCAATCAGTCTCGTTCAGGTTTTGAACTTGGGTCACCGTGTCCATTTCCTACGACGATAACCATTACACCACAGGTATCTCCAAGTCCTTCATAATTTTCCCAGCGATGATCGACAAACTGAATACTTAGAAAAATGTAAGAACTTGAATGTCTTCTATAACATTAATCTAACTTACAACTGTTGAAACAGAAAGCAAATAATAACACATGGTCAAGTTATCATCTATGAGGGTCATTTTTTAAGTAAGAGGAAATTTAAAAAATTAAGTAAAATAAATCATTTTTCAGAATTTTTTCCATAAATGGAATCTCTGTATTGTTATCTATTGGTTTATACCAATAACAAACTTAATTAGATAAATATATTTGTTTTGAGGCTATTAAAAATAATGATAAATGGAACACTCAAGGCTTGAACAGAGGTCAGTCGTAAAATTGTTGGCAGCCAAGAATTGCAAACCATGTGAAACTTTTTGAATGATTAAGTGTACTGGGAAGCTTGTTTTAGTTTTTAAAAAATTTATAAAATTGGCAAAACATTGAAAAGACAGTTCAGTGAGTGGAAAATATTGACTCTCCGCTAAAGAAAAAATTTCGTGCGCAGGGATCAGTAAAGGAGGGGATGCGAACAATATTATGTGACAGGAAAGGACCTATCATTATGGCTTTCTTTTAAACCTGTTAAACTCCGCTTAAAAATTGACCTTGTATCATATCCTGCCCGAGCGGAGGGGTTGGTAAATAGTATCATTATGGCTTTCTTTGTAAAAGGTGCATCTGTCAACAGAGCTTTTTATTTTCGAATGCTTAAGCAATATTTCTGTTATGTTTTGACCTTCGACCCGGCCCAAAAAAATGCTATTCCAAGGTGATGCACCGGAAGGAAGTGATACATTCTAATGGCAGTTATGAGAGGAAATCGCGTGGGCGGAAATTGGCTGATGAAATGGGACGAGCAAAAAAAATTCCCTTGGTACACTACAGAGTGATGCACCGGAAGAGAGTGACCTCTGAACTGCATGACAGTTATTTCTGCTTGATGACGATTAAACATTCGATTTCAGAGATCGAGTGGGCGTCGAGCGATTATATAATTGAGTTGAGTTCGACGAGCCAGAGCAGTTGCCAGGAGGGTTCCAGACAGCTAGAGACGAGATGTGGTAGGGAAAGCCACACCTGACCGAGGAGGCCCTCGGAAACCCCGATGGAGTTTGGGGTCCAGAGAAGATGCTGATAAGATGCAATAAAGAAAGCACTAAAGAACAAGAAAGACACAACGTGACAGTCATAACAGTGGGGTCAAAATATTGCAGTTATGTTCGATCTCCAGCTCCCTCTCACATGCAAACCTTGAACAACCCTTTCGAACCCTTGCAATAAAGTGAAAGGTATATATTATTGTTAAAGAAGTTTTCCTGCGTCTTCCTTCCTGCGTCGTTTATCATTGCGTCGGTATGTATCCAGCATATATATGTATATTTCTGCATGAATCAGCAGATGACAATACAACATTTCACCTTATTTATTGAATGACCATCGTACATCTGTTCAATTGAAACTGGGAGTTTCCACAGTGTCTTGAATGTTTCCAGATTGTGATTTCTCGCTGTTTCGTTCATCAAATTCTCCGTAATAAAATTAGATTGGCGCCGCAGAAACCAATATTTCCGGAATCTTTGTCTCTTTGGAAAGGCGGGAAATTTTACTCTTGAGAATAAAAGTTATAACTAGTTGTATTGAACTGTTTCATTGTGAAACTGTCTTTAATTAGGAGCATGAATTTTGTTTTCCTATCCAACCAGACTGTTATTTGATTCTTAAGTTGGAACTGGTGATATAAATTACTGGTTTTCATAGAAAGTCCGTAATATTCTGTTAGCTTCGTTTAGTCTCGTACAAGGCAGTTTTTTTTCCTAAGCACCTCGTGAGAATCAAAATCGCTTCATTAAAATGTGACCGTTAATTGATAATTATCGTTTCATATCAAGGTACTCTTCATATTTTTTTTGGAGGGGGTGTCCTCGTGGTGTAATGGTTAAAGCGATAGATGCAGAATGCGTAGTACGCGAGTTCGTACTCCAGTCGCGCTATTACATTCACTTTCGGGCAAATACCCTTGGGAAAGGTATGAACCCCCTTATCCTCCCAGCTATGGGTTAAATAGTACCACTACTGTTCTTCTAGGAGAATGGCATTGGCATTAAATAACCTACAAAGGTTGATTAGCCATTAAACAAAGAAACCAAACCAAACCTTCATATTTCATAAACGTAACCCTATGTGAATAACGTAGACACAGAATCAATGGAACTTGCTGATGACAGTTTTCTCCTCTGCCATCATAAGACCAAGAGGTTCCCACGTGGGGGGTATCCCTTTATGCACAGTTATGATGGGCATGATGAGAAGTGTAGTCTAGTCTTTTGGACATTGTAGAAAGCACTGTTATTGTTTTTTCAGGAATACACACACAAACACACACACACACACATATATATATATATATATATATATATATTGCTTTGGATCCACTAACAACAATACGGGTGGAAATTTCCATGTCCGTTACAGATCTGCTGACAGATAAATTGATTAATTGATTGACGTTAACGGCATGCCAAACTTTATGGGGTTATTTTATGCGTAGAAGTTTGGGAATCGCGTTCATTTTACGCTTATATTTACTTTATATATTCTCGTATTTTATAACTTTGTGAAACGAAAATGTTAATCTGATCATACGTGAGATACTTACTTTTTGTGCGTAAATATTTGACCAAGGCTAAGCCTAGGCCAACTGGTCGACCTGATTTCCAGCTACTAAACGTTTCAGTTTAGGTTTTATGAAGTCGAATGATACGCGAGTATATTTGATTGATTTTCTTGTGCTTGTCTCTAATGAGGTTTTCTTCTTTTACACACGGTCCTCTAAAATACGAATAATTATTTTATCAATTCATAAAAACATTTAATATTGATGTTATTTAGCAACCTTAATTAACGCGAAACACAATAACCCTCGTCTCTGCAGATTAATTATCTTCTAAGAAAAATTGCTTTTCACTTAATTAGAATTGGTTCTTTTTTATTTACTTATGGCTGATTACGATTTTGCCAGCCATAAGAAAAACTCTATGTATTGAATCCAAAACATCGTTTTCACTATTATAAGGACGCATGTTTTGCGTTTTTCTGTGATAGATAGATAGATAGATAAATAGATAGTTGAAAATCTTTAATAGATAGATAGATAGATAGATAAGAAAGAAAGAAAGAAAGAAAGAAAGAAAGATAGATAGATAGATAGATAGATAGATAGATTTGGGAGTCCCCGTGATATAATCGGTAAAGAGCTGAACTTCAAGATCGTAGTATGCAAATCCGAGCTCCAGTTTTACTATTACGTTCACTTTTGAACAAATACCCTCGAGAAAAGTAAAAACCCCATTACCACCCAGGCCTAGGCTAAATCGTACCGCTATAGCTCTTCTGAAAGTCTGGCTTTGGCATTAAATAATCCTAGAATGTTGATATTCCATTAAAAAGAAAAAATAGATTTGGCTTCATTGTGTAATAGCATATCAACTCTTGACAGTTATTTAATGCCAAAGCCATCCTTCTAGAACAGTAGAAGTACTATGTAACCAATAGCTGAGAGGATAAAAGGTTCATACGTTTCACAAGGGCATTGTCCAAAAGAGAACGTAACAGTGCAAGTAGAGTTCGAACTCACTAACCTACAATTCCGCTGTTCATCGTTTTAACCATTACACCACAAGAACATCCTTGTCGATAAATAGATGTAACCCAAGAATATGATTATGATTTATTACTGAGACAAATGCAACGCTGGTTATTTGGAACATCTCCTGTAAAAATGTATCCGTTAAGCAAAAGACATCAAATCAATGTTTTTTTTTTAAATTGATATTATATCAGCTAACAGGATATGCAATCTTTTTTTGAGCATCTTGTCTCAGCAATAAACAATTATCATATTAATGATTTGCATCCATTTAGAGACACAATCATTCAAAGCTAAGTAGTGACGCAATCTACCTTTCCTCTCTTGTGAACGAGGATTAATAGTTGTTATAGTATACTATTTTCATCTGAAAGAAAAAAAAGAACTTATCATTATTATTAGTTGAGTTATCTGCAGTCACATGTGTCCCATATATGAGCCACCCCTTCAAAAACAATTACCGACGCCGAATACGCCGATGACCTAGCGATTCTGGTAAATACACCCGCCCAAGCCGAAACACTACTGCATAGTTTGGAACGAGCCGCCGCAGGCATTGGCCTCCTTGTCAATGCACACAAAACTGAATACATGTGCTTAAATCAAACAGGCGACATTTCCACACTAGAGGGAACCTCTCTGAAACTGTTCACCTACCTAGCAAGCAGTGTCTCATCAACAGAAAAAGACAGAGACTCGCGGCTAACGAAGACATGGACTGCTATCAATAGGCTATCGATTATATGAAAATTAGACCTGACCGATAAAATGAAACGCATTTTCTTCTAGGCAGCGATCGAATCGATACTGCTATATGGATGCACTACTTGGACGCTAACAAAACGGCGAGAGAAAAAGCTAAATTGCAATTACACAAGAATGCTGGGAGCAATATTGAACAAGTCCTGGAGGCAACACCCCACAAGACACCGACTATATGACCACCTACCTCCCATCACGAAAACTATCCAAGTTAGACGAACCAGACATGCAGGACACGGCTGGAGAAGCAGGGCCGAGCTCATAAGTGATGTTCTCCTATGGACCCCCACATATGGCCGATCAAAAACAGACGACCAGCTCGAACCTGCATACAGCAGCTCTGCCCTGAAGACCTGCCAGAGGCGATGGACGATAGGGAGAAGTGGCGAGAGAGGGTCAGGGATATCTGTGATGGCGGCACGACATGATGAAGATGATGATGATAAGCTTCTCCAGCCAACAATAAGCTGAGTTGAACAATCTGTATTAAAAAGGTTTGCACGATGCCAAAAATGGCAGAGCTGGTTAAGAAAATTATGTTACCAATGGATCGCAAAGTATATTCCGGTGATTGAGTATTATGCTTGGCACTTGTCTGGTGAGTCGATGGCATCGACAGGTACGATAGAGTTGAAGGGTCAAAGATGTCCATTTGAACAGAGTATAAATACTTTTCAAGAGTGGTCAACTTTCATTATAGAAGGAGTCATATTATGAATATCAAATATCTGAATGTATATATATATATATATATATATATATATTAAATGTACTAAGATGAATTATAGTAAATTCTCAAATTAACAGCCTTAACTTCAGGACACTTTGCATACATTGAATCCAAAAACGTTTATATAGCAAAATTGATACAGTTACATTCAGAGATAATTTCGCCCTGAAGTGCAACGATTGTTTTGGACCAATTCCAAAAGACTATTGATTTCAGATTAACCTGAGGAATGAAGTCGAGTGATATTATGTGTGGAGAGGTAAGAGGCCATTCGATTTGATATTGCCTCCCTTTTCACCTGTATTGAAACGTTTAATTTTTTTTTTTAAATCATCACAATAATTGGAATTTCATACCAGGAAAATATCTCTTGAGACGATTGTGATTGCTCATATATATATATATATATAATTGTTGGCCAACCGTAGTCAAGAGCAACCCAAATGCTCTCTCTTCAATAGATACTACACTGAGGTGTATGAGAGGACGCAACTCCTTTCCCTGCATTACTCTCCTTACCCTTGATCTTCCCTTTATGATTGTTACTGTTACGCAGAGAGGCATCAAGTACCATTTTTGAGTCTTTGATATGACTCGACCAAGGATTGAAACCCAGTCTTCATTGGCAAACACACAAACCACAAAGCCAATGGTCCGATATATATATATATATATATATATATATATATATATATATATATATATATATATATATATATATATATATATATACGAGGTGCATACGATAAGTTTCCAGACTTTTTTCGTATGGGCACTTTTATTGATAGTACTCACATGAAACTCGAGTCCCCTTCGAAGTAATCTCCTCCAGCTGCAACGTACTTGTTATACCGTTCCAACAATTTATGGAAGGCCCCATGGAAGTCCTCTTGTGTGAGTGTGTCAATGACCTTCGTCACAGCCTCTTTCATCTCCTCAATTGTCTCATAACGACAGCCTGTGAGCTTAGGGAATAACCAAAAGTTACAGGGAGCAAGGTCTGGACTATAGGGAGGGTGAGAAACTGTCTTGATGCCCATCTTGGTCAAATAGTCAGTAACAAGGATGGAGCTGTGGACTGGTGCATTGTCCTGGTGGAAATGCCACTGACCCGATTTGAAGAGTGCTGGCCTCTTCCCAAGGAATCTCTTCCTGAATTCCCTTAAAACCTCAACATAGTAACCCTTACCCTAAGCCTTTGGCCAATCAACTGTGGTGTATTGACTTCCTTACTCCTCCCACACTTCTCATCATCCCTCACAGATTCCCTGTCTTCCTTGAATCTCTTATGCCACTTAGAAACTGATGTAAGATGGTCGAAAAGCAGTCTGAAGCATTCCATACGTTTCTGGGGCATTTTTTCCATGTTTAAAATAGAATTCTATCGCATATCGTTCTTCTAAAGTGTCAGGCTTTCATTTTTGAAATTCACCAGCAGTGACAATCAGCCTTTAATAGGGTGTATTCCAATTTCTTCTGTAGCTGTTCAGTTGAACCTGAAATCATAAGAATTATTCAGTCATCTCATAAGATGTATAGCAATAACATAGTGAATTTTTAAGAGTCTATGACAATTTTAAATGCCTATATGAAAAAAGTCTGGAAACTTATCATATGCACCTCGTATATATATATATATATATATATATATATATATATATATATATATATATATATATGTGTGTGTGTGTGTGTGTGTGTGTGTGGATGATAAATACAGTTTCAAAAGCTGTGAAAAAGGCAAAAGTAGCTGATGCTATTGACGGTGAGATGAGAACATTTGAGATCCGTGATTCAAATAAGGGATCATCTTTGGAATTTTTGAAAGGTTACTGAGTACGACAAATGGTATCTCAAGAAGGCTGGAGAGTACAGCGGCCGAAACCTCATTAGTATAGTAACCAAGATAAGTTTAGCAATCTGCAATGTCAATTGAATAATAATTATAATAACTTTATTTCGATGATATCATTGTTGAACTTTTTTCTTTTTTTTTTAGATCTTCCATAACTATTTTTCTTTTTTGAAAGTGTTACAATGAAAAATACAATTAAATGCTCATTATATTCATAAGCAAATGTAAAATTTTCTATAGTTGACTGTGGTTAAAAGACTTTTGTGCGATGTTTTACCGATAATTCTTTTTTTTAAAAAAAAGCAGTCACTTGCTTTTGGAATTCAGTTTTTTTTTTCAAATGATAATTTTATAAATTCTATAAATAGTAAGTGCTTTGACATTTATGTAATCGTTCAGTTTTATGCTCGGAAGAAATAATGATCAACAGAAATTCATAAATTTCAAACCTTTTTTTTTTCCTGTCTTTTCTTTCCTGTTGAAAAGCGATTATTGTTATTCGTATTTTATAATTTTTCGTTGATTCTCCAAATAAAAACGGTGAAATTAATGTTGTCTTCGGTTCGAAGTTGACGTTTGATAACAGAAGATAAACACGTTAAGACAATGCGTATAATATTCACTACATTTTTTCCTTCTTGTTCGACGAACTGTTCTGACAAGCTGTGAAAAGGTGAAGATTTAGGAAAACATTTTGATAAGAAAAGAAGACTCCCCACTTCCCCGAGCAACAGAATTGGAGCCTCGACACGAGATACGGCTGAGTGTCAAACGCAGAATACCTCCTTTATGTGGGTAGAGGGGAGTCTTACCCAACGACAGGGGATTTAGTCGACGTATTTGAAGCTCGTCAACAGAGCTGAATACAGAGTAAATAAGATAAATATTTTATTCTCATATCTTTAATATAAATTAAAATAAAAATAAAAACGGCAAAGGGTGACAGATATATTTACGATGAAACCAAATTGTTAAAGTAGAACTAAAGAGTTTCATTACAAGAACCCACATTTAAAAGGACCGCAAATAGTGACGTTTGATCCCTAAAACGGAGTGTCTCAAAATAGATGCAACCCATTAATATGACAATGATTTATAAATGAGATAAGTGCAATGGCGGTCATGTGGAACACCTCCAGTAAAAAATGTATCCTTTGAGCTAGAGACATCAAATCAATGTCTTTTTTAAAAATTGTTATTATATCGGCTTCCAGGACATGCAACCTTTTTTTGAGTTACTTGTCTTATTAATAAAACATTATGATACTGATAGTTTGCATCTATTTTGAGATCATTTTGAATAATTTTGTCTCCAAATAAGTAGTGACGCAAAATATTTTTCCTCTCCTGTCCAAGACATTGTGATCAAAGATTAATAGTTGTTATTGAATAATATTTTCAAATCTGAAAAAAATTATTGGTAGAGATATTAGCAGTCAGATTGGTCCCATGCATACTGAGACACCCAGTACAAGGAAAACATGGTGAATGTGAGGTTACCCCTTACACATCATCGTTTCCAGACCCATAATGATTGTACCGTTCAAGGGTCTCACCTATGAGTATATAGTTTACATATTCTTATTGTTTTATGAAAAATCAATCAATTTTTTAAAATTTTTTTTTGTTTTAATGATCAAATATTCATTTTACGTGTCTGAAAAAGTAAACAATAAAAGCCAAAAAGAATAATAAAAAAAAAACAAAGGGATTTCATTTAGACCAGGTTTGGGGTGCGATTGTTCACTTCGGTATAAGCAATAAAATGTTTACTGTTTAATATAAAGCAATTTGACGTAGCTTTCTGGATATATAAATTTACAATTACTACAAAATACCAGATGATGTGTCAGCCATTCTGAATTTGATAGAAATGCATTCCTCTTCTGTCTGCGAATACTGAACATTAGATATTGACTTGGGACGTTGACGAATAATTGTTTTAGTTTACAAAGTCTATTCTCAGTATGTCAAACTAAATAATATAGATACATTTTGGGATGATAAGTTTTTTTATGTCTTCAATTTTGATTCGTATTTAATGTCTTAATTTTTAGCAGTTTTTTAATGACAAATCATTTGGGCAGTCAATCTATAATGAGGTAAAGTTAAATAATGAATTGACTAAATCTTTTATTTAGCATGTAGTGAAGGTGATTAAAAAAATAAACAGTTCTCCCAAAAACAGGAACCATTAATACCAACTCTGTATAAAATCAAAGTCAATAAGGGCCAGTTGTAAGGTTAATTTTCCTTGGCGGAGTTAAATTCAGGTGACTAAAATCCAAAAAATTAGAAATTTTATTTAAGCTTTAAATTGGTTAGCCCAGAACTACCGAACGAAACGGTCAATTATTTCTATCTATGGTCTAAGCGTTCCTGCTTAAGGAATAACATTATGTGCACACAAAAGACGTTTCTGTGTTATCATTCAGCCCAAAAAAGAAGATTGATCAGTTTGGAACCCCGGTAAAGGATGGTGGTCAGAAGGATGACAACTGCCCGAGTTGACGAGCTGTTTGGTGAGTGAGAAAATATGATAAGTGAGGAGATGTAGATTTGAATCTTACCGATAGAAAGTTTATTCTACTAAAATGTCAACAAGATAAAATTCCAACCAAGTCATTCCATAAGTAATGTCCAAAATAGGATAAGCTCTAAGTGAAAAGATGTGGGTTTGAATCTTATCGATAGAAAGTTTATTCTTCTAAAATGCCAACAAGATAAAATTCCAACGAAGTCATTCCATAAGTAATCTGAGAGTGACAAACTGAATGATATTTTCGCTATTCTAAAACGCCAAATTATAATATTTCATATTATGTGATTATTGAATATTAAATGATTAAATTACATTGACACGGTACAAAACTAATTATTAACTGGACCCTCCTAAAAATAAAAATTACTGGTGAGAAAAGAATACTTGAAAATAATTGTCAGAGTTATAATAAGAAGAGCATATGTACCTATAGACAAAACATGATATATATATATAATGTATATAATATATATATATATATATAGAGAGAGAGAGAGAGAGAGTTGTGACAATATACCCGCACGGCAAGTTCCCACTATCTCAACCTCCTAAACCAGCTCATGGCCATTCGATAGTCTAGTGGTTTCTCTCATCTCCGGCCAGGAGCATTTCATATGCTTTGCTAACATACAACGGATGCAACATATATAACCGAGAGTGAAAGAAAGAACAAGTATGCACTTGGGTTAGCCCAAAGCGTAAGAGGGGAGAAGTTTTGGCAATTTATTGTCATTCTGTGCTTCTGTGCTGTCACGAGCGTGTACTCGAACAAAAATTCCCACACAGCTACCAGGAGCGCCGACTCATCCTCTTGCGCTCGCTGACCTGGCTTCTAGATCTACAGCTCCCAAACGATCAGCAGCCACCTTTCTCTGACCGTCACCTTGAATGTCGCTAACTCCTCTTTGTTCACTGCTCGGGGACCTTGCCTTTTTCTCGTCTTCTTCCAGTCTCGTAAGAAATCTCGCGCTCAAGCTCTTCGTGTGGGTTTCGCGCCAAAGCAGACAAAGGAATCCTCTGACTGGAGCTCACCCACACCCACAGAAACGAATCCCCCCCATCGTGCCACAGAGTGATATAAAGCGTCCACCAGAAAAATAGGAACCACAACAAAAAGGAATTGCAAAGGATTGAAGAAGGCCCAAAGATACCCATACTTTTGAATTCACACAGAACTCATGATATGCCAAAGTGGAGGGCACTAAGCCACGATAATATATATGAATTCTGCCGATAAAAATTAAACATCCATCAACGACAGATTGTCACAGTAGCGAGTAAACACTTACGATGAGCAAGAATAGCCGAATAGATGACGAAGAATAAAACTAACTTGATCCAGAAAGTCCTGCTAATGAGTAACCAACCCAAGCAACTACGGTTCCATAACACGTTTACCTATGAAATGGATGATCGTAACTGCTCCTGAAAGCCAAGGAATATTTCCTGAAGAGCAGAAAAAATTTCGCAAGAGAACAAATGGAAGAGATGAACTATTATGTAAAGACCAGCACATCCTCAAGGAGACAAACATACGATAGGGAGAATGTAGCCACAGCATGAATAGGCTACAAAAAGGCCAATGATATTGACGGACAAATTTTGAATGTAGAATGACTGAAAATGTTCAAAATATCAAAGCATGTCTTAATTTCCATCAAAAGAGCTCAGGAAAACAAGAATGTTGAAACATTAGCTGGAGGACAATATGATGCAGAAGAGAAAATTCAAAGAGACATCTTCTGGGGAGACTCTCTCTCTCTCTCTCTCTCTCTCTCTCTCTCTCTCTCTCTAATATTATTTATTTTACCAACTATGCCTCTCTATTATATACTTAGGTCACAATTTTTTTCTCAATGGAAAAAGTAAACCATCTAATGTAAATAGATGATATCAAAATATTTACTGAAAATGAAAAGAACTGGAAACCTTTATAGAATCTACAACCAGGATATAAGAATGGAACTAAAGATTGATAAATAATCCGTGCTGAAAATAAAAATCGAAAAAAAATGAAACTACAGAAGGAATAGAACTGCCAAATGAGGGAAGAATTAGAAAACTTGCAGAAAAGGAAAACAACAAATACATGGGAATATGAGAAGCAGGCACAATCAGATAAACGAAAAGATTAAGTAGAAAAAGTTTAGATCAGAAGGAGAAGATACCTCAAACTAAACTCTATGACAGATATTTAATCAAGAGAATAATTACCTTGGCAGTCTCCTATGTAAGATATTATGAGCCCTTTTATAACTAAAAGGCCAAATCAATAAAAAGATGAAAAAAGAATTACGAGAACTTGAAGAAGGTCCTGAGGGCGGGAATACCACTGGAATCGCTCAGAGCAACCCAGAAAAAATATCGAAGTGGAAATGCCAGGCCATGATGGCATACATGGATTCTATTTTCAAAATTTCACGTCCATTTATGACTGGATCTTGAACTGAGTACATGCTTAGAACAAGCAAGAATAGTCGAACGGATGAATAAGAAGAAAACTACAATGATTCTGAAGCACTCTTGAAAATGAATCCATCACAGCAACTATAGACCAATAACGTATTTACCTATGATGTAGAAAATCATAACCGCACGGATTAGGGAGGATATCTATTACTCGCTGGTACGCAATATTCTGTTTCAAGAAGAACAGAAAGGGTGCCACAGGAGAACAGATGACTTACTGTACACTGATC
Organism: Sepioteuthis lessoniana; assembly: GCA_963585895.1. NCBI lineage: Eukaryota > Metazoa > Mollusca > Cephalopoda > Myopsida > Loliginidae > Sepioteuthis > Sepioteuthis lessoniana. Next base: position 3,502,551 of record OY757915.1, on the reverse strand, counting down.
AACACATCCCCAAGGAGTGCAAAGTGAGACGGAAAAACGTACCGATCGCGAGAATCGATTTCAAGATGGCCTGGATAGTATATTCGGGTACATTAACTCTATCACAAGAAAGATTATTTACATTATGTAGATCAACGGCATCAAGCTATTTGTAAAAAGTTTAAAAGAACTGGACGCAATTAAAAATAATAAGAATATACATTCAGGATATAGGAATTGAATTTGGCGGAGTAAAATGTGCCATACTCATAGTGAGTTGTTGAAAAAGACAAATAACGGAATGAATAGAACGGCCGAATCAAGAAAAAATCTGGAAGCTTGACGAAAAGGAAAATTATGCGTACATCGGAATATCAAACAGGCGGGGGAAAAGAAAAACCATAAAACAATAGAGTATCTCAGACGAACGAGAAAGCTTAAAACCATGCTCTGCTGCAGATTATTTCATCAAAAGAATAAACACCAGGACAATACCTCTTGTAAGATACTCAGGACCATTCTTAAATTGGACGAGAAAGGAACTGAGACAAATAGACCAAAGAATAAGAAAGTTAATGACAATGCAAAAGATTTTTTTTTATCTGAGAGATGACATAGACCGATTGTTTAAGAAAAGAAGGAAGATTTGCATTGAGAATTTCGTAGATACATCTATACAAGGACGCGATAACTGCATTATAAAAAAACCAGCAAAGAAAGACTAATTACAGCGACCAGTAAAAGCAATGAGAAAAGAAGCACAAACAGAAAAAAACAGAAAAACTAGGAAACAAAAACGGGTATTTCTGCTAACAGCAGCGCAAAATAACGCCATAAGGACGAATTATATTAAAGTGAAAACTCATAATATGCATTAGAATAGCAAGTGTAAGAATACAAGACTGGGATCGACTGGGTTGGAAAGGTAATTGGCTAGGAATGATGGAAGAGATTAAATTGTTTCCATACTACGAAATGGAATATACACAAACCAGAATCCGTTCTGGTGAATGGGATGCATAAAATTTACTAAGATTTTCTGATACAAAAGAATCATCTAATCTCGGCTAGAAAACCAGACCTAGTGATAAAGTAAAGTTGGCGACCTTATTCGAGGGTGACCCAAAGGCTCCCTTTTCAATAGCTACTACACCGAGGTGTAGGGGAGGGCGCTGCTCCATTCCCTGTATTGCTCCACTTTACTCTTGATCCTTACCTTATAATGATGAGTGTTGAGCAGGACGGCATCAAATCCCATTTTTGAGCTTTTGGTATGAATCGACCTGGGACTGATCCCCGGTCTTGCAGACCATTGGCGAACACTCAACTCATTAGGCCATTGGAGATTGTGATAATTAACACAAAAAGGTGAACTTTCTGTCTAGTAGATTTTGCTGTTCTGGCCACAAGGTAAAAGAAAAAGAAAGAAAAAAGGTTGATAAATACGTGGACCTTGCCTGAGAACTAAAAGAACTGTACACCATGAGAGCGATGGTGATTATTGAAATTGGCCAGAATATTCTGATGAGTCATGGAGATCAGAGGAGACTTATTGTCACTCAGATCTCCTGTGAAAGACCACCAGCTAAGGAGTATAATAATAATAGTAATAATAATAATAATAATTATAAAAGAGAAACAAAATATTTAGTCATAACTGAACAAATCAGATTAAATTTTGCCTTAGCCGCCACCCACATTTTTTTTATAGACCCTCTCCTCGTCTCTGGATAATCAGATGAAACAATAAAGAACATTCTAAGTGAATACAACATTCTCTCTCCAAGAAATATAATCGTATATGTGCCAACGGAGGAACAATAGTACTCTCGGAACGATGCTAGTAATTTGGGTTTGAAAAAAATTAGCGGAAAATAAGAGTGTACAAGAGCTTCCCATAAAATATTTGATATTTTCTCAGTGAGTCTCTGTCTTCAAAAATAAAATCTCTACTTTGGGATCCACATCGGTTACACTTTTCAAATGAGATCAGATCTGATAGTTGGGAACAAAGATTACCAAAGTATGACAGATCGGAGACGTACTTGTGCAAGCAGATAACAAAAAAAAAAAAATCAAATACTCGAACGTCTAAGAACTACGAAAGCTGTAAAGCATCAAAATTTGGATTAGATTAACTGCGTTTTCAAAGAAGAATTGAGACTGTCCAGATTACAGGAGTGCTAGAGCCTAAAAGAATACTGAGCAAGGTGCTGGTGATTTGGAGAGACTTGTCCTTGGTCAATCATTGTGACTGTCAACGGATATTCAAGGAGGAAATATTAATGCAAGATATATACAGGGCAGAACGATAAAATTGTCGCCCTAGAAAAGACGACATGATTCCATTTCCGTTTAATGAAACCCGTTTTTCTTTCTTTTTTTTTTTTTTTTTTTTTTTTTTTGTTGCAGACCATCTACTAGTTGGCCAGTTGTGTACAAATCCCAAGAGCGATAGAAGCCTTCTATCATGTCTGAATGTGACACGATGTTCAACGAGCGAGATCGGAGATGCGCCGCTGTACAACACATGCTCTCTACCGATACAAGTTATGACAACAGGACCATTGCTATCACCCTCAAAATGCAAATCCGGACGGTTCAACGCTTAAGGGTACAGCTCAATGCGTCGGACGACCCTTTGGAGGTGGTGGAGCGGAAAGCAACATCATGCCACCTCACATCTTCAAAGTCAGCTTGAAAGTCAACACCAAAGTGTACCTGGATGTGCTGAAGAGTGTTGTGATCCCCTGGTGCAATCAGGTGGCCGGTGGCAGACCCTGGGTGTGGCAGCAGGACTCGGAGCTGGCTCACAAGTCCAGAGACCCAGGCTTGGCTTCAGAAGGAGTGCTACGACTTTGTACCTTTCTCTAACTGGCCCGCGTCCTCCCCCGACCTGAAGCCGCTGGACTGCTTCGTTTGGCCATACGTCGAGAAAATCACCAACATGACCTTCCACAACACCAAAGCCAGCCTGATCGCCGCCATCCGTCGAGTATTCACCGAGCTCCCGCCGGCGCTGGTGGAAAAGGCATGCTCCCAGTTCCGGATCCGTATCGAGGCGGTGATTGAGGCTGAAGGCGGCTACATTGAATAGATGTCAGCTCTACTACATAATCAAGTTACCTGAATTGATTTTTTGAATAAAAGTTTTAAAATAAAGCTGTAGTATTGTTTTCTTTATGACGACAATTTTATCGTTCCACCCTGTAATTCGAAGAAAAATTTGTCGAATAATTCTTATGTGTATACAATCAAGGAAGACACATCAACATTATCTGCTCCAATTCATTTTATAAGTTTTACAATCGATAATTTTCTAAAATTTTATTTTTTTCAAAATTCTATTATTATGCTAACATAACATATTTGAGTTATATTAGCGTACACATGGAGCTTGGCGACTGCTAGTTTCTCGCCGTTGCAATTATCTGACCAAGAGGTAAACCCATGATGGTAATAGCTTTATGCAGTGTTGTATAAGCCATGATGGGAAGAGTGATCTAGTTTATGAGGCATTCTAGAAAAGACAGGCTAGTTTATCCTGGGAGGGTATTGGCGACCCTATATCTTATTAATTTGAAGATTTCTTAATTAATTTCACAGAATGAGTCAAAAGCTACATCGTCCTTCCTATCATGTCCCACACAAACTAAATATATAAAGATATACCCTCCACGTGGGAACCTCTTGAACTGATGATCTTATAGGCGAGAAACGGATAGTAACCAAGTACCGTTAACTCTGAGTCAACGATACTCTTAGATCTACTTATACTCTATATTATATATGCAATATTAACTACTGAATAGAGGTTTGGTTTGGTTTCTTTGTTTAATGGCATATCAAACTTTGTAGGCTATTTAATCCCAAAGCTATTCTCCTATTTAACCCATTGCTGGTAGGATAAGGGGGTTCATACATTTCCTAAGGGTATTTGTCCGAAAGTGAACGTAATAGCGCGACTGAAGTTCGAACTCGCGTACTACGATTCCGCAGCCCATCGCTTTAACCATTACACCACAATGACACCCCTTTATAAGTCGAGCAAATTTAATTGTACATATATAAGTGTGTGTGAGAGATGGAGAGAGAGAGAGAGGAGCAAAGAAAGAGAGAGAGAGAGGTGGGGGAACTACAGCCTTGAAAAAAAAACAGCGGTTCATTTTAATTGAGGAAAACACTCAAAATGTCGTAATTTTGGGAATAAAGCTATTCCAGTCTAATTTGCAACTGCCTAATAATTTTGTGAGGTCTGCATTTAACATTATGACGATGTCATATAACGATATCGTAACAGACATTTCAATTTAATTGATAGAATGAAAAAGCTGACATGAAAAGCTAAAAACTTTCCTATTAGTATAGTTAGATCAACAGGATCTTCCTCCAATTTGCCGGCAAAATAGCAGAAAAACTATTTATCACGATGCAATCCTGTGCACTGAAGCGCACACAATTTATTTTCCATGATGAAATTCTGAAATAATTTTCTTTTATGTCAAACTTTCCCGCGCTTAGAGCAGAAACAAAGTAGATTTTTATCGATTTTTAATAGTGCAGACTTCGATGATCTTGTAATTATCTCAGCGCCCTTTTTGTAAATTTCTGAGTACATTGGGAAGAGGATGATATGTCTTCCTATCAATTTTGACCCGTTTGAAGTTTTTTCTTAGGATCTTCAATGTTTTAATGAGATTTTCCTTTTTTTATTTTGTAATTTGAAAATAAAAGTCTATTGTGTTTATTTCAGCTTGATTTTTTGGCGGGAAGGGGTTGACTTAATAAATTACTATCGATCTTTGACGAAACGAGAAACATTTTTTTTTTAAATTTTTGTTTCGGTTTTCTATTGATTGAAATTCTTCAAAAGTGGTTGAACAAGCTTGTGGATATCGAATTCGATACTCTTTAGCCACTTAAATTTATTCAGGATGGCTAATTATTTTTATAATCACTTTAACTACGTCTTTTTAGTGTATTTTCTTGCTCTTTTTTATTTTTATTTTTTACTCTCTAAATTTCAAAAAATCTGAATTTCTTTCACGAGTTATTTTTACATTACTTTTATTTAGACATTAAAGATTTTATAAGCAGAAGAATATACAAACTTATCATGAAGCTTGGACAGTTTATTTTTGTCTTCGAGGAAAGCAATACAATTCTACAGGCTTATTTATTGGAAATTTTAAATTAAGGTTGTTGGATATAAAGCGGTTAAGATTGATTGATTTTAACGGCATGTCGACCTGTCTATATCAACAGGACAAGAAAGTGTAATGGAATCTGTCGTGTGTGTGATATTCGCACACACACACACACACACACACACACACACACACATCCGTGTATATATATATATATATATATATATATATATATATATATGTACATATATATATATATATTCTCTCTCAAAATTTTCTTCGGAATCCAAGAAGAAAATTAAAAAGTAGTAAATTCACTTCTATTTGGAAGATTTGCCAAGTTACTTTCAATTACTCCAGCCTAAAATCTTTCATGACCTCTAAAATCTGAGGCAATGAAAATAGATTGTCTGCTTGATCAAATAAATTTTACTTACAATTCCTATATGGGTAATGTTTATGAAGGTTCTTCTATGAAGGTTTCTTTCTTTTTCGGCAAGCGTCATTAACAAAAACCTCTAAAATTCGGCAAGTCTCATTAACAAAAATTTCTAAAATTCGGCAAGTGTCATTAACAAAAATCTCCATAAGTCGACATCTTCGCTCAAAGATTTAAGCACAAGTTAGCAATATTTTCATAAAATTAACTTGAATGATTCAATTATTTAAAAGACCGACAACACAATTTAGTTATCTGACATTTAAAACGTCTTCTAATGGAAATAGTATTGTCTTTTTTTTAATTTAAAACAGGACGAAAATTTCTTACGGTAAAAGGTAGAAGAAAAATAACAATAGAGTCCCTTTAAGGAAAGTAATCATCAGCCATTGCCTGGACTTATCACGAATGGACGATGTAGACCCTTAGTGAGGTGGAAGTCATAAAAAGTTTGATGACTATTGCTTTAAAGCTTTTGATCTGGGGCATTTGGCAACAAATTCAATGGTGGGAATTCACTGTTGACCTTAAAATGAAAAAGCTTGTAAATAAAAAAGTCTGTTGGAGTTTTGCAATTACTATACAACAATACATTATTGGCGTAGAGAGTTATATCGTACAAGTGTTTTTATATTTTTTTATTCACTGATACTTCTGATAATGATTGCTTTACTTATGTTTTAGAAGAGTTTTATTGCTAATTGAGGGTCGAGGTATATCGAACAAAAGATACTTTCGGATCCTGTTAAATAGACTCACTCAAAATTCAAAATTTTTAGATAATGTGAATGAAAGTTGCATCACTCCCTCACGTATCAAGTATATTTGCGTGTCACAAGATGCTCTCTGTACCAAAAGGTTTAAGCAATCAACGAAAAGAAAATAGTTTTTGAATAATAAATTGTTCGTAACTTTTTAATACATATTTTTATGGCCATATTTTTATTTCAGATTAAATCAAACTTCTTTTTTTTTTCTGTCTTCGTTATAATGCTTTTCATACTTTCTAATTCTGACTTAAAAATACGCTGGAAAAAACCTTCTAGCCATTATTAACTTTAAACCAGAAGAATTAGAAGCATTTTCTTCTAGTTATAAAACGATAAAGCCAGGGCAATTATTTTATGCTGATATTCTTTCGCTTTGAATTAAAATTAATTCTTCCAAGGTTATATCCACTTTACATTCTTGATTTAAGTTAATGGTGGCCAAGACTGAACAGACGGTCGGTTAAGTTAGTGCTTGCCAAAATCAGAGACTGCTGTCGACCTGTAAGCTGCCAAAATATCCAATTAGTGTTGTAGAATATAAATTGGCCACCAATGCCAAAAGGTTTGGCGTCATTATTTACAGCACTTGGTAAATTTTAAAGAGAAGCGTTGAAACAACTGTTCGTCGCCAGAAGATGATGTTAGCTTCCAATAACGTGACAGATGAGGTATAATTATTTTGATGTTAATTTTTGGGGTGGGGACTTTGAAAAGAACTGAAAACAAGGAAGTCTACGGGCACCGAAATAAAGGAAAATGTACAAGAAAAAGTGTATGAAAATATTAAAATGAGTTGTTATGTATATGTACATGTATTTATATATACAGTAAACTTTGTCTTAGCATACAGCAGAAGTTCTGATAGCCACAAAAGAGCGCTTAAGTATATATGTATATATATATATATTCACCAACCTCTCTGCTCGAGCAAGATGTGACACAAACGAAACTAAGTCAGCCGAACAAATAACGAGTCAAACGCGTCTCTCGTCAGTTTAATTGGAGCAGACTAGCCTTCGTTGCCGGTCTCATCGACACAAATTACATAAGCCCAAGTAGAATCAGCACAGGACAAGAGTAATAAAGAGCCCTCAAGAGCAGCTTGGAAACCTACACTAAAAGACCCCAAAGATTATGCAATGGACAGAGTGGAGAAGTATGAGAACTAAAGTCCTGGATCCTTGAACTCTGTCATTTGTCATAGACAATCTCATGACTAAAAGTCTTGCGAGCCTTAAGAGGAATATTTTTGAGGAGCTGATGAAGAGTAGCAGGGTCCCGTGCCAATATTAATGCAGGTGCAGTTACGCATCATGAGATATCACGCTGCCTACTGAGGAACAGGCATGAAAATTGGCGGGAAAAAATCATAATTATAAAATATTTCAATACTCCAGTGGACCTACCGGAGAATATGCTGGCCTCCTTCCTTTCCACCTACGGTCAATTGGAAGAGCTCATCCCTCTACGTGAAGGAATTGAAATGGTGAAAAGGGTATTATTTCTTCCTTATCTGCCTGAAGAGGGATGATTTCAAGCAATCCTTGACACCATCTAGTTCTGTTGGCTATGTTATTAAGAAGGGCATCTAGTAAAGGTCTATCCCTGTAAAACAGGCGAGAAACAGACGGTAAAGGCGCCTGAACGGCACACAAGCAACTAAAACCCGCAAGACAATCTGGAATGGTGGTCGCAGATAAGGCGAAAGAGCCGTAAGGAAAAAATCAAAGCCCAGAGAGTGGTCTCGGATATCATATTTACCAACCCCTCCGCTCGGGCAGGATATGACACAAGGTCAATTTTTAAGCGGAGTTTAACAAGTTTGAATTCAGAGTTTTCCTTCTCCTAGACTAGTTGCCTCACCAAGGCTGAAGAACCCAGTCTGTCCTACTATTTTTCCCATAGCTTGGGGGGGAACAATTGGATTCATACCTTTCCCAAGAGTATTAGTGCTATGTGAAATGCAATCAGTCTCGTCCAGGATGTGAACTGGTATCGATGTGTCCATTTCCTACGACGATAACCATTACACCACGGCCACCTCCACATCTCGGATATAGGGATTCTAGAAGCAGATAAACCAATAAACATCTCCAAAAGTTTATCTAAAAGCTTCTCCTCCACCCCTTAAAAGGAGGATTAAGGAAAAAAAGTAGAAAATCACTCCAAGGATCCTACAGCGGAAACACTGGTGAAATCTGCAGATAATCTGTACAAGGAATTAGACCATACCCCCTTCTATTTCAAATAAGAGAATTCACCATAATATAGACAGAAAACCGAAACTAGAACGCCAGCCCTCATCCCCTCAAGAAAATATTCATGTAACACATATCTCACGAGCCTCTACTTCTACCCAGCCCCCAATCCTAGTCCAGCCCCCAATCAAACATCCCCCTCTCCACCCCTTTCATGTCCCAAATTGATTCCCTGTTCTCGTTTTGAAGACAGTATCAAGAAAAAAACCCAAGTTAAAAAAACTAGATCTGTTTCCCCGACAAGACAAAGATTCCCCTGAACTTTTGCAAACAGCTCTGCGCACCGTCCGCTTGTCAGAGGAATCGGATTCAAAGTTTTAAAAATTCTTAAACCTCTGTTCAAACTTTAAAATGTTAAAAATCTAGCTATCAAGAATCCAGATAATTTTAAAGAAACACCTATATTGACTACCTTCAACTGATCGGCGGGTAGCCACACTTATCAGGTGTGGCGGTTTCTGGAAATGGCCACCTTTGTCAATTCATATGTGAGACTGGCGGAAATGGACCGCCCTTCTTTTAAAAGAATGTCCAGCTTATGCACAGGGAGAGTCTCTGTTTATGTCCCCCGCTATCATCACCATCATGTCGCGCTGCCAGCACAGATCTCACTGACTCTCTCTCACCATCTGTCTCTGTCGTCCATCGCTCCCGAGATCCTCCAAGTACATCCTGTATCGGCACAGTGCTGCTGTATATATATTTTAACTGATCGTCCAACCTTTGCTCGTCCGTGTGAAGGGGTCCACAGGAGTACATCACTTATGAGTTCGTCCTTACTTCTCCAGCAATGTCCCGTATGTCTGGGTAGTCTAATTTGGATAGTTTTCGTGATGGGTGGTAGTTATCCATACAGCTGCTGCTTTGTAGGATGTTGCTTCTAGGAGTTATTCAATACAGCTAGCAGCATTCTTGTGTAATCACTGTCAATTTTTTTCTCCATACGTTTAGTTTAGGTCAATGTGGTGCATCCATATAGCAGTATTGACACGACTGCCGCTTGGAAAAACTCTGTTTTATTTTATCGGTTATGTCTGACTTCCATATGACCAATAGTCTATTGATATCGGTCAAAATCTTTGCTAGTCAGGTGCTGATGTCATTCTCGGTTGATTGGGAACTGCTCCCGAATGTAGGTGAACTTGTCCACTAGTTTCAGTGGACCACCCTCTAGTGTGGAGATGTCACCTAGACCATCAAAACTGAAGTTTCCTCCAGATGTCCTGGGACGGCCGTGTTACTACTGAGCTTTGCTCGGGTTCCTTGAAACAGGCCATTGGTATCCTTACTCAAGTCAACAGTGAGTAGGAGAGTTAGAATGATTCTAAACCTTGCTAGCCTGAACGTGAGGGGACTGATGGAGCCAAATATGTGTGTGCGCTTGCTTGGTGAACTTTTGAGCTTCAGTGCTGATATCATCGCGGTATAGGAGACTCACTTCCTTTGCGCAGCTGACCATCGGGTACAAAGGGACGATTATGTGGTCTTTTCAGCATTCGACAACCGCTGTAGCGTTCAGATCTGTCTGTTAATTGGACATAGCCTTAACACAAATGTCAACCTTGTTTTTGCCGGTGACGAAAGCCGACTGCATGTGGCTGATGTTGACGTTAAAAGCTTTGTGCACCGGGTGCTTGCAATTTATGGATCCAATATTGCTTGCAATTTATGGACCCAATATTGCTGGTTAGAGACGCTCTTTCTTTCGACGGTTGAGGTTTTTCCTTGACTATCCATGGCGGCTAGTTTTAGTGGGTGATTGGAATGTGATCCTTGACCCCCAAGATAGATAGGGTCGGGTGGGGTGCAAGCGGGTCCAATTGGTGTGAAAACAGCTTGATCGACGATGGCCGAGCAGGATTAGCTCGACAGGTTTCATCTGAATCACCCCGGGAGAGAGATGTGGACATGGCTAGATAGTACGCACTCTGTCCGTGGTAGATATTACTAGGAGAGAGTATTAGTTAAAAGAGCTGACATAGAAATTGTTTCTTGTCTCACGTTCAACTGGATAGGGAATACTAACCATAAACTTGTCAGACCAGTTTGCGGCTAAAAAATAGGCCAAGTCTGGCCGGCTACGGCAAGTTCAATAACTCCTTACAGAAGATACGGGACTTCCGGGACAGGCCGGTAAAAACTTATTCAATGGGCACTAGTGAGGACGGTTACCGGGAATGGGTGGTAGGGATCACTTAAGTATAGGATTAGGGACTTCACCATCAAACAAATGTTATAGATTGACCCTCGACCGAGCCGTCAATCAAGAGATGCACCTGTGTAAATAAGAGGAAGAACAGCGGAAGCAGGTGGGTGTTAAACAATGATATAATCAGGGCACAGACAGTTTGAGTCAGTTGGAGATAGGATGCCAACGTTAGAATCAGCTTGCAGACTGAGAGCTTGCGGCCCTCAGTGACCCACGGTTGAGCAACCCAAACAACATGAGAAAGAAGTGTTGCTATGGTCGAAGAAGAACTTGGGGTCAATATAGCAGTCTGATCTTGTCTCCAGCTCATCTCTCACACACAACCAACATCACCTCTTCAAGAATAAAGTGTAAAAGATTATATTTTTATAAAGAAGTGTGTTCGTTCGTTCATTGAAGTCGTCATTAACGGTTAATGATGTTTCCGCATGTTAGTGTATATTTGTAAATGTACACGCGCAGTTGTATTATGTATACGTATGTGGCTATACAACACAAACTCGACGCCTCAACCTACATAGGGTCAAGAAGGCAAAGTCTTTAGCTTTCCGGGGCAGTGAAATTTGCAAAGGGGAAGCTTGAGCGTGGGGCTAATGAGCGCTACACGGGCTTAATAGTTAGACCTAGGATAAAAAGAGTTCCCAAAGAATCCGTGAAGTGCTACACGTTTGCGCATGAGGGAGAATTGCAAAGGTTTCTTAGTCGGTACGTCGAGTTCGTTAAGTCCTTGGAAAAGCGCGTGCTTCAGTCAAACGGTAAGATACGCGAAGCCTTTCGGGCGCATTTTCGTGGCCGGTTTGCTCGCTTGCCTGATCTCCCGATTAAGGAGTTTCGCAGCTATTTAGCCAACTTCCCCTGTTTTCAGAAAACGGAAGCGGCTGGCTACGAAGGGTTGGTTGCAGAGTGCGAAATCCATGAGGCGTTGAAGTAGGTCCGCTTCAACAAGTCACCAGGACTGGATGGTTTGCCTAACGAAGTGAATCTGAGGATGTCACACATGTTTTTGCATATTCTGATCCATGTGTTCAATCATTAGTTTGCCCAGCAGGCCATTCCTGGTAGCATTACCGAGGAAGAGATCATATTACTGAAGACAAGTGGCAAGCAATTTGGGAGAAACTAGATTATTACAGGCATCGGACCTCAGCAGAACTACTCTGTGAAGAGTAGATCAATCCAAGACAATTTGCATCTGGTTCACGAGGTCCTAGAAGGTTAAGAAGATGAAACTGAAGCTGCACTGATCAGTTTATATCAGTTTAAGGCCTTCGATAAGGTGGACCATCGGGTTTTGGCGGCGGTTTTGGTGATCACTGGATTCGAACGCGAGTTCGCGAGATGGATTAGCATTCTATTCCTCAACCTTCAGTCAGTGGTGCAGGTGAACGTGAAGTACTTAGAGTCCTTCACAATTGAGCGGTTGTACTTTGTTCCCTGCTCCGTAAACTTAGAGTCTCCTCTGCCGACTGTCTTAAAGCAAGGATCTCCCCGTACGCCGATGATATCACAATCTTAATGTCCCACCGTCTAGATATAGAGGCGGTGAAGGAGGTGGTCACGAGGTGCAAACAGATTGCAAGAGCCAAGATCAACTTTGATAAAGGCGAAGGTCTACGGTTGGGTGCCTTGTGAGGTGGCGTTTCCTTGCCTGAACCTTTCTGCTGGAGTAACGGACCCGTCCACAAACTCGGATTATGGTTTAGGCCCGGCCTCCACTTGAAGCGAAATTGGAGTAACGGTTGGGTGCCTTGTGGCGTGGCGTTTACTTGCCTGAACCTTTCTGCTGGAGTAACGGACCCGTCCACAAACTCGGATTATGGTTTAGGCCCGGCCTCCACTTGAAGCGAAATTGGTCGGAAGTACAGGCTAAGGTAGAAGCACAGCTGGGTACCTGGCTTCGAAGGCGCTTTTCTTAAAGAGCAGAGCAGAGGCGCGCGCCACGTACGTCTTCCTCTCGATCCTTTACGACTGTCAGTACTCCCTCAGCTTTAGGTTGGCGCTGCGACAATCTCCTTTCAAGTTGCTGGGGAGAGGTCGAGAGGCGATGGTCCCTAGACAGGTCTGCTATCTATGTCTTCATAATGGGGGCTTAGGATTGCCCGATCTGGAGTGTAAATGGCTCGCTGAAAGATTGGCTAGCCTGGGTCGATCCTTGACGTAGGATACGGTATGGGGACAGAAGGTGAAGGTGGCTTTCTCTCACTTAATGTCCAACCCCTGATCTATGCGGTTATGCACCATTTCTTGCCGAGTGCCTAAGGCCCTTCGTAAATTTACTGGGTCCAGTGACCTTTGTTGTATTTCATGTATTTCAAGTTTTTATTGTGAATAAATTATAGGGTTTTAAGTAGGCTTTCATAAAAATGTGTTTTTTTAGAGATTGCAGCTTGTCTTATGAGTATGAATGAACTTATTGTGTTGTATGAATGGGTCAGTGACTGTGGCTAACTAGGGCTTCTTAGGAAAGCAATCATTGGTTACTCTCCCTCAATTCTTCTGAGGCCTTGTGCCTTCAAACTCTATATTTTTGTGCTGCTGTTTTAAATAAAACCCCAGAGGACGACCAGAAAAATGATCGAAAGCAGTTGGGCTACTATAGTTTACTGTCTCCGCTACCTTGAGCTAGGCATAAAAAACAAGATTAGATCGTCTTTACTTGAAGATCTTGAAAAGAAAACAATCCGCGGTCTTTAACCAAACATGTTTAGATAACGACTTGCTGCCAAAGGTCACAGTATATATATATATATATATATACATAAATACATATATATATATATATATATATACGTAATCACACACACACATATATATATACGTGTGATTACGAAAGAAACGCTTACTGTAAAAGCGTAATAACATTAACGGCCGAAAGTAAACGCGTTTTTTTTTTTTCGTTTGTTTTTTAAATCACAAAATGCACACTAAAAATGAAGATTAACATCCAATGTAGTCTCTGCTCTCAATTGATCTGGCGTATATATATATATATATATATATATATATATAATTCTCTTAATACCCTGTCTGGTGGCAAAAGCTGCTTGGTAGCGCCAGGAGTGGCAGTACCGCCTTGAGCTACCGAAACTGTGTTATCACCCCTGGTTGGCGGCTGATGAGGACAGGGTATCGCACGTGCTTTCACACGTTGTATGATAAAAAATATATGTATATATATATATATATATATCACTAAGAATCACAGACATGACTCTTACTGCTACAGCTGCTAAAGTTTTTAATGACCTGCTTCTATGTCATCATCATTATCATCCTCATGTCATGCTGCCAGTCCGGGTTTCCATGACTCTCTCTCTTTCTGTCTGTCTCTCTCTCTCTCTCTCACACACACACACCCACACCATTCGTCTCTATCATCCATCACTTTCAGCAGGACTTTTAAACTAAATCCTGTTTACAGAGTTGTTGTTGATAAGTTCTAATCGGTCGTCCAACATTTACACGTCCGCGTGATGTGGTCCATAGTAGAACGTCCCTTATGAGTTCTTCCTTACTTCTCCAGCAGTGTCCCTCATATCTTGTTCGCCTTATTTGGATGGTTTTAAAGATAGGAGGTAGGTGGCTGTATAGCTGCTATTTTGTGGGAAGTTGTTTCCAGGACTTGTTCAATATAGCTCGTAGCATTTTTGTGCAATTCCCGTCAATCGTTTTCTGTATACGCTTAGTCAGCGTCCATGTGATACATTTATATATTAGAAAGCATTTTTTCCAAGCAGCAGTCGTGTTAATTCTTAACCGTATCCGACCTGAACTTGAGAAATTCTAAGAAAACATGAGAAATCTATCCACAACTCTGATTCTTACTAACCGTTAAATCATCGAAAGAGTATGTGCAAAAAATCTTGGGGCAACTCTTCTGTTGGTAGATTTCTTCAAGGCATTTGATTCTATACGCAGAGGAAAGATGAAGCTAATAGTCCCAGTATATGGTCTCTCCAAATAAACTGCTGCCACCATAATGAATAATACCTTACAAAAACACGACGGTTCACTCACCCTATGGTGATACAGATTTTCTTGACATTGTCGCTGGAGTATTGCAAAGAGATAAATTTGCATCATTTCTACCTGCTTGGGATTACGCACTAAGAACGTTAATTAATTGTGCTACTTATTTTTCGTTTTTTCCCCAATAACGGTAAATATTCGGACCTTTCATCGTCAGCGAAAGCCATTAAGAAGAGTTCATTCCCCCACCCTCACCAAAATAAAGAAAATTATGCTTTGCACCCGTTTCGCTTGATTTCAAACTCTTTGGTGGCTATTCTGGTATGTTCATTACGACTATTATTTGATTCCTATCTAAATTTAAAACTTTTGTATGTATAACATGTTAATTCCCGACGTTATTATTCAACAATTATTTATTAACTTACTTAGCTTTTTCGTTCCCAAGAAAAAATATTTTTATTTAACCGGCCTTTAATTTCATCATTCCTATTTTAAAAGGAAAAATTTAAACGAAACTAACTTCACTCGCCTAGCTTAACTCCTTTCGCGTTCATTTGTCGAAATATTTAAGATATTCGTCATTCCATTACAATTTACCTCTCTCTCTCTCTATATATATATATATATGACAATATGAATATGCTCCCCAAACCCCGAAGGGTTGAGCTCTCTAGCGAATGAAGTAATCGCGTTGCCATTAGCGTTTATGCAAGGCTCTTCGTATGAATTGAGCTCTCTGTAGCCGTTAAGCGGATGTATGTAAACAATAGTAATTGTGATTCATAAGCGTTTAAAATTTTCTTCGCTGCTGGTTTCCTCGTGGCTGAGGGGGTAGAGTCTTGGATTGGCGTTTGAGTCAACCGGGTTTCGATCCCAGCTACTGGAATCTAGTACGTCTAGCCACACTGATGAGTTCTGATCGAACGAAACAGATCTGTCTGTGGATGACAATATATATATATTTACATATATGATTTGTCAGTGAATAGTTTGTTGGTTATAATATTTTCAAACGAGCTAGAGCTCATTTATTTGAACGCAGTTAAATGGTTGCTATCTAGCACGAATAGTACCTATTTTGGTTGCAATCTAGCATTAATAGTATCTATTTTCACACATTCAAATAGTTTTATGCATTGCTATCTCATACTAATGATTCAATTTAATACCAATTACTTGCTTGCACGATATCAAATGGTTTCATGTATAATAAATAATTAAACAGTTCTATTTGACCAAAAGATAGAATTCTCACCGGTTCCACCACTCTGTGTGAGAGTGAACATGCGAGAAGACCAGGGAGTCTCACCATCAGGTGGTTTAGTGTCATATCTAGGATAGTAATCGGGATGGAGACTTTTATCCCAATGCAGGGATGAAGTCTGCATATTCTACAGCCCCAACTGACTGGTCTAGATTTCTATTTGGAATAGTTGCCAAACTAGCAAATTAAAACGAATTCATCTTTAAATCAAAACTTCCTGGACATTTTCCAAATACCTTTTACCTCCCTCTTAACTAAATATTTAAATAGTCTACTCATAGTCAGTGCTGCCAATGATTGACCGTTTCTTTTAAAGTGTTTTTGCTTCCAACTCTTTACAGTAAGGCATTTCTATAACGAATTCAGAAAAATGATAATATTATTCCCTTTAAAAGACGTTTTAAATGTCTGATTACTAAATTTGGTCACAGTTTTCTTTTTATTATTTAATTATTTAAGTTACATTTGAGAAATTATGGCTGTTTGATGGTTAAACATGCCGATTCTTAGAAACATTTGGTTATATTTGCCGAAAAAGAAAAAAATTAGAAGAAGCTTTATAAGCATTACCTAGATAGGATTTGCAAGTAAAAATTATTTAAATACGCAGTCTCTTTTTATTGCGTCGGATTGTAGAGGTCATTAAGGATTTTGCACAGGAGTAATTGAATGGAACTTGGCAAATCTTCTAAATAAAAATGAATTTATTTCTTTTCAATTTTCTTGGATTCCAAAGAAAATTTTGGGAAAGAAAATACTTATATAAATACATACATATATACATACATGTGTGTGTGTGTGTGTGTATGTGTGTGTCTGTGTGTGTGTGACATTGAACATGTTTACAGAAATCACACACAGTTGCCATAACAATTTCTCGTTCTGTTAGTATCCGCTAAAGAGAAGTAAGACTCTCCGCGCATATAAAAAAGGTTTCTTGGAGATGACACCAAACTGAATCTGATTGTGAGGATGGAGTTCTAGATACATGGGGTGTATGGAGAACCCCTTCACTGTCATAACTCTCAGGTTCACTCGGACTCGGAGACGTAATACTTGTTAGGTACCTGTTAAAAATTATTAGTATTCGATAGTAATGGCTAATACAATGTAACTATAAATTTGAATAGTTAAAATGAGTTATAGCAGTTTACTAAGGATTATTAGTTACTTGAAACCACATAAGTATATCTACAAGCAAATTACTTTTATTATAAAGACATAATTACATGAAACGATATAGTTCTTAGTGTTTGATAGGAATACTTGAAACCACAAGAGTATGTACTAGTTATTTTTAATAGTTAGGAATACTTGATATCATAAATGTTTTTAAAAAGTGAATATTAACACTCAAGAAACGTGATACTATAACCTATCGGCATAAAATAACCCTGGATGGGTTGACATCCTGTTAAAATCAATCTATCAATGATTACAGTTTCTGTGGGTATATCATTTCGTCTTTTATCAACCGAGAGCTAAACCTTGTGATAAAAGACGAACAAGGTAATTGCTTTACTTAGACTTCATCAAAATATGACTTAACTGAGGTTCACTTAAAGTGAAGATTAGTTTAGTATTTATAGTTACTGATCCAGAAAACAACTGTGTTTAACTACAACACACACGGCTTTCTTTTTTCTAGGAAGTTCTATTGAACAGGAAAAGAACAAACTCTTTACTTTGTGTTCTAATAAAAATCTTTGCAAGAAGCTTTCCTCAATAACTACTTGGCATGGAGGGATAATTAATCAGTTCTACTGAAACTGGACTATTTACGAAGTCTTTGTCGGTTTATCGACTAAAAAATCCCGGTTAGCTGTCGACTTAGAACACCCACCTCCTCCACCTGCATGTTGCTTCATCGTTTCTACTGCAAGTAAATTTGCCGCACAGACGACAAATTCCGACCAATAATATTAAGCGAATCTGCTGACGAATATTATCGCAAGGCACTACTTTTTGTATGACTCAGCCTAATAACAAGAATGGCCATAATTCTTCTCTGAAATCTCATGTGAGTTCGAATTCTGACTTTTCTTATTTCATCCACGAAAAATGAAAAACAATTCTTATCACAGTGTACACGAGTCAAATTTAGTGAAACGGTTATCGCCGTAAAAAATGTAATCTGTCAACCTAAGTTCAAATCCTAAACATGGTGGTTTGTGCTTCTCTCACGGGAAAGTTATGAAGTTATCTGTTCTCTACAGAACTAGGGATAAATAATTGGGTAAGACTGGGTTATTTAGCAGTAGTAAGGCAACTGATCTAGGAGAAGGAAATTCTAAAATCAAAAAATCTTTACCCTGATCAAAAATTGATTTTGTCAATTCGGGTACAAGACTTAAAATATTGAGTTATCTGGTGAAGATCGAAATGACAACTCTTCCAAATAGTCAGCGAAGTATTAAGGTAGACGGATGTTAGTGTAATTTAGGCTCAGTCTAATATCAAGCCGCTGTAGAGGGGAACAGTGTGTGAATTGAAATCAGACTTCCCTACTACACTGGTCTGCGAAAAGTGTTTGTTTAGGAACAAAGTACGAATATATATATATATATATATATATATATATATATATATCATCATCATCATCATGTCGTGCTGCCAGCACGGATATCCCTGGCTCTCTCTCTCTCCCTCACCACTCCTCCCTATCGTTCATCGCTTCTGACAGGTCCTCAGGGCTACATCCCGTATCCTCACAGATGGTGTATGTAGGTTCGAGCTGGTCGTCCTGCTTTTGCTCGGCCATATGAGAGTGTCCATAGGAGAATATCATTTATGAGCTCGTCCCTGCTTCTCCAGCAGTATCCTGCATGTCTGTTTCGTCTAGATTTGATAGTTTTTGTGATGGGAGGTTGGAGGCCGTACAGCTGGTGCTTTGTGGTGTATTGCCTCCAGGACTTGTCCAAAATTGCTCGCAGCATTCTTGTGCGAGCAATCCAAGTTTAACACCCGATATGCATTCACACGTATGTGTGTGCGTGTGTGTGTGTGTAAAATGTATGATTATTTTGCGTGTAAAATAAAACCGATTATTGGAAAAAAAATTAGGAAATTACTGTATTTGGGGCATGGAAGATGCCCCGGTGTATAAGACGCACCCGAATTTCAGCTGTGCAAATCAAGAAAAAAAAAACAAAGTACTAATATTAAACGTGATAAAATCAATATTATAAATATTATCAACGATAACAGTTTTAATCTGCATAACAGCCTTTTAAGTAATGACAATAGGTATATGAAAGTTACTCTAAAGTCTAAGCTAATAGTAGTTGCCAAGTAGCTAATTTCGGCCAAATATCGCAAATTTTAAACCTGTATATGGCTTATAACACGGAGGGGGAATTTTTAAAGATATTTTTAGTGAAAAAAAACTGCGTCTTATATCCCGTCAAATACGGTAAATTTATTCGCTCGGTGTGTGTATCTGTGTGTGTGTCTGTGTGAGTGTCTGTGTATCTGTGTGTGTTTATTACAGATGAAATAGAGACATCATTGAAGATGATTATGGCATTTAGCCCGATCGAAGACATTCAGTGCCACTATACAAAAGTATGATGGAGTCACCCGTGTCGTAATGTTTATCGTTGTACTAGACAGACACAGTGACCCAAGTTCAAACCTGAACGAGACTGTTTACATTCCATATGGCGAGAAAGACATGAATTCAAATATTCCCTCGCCAACTATGGGTAAATAGCAAAGGCAGATTGGGGTTTTTAACCATGGTATGATAACAGGTCTTTGAGATGGAAGACTGAATTCAAACCTATTAAACTCCAGTAAAAATAATTAACTTTTTGCAACATCCTGTTTGTTGATGAATTCATAAAAGAAATAGTCATTTACAAAAACTCATGTAGTTTAGCATAAAAAAAGAAGAATGGGGCACCATTGAGAATCAAAATCATTTGCAATAGTTAGCTAGCCTGACTAACTATTACACTATCCTGGGTATCTAGAAACAGCTGTTCTTAGAGATTTAAGCGTTCTGATCTGAAGAAATTTCTATAAAAATTAACGCAAATTAATTTAGATGGTTGGTTCACGTAAGAAACATGCGTCGAAAACCCATAAAAATTAGCTGTGCCAACGTTCAACCAGTCAGAGATTTGTGCTTTTTTGTTTAGAGACACGAATGAACTAAAGTGCCTCGGTAATTAATCAGAATTGCTGTAGTTAAAATCACAAACATTCTGTTGCACATAGCGTGGAATATTAAAGTATTTGTCAAAATCCTATGTTAGCTACAAAGTCAACTAATATCGTCACAATACTGTGAGGTTTGTACAACAGATAATATGAAAATTACGGATCATGATATATGAACAAGCATGGATTCTTTCTTTTATAACCTAAGATTTTAGTGATCGTTAAGGATTTTGAATGAGGAAAAGTGAATTCATTTATTTGTTTTGTTGTTCTTCGAAATAGCAATAGTTTCAATTTTCTATATCTCTTATATATTCTTAACCAGATTTTAGATGGATTAAAAATGACATTTAATTAACAGTTTAATTCTATTAAAAGACAAGTCTTCCATGAAGGTTTTACTATAAAAATACGGTATGTCGCCTCAATTATATAAATTCCTAATCGTCATCAAAGATTCTAAATTAGGCAGCTACGATCATGACCTATTACCAAAATTAGACACCTATCATCTTTATATTTTTCAAGCTAATATTTATAAGCCCTCGTATTGCAAAGGATCACTTACACAACTAATAAGCAAGGCATCGTATCTTTTTTGCATCAGGTAAAAAACATATTATTACGCATGCATTTCTTACAAAGGCAAAAAGAAATAGTTCTGATGACACCAAATGTTATATAGTCACATGCAGATTCATGCAGGAAGAACCACAACGACACAACGATAAAGGACGAGCGAAGACTTCTTTAGAAAAATATGTACCTCTCACTTTATTGTAAGGGTTCGAAAAGGGTTACTCAAGGTTTGCGTGTGAGAGGGAGTTGGAGACCGAACATAACTGCAACATATTGACCCCCACTCTTATGGCCGTCAGCGTTGTGTCTTTCTCGTTCTCATGATGCTCAACCGGAGGCCCAGGGGCCCACCTCTCTGCTGAATGATGGCTTTCTTTACTGCATCTTATCACCAACTGGTCTCCAAAACTCCATCGGGAGTCCCAAGGGCCCCTACGGCCGGGTGTGGCTTTCCCTACCACATCTTGACTCCGACGTCTCTGATCCCCAACTGTCTGACTTCCTGTCTTGACCGAGTTATATAATACTTCAACGCCCACTCAATCGTCCACTCAATCGTCCACTCAATCTTTAGAATGGCATGTTTGAACGTCATCAAGCGGAAATAACTGTCATGCAGTTCACAAGTCACTCTCTTCCGGTGCATCAGTCTATGAGTGTACCCTGGGAATTTTACCTTGTCCCATTTTGTTAGCCAAGTCCACCTACGCGATTTCTCCTCATAAGTGCCATCGGAATGTGTCACTTCCATCCGGTGCATCACTTTGGAATGGCATATTTGGCCGGGTCGAAGGTCAAAATAAAACATAAAGAAAATAACATTTTCTTGAATCAAGAATTGCTGTTTTGAAATAAAACTCAAACGATTAAAATAAATAAAACATAGTTTCTTTAAGGATTCAAGTTGAGGGATTTTTCATTTTTAAAAAGACTGAAATGTAAATTAATGTATACAAAACAATATCCATCAGAAATATATATATATATATATATACTAGGCTCACTACGAGGCCAAAATGCGGCACAAGGTTTGTTTGATATAGGGGTGTCCTGCAGGAAACAAACTTACACCCGGGTAGGTGCGAAAATTATATGACGTCAAAGTTCCCTTTCAAACACCTGGTAATAAATCTATGATACCTCATTTTTTTTATATGTCAAGTACAGCCAGGGAGAATACCCCTATAATTAGGCTGATTGATTTGATGTTCTCTTCCACCCAGAGCAAATTCTAGGTAATTATATATATATATATATAAAAGTAAAGTTGGCGACCGTAGTCGGGAGTGAGTCGAAGGCTCCCTTTTCAATAGCTACTTCACCGAGGTGTAGTAAAGAGGCCTATTCCATTCCATGGATGGTTTCACTTTACCCAAGACCTGTACTTTATAATTCTGAGTGTTAAGCAAGGTTGCATCAAGTACCATTTTTGAGTCTTTGGTATGAATCGTCCAGGGATTGAACCCAAGGGCCATTTATAACTGAATAATAATTTACGACGAAGATCATTATGGCTATCATGGGTGTAACTACAAAATGCTAACGAGAATCGAATCTAATAAAAACAGTAATATCATTATGGAGCGTTATTACAACCTGACCTCAACGAATTCACAGGTCATTTATAAACACACATACGCTCACACACAAATATGCACGTACGCAAACACACACACACACACACACACACATATATATATATATATATATACCAAGAATCAGACATAGATAGATAGATAGATAGATAGATCCTAGACGAGACTGATTGCATTTCACATAGCACTAATAACCTTGAGAAAGGTATGAATCCAACTGTCCTCCCTCCAGCTATGGGTAAATAGTAGGGCAGACTGCGTTTTTCAGCCTTGGTGAGGCAACTAGTCTAGGAGAAGGAAAACTCTGAATTTAAATCTGTTAAACTCTGCTTAAAAATTGACCTTGTGTCATATCCTGCCCGAGCGAAGGGGTTGAGATAGATAGATAGATAGATAGATAGGAGAATTGTTCTATTAACAAAAAGAATCCCAAAAGCATAAAATAAATAATTCCATTGTTCATAATTTTAAGATGCGTCTTTGTCACTTACTCCATCCGTCATTATCTTTGGATTTTCGTTCGATGTATTGTTAAGATTATTTAAATTCATCTGAAATTCAAAGTGTTTTTATATAATATTTTTTATTATTGCAATAATTTTTAACTGAATATTGCAGCTTGCCTTCCTTAAATATATAATTCATCCTAAAGAGGTTTCAAGTTTAAGAAAGTCACAGTAACTTTTACTTTCATTGGCTCAGCAACTGAATTGGCCAAACATGTTTTGTTTTATTCATCAAGCAAAAAGAAAAGGAAATTTATTTTTGGTTTGTGAAATCAACTTTATTGAAAAATAAAAAAATATGCTGTCAGTTTGATAATCTAATTTTTATTGAATAATCAAATATTTAAATGTGACACGAGTTGAATTAAAAAAATAAAAGCCTGAAAATAAATGGATGCTTACCAAATTTCAAACAATTAAAAGAGATCAATATGCAATTTGAGTCGATTAATAATTCAAAAAGTTTGCTAGGAATTAAATTTCAACCCAGATTTCACTCACAGCTCAGTATTCTCTACATAAATCTATTTCAGTTTGTTTCTTTCTTTTTTTCTATCTATCTATCTACCTATCTATCTATCTATCTATCTATCAGTGTATATCTTTCTAGATTACAGTGTGTTTCTATTTATCTATTTATCGAGCTAGCAAGCTATTTTGAATGTGAAAACAACCCGTTGCGCGGCCTTAAAAGAAAATTGGGTATCGACCATATTTGAACAGATACTCTCCTATTGGGTGTCCCAGTCAATATTAAGAGACTGTTGTGAAAGTTTGTGCATTGTGTAAATGATTAATTCGTGGTGAAATTTGTCTGAAAAAACCATTTCCAGTTATGATTGGATAATTCTCGGATAAAGATTTGGGAGTGAAGCTTCAAGCTTGGCTTGGGACTTATTAAAAGCGAGCAACGTTATGGAAGATAGTTGGATACTTCCCGAACAAAGCTCGTAAATCAGCAGCAGCGGCTGATGCGGCTGAGATTTTTAATGTCTTCTCATGATTTTGATCAAATCTTGGCCGGAATAAAACAAGAATGGATGACAAGACTTATATCTTATCTATAAATCTTCGAGTGTTTGGATACTTCTATCAAATGAGTATTAGATAATGTGTGTGTGTGTGTGTGTGTGTGTGTGTGTGTGTGTGTGTGTGTGTGTGTGTGTGTGTGTGTGTTCTTACATGAGACAAAGGTGAGTAAAACGTACCATTCTCCACCACGCATTGTATTGATGAAATTACAGATGCTTCGAAAATACAGAGAACAGAAAAATGTCTTAAAATAACATCCAATATGGCAATCATAGGTTTCCGGTTATCACAATAAACTGAAAAGAACAAACTTCAAGCCGCGAATAGCAGAAAATAAAACGGGATTGAAAAATGATTCTGTCTAAAGAAAACAGTATTAAGCTTTAAGCAAGGAAATCAGAACAATGATTTTACTTTGAGTGCTTTTAACTTAGAAAGTATATTAGCATCTCAAAAGTCGACCAGTGTTAGATAAATGAGTGTTCAATGATACGAGTAGATTATCTGTTATACGACACTCAGTATTAATACCTTCTTTTAATCCGATCAGTTTACATCGTTACGCTTTATTTATATTTACTATTGATAGCGTATGTAATACGAGGATCATTAAATAAGTTTCCAGACTTTTTTCGTACGGGCACTTTTATTGATAGTAAACACATGAAACTCAGGTAACCCTTCGAAGTAATCCCCTCCAGCAGCAATGCACTTGCTGTACAATTCCAACATCTGCTGGAAGGCCCGATAGAAGTTCTCTTGTGTGAGCGTGTCAATGACCTTCGTCACAGCCTCTTTCATCACCTCAATTGTCTCATAACGACAGCCTCTGAGCTTAAGGAATAAGCAAAAGTCACAGAGAGCAAGGTCTGGACTATAGGGAGGGTTAGGAACTGTCTTGATGCCCATCCTGGTCAAATAGTCTGTGACAAGGATGGAGTTGTGGACTGATACATTGTCCTGGTGGATATGCCACTGACCCGATTTGAAGAGTGCGGACCTTTTCCGACTAAATCTCTTCCTGAACTCCCGTAAAACCTCAACATAGTAACCCTAACCCTAACCCTTTACTCAATCAACTCTGTCGTATTGACTTCCCTACTCCTCCCACACCTCTCACCATCCCTCACCGACTCTGTGCCTTCCTTGAACCTCTTATGCCACTCAAAAACTGATGCTCGATTCATGCAAGATGCCCCAAAAGCAGTCTGAAGCATTCCATACGTTTCTGTGACCTTTTTTTTGCAAGTTTAAAACAGAATTTTATAGCATATTGTTCTTCTAAAGTGTCCTCATGTCCAGATTTCATTTTTGAAATCCACTAGCTGTGACAATCAGGCTTTAGTAGGGTGTATTCCAATCGCTGCTGTAGCTGTTCATTTGAACCTGAAATCATAAAAAAAAATTCAGTCATCTCATAAGATGTATAGCAATAACATAGTGAATTATCCCGAGTCTACGACAATTTTAAATTCCCATACGAAGAAAGTCTGGAAACTTATTGTATGCACCTCTTATCTTTCTTCGCAGCTTGCCCAGTTTTGCCGCGTAGTCGATGTTTCTCCCAACACGTTATGGCTGCTTCAAAAAAGAGATACATTAGCTGCTGCCGTTGCTCCAAACCTTACGAGTCATTTCCAAAAGAAAGGGGAAAAAAGGGAAAAAAAAACACAATTACAGAGAATATCAATGTCTGCATGTCTCATTGTTTTTCATCGAATTCAGTTCGCCAGGAAAGTGGACACGTATGACAGGTAGCAACTTGGATATAGGAGCCTAATTTCTTACTATTGTAACCATGCATTGTAGACGAAATTTCTTATCAGATTCTCTCCAACGGTCACCTCACTCTGCTGTCTACGTTCTATTCGGACTCAATGGACGGAGGGAGCAGCCTGCCAGCACTGCCTCCGGGTTTCAATTCATCTATCCATTGCCTGATTGCTTTCTTGAATAGATGGGCCCATTACCTTCCGGGAAAAAAACCCTCACACCTATTATGTGGACCTCTCAAAATTAAAGTACATTTTCATAAATTATACTCTTATCTATTAACCTCTGACCGAACTACCGCCAAACGGACATCAAAAATTGTCTCTTTCATCCCCATCGAGAATTTTTTTCTCTTTCTATCTTATCCTATTTACCCAACCCCTCCGCTCTGGTAGGATATGACACAAGGTCGATTTTTAAGTGGAGTTTAATAGGTTTGAATTCAGAGTTTTCCTTCTCCTAGACTAGTTGCCTCACTATGGCTGAAGAACCTAGTCTGTCCTACTATTTACCCATAGCTGGAGGGAGAATAATTGGATTCATACCTTTCCCAAGGGTATTAGTGCTATGTGAAATGCAATCAGTCTCGTCCAGGATTTGAACTGGTGTCGCCGTGTCCATTTCCTTCGACGATAACCATTACACCACGGGCACCTTCTCTTTCTATCTTATCACCAGTTAAAATATGCCAACATTCCTAATTCGTTTAACAATATAACTATACACTCACATTCATATCATCATCATCATCATCATGCCGTGCCACCAGCACGGATATCCCTGACAGTCTCTCGCCATTTTTCCCTATCGTTCATCGCCTCTGGCAGGTCTTCAGGGCTTCATCCCGTATCCACACAGAGCTGCTGTATGTATGATCGAGCTGGTCGACCTGCTTTTGATTGGACATATGTGGGGGTCCATAGGATTACACCACTTATGAGCTCGTCCCTACTTCTCCAGCAGTGTCCTACATGTCTTGTTCGTATAACTTAGATAGTTTTTGTGATAGGAGGTAGGTGGCCGTATAGTTGGTGCTTTGTGGGGTGTTGCCTCCAGGACCTGTTCAATATTACGCTATCTATGCCCTGTTCAAACACGCTTACTTCCACTGGTATATACATACGAGGTTCTTTAAAAAAGGTCTAAGCCTCACCCTGAAAGAAGGACATAAGCGAACATTTTTGCTGCAAAAACACACAACCACTTCTAATAAAAACAGAAAAATCCTAATTAGTTTTTCTAGCTTTATAAAAATGATAATGTGTTGTCACAAGAAAAATGTTCATTTTTTGGTTCTTCTTTCTGTATGAAGGTTTACAACTTTTAATCGACCCTCGTTAAAATCTGCTACACATATACATCTTCCAATAGATATGCACATACCAATGTGCATATGCGTTATTGCACCAAAATAAGAGCACCGAGAAGCACAAGAGCTTTTTTTGTCACACATTAACCCATTCTTTGAGCAAAGTGTCTGTAAATTTAACATTTGCTTTTTTCAGTCAGTCAATCCCGCAAGCAAAAGTTTGTTGGTTTTCTTTTCGTCGAATCCCCCCAGAAAAATTTTACGAAAACGTTTTTTTTTTTTTACATTTATTAAGTGATTTTTTTTTTTACATTCATCGTTTTTTACGGATGCAAATTTCCTGCTTTGTGCAGTAATAAATATAACTTTTCTGTAAACCGCTAAAAATACCCTGCATCACAACTGTCTTCTTCAAGGATGGCTTTGACATTAAATAACCCATGAAGGTTTATATGCCATTAACACAGAAATAACGACTGAAAAAACGTTAAAATTGAGGAAATGAATCCGGCCAACTATGATTCATTTCTCGTTGTCATCCTAAGTTTTTTTTATCAAATAATGAAACAAGTTATTTGAATCAAAAACCTAATGAATGGTTGATTTACAACACCGAGAGTAAAAATCCAAAATAAGTATGGCAATGTACAGATCAACACTAAAAATATCAGAAACTGCTGTTTTGATTTTAGTTCTAATTTACTTACTTCACTATACAACTTCGCCTTGCCGATTGGTTTAGAATACACTGAGTGTAGAGGGTAAAATCCCTGTCCCCCAAAAGAGGTGTTGTTTGTATGATACAAAACGACATCTGATTGTGAGTCTCCTGATCTAGAAATCTGTTGAGTGTCGAGTACCTCTTCATTACCCTTACTCTCTGGATCTCTTTTACCCGATATTACTTGATAGGGGCTTATCTATGGGTCAAATTGATATAAATATTCTTATTTCAGACATTAATACCTGAAACAATACTATTGTTATTAATTCCATTTCGATTATAGTTACATGAAGCTATAATTGTTTAAGAATTATTATTATTAATTACTTGAAACCATAACTATGTGGCCACAAATGGCTAGTTAAATAGAAATAATTATTTGAAAACACACGATTATTAGCAATAGATCGGATTATTTGAAACCCTATAGATATATCCCCTACCTAGTTAAGTCGTAGAATTACTAGACATGTAAGGTGTTTTGGTCATGAAAGCATGAGCAGAGCCCATCCCTATCCACGTCGACAACCGGTTTAAATTCAGAATTTTCATTCTTCTAAACCAGCTGCCATACCAAGATTAAAGATCACAATCTGCCCAGCTGTTTTCCATAAGCGGAGAGACAATAGTTGGACTCATACTATTTCGAAGGCTATCAACGCTACATGAAATGCTGTCACGTTCAGGATTTGATCTCAGATCACCGAGCCCATTTCATACAACGATAACTGTTACACCACGAACGCTTCCTAACCACATGAACTGTTGCAAACGTATAATTGTTATTAAGTGTAAATAATTACTTGAAACCATATAATAAGGAATGCTTGAAACCATTTATAAGGTCATTAAATATGTTTCCAGACTTTTTTCGTATGGGCACTTTTATTGATAGTACACACAAGAAACTCTAGTCCCCTTCGAAGTAATCCCCTCCTACTGCAATGCACTTGTTGTACCGTTCCAACAACTTCTGGAACGCCCCATAGAAGTCCTCTTGTGTGAGCGTGTCAATGACCTTCGTCACAGCCTCTTTCATCTCCTCAGTTGTCTCATAACGATAGCCTTTGAGATTAGGGAATAACCAAAAGTCACAAGGAGCAAAGTCTGGACTATAGGGAGAGTAAAGAACTGTCTTGATCCCCATCTTGTTCAAATAGTCTGTAACAAGGATGGACTTGTGGACTGGTGCATTGTCCTGGTGGAAATGCCACTGACCTTATTTGAAGAGTGCTGGCCGCTTCCCAAGGAATCTCTTCCTGAACTCCCTTAAAACTTCAACATAGTAACCCTAACCCTAACCCTTTGGCCAATCAACTCTGGTGTATTGACTTCCTTACTCCTCCCACACCCCTCATTATCCCTAACTCCCTGCCTTTCTTGAAACTCTTATGCCACTCAAAAACTAATGCTCGATTCATGCAAGATGCTCCAAAAGCAGTCTGAAACATCCTATACGTTTCTGTGGCATTTTTTTCCAAGCTTAAAACAGAATTTTATAGCATATCGTTTTTCTAAAGTGTCCTGACGTCTAGATTGCATTTTTGAAATTCAACAGCTGTGATAATCAGGCTTTAGTAGGGTGTATTCCAATTCCTGCTGTAGCTGTTCATTAAAACCTGAAATCATAAAAATTGATTCGTCATCTCATAAGATGTATAGCAATAACGTACCGAATTTTCAAGAGTCTATGACAATATTAAATGTCTGTACAAAAAAGTCTGGAAACTTATTGAATCCACCACGTAACTTTGTGCAAACTATTTGTATCCCACCGGAAAACTTGAGATTCTATAGCTGCGTGCAAAATATTTCTTATAACGATACAAAAATATAGATATAACTGTATAATCAACTTTATTCCCTAGTCTCTATGCTTTAAATAAACTTGGACGAGTCAATATGACGTTAAAACCAAATAAGCAATACAATACAAACATTAAATGCAAACACGATTTCTTTTCTTCACCTTATTATTTAAAAAAGCAGTTGAATAAATGAATAATCCGATGGAGGGCATAGAACTTTCTAGATTTTGATACTATGGGACTTATAAAGAACACGGTGATAAGACTTACCGCTTGGAGGGTATCTCGACGTAATGAGGCTTTGTGAGTTAGAATTGTCGACTGATGGTGAAAGGATTTGGCTAGTTAAGTAGTTAAATACACAGGGAAAGTTTATTGTGCTCCTATGAATTACTGGTAATATTTCAGCGGGTCATCTGCTTAAGACTGTCTGTATTAACCCTCGGCTCATTTGGAACTGCACTTTCAATTTCTCAAGATGACTTCAGTATATCAGTGTTAGATAAGGATGGAAGGAAAATTGATCGAAGGAATTCTCGCAAGAGACAGATACGTTCCATTTTAGATGTCAATGGTCAATGGGAATCGATATTTTCATCACTTTCAAATCCAATGAATAATTTACACGAGATATTCGCTGCGATGAGCGGTCAAAATTCTAATAAGGTCATGACGGTTTATAAGCATATATATATATATATATATATATGTGTGTGTGTGTGTGTGTGTGTGTGTGTGTGTGTGTGTGTAAATATATAAATATGTATATATATTTCATATATAGACGGACACACACATGCACTTATACACATGCACACACATTAAATATATATGTATGTGTGTGTGTGTTTGTGTGTGTGTGTGCACAATTGTTTAAAAAGTGATTGATAAGTCAAAAGATATTAAATGTTGGCTAGCAGAGCAATATAAAAATAAAAAAGAATCTAAATCTTAATTTCTGAAGATATATTTTTCAAATAAAGCAGACAAAATGATAAAAACATACAAACATATATATATATATATATATATATATACCCATATATTCAAACATAATGTATTCAATAAAAATCAAATACGTTCATTTGTTTTCAATCTTATAAAAACACTAAATTATTAGTAATGAAACTAAACGAAGTAGATGATATTTAAATACTTTTTAACACATATATATATATATATATATATATGTGTGTGTGTGTGTGTGTGTGTGTGTGTGTGTGTGTGCGCGCGTAGAAAAGGCAAAATAGAGAAAAATATGTTTTAGGGTTTGTTTATTTTCCAATGCGTTTTAACTTCTATTTTTTTTTTTTTAGATGAATTTTGATTCCATTAGAAGTCTTCATCAGGGCTTGTACATCTTGCTATGTGAAAAAAAAAAGGATTGATACTAGGTGATATATTCAAATTGCGTCATGTCATGTGAAAAGTAAATGGCATTTTGGGGTTTTAGAAACGGATTTGTGACGTTTTATTGCTTTGAATGTTCAGAGAAAGGGGAGCTAACCTTTTGAGTAAATTTTGAATTCTTTAAAAATTATTTTACCTCTGGATGATGAAATTTTGAAAAAAAACTTATCGTTGTGGTATTGTGTTGTGGTGTGCTATGAAGCATGCTTCAGTTATTATTCTTTTATTCTTGTTATGAATGAAAGCAAATACAGCAGAATTTTGAAAGTCAAAAGTGTGGTTAGTTAAAACGTTATGAGAAATTAAAGAATTTGTCGTGTTACCAGTTTTAAAATCTTTTTATGTTCATAGATTCATTCACACTAAAGATTAGCACCACTTGAAGTCGAAACGCGTTTGCAAATAAACAAACCATCAAACATTTTCTTCCGTTTTACCTTCTCTACGTACATTCTGTCAAATTCAACTTATTTCTTCCGACATATATATATACATATATATATATATATATGTATATATACGTGTGTGTGTCCATTTGTGTGTGTGTATGAGTGTGTACGCATTCATGTGTGCGTGTATGAGTGCATGTGTTTGTGTGTGTGTTAGTGTCTTAAGAAGGATAAATAGACAGATAGATGTCATTGACTATGATCGTTAGATGGAATTATCTTAGGTAGATAGGAATTGACTGAAGTAAAGTAAAATATGAAAAGAATTATACCTATCCATATATATATATAAAGAAGTTTGCTATATTCGCAATAAAAAATCACATATGATAGCGCATTTATTGATCTAAGTTAGAATAGTTAGAAAAAAAAACAATCGTTTAAAAACTACTTATGAAGTAAAAGTGATAAAATACAATGCAACAGACCTGTATAAAAAATTTTTAACTTATTTTCTCACGTATTTTCCATAACTGATATTTTCTTGTTTTCAATTATATATATATATATATATATTCTCTTACTCAAAGTATACAATTACAGATGCCTCAAAGATTATCTTCCGGATCAAGGATAGAACAATATTTTCATGCAAGTCCAAAAACATCATCAAATATTTGGTTTTACAAAAACGCTTTATTTCCTTATTGTTACAAGGTAGGCACACAGCCTTAAGGTTTTGTGGGGGAGGAGGAAGGGAGCGGTCATACATTAACTATATGTTCTAAGGGGACCTAGCTAGCTACATTCGCCGACCCATTCAACAATACAATATATATAACCATTCATCCATCGCCATGTACGCAGCAACCACCAAAATACCACATTTGCTCTATGAAAAAGACCTACTTAAAACCCCACATGTAATGTATGATTTTATTCACAATTTATGATTTATTTACAATGAATGTCATATTATGGGAATGGGAGAAAAACCCAAAATACAATAAAAAGACAAAACGAAACCAAGGAAAAGATTTTCCCCGTTTGGTTGCCCTCCCATCCCACTGTCTACGAAATGGAAGCCGACTGTTTTCCGGTGTCCGAAAACACTGGAAACAAGCCGGAACTACTCTAGGTGGGAGAGGGATCCTAGCCTAATGGGCCAAAAAATTAGTACAGGGTTGGGGCGGTGTGGGCAGTTCAATGACAGATACATGTGGAATTCCAAGATCTTCAGCAAAAAACGGGCCGAAGTGAGGATTGAGGTACAAAAATAATGGGGATGGGGAAGATTTTGGACACTAGCAACTAGATGTCGGGGACGATGACTCACAACATACTGCTAACTAGGCTTCAAGGTTTTCCTACTTACCCGGGGTGGGGTTCCGAAGGACCTGTACCGTAGACGCCATGAACAGGCAGAGGAGGAAGGGATGACTCCAACATTGTCCCCTTTCTTACGACTTAGTTTTACAAAGACGCGTTTTATTTCCTCGCTGTTACTAGGTAGACACACAACCTTAAGGTTTTGTGGGGGAGGAGGAAGGGAGCGGTCATACATTAACTATATGTTCTAAAGGGACCTAGCTAGCCATATTCGCCGACCCATTCAACAGTACAATATATATAACCATTCATCCATCGCCATGTGCGCAGCAACTACCAAAATACCACATTTGCTCTATGAAAAAGACCTACTTAAAACCCCACATGTAATGTATGATTCTATTTACAATGTATGATTTATTTACAATGAATGTCATATGATGGGAATAGGAGAAAAACCCAAAAAACAATAAAACGAAAAAACGAAACCAAGGAAAATATTTTCCCCGTTTACAAAGACGCGTTTGACGGGGAACATATTTATGAAATTCATTACGTCATTCGATGGAATCTTTTCTAAAAAGAAAGCAACGTCGTTTTATGGTTTCAGAACAAATTTGAAAGGTTTACAATTTTAAATGTCAAGAAAAAACTTAAGGTTATAAATTGATGTTGAAATCTTTCAGCATCATTTTTGCTAGTGAAAGGGATATTTTATAGAAACATTGTGGTTATGTTCCTTCCTCCTTAAACACCATCAATAAGAATATAAAAAATCTTTAATAAATACAATGAAAATAATTTTAAATCAAGAAAACCTCCGCTCCACATAAAGGAATTAAGACCCTAATTTTCCTACTATATATGGCCTTCCAGAACACACAGAATCATTCATCAAATAATTTTCGGTATAGGAACAGCTCTTTATTGCAAAATCTATAGCCAAAATATTAACACCTCTTTTAGGAAAAATTAGTTCTTCTCATTAAAAAAAATTCCGGTGACCTCCGCAACAATATACAAAATATATAAACCTGGAAAATAAACAGACAGCTAGTCTTGACATTCAGTCCTTATACTCAAACATATCCGTTAAAAAATGTATCTAACAATCAAAATTCACATAGAAAAATCAAAAGTTCTCTCTCCTTATCTGTTCAGCCAGTTTTTTTTTCAAATATAATATTTGCTACCAGCACAAATTTGGCCTTTCTATGGGATCGTCTTTAAGTGGGGTTTTAGCTTGCTTTTTTGGAGAATTTTTAGAATCCAAACCTTTTTAATACATTTCACCAACCAAGTTTTTACTTCTCATATGAACTCGAAATAAACACTTCTTTACCTTTTAGGGCATCCTATTTATAGATGATAGCAATAAGTTAAAATTCAAAATGTACCACTAGGAAAATAGCAAAAATGATGAATTTGAACACATCAAATTTTTTTTTTAAATACAATATCCTGAATCTTTCATTCATTATTCAGCCATCGATATCCTTAAACATATACCCAACAATAAAGATAACCAACCTTACTCAAATATTAACCCAATAAAAAACACAAAATGTTTCATCCAAATATCACTTACTATAAAAACTTAAACCACTTAGGTATAAAAACCGTTACTCGCACAACTAAAACAGTTAAGGAAATATTAAAATATAACTCCAAAAATACAAATTCTTTCTCCGGCACAGGTATATATAAAATCTGTTGTCTAGGATGCCACAACTTCAAAGGGAAACTTCCTGAAACTTGAATCAAAGAATTTTTGAACTTAAAATGATTTTAAATCTGAAAACACAATCAACTCTTTAGTTTTACACAACCAAACATATGACTTTCATAACTGTTGTGGCGGAATCATCGACTAAAAGACTCAACCACTCACCGTAATATCGGAGGAAGCAGCAATACGAAGTCTAGATCCAGAAGCTAACCTCGCCCCTGCAACTAGCTGACTGACTTATGTTCTTGTCATCATCATCATCATCATATCGTGCTGGCAGCACGGATATCCCTGACCCTCTTTCGCCACTCCTCCCTATCGTTCATCGCCCTAGGCAGGTCTTCAGGACAACAACCTGTATCCTCACATAGCTGCTGAATGTACGTTCGTGCTGGTCGTCCTGCTTTTGCGCGGCCGTGTGTGGGGATCCATAAGAGTACATCTCTTATGAGTTCATCTCTGCTTCTCCAGCAATGTCCTGCATGTCTGGTTCGCCTAACTTGAATAGTTTTCGTGATAGGGGGCAGGTGGCCGTACAGTTGGTGTCTTGTTGGGTGTTGCCGCCAGGACTTGTTGAGGATTGCACGCAGCATTCTTGTGTAATTGCCATCTAGTTTCTTCTCCAGCCGTTTTGTTAGCGTCCATGTAGTGCATCCATATAGCAGTATCGATGTGACCGCTGCCTGGAAGAAACTGCGTTTCATTTTATCGGTTAGGTCTGATTTCCATATAGTCGATAGCCTATTGATAGCTGTCCATGCTTTCGTTAACCTCGTTTCGATGTCCTTTTCGGTTGATTCGACGCTGCTTCCTAGGTACGTGAATTTGTCTACTAGTTTAAGAGGGGTTCCTTCTAGAGTGGAGATGTCCCCCGTTTGGTTATAGCACATATATTCCGTTTTATGTGCATTAACATGGAGGCCTATGCTTGCTGCTGCTCGTTCCAAACTATGCAGAAGTGTTTCGGCTTGGTCAGGTGTATTTGCCAGTATCGCTATGTCATCGGCGTAGTCGGCGTCGGTAATTGTTGTTGCGGGGTATCTTCTGCTTCTTTTCTTCGTCAGTTCGAAGCCATTCTCTTTGATTTTGTCAATCGATGTTCTAAGTACGTAGTCTAGACAAACCTATGCTATAACCGTGGTGTTCTGTTCTCTTTGTGACTCCTTCCCGGGCCATAACAATAACTCAACCATATTTGCTTTTATTCACGACAGAGATAAACAAAGAATAATCAAAGCATGTTCTATAACAGATTTTGACCCAATCATGCAACGACAAGGTTTTTATAAAATGTCACCCTCTCTTGCAGAAACGAGACGAAAAGATTTCAACATCCATTTATAAAACTCACCTTTTCTTGATATTCGAAATTCTAAACGGTTAGAATTTGTTGCCTTTTTTCAAAAAAGCTTCCCATCGAATGATGTAAACAGTTTTAATTATATTCCCAGTGTAACTCGTCTTAGACCAAACATTTAGTCATGGTGATGACTTTGGATTACATAAAAATGGTTTTCGATTATGATTATTGTTGGGTATCACCCACCTTTTTCAACACAATGAACTAGTCCATCTGCCATATATAGCAGTAGCTACTAATACCAGGCAGACTAGAAGGTGAAGAGAATCTTAAAGGAATAGTATTAGAGCGTTGGAGACTGGAGATCGCACTAGATCACCTTACTTACTACCGTAATAACGGAAGCCAATACTATCGTTGGACTATATCTTTATTCTGTATTCACTAATCCTATATTCTTGTCTACTAATAGTCTCTCTATTGTATATGCTTTTTCTTAAGAATATATCTCTATTTCCTCTCATATATATATATATATATATATATATATATATATATATAAAGAGGAAACAGAATAATGGTAAAAATTACGGAAAATTGAATAGGCAAGACGAATTAAAATTTCCACATCAGAAATCACATATTCGAGGATCATTAGATAAGTTTCTAGATTTTTTTCGTATGGGCACTTTTATTGATAGTACACACATGAAACTCTAGTCCCCTTCGAAGTAATCTCCTCCGACTGCAATGCACTTGCAGCACCGTTCCAACAACTTCTGGAAGACCACATGGAGGTCCTCTTGTGTAAGCGTGCCAGTGACCTTCGTCACAGCCTCTTTCATCTCCTCAATTGTCTCATAATGACAGCCTCTGAACTTAGGGAATAAGCAAATGTCACAGGGAGTAAGGTCTGGACTATAGGGAGGCTGAGGAACTGTCTTGATGCCCATCTAGGTCAAATAGTCTGTGACAAGGATGGAGTTGTGGACTGGTGCATTGTTCTAGTGTATCAGTTCATTTGAACCTGAAATCATAAAAATTGGTCAGTCATCTCATAAGATTTATAGCAATAACATAGAGAATTTTCAAGAGTCTACGACAATGTTAAAAGCCTGTACAAAAAAGTCTGGTAACATATTGAATGACCCATGTACTCTTTTAGGATAACAATATACAGACGTCCTTCATGAAAGACACACTGAATTGAGGATTCTTTTTTTATTTTCGTCCATTAAATCAAATTCTCCCTCTCCTAGATGATATGACGTATAAATTCTTATGTGGCTCTTCTTAAACGCGATTTAATATTAGTGCAAGATAAAACAAAACACTTTTAATACGCGCTAAACAACGCTGTAAGGGACGCTATAACCTTAGGATGAAGGAAATTCATTAACAGAAAAATTAATTAGGGTTAATTACAGTATTAATTAATATTAATATATGCATAATTCTAATAGACTAATTCTGGTGATTAATGGTTGAAGGGCAATGAATCAATTTGATTTGTAATGAACATAATTATTAATTTAGATGTGCTCAAAAAATGGTCGGCCAGCTATAATCCTATTTTACATAAACAAAACGAATATTAGATAGATAGATACTGATTTCTAGATAGATAGATAGATAGATAGATAGATAGATAGATAGAAACTGATTTCAAGATTGATAGATAGATAGGAACTGATTTCTAGATAGATAGATAGATACTGATTACTAGATAGATAGGTAGAAACTGATTTCGAGATAGATAGATAGATAGATAGATAGATAAGAAATGATAGATAGATAGATATAAAGTGACTGAGATAGATAGATAGATAGATAGATAGATAGAAACTGATTTCAAGATAGATAGAGAGATAGATAGATAAGTATAGATACAATTCAGCAGCGGTTGATGTTATTCAGTTTCTCATTTATATGATCATCTGACCAAGAACTACTGAGTTTGTCTTTACTCTATCCTAAATTACATATTCACAGGCTCAATCACCAATATTGAGTACTTTTTATACATAAATATAGCAAACACTATAGCTTATTAACGATAGATAATTAACGATATATATATATATATGTATATATATCATGTCGCGCACCCAGCACGGTTCTCCCTGATCCTCTTCAGCCACTATTCTCACTTAACGTCCATCGCTCTCGGTAGGTCTTCAAGGCTACATCCTCTATCGGCACAAAGCTGTAGCTATTGTAAATAGGTTCAAGCGGGTCGTCCTGCCTTTGTTCATCTATGTGAAGGGGTCCACCGGAGTATGTCACTTATGAGTTCGTCTCTACTTCTCCAGCAGTATCCCGCATGTCTGGTTCGTCTAACTTGGATAGTTTTCGTGATGGGTGGTAAGTTATTGGGCAACCACTTCTTTGTGGGGTGCTGCTTCCAGGACTTGTTTAATATTGCTCGCAGCATTATTGTGTAATTGTCGTCAAGCATTTTCTCCACACGTTTAGTTAGCGTCCATGTAGAGCATCCATACAGCAGTACCGATACGACCACTGCTTGGAAAAAACTGCGTTTCATTTTATCAGTCAGATCTGACTTCCAGATGACCGATAGTCTATCGATAGCTGTCCTTGTCTTTGCTAGTCACGCGTTGATGTCTGTCTCAGTTGATGAAACAGACATCAACACGCGACTTGTTGATGAGACACTGCTTCCTCGCTAGGTTAACTAGGCTACTAGTTTCAGAGAACTATCGTTTAGTGTGGAGATGTCGCCTCTCCCTCTCTCTCTCTCTCTCTATATATATATATAGCTATATATTAGCTATAGTGTCTAGCCACACTGAAGAGTTGTTATTCAAGGAAACAGTCTATCTCTGGATGACAATTGATATGCTCCCATCCCGGGGGTTGGGCACTCTGGCGAAGGAATCAACGGCTGACACTCACGTAATGAAAAGCTCTTCTAACGAATTGAGCACTTTGGTATCTGATTGCGCAAAAATGTAAACAAACGAAAGGTAATACATATGCGTTATAATTCCTGAGCTGATGTATGTCACCGAAATGGCTGAGCAGTTAGATACTGTGTCTAGCGTTAGGTTTCTATCCAAGCCTGAAGCTTCCTGCGTGTCTAGCCACACTGAAGAGTTGTTATACAACGAGGCAGTTTGTCTCTGAATGACAATATATATATATATATATATATATATATATATATATATATATATATATATATATATATATATATTGTCATCCACAGACAGACTGTTTCGCTATTCTAACTTATATATATTAAAATAGCGTAGACACAGAACTCTCGGACTTTAGCTCGCATTGGTATCAGTCACCAGGTTCCGTTTATTATGTCTACGGTATCCTAATTTAATTCTACATATGCTCTATCTCCCATATTCAGTACAATATATATATATATATATATATATATATATATATATAGCTACATTATTCATTTTCATTATATTTCTCTTTCTCTCTCTCCCTCTCTATCTCTCTCCCTCTTTCTCTCTCTCCCACATACACACACACACACATATATACGAAGCAGTTTGTCTCTGAATGACAATATATATATATATATATATATATATATATATATATATATTTGTCCGTTCATCATAGACACGATCATAGATAGATAGATGTCATAGCCTCCTTGAAATAGATGAATGGCAAGTCTTTCAGTTTGCTGATCTATAAAGTCCTCCGTAAAAGAAATCTGTATTATAATTAGATTAATATTTACTTTAACACACTGAAACGCACACACAATTATACCCTTACAGCCTATATACACCAACTCACACATGCACATACATATCTATATACCATGCTTCGACATGCGACTCTAATGCCCGGCTATGTGACCGACAACAAAAGGTCAATCTCGAGAATCCCCTTTTTGGGACGACTGGCAGTAAGACGAGGGTTTAGGTGATTTCCTTCATCTATATAGAAAAAAAAACAATCCACAGTTTCTGGGAGATAACATTAAAAATAAATCTGAGTGGAATTATTATTTTTCTTTCTATAATTACGCGCCTGTCTTTTCTTTTTCAAAGCTCCTTTTTTGCTTGCCTCAACAGCAAGAAACCAGATACACCGTTTCATGGCAACGGTCTTGTGCGATGGCAGAAGTATCATTTAGCAGGTCAATGTGCCCTGCCGCGCAGCAAGAGTTGTGGAAAGATGGTGTCAGTAAATTCATTGTGTTTCCCTGGGAACCAAACTCTGTAAATTTCAATCCTATTAAATACCTATGGAATATGCTGATGAAACAAATTCGCTTTGAAGTACCTCTACAACATTACTTGCTATGAATAAAGGACATACTTGTAAAATCCTAGCCCCAAATCAAAGTAAATATTAAACCATGCCTAAACGTATCAGAACTATTTTAACAAATAAAGAACCAACACAGTATAAAAAAGGTATTCATCTTTTTTATCATACATACATACATACATATATACATATATATATTATTATTATTATTATTATTATTATTATTATTATTTGCTTGAGGCATTACATAAATTACGTGTTGCTTCAATACTTTATTGTACATGCATTTAAAATTGTCGTAGACTCTTGAAAATTCACTATGTTATTACTATACATCTTATGAGATGACTGACCAATTTTTATGATTTCAGGTTCAAATCAACAGCTACAGCAGCAATCGGAATACACCCTACTAAAGCCTGATTGCCACAGCTGGTGAATTTCAAAAATGCAATCTGACACTTTAGAATAACGATATGCAATAAAATTGTGCTTTAAACTTGGAAAAAATACCAAAGAAACGTATGGAATGCTTCAGACTGCTTTTGGACAATCTTGCATGAATCTAGCTTCAGTTTTTGAGTGGCATAAGAGATTCAAGGGAGGCAAGGAGTCTGTGAGGGATGTGGGAGGAGTAGAGAATTCAATACACCAGAGTTGATTGGCCAAAGGGTTAGGGTTAGGGTTACTATGTCGTGGTTTTAAGGGAGTTCAGGAAAAGCTTCCTTCAGAAGAGGCCAGCACTCTTCAAATCGGCTCAGTGGCATTTCCACCAGGACAATACTCCAGTCAACAACTCCATCTTTGTCACAGACTATTTGACCAAGATAGGCATCAAGACAGTTCTTCTGCCTCCCTATAGTCCAGACCTTGCTTCCTGTGACTTTTAGTTATTCCCTAAGCTCAGTGGCTGTCGTTATGAGACAATTGAGGAGATGAAAGAGGCTGTGACGAAGGTCATTGACACGCTCACACAAGAGGACTTTCATGGGGCCTTCCAGAAGTTTTTGGAACGGTACAACAAGTGCATTGCAGCCGGAGGAGATTACTTCGAAGGGGGATAGAGTTTCATGTGTGTACTGTCAATAAAAGTAGCCATACGAAAAAAATCCGGAAACGTATTCAAAGATCTTCGTATCTTATTTTTTTGTATATATTTTGAAGGCAAAATAATTATCCAGGGTCTAATTAATTTCGTAGTAGAAAACTTCATGATCAGAGACTTTTAAAATATGAACTCAGTGCTCTATATTCAAAATATAAAATGCGTTTATATCCTGAGCTGACAAAGGTTACTGAATTGGCGTAAAGTTGTAGCGTAAAGTTGGCAGGTTTTGATCCCAACTTGAAGCGTCCTGCGTGTCTAGCCACACTGAGAATTGTGATAAAACGAAACAGACTGTCTGTGGATGACAATATATATATATAAGTTAGAATTGCGTAGACACAGAATAATCGGACTTAAGCTCGCTTTGGTATCAGTCAGCAGGTTCCGTTTATTGTGTCTACAGTATCATAACTTAATTCTACACATGGTCAATCACCGATATTTAGAACAATATATATAGCTACATTATTCATTTTCATTATATTTCTCTTTCTCTCTCTCTCTCTCTCACACACACACACACACATACATACGAAAATAAAACAATTTAAATATCACGTTCTCAGGTTGGTTCCATGAATAATGGTTTTATATTTTTCAATGAAATGGAAAAAATAAAAGCCCTTTTTCCATCTGATTATATATATATATATATATATATATATAATCAGATGGAAAAAGGGCTTTTATTTTTTCAGCTTGCCGATTGGCGCTTTTAACAGTTAGCTCCAACACACACAAACACACACACCCTGGCGACAACACCCCACGAGACTCCAACTATACGGACACTTTCCCCCCATCACAAAAACTATACAAGTTCGACGAACCAGACACGCAAGACACTGCTGGAGAAGCAAGGACGAGCTCATAAGCGATGTACTCCTGTGGACCCCCACTCATGGATGTGCAAGAGTGGGACGACCAGCACGAACTTACATACAGCAGCTATGTGAGGACACGGGTTTTAATCCTGAAGACCTGCCGGAGGCGATGAATGATAGGGAGAAATGGCGAGAGACGGTCAGGGATATCCGCGCAGGCGGCGCGACATGATGATGATGATATGTGTGTGTGTGTGTATGTGTGTGTGTGTTTGTGTGTGTTGGAGCTAACTGTTAAAAGCGCCAATCGGCAAGCTGAATTAAAATTTGCACCTGAGAATTCACAGGTACTATTTCGGAATAACAGTACAAGTATGTCCTTGAAATATACATTGAACAGAAGATTCACATATATTTCTTCGATGGAATTCAATTCTTCCTCTTATATATATATATATATATATTACACGTGTGTGTGTGTATGTGTGTGTATGTCAAAATTCTCTTCTGTCAAATATCTAGATATTTTGACATCAGAGGGAGCCTTGTGTCTGACAAGGCAAATCTTAGTAAATACTTGCATACGTACGTCATTGAAAATGATTTTACTCAAAGAAATGTGGATTTTTTTTTCTCTCAACGTCTTTACCAAGTGATAGTTAACTGGAACCAATGGTTCTTTGATTATTCAAGCTTCCTTGATCGGGTTATGAAAGTCAAGCTACCTTTCAATTTTCCCACTTATCTTTTTTTTTTTTTTTGGCCATCTTCTATTGTAAGGATGATTTTTCATGGTAGAGAAAAGAAAAAAATTCTCATGTCTACTGCATCGTAATCACCTCCTCGTTTTTATCCTTTTATCATCACCATCCACAGATCATCAATTCTTTGAAACAGCTGTCTTTATATTTTACATTCAAACCAAAAAAAAATGAATAGAAAAAAATTGTTTCAAACATTGCCTTTTCTAATGTTCATGCATTGCTATATATATATATATATATATATATATATATTTGTATTTCTCTGGTAGACTCTGTGGTCATTGATCGTCTTATAGCATTGGAAATAATTCCACGAAAGTATTCTGCAAAAATATTAATGTTTGATATTGCCATATCTTAATTAAATGTCAAGCCTCTGAAATTTGTAGACCAGTACTTCCTCGGTAGCACTATCTCATCTACTGAGAGCCATATCAATGTACACATAGCTAAAACGTGGACTCCAATTGACAGATTAACGACTATACGGAAATCTGATCTCTCTCATAAAAAAGGAATTCTTTCAAGCTATAGCAGTGTGAGTACTTTTGTATAGTTGCACCTCTAGAACTTTAATAAAACGTTTAGAGAAAAGGCTAGATGAAAAATAAACTAAAATAAGTGATGTTCTCCAGGACTATTACTGATGGGCACACCAGTTTTAGCCGACCAGAAAAAAAGTATATTCATCAGCTCTGTGTGGACATTTGATGTCGTCTAGAGGACTTAATCAGAGTTTTTACCCATTGGGATGGAAACGAGAGATTAAAGGGAACCGTGTAGTCAGCACGTCTTAATGATGATTAAGTCTTTGATTCTATCAGATTGATCCAATCTCTCATTTCTCTTTTGTTTCCAGTTTCTAAATGTCTATTGATTTCCGGTAATAAGAAACAGTTTACGTCGATTTCTTTTCCATTTTGGTTCATGCCTGTTTATTTCATTAATATATTGGCTACGAAACATCTACAAACTCTCAGACTATTTTTATGCACGTTTTAAAATCCCCGAGACACACACTCACACACACCCGGAGAAGAAAAATAATTGTTAGCGAAACCCCAAACCACTCCAACGCTCACGCATGCACACACACACATACACACAACGATAAACATATCAAATATCAAAGAGGAGTAAAGCAGACCAAAGTAAACACCCTCTAGGAAAAAGGAAG
Source organism: Sepioteuthis lessoniana (assembly GCA_963585895.1). Classification (NCBI taxonomy): domain Eukaryota; kingdom Metazoa; phylum Mollusca; class Cephalopoda; order Myopsida; family Loliginidae; genus Sepioteuthis; species Sepioteuthis lessoniana. The sequence continues at coordinate 3,458,721 of OY757915.1, read as the reverse complement.
AATAACTTCTATATAAAACCGACTGAAAATCATTCAAACTGGAAACAAGATTGAGTTCAAGTCTCATTGAGTACCCCATTAACAAGGCCTTGTGCCACATATATTCTCTGACGAAAGCAAGAAGCTGGAAACATACACATAACACGTATGTAAGAACAAAATAAATAAATTCTAAACATACAAATCCCTTCGTGGACCTTCTTATTTTAAAATATATTCGTATTCTTTCTTTGGACCAACAAAAAACATCTTTATGTATATTAGAATTTATATAAACAGCCCGGTATTTTACAATACTCGTTCTTGTTCTTTTCAAGGCATTTATATCTAGACCGATATATATAGATATATAGATAAAGCAGATAGGTTGTCAGCTCCAACTTAAGATAGCGTAGACACAGAGTCAATGGCGCTGGGTGACTCAATTTCTCATCTTTATATATATATATATATATATATATATGAAGTTTAAAATATGTATACATTGGCGGCATTTCTTCATTAATACATATTTTGTCTACATATTTCATTAGACATACTTGACATTTTTTGTCAACATATTTTTTGTTAAACAAGAAGAACAGAAAGGTACATTTTAAATCTTTTCGATAGGGTAGTTGAGGTTAAACCGACATATATATTGTTGTTTTTGAAGATACAATCATATCTCCGAAAACAATATATATGTCGGTTTAACCTCAATTACCCTATCGAGAAGACTTACAATGCACCTTTCTGATACAAGTTCCGTAGCACAGCATTTAAAAAACATTCATGCCCAACAACAGAATTACGGGAAATTCTTACCGAAAACACAACAATATTAGAACAACAAAATAACAAGCAAAAACTATAGATTCTCGAGGCACTACATATTAGGGACATACAACCCAAACTTAATAAAATTAATTTTGAAACTAGTGCTTAAGTTCTTAAATGTCTTTAGCTGCTGACGTTATTTATAGAAACAAATTCGAACAATAAACGCTACACAATACAACAGTACAAACGCTCATTTTTACAAAGTAGTAATGTACATACTAAAGTTACATCACTTTTGTAATTCCTCCTCCCCTGATGATGGCCCAAAGTTTTGCTGAAAGTACGAGGGAAATAAGAAATTATTGAAGGTTTATTAACCAATTCTAGCCGAATATCATAAGATCAATATGGCAATTCGAAAGGATTAACAAAAAATACGTAGGCAAAAAATATCTATTATGTCTATTCATACATACACACACATATATATATATATATATATATATATATATATATATATATTTCATGTTTTTACTCCACTCAAGTTTATTCTTCGCTTTCAAAGACTATTTCAATTTAAGTAAGTCCTGGAGGCAACTCCCCACAAAGCAGCAGCTGTAAGGCCACTTACACCCATCACGAAAACTATCCAAGTTAGATGAACCAGACATGCAGGACACTGCTGGAGAAGTAGGGACGAGCTCATAAGTGATGTACTCCGATGGGCCCCTTCACATGGCCGTGCAAAAGCAGGACAGCCAGCACAAAACTACATACAGCAGCTTTGTGAGGACACGGGGTGAAGCCCTGGGGAACTACAGGAAGCGATGAACGATAGGGAGGAGTGGCGAGAGAAGGTCAAGGATATCTGTGCTGATGGCACGACAAGATGATGATGATGATGATGATTCATATATTTATGTGTATGCTAGATAGATAGATAGATAGATAGATAGATAATTATAATTGGGAAGATCTCAAGATAAAACAATCTCTACAAAAGATTTATGTTTGCAACAAATAAAGTAAAAACTCATAATTTTGAGGATATTAGATGAAAGTTTATAAATGTAAAATAATTATGTCTCTAATCAATTTCAATTCACTGAATCTGTCACGCAACTTTGCATGTGTCTATCTTACATTAGTTTTTCTCGTAAACCTATAATTTCTGTTTAAGAATCACATTAGAATTTATTAGACATAAAAAGACATAAAAGTCTTCCTTTTAATTCATCGTTATTTATACTGTTCTACCAAAATGTTTCAAATATTTGAATCAGTCCAGACACTACTCACTTGAACATTATATTTTTCTATATTTTCTTTTTTTTACCAAAGAAAGGCCGAAACGTTATTGCATAGGTATACATTATGCAGTTACAGGATAAATATAAAATTTTATAATTTGTATTGATACAAAAATTTAATGAGAACTGCCTTCAATTGGATCTGCTTTTATATTCACCTAATTCTTTAAGTGGTGAAGCCGTTATATTACTATGTATGGTTGCATAACTTGCACTTTAGAAAATACGATAGTATCATTAGGACTTTAAAGAAATGTATGATTGCATCACTTGACCTTTAAAGAAATGTATGATTGCATCAATTGACCTTTAAAGAAACGTATGATTGCATCAATTGACCTTTAAAGAAATGTATGATGGTATCACTTGACCTTTAAAGAAATGTATGATTACATCACTTAGACTTTCGAGAAATGTATAATTGCATCAATTGACCTTTAAAGAAACGTATGATGGCATGGCTTGGACTTTAAAGGAATGTAAGATTGCATCAACTGATCTTTAAAGAAACTTATGATTGCATGACTTGGACATTAAAGAAATGTTTGGAGAAAAAGCGAGTTAAAAACAACGCAATGATCTTTCGTGCTCTTTTGAACAAATCCCGAAAGTTGTATCGTACAAAATTGCAGTTTTACAGCCACTTACCTCCCATGTCATAAACGATCCAGATAAAACAAGCAAAATATAGTGCACCCTCCTGAGGATGTAAGGTCTAAATCATTAATGACGTTCCCTATCGACCCCAGCACATAGACGCATCAGTTTTAGTCGACCAGGAAGACTTTCAAACATCAGCTCTATGCGGACACTTGATGTCGTCAAGAGAACTTGCCAAGAGCGATGGCCGATTGTTTTGGAAGACAAGAAGTAATCAAGGAAATTTCTGCCATCAGTATGTCTTGATGATGATGATGATGATGCTTACACGAAACGAATAATATAATGACGTCAATCGTCTGTTTCCTTAGGTCATAGATAAGCAGGTTCTGGCGCAGGTGTTAACAAACTTGTATGAAATATCAGCAGTTGCCGATGCAGCAAGTCTCTCATACTTGGTGTCAATGATGTTGTCGTATGAAAAGATATCAGTATCATCGCAGGTGTGGTCAGAATGAAGAACACAACTCTTAATGTCCTTCTCCTAGATAGGTGGTCTGTCAAGGCTAGCTGATTCTATTTTTCGAATTGATGACAATTACCTAACACGTAACGCAGCAGCATTTATTTTATACAACAAATATTCCTATTTCAACACAATCTTTTTTGTTGCCAATTCTCTTAATACTTTGATGAATCTTAATCACAAAGTCGAACATTATAGAGTGAAATGTTCCGATCGAAATTCAACTACAGATTTTGTAACAGATTGGTTGATATAACCACAGACAGACAGACAGATAAATAGATAGATATGCTCAGACTGAGGTACCTACATACATACATACATACAAGGGTGTGCTGAAAATTCAATTAGCTAAAAAGTTCATATGATGATATATCTGCTGGGGATGATTATTTGACCAACGAGATCCAAGCACTGCACAACCGATGTGAGAAGATTCTAAATCACAAGAGGAACTATTTTGAAAAATAAATCTCATTTGGTCACATTCCATGTGAGTATCCTAGAAAGCATGAACTTTTCAGCCGACTTGAACAGAGACATACATACACCCGTACATAAAAATGCCTAACAAAACCTGAACACTAGCCGAGAAAATAACTTTCATAACCCATTCCATACTAGAAAAAAAAAAGATAGTTATAATCTTCAAACAGCAAATCGGGCTACTTTTGACAGAATTAAGTCTCATTAAACTAAAAGTGAAGTTCTAGTTTTTAAACTTCGTTCTTGTTTTTGTTTTTGTTTTTTTTTCGGTCACGACTATTTATAAAACGTACAATTTTACCATAAAATCTACCACGCTTTTCCTTTTTTAAAAGATTTATATTCTTTAAGTTTAATCATGTGAAAAGTAACTTACTTCAATGTTTCTAGTTTTTATTTTTATTTATTTATTTATTCATTTTTACATAATCCTAGTAACTATTCTGGAAGAGAAATCTCTGTAGAATTCTTAAAAAATGTTAAATCTGTTAATTCCGTTTCGACTCAACGTTCCGTATTCTCTTGAAAGATTCTTTTCTATTTTGAAAATAATTCGACTAGACATTAATCAATAATTCTTTAAAGGAATTCTTTAATAATTTTGTGACTTACGGCTTCGTCTAATCGATAAAAAAACATCCTATAATATTTGATGCTTGAATTCAATAGCGTTTCCCTTTCAATTTCTTATACAGTAACGACTCTTACAGAAAAATAAAGTAAGATTTTATAAACATTTGATCTTTAAAATTAAAATGGAATGTATTGCACCTTTAAATGCCGTCGCAGCTTAAGATTATATGCCTTGTTTGACTGACTGATCGATTTTTATGGCATGTCAACCTACCTAGGGTTAGTCTATGGCTAGGAAATAATAAGAAATATCCGACTAACATACTGGAAAGCGAGTTCGAACTTTAGACGTCCTATTACGTTCATTTTCGAACTAATACCCTTGGGAAAGGTATGAACCCTTTTATCCCTTTGCGATGGATTAATTAGTAACACTAACGAGGATCATTAAATAAGTTTATTGATAGTAAACACATGAAACTCTAGTCCCCTTCGAAGTAATCTGCTCCGGCTGCAATGCACTTGTTGTACCGTTGCAACAACTTATGGAAGGCCCTATTGAAGTCTTCTTGTGTGAGCGTGTCAATGACCTTCATCACAGCCTCTTTCACCTCCTCAACGACAGCCTCTGAGCTTTGGGAATAAGCAAAAGTGACAGGGAGAAAGGTCTGGACTATATGGAGGCTGAGGAACTGTGTTGATGCCCATCTTGGTCAAATAGTCTGTGATAAAGATGGAGTTGTAGACTGGTGCATTGTCCTGGTGGAAATGCCACCGACCCGATTTGAAGAGTGCTAGCCTCTTCCGACGGAATCTCTTCCTGAACTCCCTTAAAACCTCAACATAGTAACCCTAACCCTAACCGTTTAGCCAATCAGCTCTGGTGTATTGACTTCCTTACTCCTTCCACACCTCTCATCATCCCTCACAGACTCCCTGCCTTCCTTGAATCTCTTATGCCACTCAAAAACTGATGCTTGATTCATGCAAGATAGTCGAAAAACAGTCTGAAGCATTCCATACGTTTCTGTGGCATTTTCCCAAGTTTAAAACAGAATTTTATTGCATATCGTTCTTCCAAAGTGTTCTCACGTCCAGATTGCATTTTTGAAATTCACCAGCTGTGACAATCAGGCTTTAGTAGGGTGTATTCCAATTCCTGCTGTAGCTGTTCATTAAAACCTGAAATCATAAAAATTGGTCAGTCAACTCATAAGATGTATAGCAATAACATACAGAATTTTCAAAAGTCTAAAATTATTTTAAATGCCTGTACAAAAAATTCTGGAAACTTATTGAAGGCGCCTCGTAAAAAAGAAGTACATGTGGCTTAGTTTTCATTTGGTGTTTTCACAATGTGACGGCAAATCACCAATGTCAGGTAATATTCTAAGATTAGTGGTAATGATATTTCAGCACCGAAAAAAATGCCTGGCTCCATGTTCGTCATCTGATGAGTGGTTTGTATTTGGCACAACTTCTATTTTACAGTATATATATATATATATATATATATATATATATATATATATATATATAGAGAGAGAGAGAGAGAGAGAGAGAGAGAGAAAGTGGAGTGAAATAAATATTCGTACGTATGAACATTTTTATTCTTTTATCTTTTAAACATAGACTGAACAAAATTTTTATATCCATTTACTGTATAAGGATATCTTCTACAAAAATGTGTATATAAACTTATAATCAATTTTACAGAATCTAATTTTCTTGCAAAATCTATTTATACTTTTGGGCATTCATTTTACCGTTTAAAACTGATATTTTACCAACACCCTCCCTGAGAAATATCCTCTAATCCTTATTCTGCCACCGTCAAATTTGACAGTTGGTACCGTGTTCTTTGGTGAGTAGGCTTCGCCATCTTTCCTCCACACATGATTTCGATAATTATGACCAAACAAATCAACTTTAGTTTCATCAGTCCATAATAATTTTTTCCCAAAACGAATTTTCCTTTTCCTTATGCTGTCCTACGAATTTAAATCTTGCATCTCTATGTCGTTTCAATAGGAGAGGAGTTTCCTTTGGTCTCCGTGATTTTGGACATTTCCTCAGCATTTCATTACTTATTGTTCGTTTGGTTACATTACATCTTGATGAACGCAAATCTTCATGCAGGTCTTCACGCGTAACCATTGAATTTTAGTTAATCAGGTCTCCTAGTTTTATTGATAATCTCGGAAAAATCTCCCTTTGCACCTGTTCTTTTTTTGTCTTCAACTGTGTTACGTCTTTTAAACCTTGCAATGAATGAACTTATCGTAGTAAAAGGAATATTCAGTTTGCTTGAGATATTTCTATAACGTTCTCCATTTTTCCAAAGCTTAACAATTAGTGTATTTTGGGTGGGGGGTGAATTACTCAATTCTTACCTCTTGCCATGATCAGAACCTCTCCGAACAACAAGCAAGTTCTGGTTTGGATTTTAAGACTAACTATAGTTACTGATAACATTATTGGAACATTCTAGAAGGCTAACTATGAGTACTGATAGCATCATTGGAACAATCTAGAAAAATATTGCCAAAATGTTGTACTGTACAATTACTTTTTTCACTCCTGAAAATGAATCACCTAGATTATCAAGACGCCTGATTAACCAAAATCCAATGGTTACCCGTGAAGAGCTCCAGGAGGATTTGTGTTCATCAGGATGTATTGTAACCAAACGAACAATAAGTAATGAAATGCTGAGGAATGGTCGAAAGTCACAAAGACCAAAGAAAACTCTTCTATTGAAATGACTTAGCAATGCAAGGTTGAAATTCATAAGACAGCATAAAGAAAAGGAAACTTCATTTTGGGAAAGAGTATTATAGACAGATGAAATTAATAAAAATAAATGGCATTAATTTCTGTAAAATTAATTCTAACCAAAGTTTATTTACACATATTAGTTGAATATATTCTTATATAGTAAATGTATATAAAAATATTATTCAGACTGTTTGAAAGATAAAAATGAGAACTTTCATATGTACAAATATATTTTTCACCCTACTGAATATATTACAACTAATCCCAATGTTAACATGATATAACCGCATAGATAAGCAAGTCCTTCCCGAACGTACCCACAAACTAATCCAGAATGCCAATTCTTAATATATAACATATAAAAAGACTCGAACTATTAACTAAATTCATTTCCCGATGAATGAAGCTGACAGATGCTCAGTATCAACGCTTATATATATATATATATATATATATATATATATATATATATATATATATATATGTGTGTGTGTGTGTGTACGCTCTGTCAATGTTATTGAGCACTCTTTATTTATAGATATAAAAAACTATATCATTAATATACATATGCGTATATGTGTGTGTGTGATTGAAAAAATGGATTTGACGAGCTGAGTTCAAATCCTGGGTGTCTCTGCGTTTTACTTCCTGCTAATGCCCTTGGTAGGGAGGTGAATTCTTTTCTCTCCTGATACTAGTTATCGGTAAATAGTAGGGCATATTGAGTCTAGGCTTCTAACAACTGGTCTGTGAGAAGGAAAATTCAGAAGCCAAACAAGCTTTACTCCACAAAAATATTTAGTTAGTGTCACATTCTGTTCTGACCAGAAGGGTTGGGTAAATACACACATACACGCACACATACATATATACGTGCGGAGATGATATAAGATTCATTTATTCTTAAAACTTTTATTTAACTAACGTTCAAAATTTTAGAGTTTATCTTCTTGAAAACCTGCATTTAAATCTTAGCTGTTACCTTGGTTCAAGTATTGACTATTAACGCAAGAAAGCAGTAGCAGCTACCTAAACTAATATATATATATATATATATATGTGTGTGTGTGTGTTTGTGTGTGTGTGTGTGTGTGTGTGTGTGTGTGTGTGTGTGTGAGCCAAGAAGCGAAGCATTTCATTGCTTTTGCTTGATAGGGTCCGATCGTTTCAATCTTACCACAATCCCTTATTGACATATTTATCGCAGTTAGTGTCTCAGACGTCGGTGCGTTTGCCTGATAACGTTACTCTATCAGAATACAGGCCAGCATTCACGCATAAATATCTACACACTCACTAAATTTGGTTCCTTTAATTAAGAAACCTGTGTTTATAATAGAAAACCAATTTCAAGCAACCATCATAAATAAAGAGGTAACTGATTCCCATACAACAATAGATAATTCAACGCTACCAACTGGATATTCAAGACAAATAGTTTCCAATTTCTTCTTCGTTGATATTTAAGATTATCAATGGGACCAATAATACTCGTGGCTATCAGGGAACTTGAACAATTCTAATTTCTCAAATATTTTGGACCACTTTGAGAATGATCATTAAGTTAGGGTTTTAAAAATATAATTATAAAGATTAATTATTTACAAAGATTTGTTTAGTTGTGACCCAAAAATTATGTATGGGGTACTCAGTGAGAATCAAACTCACTTGTAATGGTTTGCTAGTCGAGCGAGCCAACAATTACATTACACGGGGTACTGTCCATTCCATATATTATTCAGATGACTTCATCTTATTTTGTTTTGATATAATGTCAATTCCAATGAATTGTCAAACCTCCCCAAGGTGTCTAAGGCGCATGGTAATGTTGAATACGCTAGTAGAGTAACGGTTATTGTTGTATGTAGTGGACTCGGCTACACGAATTCAAATCCTGAACGAGATAGTTTACATTTCACAAAGCGCTAATACTCTTGGGGAAATTAGGAATAGAACAATTCTCCTTACAGCTATGCATGAATAGTGGGATAGCATGGGCTCTTTAACCTTGGCATGGCAATCGGTCCAGGGGAAGAATAACTCTGAATTCAAACCAATTGTAGATCTGGAGAGGGATGGGCTCCACCCGTTATTTCTACCCAAGACACGCGTTCAAATCCTGGACGAGACTGATTGCATTTCACATAGCACTAATACCCTTGGGAAAGGTATGAATCCAATTATTCTCCCGCCAGCTATGGGTAAATAGTAGGGCAGACTGATTTCTTCCTGCTTTGGTGGGGCAACTAGTCTAGGAGAAGGAAAACTCTGAATTCAAACCTGTTAAACTCCGCTTAGAAATTGACCTTGTGTTATATACTGCCCGAGCGGAGGGGTAGGTAAATAGGTTATTTCTACCCAAGATCTGCTACGTGAGCAGCATCTCCGCGACTAAAATCAGCTTACTAGACCATTGAGGGGTTGGTTGGTTGGTTGGTTGGTTTTGGGCGTATCAACCCTTTTCAAGTCATTTAACGTCGAATTAAGTCATTTTTAAGACAGTTTCAAACAATTCAATTCAGAGTATTAATTAAAAAACGTGGTGCGATAGACAACAACTATGGAAGGCAGTAATTACTGGGAATACGGTTACAAGACTCAGCATTCCTATCCGAGGTCGCAGTTAATCACCGGAAGAAGGCCAGAGGTGAAATTTGGCCGAAGCGTAGTGAAAAAAACAACAAGAACTACCAAGATGAGGACAAAAGTCCGCAATAAAATTAATACTCAGATTAAGAAGTTTCATAAATAAAGACAATTCAATTCAGTATTAGTAACGTTTTTTTGTTTACACAGTTAAATATCAAAACAGTTCTATTTTAAACAATTCTATTTAGCATAAGTGCTCAGTCTAAATGTCAAAACACTTCTATTTCAAACAATTATGTTTAGCCTAAACAAAACACTTCTATTTCAAACAATAATGTTTAGCCTAAACAAAACACTTCTATTTCAAACAGAATTTTAGCCTCTGTTTTGTTTACTCACAGTTGAATATGAAAAGAGTTCATTTAAAACAATTCAGCTTAGGGTATTTACACTGTTTAGTTCTATTCGTCCCACAGATAGGACTCTATCAGGTGCTACCACTTCTGGCCAGAGGGAACCAGGGAGTGATAGCAATAAAGGGGTACTCTGCATTCCCAAAAGATTATACACTAATGGAGTTTCCCCATCAGATTGTTTAGGGTCGTGTCCAGGACACTCTTTGGGGAGTCCTAGCTCTCTACAGAAGTGTAGTCGGTGTATTCTACAGTCTTCGCCGACTCGGCCATGGACCACTGATGATTATTATCATTATTACTGATGCATCAACCAGTTTACATAATTAAAATCACCAGCATAATGATAGATATAGTATTTACTTTACGCAAATATTCATTCTTCGTTATTTCAACACTCATTCATTAGTAAATATTAATTGCAGAGCAAGAACCTGATTAATAATTAAATGGCAAACTATGAGACTCTTATTGTAGGTTGATTTTAGTTGCTTACAACTGAATTATTAATTAATATATAACAGCTTCATTCCGTACGCACTACAGTCTATCAAAATTATATCCTTTTTTATTGGCCTTCACTTCAAACCAGATTTCATGAACGCATTTAAAAACTAAGAATCACTTCACTATCTGGCCCAGTCGCCTGGGGCGCTAGAATAGAGAGGACAAAGACCCACACCAAACCGCCAACGACTCTCGTGGTTATGACACTTTACAATCTGGTGCTGAGGCTCCCGTAATGCTGGAGTTTTGGGGAATACAGAGCACACCTTCATTGCCGTTGCTTCCAGTTCCAGTCTGACTCGGAGTGGTAGCACCTGATATCTATGGGTCAAATAGAACAGTTTGACATTTAAACTGAGGGAAAACAAATGGCTCGTCTTAAATTGACTTGTTTGAAATAGAACTGTTTGATCATTTATTTCATTCTTTTGAATTAGTTTCATCATGAGTGTAAACAAAGGATTAGTGTTTAAGTGAACAGTTTGTGTTTAATAGCAATATTAGAAAACATTTAACTGTGTGTAAACAAATTATTTATAGCAAATAAAGTTATTCGTATTAGAGAGAAATAAGTGAAACCATTTAACTGTGTGCAAACCATGAGCTCAGACTCGTTTAATAATGTTATCTCCAAAATGCGATTCCGAATCATATATTTAATATATATTTATAAAGAGGACTAGGCATAAAATAACCTACAAAGATTGATATGCCATAAAACCAAACCAAACCAAACTTCACTATCTATGTTACATACAAGGTTATAAATGTTAGATGATACTTAATCATTTTTTAAATTGTCTTCAACATAAAAAATGTTACCGACAGCGTAATATGACGAGGAAATACGGCACCCTCATACATTCGCCGGGTTGTGGGGAAAGGAGATGCGATACGCTGGCCGTTAGCCGACTATATTAGTAACCAAGAATAGTGGCAGTGGAAAGGCCGTTTCTTTTCAACTCTCCTCTATTTGCATTAGGTGACAGGGTCATGAGAGAATCCCACTCATTATTAGCCATGTATGCGTCAGCGGAGAGAGGCAGACAAAGACCATGACTGGTGCGGAGGAATATGAAGCCAAATAGCCAACACGTGGTCATTTTCCAAACTACGGAAAATAAGCAGTTGCCGTTTGTTCGTTGGAGAGAAAAGACACGAAATTTGGGATACGGAAGAAACCCAGATTCCAAAGTCATGTCGTGCAGAGAACACTGAGAGAAGAAAAAAAGCTTCCCCTTTGAATGGATTCGCACTGGTGGGCTTGGTTAAATGAAATACCCGGAGACTTTTCCCCGAGGAAAGAGATAATAATTAATCTTGGTCTTATCTGAAATAAGACGTGAATCTTTCTATCAACGTGTTATGGAAGCCGAATAACGAGAGGAAAAAGAGAAAAGAAAAAACTCTGCTTAATCCCAAGTAAGTGAACATGCAATTGAAGTATATTTAAATTTCTCTTGCTATATTCATGCTGGCGTGAATAAAAGACAAATTACGGAAAGAAAGAATAGCTGTGATAAGATAGAGGAGAAAGGAAGAGGGAATACTCCCCGAATGATAATCTTGAGATTTCGAATTTGGGCTCTGCCATTAAACCCCAAAGTGTGAAGGAAATCGGACCGTACCTACCGCACTGACGAACTGCGTTTTACCGGCCGTTCTTTAAAAAAAAACTTTCTCACTCCTGGTTTTTACCTGAATTGTTTCTAGTTTCTTTCTTTTTGTTCATTAAAAGAATATTCCTATTTTAATCTTGTTGACCCAAACACGGCAGTTCATAGTCTTCTTTTATTGTCGAAGTATTGTATTTGTCGAAGGCCTTGTAATTGATGGGGGAATCTCTCCAGTTAGCTATGTTGAATTTTAATAACTCACCTATATAACTCGCCTAGTGGCTTTAAAATGTGGTTCAGTTAGGGAGTTGGTGATATCTGTAAAATTAAATAGCTTTGGCAAACCACAGCCAACGTGTGTGCCCTGCTTTAACTGGTGGACTTGGTAGGAACGAACGGCACCCTGCAAGCCTGCTGGGCACATGGCGGCGTAACAGTAACGAATATGTTTAATTGCCCACAACGTAACAAGGGTTTAAATTGAGTCCAACGTAACAATGTTACCAACAAATGTAATGATTTAATTGCCGAGAACGTAACGAATCTAACCTGTAACATGATATATGTTATCTCTAACGTTATAAATGTTTTAATCGCCTTGAACCTAAATATTATAAAGAAATAATTATCTTAATTGACAATAAAGTAATAAATTTTACCTGGGGACGTAGCATATAGAACCTATAAAGAAAGAAATGTTACAACGTAATAAACATTTTAATTGCCTAAAGCAAATCTTTTATTAATATTAATGTATTTTATTCTTTTAAATTAGTTTTATGTTAAAGGGTCTCTTGTAGACAATCATTACAACGCTCTGGAAAACGTGCCACAAAAGTAGACGCTAACTTGTAAAAGCTATAGCGTTGATAAGATAAATAAATCACCCTTTAAATTTCATTTACTTTGGAAATAGAAAATTGTTCATGAAAGAAATTTACATGACAAATATTTTTAATATTCTACGGTTTGTTAATTTTTCTCGTCTCATATTATGGTAATTGTGAATAAACATTTCATATAACATTCATTATAAAACAGTTTAATCATATTCATTAACGACAAATTTAGCTTTCTTGATGTTTTTTTGATCTCACTGAAAATTAAGATACAAAGATTTAATTCCTGTATAAATAAAACATATATGTCTCAATATATATATATATATAGCGGTTAGAGTGTTCGCCAATGGCCCGGGAGACCAGGGCTCAATCCCTGGTCGTTTCCATACCTAAGACTAAAAAAATGGTACTTGATGCCTCCTTGCTTAACACTCAGCATTATAAGGTATGGATCTAGGGTAAAGTGGAGCAATCTAGGGAAAAGATTAGCGCCCTCTCCTACACCTCGATGTAGTAGCTATCGAAAAGGGAGCCTTCGGGTCACCCTCGGCAATGGTCGCCAGCTTTACTTACTTACTTATATATATATATATATATATATATATATATATATATATGTCTTTACTGTCGCTTTATCCTTTTTTCCTTTGTACACACCTTACACGGACAGACTAATACACACACACACACACACACTGTATGTATATATATATGTGAACTTTAATAATTATTTTCTCGCCTTCATTTACTCATCCGTTGAAGGGATTCCCTATGGCCTACTAGACGGTAAAATCATAGTAAACGAATTCGAAATCCAGTTACGCTAATACGTTCAATTTTTGACAAATGCTCTTAAAAAAAATTATGATCCCCCATATCTCCTAGACTATGGGTTAAATAGTACTACTACTCACCTTCTACAATGATGGCATAAAATAACCCATGAAGTTTTATATGTCATTAAACAAAGAATCCAAGCTCATCTGTAACTATTAGTTTCTTGTGAGTATTTATGATATGATGAAAAGCAATCCCCAAACAGAAGCTGTTCGTAAGTACAATTTTTTTATTTATTACTTCCAAAAAATTTCTGTTTTAGCATTGCTTTTTTTAATGATAAAAATACGTTGCAACATTCTTGTGACCAAAGATAGAATTGTATAAATATATATATATATCTTATATTGCTGCATATTCATATTTATGTAGAGTTTGAATGTAAATAATATCTTTTAACATGTGTTTTTATTTTATAATATTCTTCTTGAAATAATAAATGCCTAAATCTTTGGGAATAAACATTTAATAAAATTTGTTCAGTTTTTACTTATCTATCAGTCATACTGTATACATGTGTGTATGTGAATGTTTCCGAATTCAATTAACCAATTGCCCAGTCGGCTGGGGCTGTAGAATACATCGACTGCACCTATGCTGAGGAGTAAACCCACACACACACACACCAACGAGTGTCCTGGATATGACACTAAACAATCTAAGGGTGTGGTTACAGTAATACTGGAGCTTTGGGGAATGCGGAGCACCCCTTCATCATCATCGCTCTCAGGTCCACTCTGGCCCGGAGTGGTAGCACCTGATAAGGGTCCTATCTATAGAACTAAATAAATCATAATAAAACTATAGAACTAAATAAATAAAAAAATTAAATAGAACTAAACCGCGTTTTTTTTACTTTACTTTTTTTTGCATTTATGGCCGAGTGGGTAGAGTGTTCGCCAATGATCCGGGAGACAGGAGTTCAATCCCTGGTCGAGTCATACTAAAAACTTAAAAAATGGTACTTGATACCTCATTGCTTAACACTCACCATTATAAGGTACATATCAAGGGTAAAGTGGAGTAATCCAGGGAAAGGATTAGCGCCCTCCCCTACTCAGTGTAGTAGCTATTGAAAAGGGATCCTTCTGGTCGCCCTCGACTACAGTCGCTAACTTACTTATTTATGCTAAACTGAATTGTTTGAAATAGAGCTGATTATTTGCATAAAAATGGATTTGGTGCTAAATAACCTACAAAGGTTGATATGCCATAAAATCTAACCAACCAACCAATTAACCAAAAGATTTAAAAACTTAAAATTTGATTCATAAAACAAACAATAAATATAAGCGATCGTCAAAAATAGTAATGACCTTTTAAAAATAACGAAATATTAGAACGTATCAAGATCATTCTTGCTTTGACAATCACAGCAAGAATGATCTTGATACGTTCTAATATTTCATTATGAACTCCACTGTTCTTATTTATTTTTGTTTTTTAAACGAACGGTGGGGTGTACTTATTTCTGGTCGATATTGTCTTACATGTTGTTATATTTTCAGTGTTCTGCCTTTGTTTTTTCAAAACATGTACACATTGATGACTACAATTTCAATTAAATCGTCTATGATATTCTTGGACACGGACGAGTATTAAAATAACATCTTACCTCGGTACCGATTCCGGAAGTAGCAGGGAGAAACCGGATGAGGTAAAGATGGTACTATATAGCAGAGGAGTGTGGAATGCCCTGTTTTCATTGGCTGTTTACTAAAAGACAGATGTCTATAAGAACGGCCGAAGTTCGGCTTTTTATTTATTTTTTCTTTGCTTTGGTAGAGGCACGAGCGTAGCACGTCGCGATCACGGAGGCGGCTTAGCTCTTTTAGAGTCAAGCCGGGATTACTGTCGGAGCTGATATGATGCAGAAATAATCCGAAATCGGCAATGAAGACAGCGCATCACTGAAGACCTCCCTGATGCATCTAAGATGTATGATTGAAATGTTAATTAATATCTTAATTAAAAAGTAATCTTTTCAATTATAATGATTTACAATGAAAATATAATGAAGAGAAAATAAACATAAAACAAACACGTGTAATATGAATATATAAATATATAATTATGTAATTAAAAAATATACATAATTATCAATATAGAAGATTCACACTCTAAAAACCATGAAAATGAACGCGCATCAACTTTATTTCTTAAGACAGGGTTTGTTTATGTACATTTCGATTCGGTTAGTTTGGTTTGATTGTTTTATGGCATATCAACTCTTGTGGGTTATTTAATGCTAGATCCTGGTTGAACATTCTGGTGAAGGAATTTACGACTGCCGCTCGCATAATGCAAAGCTCTTCGAACGAATGGAGCATTCTGGTATCCGGTAAAGTATAAAATGCAAACAGACAAACACTACTACTTAATACCTTATAATTCCCTTGCTGACGTGGTACGTTTGTTGGCTGAGCGGTCTAATACTAAATCTAACGTAAAGTTGGGCGTGTTTCGATCCCAGCTTCAAGCGTCCTACGTGTCTAGCCACACTGAAGAGTTGTGATACAACGAAACAGTCTGTCTGTGGATGACAATATATATATATATATATATATATAGTTGTGGTGTATAATAGCGAACCTAAGAATAATAAAAATAATAATGATAATTAGAAGAAGAAGAAGAAGAAGTAGAAGAAGAAGAAGATCGGTAGACAAAAGGAACTTTCAAAAAAGATATCATAAGCAAAGAAGTAGTTTCACACACGAAATATACAGACATAGGATTACTTTAACTATGTGTGGTAAATCAAAAAGAAACAAGGAATAGATCCTGTATTAAAATAATTCTTTAAAATGCTGAAAATACAAGGCTGCTGATTGATATTGCTTCCTTTATATGGAGAAAAAGTTAGCAAGAGCTTCTTATAATAACCCCAATGAATTGCTTAATAAGAGATCTAAAATATTAAATGCATGCAGACATAAAAGAAAGCCTGGCTCCTTGGCAGATAGAATGTGGATTTTTATGCGAATATTTTAATCGCTCTGATGGCCACACTAATGATAAAATGTCGTTTGGGCTAACCTTCTTTATCCAGAATTATCCTAAAGGTCCCTTCTGTAAAACCTGAGAAGGTAGCTTCTGTATCTTTTAAGTATTCAAGTTTTGCTCTATTTAGCGTTTGAGTATTTTCACGTATTAGCTTAGGAAACACAGTCGGCATTTTTTCTTCTGGCTTGGCATTGCGGAGGTGGTTGATTATTTTCAAGCAGTACGGATGTTTTTAGTTTTTCTTTTAATAATTTTTTCCAGATATTAATTTGTAATATATTTCTTGATTACAGATTGAATTACCTGTTTTTTCGCGCCACCAGAGCAAGAGAAATTGCTATAAAAATAGAAAAAATATACATACGTGGTGCATTCAATAGGTTTCGAGGGTTTTTTTGTACAGGCATTTAATATTGTTGTAGACTCTTAAACAATCACTATGTTATACATCTTATGAGATGACTGACCAATTTTTATGATTTCAGGCTCAAATCAACAGCTACAGCAGCAATTGTAATACACCCTACTAAAGCCCGATTGCCACAGCTGGTGAATTTCAAAAAATGCAATGAGGACAATTAGAAGAATGATATGCAATAAAATTGTGTTTTAAACTTGGAAAAAATGCCACAGAAACCTATGGAATGCTTCAGACTGCTTTTGGACAATCTTGCATGAATCAAGCATCAGTTTTTGAGTGGCATAAGAGATTCAAGGAAGGCAGGGAGTCTGTGAGGGATGATGAGGGGTGTGGAAGGAGTAGGGAAGTCAATAGACCAGAGTTGATGGGCCAAAGTGTTAGGGTTAGGGTTACTATGTTGAGGTTTTAAGGGAGTTCAGGAAGAGATTCCGTTGGGAGAGGCCAGCACTCTTCAAATAGGGTCAATGGAATTTCCACCAGGACAATACACCAGTCAACAGCTCCATCCCTGTCACAGACTATTTGACCAAGACGGGCATCAACACAGTTCCTCACCCTCCCTTTAGTCCAGACCTTGCTCTCAGTGACTTTTGGTTATTCCCTAAGCTCAGAGGCTGTCGTTATGAGGAGATGAAAGAGGCTGCGACGAAGGTCATTGACACGCTCACACAAGAAGACTTCCATAGTGTCTTCCAGAAGTTGTTGGAACGGTACAAAAAGTGCATTACTTTGAAGGGGACTATAGTTTTATGTGTGTACTATCAATAAAAGTGCCCATACGAAAAAAAGTCTGGAAACCTATTTAATGATCCTCGTATATATATATATATATATATATATGAGGGGTAAGCGAATACTTTATCGGTAACTCTATTTTTAACTGGGTTAGAGCTAATTATTTTGCGCACAGTTAAATGGTTTCAAGTATCGTTATCAACTGCAAATAATATTATTAAACATTGTTTATTTGTTTGCGCACAGTTAAAGGGTTTCAAGTTTTGCTATCTACTGCAAATAATACTATTAAACATTGTTTATTTGTTTGCACACTGTTAAATGGTTTCAAGTATTGCTATCAAATGCTAATAATTTTTATCCATATTAATCATTTGTTTGCACACAACTGAATGGGTTCTAGTATTGGTAAATATTATTAATAATTCAGTTTAATATTAATCATTTGTTTAGACACAATTAAATGGTGTCAAGTATTGTTATTAAACCATTTATTTTATTTGGTCTATATATTTTCGAAAAACATAGTCTGGGAAGAGTATAAACAAATATGGCTCGAATAAATGTCCTTGCAAGACTGCATAGACATTGTCGAAAAGGTCGGTATCACCATTAGGTGAGTGAACAATTGCTTTAATGTTTTTGTAAACAGCGGCAACAATTTTATTGGAAAGAATATGCACTATTAGTTTTTGCTCTATCTTTCCTCTGTTCATGAAATCGAATGCCTTAGATTAATCTACGGACAGTTGTGTTACCTCGAGATTTTTTGCCTGTACTCCCTTAATTTCTCGACAGATTGACAGAATGCCAGGTGTAGGTTGATTTCTCAGAAAGAAATTCTGATTTTCCTAAAAATTTTCTCAATTTTGGGCCGGATATGATAGAGAAACTGAGTATAATAACCCCTAGCAGATACAGCAGTAACAGTCACTATATGGTAGTTCTTAATGATTCCAAGGTCACCTTTCTGAGAGAAAGGGAGGATGCAACCTTTCGGCCATTTCTCTGTTATGTTTTGTTTATAGACTGCGTTGTAGAGTTGAAGAAGTATGTCCCTAGATTTTCTTATCTTCTAAGCTTCAGGAAGTATTTCGTCGTAGCTGGCAGCTTTTCTGTTTATTTATTCATTCACTTATACTCACTATTGCCTCAATTCCTCATTCTTCTGTGTACAGTCCTTGTTTGATGTCTAATTGGCCATTAATATTTTCTTAAAATAATTTTTCAGTGATTTCAGGAGGGTTTCAGAGTAGATTCTTGGAATGTTCTTTCCACTTCCGAAGTTTATGCCCAGTCGGCTGGTGGTTGCAGTAGAATACACCGACTGATTCTCTGCAGAGGGTAAGACCCCTCCCCACCAACAAGTATTCTAGTTATGACACCGAAGAATCTGATGATGAGGCTTCAGTAGCTTCGGGGAATGCTGAGTGCCCCTTCATTGCCATCACTCCCAAGTCCACTCTGGCCCGGAGTGGTAGCACCTTATGAAGTCCTATCAATAGGTCAAATATAAATAAACTGTATACTTATGCTAAACTGACCTGTTTGAAATAGAACTGTTTTTGACATTGAAACTGTGTACCTACGCTAAACGGAATTGTTTGAAATATAACTATTTTGACATTTAAACTGCGTACTTATGCTAAACTGAATTGTTTGAAAGGGAATTGCTTTTTACATAGAAACTGTATGCTTATGCTAAATTGAATTGTTTGAAAAAGAACT
The DNA here is from genome assembly GCA_963585895.1 of Sepioteuthis lessoniana. Taxonomy (NCBI): domain Eukaryota; kingdom Metazoa; phylum Mollusca; class Cephalopoda; order Myopsida; family Loliginidae; genus Sepioteuthis; species Sepioteuthis lessoniana. The sequence goes on along the minus strand of OY757915.1, from coordinate 3,438,992 downwards.
GTTTTGATATTTAACTGAACTATTTTAACATTTAACATTTTGGAAACAAAAACTATACTAAACTGAATTTTTTGAAAATTTAATTCGGTGTTAGATGACCCGAGAAAGGTTGATACTTCGTAAAAAAACAATCAACTTCTAACTTCTGAAGTTTTTTTTCTTGGCTGGCAGTTTTTTTTTTTAGTTTTGCTCTCGAGGTGCTCTTCCTTCTTCTCACTCCAACTGCTGCCTGTCATGCTATTCGTGATTGTCTATCTTCGACTTAATTTCTAATTTTATTAATTTGGCTTTGAATGTATTCTACGTGTTCTTTTTAGTGTGTTTTGGTTAGTTCTTTCTCGGCTTTCTTAAGTTTTTTAGGATTTGTCGGATTTCTTTTATTGAGTAAGGAATTATTTAAGTTATCTCGTTTTTCTTAACTACTAGTGACTTTCATGGAATTCGACATGTTCTCTTGGTTTGGTTGGTATACACTCTGCTGCTGCATGCATGTGGGCTGTGACAACATTTTCATATACGTCAATTGGGAAATATCTTTCAGATATCTCCTGAAGAGTATCGAGTTTTTAGTTACAATATATTTATTGCTTATAACTCTATTTATAGGTGAGGACCTGCCGTAAGGTATAGTTTTGACTGTGATTTTTTTTCTGCGTAGACTCAGTTGACAATTCTCTGATCGGAAGATAATTCTTCAAAACCTGATTGGTTTGTTTTGGTTCCTTTATTTTATAGCAAATAAACATTCTTGGGTTATTTAATGCCAAAGCTATCTGTTTAAAAGAATGGCATTTATACTTTTTAACCCCTAGCTGAGGGAATAAGCAAGTTCATGCCTTTTCCCATGGTATTATTCCGAAGTGCTATTGGAGTTAGAACTTACTTCGAGAGTGAATTTAAAGATTACACCACGGCGACTCCTCTTCAAAAAAGGCATATACCTCACAGTTCAGAGTGCCTATTTTACGACTTCTTGTTATAAATATCGAATTTGGTTGTGCCTTATATGTGTATGTACTGGTCTTTAGTTTCCCTCTCCTTTTTTTTTTAATTTATTGTTTAAACATGAAAGACTGCTTTTTAGAGAAAAACCCGTTAGATAATCGACATTTCTATTTGGCAGGTGGTATAAGTCAAATTTAATATTTTCATTTTCGCCTACTTGTTCATTCATGTCACCATCAATGATAAGTAAGTTATATTTAGTAATGTGTCCAAATAGGGAAAATAGCCTGTCATAGAACGTGGTGATACCTATTTCATCGCTGACATTGGTGAGGCTATAGCTAGAGGTTGGTTGGTTGGTTGATTGGTTTATTTTATGGCATATCAACCTTTTTATGTTATTTAACGCCAAATTCTGTTTGTATCAATATACGTTCAACCTAAGATTTTTAAACGAATACTTAGTTGGTAAATTTTTTGATAAGCAGGATTTCATCTGTTTGCAAACGATTAACCGGTTTCAATTCATTATATTTTTGGTGCAGCCCGGGCTCTCGCAAGAAGGACAGAACCTCATCCATTTTGACGTTCTCGTACAGATCCATTAAACTATTCCCTTTGAAAAATAGCTTTCTGATGAGAGCGAAAGTTCTACGATCTCTGAGAATGTGTTTAATGGTGCAAAGCGTCTGACAGCTCAAACACTGCGACTGTTGTTCTTGTTTCAGTTTGAAAGAGTGAGTAAGCCTTGTATGACCAATGCACAATCGGGATATAATGACTTGTTCTCTTCTTGATTTTCTGAAAGTTGGTCTCCATTCTCCCAAAGTCGGCTTGATTTGGAAGAGTTTATTATGGATGTTATTTTTCCATCGTTGTAGCCATTTTTTGAGAAGGAATTTATTGTATAGCAAGGGCCATCATTGTGCAAAGATTGCGATTAAATGTAGCACACATAATTCTCGTTTGAGTTTTCTCTGTGCTATTTAGTGATTTTAGGGCTCCCAAGACTAAGAAGCATTCCTAAGCTTCCTATGGCGGCATTAACGGAGCTTTTCCACAAAGATATAAAAACAAATGTCCACCCATTACTGGTATCATGGAATTTTATTTTTATTTTATTAGGGTAATTATAATGAAAACAGGACAAGATATTCTGTCTAGCAATCTTCGCTCAGTGTCCGAAGGCTCTTAAGGAAATGGTCCAATGTTTCACCTGATTCTTGTCGGCGAGTCGCAAGTAGGTGTCTAGAAAATATCTCATTTTTGGGCTTTATGTATGTAGCGTTTAGTACATCGATTGCTTCGTCGTAGGTAACGCAATCCAAGATAATTTCGTTGACTGTGTGAGACAGGTAGTTGGTTAGGAGCGCACGCTTATTGATGGGACGTTCCGGTCTTTCTGAATGTAGAACCTCTATGAAATTGGTAAATGTCTCCCGCCAATGTTTCCAGCACTTGTCGGCTGAATCACTTTCTGGATCTGTGGTAAATCGCTCCGGTCGCATAAGTTGTTCCATTCTTAATTGAATAAATTGTAATGAAAACAGGACAAGAGATTCTGTCTAGTAATCTTTGATTCAATTAAGAATCTTACTACTCATCTGACTTGACAAGCAGAAATGTACAGCTTTTATAGCTTGGATTATAGACGAGATAATCCATATTCACAATAGTAATATCTCTTTTCTTGCACGAATATAATCTCTGCATAGTGCTCGCCTGCAGATGCTGTAAGGTTGAATAACTTGTATATTGTGTTTAAAGTCCAAACATAAATGACGTTATGTTAAAAGTTTTTTTAAATCTAAGTAATTTGGTTTTGTTCTCTGTGGCTGATTTTTCGAACACTGGAACCAGAGTTTTAACTACAGCGGAAGGCGTCCTCTTGTTTTCGCGCTTGAAGGGCAATGTTGTTTGAATATAAGGTTTGGATTAAAATCATGGTATTCTTTCATTGGCTATTTTTATTTTCTCAGCAATAGACACCACCCTTAAATAGGAATAGCAATATTTTCGTTCTTGAACTATTATTATCCTGCCCGTCTATGAGTTTCTTCTGCCCAGCACTTAGTGATCTTCACCTTTGACCTAACTTCGGATTCATCTGCTTTGCTTTATATCCGCCATGATGCATCCCTTGATTTGTGTGGCTCGCAAAATATCCTCCACCCTTAGAGACTGTTATACTCTAAAGAAAATCAAAGATCCACGCTAGGATATTTCTAGAATTATGTTCGTTGATCTTTTTAGGAGTTTTGTGTGCATATATTTGTCAAAAATCTTTGCCTCACTATGGAAGTAAAATTCAGTCTATAAAAACCTGGAAATTTGATAATTAGTAACCAAATGAGTGAATGAAAAGAGAGAAACAAAGAAAGAAACATGAAAAGACAGGGTTAAGAAACTGAAACAACTGTCTTTCCGTGACCCCCACCTTTTCAGTCACGTGACTGAATTTTTTTTTTTTGGTCGGGGTGGGGGCAAAATAGTAAAACAGCATTGTTAGAAATGTATAAACCTTTATTTAAGATATCAAATTTTCAATAAAAAGGAGTTTTGCTGTTTGAAATATTAGCTGGGTAAAAATCTGGAAAACCCAGGGAAAAATCCCAGAAACTTTCTAAATTTATTTTAGTTAATTTTTTCAAGTTTTGCATGCATATAAGAAAAAAGTAAAGCTGTCTCCCTTTAGTCGAGGGCGATCCGAAGGCTCCCTTTTCAATAGCTACTACACCGAAGTGTAGGGGAGGGGTCTACTCCTTTCCCTGGATTGCTCCACTTAACCCTTGATACATACCTTATATTGCTGAGTGTTAAACAAAAATCAAACTAAAATTTAATCGTTAAAAACTTGAAAATTTGAAAATTATCAAACCATTTCATGAACACGAATAAAAAGACCGTTCAAAGTAAGGGGGCATTTAGAAGATAGATATGTACGTAAAGATTAGAACGGGTCCTATCAATGGGTTAAATAGAACTAAACCGTGATTTGAGTTTACTTTTTTGCATTTAAACTGCGTATTTATGCTAAACTGAATAGCTCGAAATAGAACTGTTTTGACATCTACACTGTGTACTTATACTAAACTGAATTATCTGAAATGACACTGTTTTGATATTAACTCTATGTATTGCCCAGTCAGCTGGGGTGGTGAATTTCACCGACTGCGCCTCTCCAGAGGAGTGGGACACCCCCCAAACGACTGACCTGGATGTGACACTGGGCAGTCTGGTTGTAGGGTTCCAGTGATGCTGGAGCTTTGGGGAATGCAGAGCACCTTTTCTTTGCCATTGCCCCCGGGACTACTCTGGCCTGAAGTGGTAACACCTGGTGGGGCCCTGTCTGTGGGTTGAGTGGAACTGGACACCTTACTTGTGCTTATCTGAGTTGTTTGAATTGGGGCTGTTTGACTAGACTGAATGGCTTGAAATAGAAATGTTTTTGACAATTAAACTGTTCTTACATTTAAAATGCGTGCTTATGCTAAACTAAATTGTTTGAAATGGAACTGCTTTTTACATTGAAACTGTACTTAGACTAAACTGATTTGTTTAATCTATAACTGTTTTGACATTTAACAAAATCTGTATTTATACTAAACTGAATTAGCTGAATTAGAACTGTTTGACTAAACTGAATAGCTTGAAATAGAAATGTTTTTGACGATTAAACTCTGTACTCATGCTAAACTGAATTGTTTGAAATAGAACCGACTATTTGCATAAAAATGGATTTGGCGTTAAATAACCAACTACGGTTGATATGCCATAAAATCCAACCAACCAACCAACCAACTTTCATACGATGATAACCGTTTCGCCATAAATGATTCCAACAGATTACATTATTATAAATAAGCAAATAGACAAACGACCAATAACTTTTATTGTCGAAGGTTTTTACTTTCTTTCTTTCATTTTTAGTAGGAAGCTAAAAATATCTGGAAAGAACGGCAGATTATGAATCTGAAATTGAAATTCAATACAATGTGATCTTTACATATCTATTAAGATTTTTCGGAATAATATGTATATTTCTTTTTAAAGCTAATTTCTTTAGTATTTGGTCAATTTGGAAAGAACAGGATGTAGAAAAAGATAATTTGAATGCAATATTTCAGAGGTAAAACACTACAATAAAAACTATGCGGGGAAAAAGTTGCTGTATCTTATCCTCGTAAATATGTTCAGAAAAAGAGACATGCATGACACAGGAATATATCTTGCATCTAATTTAAACTGAGCTAGTGTTGATCATCACTAATGAACCTATTGAAAAAAAGACGATCGATATTCCTAAATAGAGAAATATAAGTTCTCAAAAGAGAAATGTTCAGAATTACGCTGTGATTCAAAATTTATTTTGGTTTTCTAGTTTTATTTCATTTATTAACCAATGAACTCAGATCCTGATCATTTATGTTTTTCATCAAAACTTATCGGACCATTCTGTGAGCAATTCAATTTTGTATATATTTATTTCTTTATTTATTGTTCATCAGACTGGCGACTGCAGTTAAAAATATGTTTATTATTGTATTATTGAAATAGTTATACGAATGAAGATAAACATGCGTTCAAAATGGTAACTCTTACCAATAGCAATACGCTTTACATATACAGACTGGTGGCGTCATTTCCCACGGAAGCCACCGGTTTGTGTTCGTGTGACTATAAGCTCTTCTGCTCCTGGGTGCACGTAGATGAAACAATACATATACGTATAGGTGGGAGCATGTCCGTATAAGTATATCTGCACATAACAATGGCACATATGTATATATATATGCTTGAAGTGTAAGCATTTCTGTACAGGTGTTCGTGGGCATAGGCAGCGTATATATATATGTATTTATGTATGCAATAATGCCAAATGTATAGCTAAGTAAACGTAAGTAAAGTTGACGACCATAGTCGAGGGTGACCCGATGGCTCCCTTTTCAATAGCTACTACACTGAGATGTAGGGGAGGGCGCAACTCCTTTCCCTTGATTGCTCCACTTTACCCTTGATAGGTACCATATACTGCTGAGTATTAAGCAAGGATGTATCAAGTGCCATTTTTAAAGTCTTTGGTATGACGCGACCTGGGATTGAACCCAGGACTCCCGGACCATTAAACAAGTTAAATTCGGCATATTTCAATAGATAAGTAAGTAAATTTGGCGACCTTAGTTGAGAGTGACCCGAAGGCTCCCATTTCAATAGCTACAACACCGAGATGTAGGGAAGTGGGCTACTCCATTCTCTAGACTGCTCCACTTTACCCTTGATCCTTAATTTATAATGCTGAGTATTAGGCAAGGCGGCATCAAGTACTATTTTTTGAGTCTTTTGATAGACAGGGTACGGCTAAGATACGATATCTTCAGAGCCTAACTTCTTCGCTCAGCCTCCACGAGGCTGGCACAAGGCCAAATTAAAACACTTAATCATCTTCGTTTCTTCGTCGTTCTGGGATCATATCCACTATCGACATTAGCAAATCTTGTACATTTAGACTTTTCACTTACTCTCAACCCGGGTCTGTCTGGCCCTCCCAAAACGGCATGATGTTTAGTGTCTCCTCTGCTCTGCTCTCTACTCACTGTCTACTGTTCACTGCACTGTGTCACAGAGTTGAAAACTTCGTCGTTACTAACGCCATGCACTCAGGTTACTCTTCATACCGGCATACCACCCCCGCAATTAAGGTGGCGTTTCCACTGTCTTTTGTTTACCCTACGACACTGGAGCTTCTTGTTTCTGAAATCCACGAAGATACGTAGCCTGTCAAAAGTCAATATGTAACAAGAGATCAATAGAGAAGTTTTCTTTCCCCCGGAATCGAAAGCTCCATGGAAGCAACCAAATGACGGGATGAATGCAAATCGAGGCAGTTGGTAGTTGGCTGTTGTGCTGCCGAGACAGGCTTGCCTTCACCTTACTCGGTGGTCAAACAAAACATCGACAGCAGAGTTAGCCGACTGTTGGTGATTAGAGCATAAGAAATTTCATCTTCCATCCGTGATCGAGATAGGGGGCAAACAGTGCCAAGGTTCGGTTATTCGAAGTATTAGTCGTCCCCCACACCAACTGGAAAGAAACTGTGGCAGAAATAAAGAAACTGGCTCCTGGCTTGTATAGTTTTCACTAAACCTGCTAAACCTGGTCTTAAAAGAACCTGCAAAAAGTTCGGGATTGTTGTTTGATAGGTAAAATCGTGCAGGTTGTGAATAAAAAATACCAAATTCGATCAAGAGTTTCTGAAGTAAAGATTCTCAATGTTGCTTTTCAAGGCAGAAAGAACCAAACTATTTAAGTGGTTGGAGGAACACATTAATTTTAATTCCTGTTTTCTCCTCGTTTAGCTTTAGCCTAACGGGGTGGAGTGGTAGAAAACACTGACTGCATCTCTCCAGAGGTCTAAAACCCACTGATGAGTGTCCAGGGTATGATACTAGAACTTTTGGGAATGCAGAGTACACTTTAACTGCCATTACTCCCAGGTCCAGAGTTTTAGTACCTGTTAAGGTCCCATCTGAGGGTCGAATAGATTTGTTTATCCATTTACTATAGTTGAAACCCTTTAACTATGTGCAAATAAAACCCCTAGTTTTTTTTATAGCAATACATGAAAACATTTAACTGTGTGCAAAAATATAATGTGTCAGACTGTAAATCTTGAAAACATTTTACTGTGAAAATAAAACTATTCATGTTGGATAGGAAAACTTGAAACCCTTTAACTGTGTGCAAATAAAACTATTCGTGTTTGATAGCAAAACTTGAAACCCTTTAACCCTTTCCAAACAAATGAACTCTACTTACTTTTAAATGTTTTACCAGAAACTATTCGTTAATAAATTATATATGGTTATTATGTATGTATAAACACGGTTTGACTATAAATAACCAACAAGGGTTGCAATGCCGTAAACTACTATCAACCAAACATCATTTAGCCTGCTGAAAATCTATTGTAGATATCTATCTTAATCTGCTTTATGATCGAAATAAATGTTTACTTCACTCAAAAAATCAAAAGATCACTCTCCGAACTTTGGATTTCGAACGTCTATCCCCAAAGCAAGTCGAATGATGCCGCCTGTAAGTTTGGCAGAACACAATCTTCTAAATGGCTCTTCGTTTACCTTTGTTCAAGATTTATATTCAATATTGAATCGATTTGTCATCATCATCTCTAGTTTAAAAGAATTATTTGGTGGCCGAATTTGGTGCATATTATGTGCTAGTGGTTGTTATTCGAAACTAAACAAAAACAGTATATTAAAGACGGGGCCATTGGCCTACTGAGAAGAGTGTTCGGCAATGCCACAGGAGACCGGAGTTCAATCCCATGTCGAGTCATGTCAAAGACTCAAAAAAGGGTACTTGACACTGCCTTGTTTAACACATTATTACGAGGTAAGAAGCAAGGGTAAAGTGAGGCAATCCAGGGAAAGGAGTATCTCCCTCCCCTATATCTCGGAGTAGTAGCTATTGAAAAGGAGACTTTCGGGTCACCCTCGATACAGTCGCCAACGTCCTAACTTTTATTTCATTAATTTCGCTTTTAAATGTAGTCTATTTTGAATATTCTAGATCCTTCTAAGATTATCCCAACACCATCTTTCTGTTCAAAACAAATTTGCTATATCCCGTACTTTGGTTCGTCTCGAGTTGTTGGCATTAAGCTTTCGTCTAGTCCCAGGGGGCATTCCCTTCAGGCAAGACCTGTTTTGAAGGACTGAGTTCATCGCTTGGCACTTAAGGCAACTTAATATAGGTAATCCCAAAAGGACCAAACATTTTTTAAAATACCAATGCATAAGTCTTGATTCATGCATGACTTCCAACGATAAATTGACCTTGTGTCACATCCTGGTTTGGTGGTCAGTTGAATACTACGATCTTTCAATTCCTCAATCACATTTTGTGCGAAAAATCGAAAGCAATAAAACATGTATATCAATCTATTGATACATTTGTATCTATATAAACACGTATATATACATATATATATGATCACACACACACACACATATATATATATATATAATATTAGCAAGTAATAATTTATTTATATGTACGTAAACACGTATATATACTGGTCCTTTGACCAAGTGGGTAGAATGTTCGCCAATGGCCTGGGAGACCGGTGTTCAATCTCTGGTCAAGTCATACCAAAGACTCAAAAAAATGGTCCTTGATGCCTCCTTGCTTAACACTCAGTATTATAAGGCACGGATTAAGGGTAAAGTGGAGCAATCCAAGGAAAGGAGTAGCGCCCTCCCTTACACGTTGGTATAGTAGCTATTGAAAAAGGAGCTTTCTGGTCGCCTTCAACTACGGTCACCAACTTTACTTACTTATATATATATATAATATTTGCAGCTAAAGAATATATCAATAACAGCAGGATAAACACGAACAACTCTGAATTCAACGTTGCCGATCCTCAGGTGAGCCAATATCCTGTTTTTATTGTCATTATACTTTATTGCTAAGACTATTTAGATATTGTTCTGTATTGCTATTCATAGCACATTGTGAAGATTCTTATGATTAAAACCCATTTAGTATTAAATCTGAATCATAATTACATATATATGTGTGTCGGGTTTACACAGCCCCTCCACTACAAACAGGATGCGCCAGTGGGTCATCTTTTAAGGGAGGTAAAACAAGTTTGTATTCAGAGTTTTTTTTTTTTACTTCTAGACTGGTTTCCATACTAAGTTGAATAGCCCAATCTGCCCTATTATTCATTCATAATTAGTCTGGGAGGATATTCATGAATTTACAGAGGGTATTAGCGTTATGCTAAATACTTACAACCACGTCCTGGATTTGAACTTCGTTCTCGGTCTTCATTTCCAACGACACGTTGCAACATTCATAATGAGAAGGAGCAATGCAAAAATTAAACGTTAGCAGTAAAATTAGAATGCTCACAGGCTCTCAAGTAAGAGTAGTATAAAAAAACAATTAAGTCTTTATCGATCTAAAAAGTTTCTTTATATATATCGCCATCATCAAGTCAAGCTGACAGCAAGGATCTGTCTGTCTGTCTGTCTTATGTTAATCCTATTTACCAACCCCTCCGCTCGGGCAGGATATGACACAAGGTCAATTTTTGGAATCAAAATCTTTAGAGAAATCAACGAACAATAGGAGATTAATTATCATTATCGTGTTGATAGTACAGATTCTTTTGATTCTCTCACACTCTACGTCCCTATCAGCCATTGCTCTTCGTTAATTCCCTATACGCCACGCAGTGTCTGCACAGACATGATTATATTCTTTTGCTGATCGGTAAGCATTGGAATTTGCTGATCGGTAAACTGCAGGAATCCATAATAGAACGTCGATTGTTTGTAGTGTCCCTGATGTCTTGTTTGTCTGACTTTGATCGTTTCTGAAATTGGTGTTAAGCGGCCGTACAGCTTTTGTACGCTGTTGCTTCTAGAATTCGTTCAAAAAGTAAAATAATCATGAATTTTCATAAATCATTTAAGTAATAAATTGTTTTCTAGCTAAACATCAAGTCCACAGTCACGGGTTTTCGATTTGTAAAGGTCAAAGCCTTATTTTGCGTACACATGTAAACACATATCAAAATAAGAATTAACAAGTTTATTTTACAATCAGTTGTGAGCTAAAATATTAAAAGAAACAATCAGATAGATATCAACTGAAATTTAACAATGACGTGTCACTAAAAAGATTTTGTGATTACGTGTGATTAAACCATTAGTTAAAGAATAATTTGAAAAGAATATATAAGAAGGAAATTTCGAAAACATGAGCAGTCCAGTAAGAGTTGCAGTTAGATTCGGAGACGGAGAAGAAACAGACGGAGTTAGAGACAGTAGACGACAAAGAGGGTTCGCTGATGGCTGGCCGCAGCCGACCGCACGCGTACAAAGGAAGCTGAACATAATAACTATGTCTTTGCTTATATTTTAGCCCGCACTCTTTACTCTATGTGTATATCCAATGGGCTGGAGTAAAACCTATAATCTCCCCCACTTCTCTCTCTCTCTCTTTTCGGCGACGACTGTGAAAAGAGTCTTTACAATAAACTTTTGTGCCCTGAAACCAATAGAGTCGTTTTTGAATAGTGTTATTGCTATATTTTTACTGACGAAATGATAAAGACGCAGGAAGACTTCTTTGACAATATTTACCTCTCACTTTATTGCAAGGGTTCGAAAAGGGTTACTCAAGGTTTGCGTGTGAGAGGGAGCTGGAGATCGAACAGAACTGCAATATTTTGACCCTCTACTCTTATGGCCGTCAACGTTGTGTCTTTCTCGTTCTTTGATGCTCAACCGGAGGTCCAGAGGCTCATTCTGCTGGATGATGGCTTTCTTTACTGCATCTTATCAGCATATTCTCTGGACCCCAACTCATAAAGGGCCCCAAGCCCCTTCGGCCTGGTGTGGCTTTCCCTATCACATCTCCTCTCCAACTGTCTGCAACTCAACTGGCTTGACTTCCGTCTTGACTGAGCTATATAATAGTTTAACGCTCACTCGATCTTTGAAATCGCATGTTTAATCGTCATCAAGCGAAAATAACTGTCATGCAGTTCAGAGGTCTCTCTCTTCCGGTGCGTCAGTCTATGAGAGTATCATGTGATTTTTTAGCTTGTCCCATATTAGCCAATTTCCGCCCACGCGATTTCTTCTCCTAACTGCCATTGGAATGTGTCACTTCCTTCCGGTGCATTACCTTGAATGGCATTTTGGGTCGGGTCGAAGGTCAAAATATAATACTATGTTAAAACCTTCGATTTATCACCTGTAACGCTATCCTAAATTCATATTTAGTGCTGTAGCATTAGAAAAATAGCACTCAGTATTCTTGTGTAGTTTCCGTCTAGCTTTTTCTGAAAGTGTTTTGTTGGATTTCAAGCAGTGCAATTATACAGTTTTCCTGACATGGCTACACCTTAAAAGAATTTCCGTTTTATTTTATCCAAGATTTTTGTATGATCGATATCTATAGTCAGTAGCAGTCCACTTTTTAACAATACATATGTTGGCATTGTTTTAGTTTTGACGTCGTCGCTGGAGTCTTGCAAGTCGATAAATTGCACCATATCTTTTAACAATGTGCCGAGATTATGTACTAAGAACGACAACAGATCTAATGAGAGAAAATGGTTTCAAACTAAAAAAAAGCAAGGAAAAGCAGACATCACGCGAGCTATTCCTGATGTACACTTGGCAGATGATCTAGTGCTTCTTACAAATGCACCTACTCATGTCGACACTCTACTCCACAGCCAAGAGGAGGCAACAAGAAACATTGATCTCTACGTGAATTCAGACAAAACAAACGTCTTTTAACCAAGATGGTGCGATTTTTTCCTTAAATGGCAAGTCTCTGAAATTAGTCGTCAAGTTCATATATCTTGTTAGCAAGATCTTATCTACTGAAAGATTGTGTGTGCTATAAAGATTTCAACTCGGTAAAACTAATCTCTAATAATCATATGCGCATTTGTTTAGACACTGCGTTACTTTAATAGAATTAGTAAAATTTTATAATTTAATTTTTTTTTCACTACATAATATTCACTCTTTCACATCAATGGTATTTTTGTATGTCATGAGTGTATGTGTGCATGCGGGTTGGTAAATCAATCTTTGCAACTTATATATATATATATATATATGTGTGTGTGTGTGTGTGTGTTTGTGTGTGTGTGTTTTAATTTATGAATAAAAGCGTGTCTAATAAGCAAAATACTTTGAGTGATCAATACACAGAAAGGCAGAGCAATATTCCAATATATTCTCAATGATAAAAAATGTAGGTAGTTTAAAAACTCAGAGTTTCACAGCTACGATCATCAGGTGACCTGTTAGTCAGACAAGAGGTGTGAATAAGGTGTTCACCTGACGATCGTAGTTGTAACCCACTGAGTGGTGAGTTTTTAACCTAACTTACATCTATTTATTTTCTAATTGATGATATGTTGGGATATTGCTCATCATTTTTGTGTATTGATAACTCTAAAGATTTTTAGTGTACCATAGCCATATACGAATATTGAAATGTACATAGACTGTTCATATATATATATATATATATATATATATACATAAAACATAGGAATCTTGAAAAACGAAAAACACTTACGACTTCTTAGTTCAGGTACGAAACTTTTTATTACCTTTGAGTTTAAAGGTTCTTCGACATAAGGAGAAAGATACACATCCTTTCTATTCTGGCTTTTTCATCTGCCCACCCCCATCTCGTGCGACACCTGCCCAAGGCCTCTGGCCTGGCTCCCGAGGCAGAACTCAACGCACTAACTGACTTTTTCAAATCACCCGAAATCCTTCGCGCGCTCTTCCGGTGCGAGACGTCATTCGCACTCTCTAACCCCGTTTCCCACCTGGGCTATTGTGACATCTCTGAGTGACACGTCCGCTCCGCGCGAGTGCGTGACCACCTGCATTAATGTTGCACCTAAGTAACCCATGCACTGAGCCGAAAGGTTCTCAGCCTAACCAAACCCAAAGGCATGAAACGAAATCCCTCGGCCTATATAATACATACGTCGGTTGGCTGGTTTATTGTATCTGAGGGTTTATTGACCCATGAAGGTTTCTTAATGTCAAATCTTGTTATCTGATTTGTAAATGAATAGTTTTTTGGGGACATTTTTAAACGGGCAAGAACTCATCTGTTTGCACACATTTAGACGGTTTAAAGTATTTTTATGAAATCCTAATAATTCAATTTAACATTACTCAATTGGTTGAACATAAATGATTTTACAGTATAGTAAATGATTAAATATTTCTATTTGACCCATAGTTGGGACACTAAGAGGTACTACTACTCTGTGTCAGATTGAGCCTGGGAGTAATATCATTGAAGCCGTACTCCACACTCCCAAAAGCTCGAGGATTGGAACCACACCATCCGGTGGTTTAGTCTCCTATCCAGGACACTAGTTAACGGACGATCTTACCTCACTGCAGAGATGTATTCGGTATATTCTACTACCCCGCCTGACTGGGCTGCTTTCTTTTGCATTTATTATATACATATATATATATATATATATATATATATATATCATGGGATACACATTTTTTCAAGTCTTAAAATAAGCAATAAAACATACTTAAGAACATTCTAGAAAAATAGGATCGGAAGTCAATTAATAGAAAATATTTAGGCTCTAAAATGAAATATTATTTACAGACTTTGTTAACATCTAAACATACATACACGTGTAAACAATTTATTTTCTTCTAACTTGCCAAACTTTATTTTCCAAAAGGCCATTTACACATCATGTTTTTTTTTATTTGTTTTCACATTCTGTTTTATGTATATTAAATTGTTTATTGTTTAATGTTCGTTGTGTCCTATTCCATTTCTTTTACGCGATTGTAAAGTTTTGTGTTGCATTTGTGGTGGAAATAATATTGAGAGAAATGCCCGTAAAATACGGACGCTTATCCACTGAAATAACTAATGACATGTTTCCACCACACACACTATATATATATATATATATATATATATATATATACTGTGCTTCGGTTAGATTTAATCCTTATTGATTTGATAAATCTAATTTAAATTTCTAATATAAAAATTTCTGATGTTAACTATTTATATCGTAGTTTTCAATAGGTTAATTAGTGACAAGTTGTCCAAAATTTTAATTTAATTTAATCTGAAATTTGATTGGAATTTCTTTTTTGGAAAATAATTTGTTGCACGTTCATTAAGGTTGATTATTTTGAAAATCCGATCAGGCACGCTATGAACCAATCGGTACAAGAATCCATCAAGCATGTTCATATCGTTTCCGATTCTGCTGTTATCCAAGTAATCCATGCTGCGTTTTTGAAGAAATCGTTGCTTGATTCTTTCTACATGAATAAGCATTATCTCCTGCTAAAAACACACCTCGAAATATCCAGCTGTATTTGATTCCTTATCAAAGAGCTGGAATCTTCTCACCATATCCTACAGCGTCCCAAATGATGGGCACACTTCCTCCACCTTTCAATTTTTTTCTTTTGATTTGATTGATTGATTTTAATGATCATGAATAATTCTAGACGGATTGACCACCCGTCTAGAATTATTTTATGCTTAGAGATTAGGGAATTGCGTTCATTGTACGTCCATATTCACATTGTTGTGTTGTTGATGTTTTTTAGAGGTTTTATTAATTTTTTGCAGTTAAATGGAATAATTTTCTGACAGATGTATTTAACCCACCGATGGGACCTTAACAGGTACTACCACTCCAGATTTGAGTGGACCTGAGAGTAATGTCAATGAAGGGGTATTCCATACGCTCCAGATTCCTGAACTGGAGCCTCACCATCAGATGCAGTTTAGTAACATACCCAGGATAACCCTTTAGACAGGGACCTTATATATATATATATATATATATATATATATATATATAGGATTTGTGATACATATGTATATGTATGTATGTAGTATTGCTTTCTAACACAAATAATTTTATTCAATATAAATCCCTTGTTTGCACTCAATTAAATGGTTTCAAGACTGCGTTAAATGCAATTTCTTCCAAGCCGTGGTCGTATCCATACTGCTATATGGATGCACTACATGGACGCTAACAAAACGAATGGAGAAAAAACTTGACGGCAACTACACAAGAATGCTGCGAGCAATATTGAACAGGTCTTGAAGGCAGCACCCCACAAAGTAGCAGCTGTGCGGCTACCTACCACCCATCACGAAAACTATCGAGACATGCAGGACACTGCAGCAGAAGAAGGGACGAGCTTATAAATGATGTACTCCTATGGACCCCTTCACATGGATGAGCAAAGACCGGACGACCAGCTAGAACCTACATAGAGCAGCTCTGTGCCTATACGGGATGTAACCCTGAAGACCAGCCAGAAGCAATGGACGATAGGGAGGTGTGGCGAGAGAGGGTTAGGGATATCCGTTCTGATGGCAGAACAATGTGATGATGAAATGGTTTCAAGTACTGTTTTGTAACACGAATAATTCTATTCAATATCAATCATTTGCTGGCACAAAGTTAAATGAGTTCAAGTATTGCTATTTAACACTAATAACGATATTCAATATCATTCCTTTGTTCGCATAGGATTAAATATTTTCAAATATTGTCATCTAACACTTTATTTGTTTGCACAAAGTTAAATATTTTCAAGCATTTCCATTTATCTCTAATACTTCTAATATTGATTATTTGTTTGCACATATAATTATTTTAAAATACTGCTATCTAAATTTAATAATGTTATTTAGCAAGTATTCCGATCAAATAAGAACAATTTGCGCTCATCTGTATGGTTTCATGAACAGCTATCAATAGGCTATCGGTCATATGGAAGTCAGACCTGACTGAAAAATGAAACGCAGTTTCTTCCAAGCAGCGGTCGTGTCGATACTGCTATATGGATGCACTACATGGACGCTAACTAAATGAATGCAGAAAAAGCTTGACGGCAACTACACAAGAATGCTGCGAGCAATATTGAACAAGTCCTGGGGTCAACACCTCACAAAGCAGCAGCTGTACGGTCACCTACCTCCCATCACCAAAACTATCCAAGTGAGACGAATCAGACATGCAGGACACTGCTGGAGAAGAAGAGACGAGCTCATAAGTGATGTACTCCTATGGACCCCTTCACATGGCCGAGCAAAAGCAGGGCGACCAGCTCAAACCTACATACAGCAGTTCTGTGAGGATATGGGATGTAGTCCTGAGGACCTGCCGGAAGCAAATGACGATGGGGAGGAGTGGCGAGAGAGGGTCAGAGATATCCGTACTGATAGCACGACAAGATGATGATGAATATAATCAAGGATTATACTTTAACACCGTTGTTATTTTATTTGTATTGGTAAAATCGTAAGTTGACTAGAAAACTTTAAATGTAAGTGTAGGTCACATTTGAAGATAAAGGCATTAATTGCTTCCATTTTTAATGGCCAGGACTTGTATTGTGCACATGCGTCGGTCTTGTCATAATAGGGTTTTGTTTGGAACTCATGGTTCGAGAAAGAATGTTGAAAAATAAACACTTCGTCAGCTGAGAACAGTGGTGACGTCACGCATGAAAGCTAAAGACGCGTGTTATTTTCATGATATGCTGATGAAATAATTTAGATATATTATGTAAGAAAAGATATTTTTTAGTCAGTCTAAATACGACTGTTCGTAATTTGGTCACTCTAGTGATCAGAGGCGGAGGGTCAAAGAGATAATTAACAAAAAAAAAAAAAAAAGAACCGATCGTATTGTAGACTTTGCCCACTTGGCAGATCACAGATTGAAAATCAAAAAATCAGTGAGACAAGAACTTGGACCTTTATAAAAAACTTACAAAGTTGTGGAACCTAGGAGTAACGGTGATACCAATGATAATTTGCGTACTTGGAACATTCCCCAAAGGCTTGGTAAGAGGGCAAGAATAGTTGAAAATCGGAAGACAAATCAAGAGCATCAGGAATTCAGCATTTTTGAGATTGACCAGAAGACTAAGAAGAGTCCTGGACACTTGTTGTCATTCATACTCCAGAGTAAGACCATCAGCTAAGATGTAAAACATTTCACAGGCAGTGAAATATAAATAAAAGCAATTTTAATTGCAATCCTACACAGAGAAGAAACGGATGATGGAAATCTTTGCAATATCTTGTAAATCTAATACAAGTCAAAGACTTATCGAACAAACGAGGTTAATTTTAAAGAAAAGTTAGTTTTCTGACCTTGAAATACAAGAAATATGTGAACAGGTAAATCGCCAAGTATATATTCAAAAAGAGCCACTTAAATTAATTGAAACAAAAAACATTGAAATCCAATCCATCAAAATTAAATAAGTTTCCAGACTTTTTTTCGTATGGGCACTTCTATTGATAGTACACACATAAAACTCTAGTCCCCTTTGAAGTAATCTCCTCCGGCTGCAATGCTCTTGTTGTACTGTTCCAACAACTTCCGGAAGGCCTCATGGAAGACCTCTTGTGTGAGCGTGTCAATGACCTTCGTCACAGCCTCTTTCATCTCCTCAGTTGTCTCATAATAGCAGCCTGTAAGCTTAGGGAATAACCAAAATGCACAGGGAGCAAGGTCTGGACAATAGGGAGGCCGAGGAACTGTCTTGATGCCCATCTTGGTCAAATAGTCTGTGACAAGGATGGAATTGTCGACTGGTGCATTGTCCTGGTGGAAATGCCACTGACCCGATTTGAAGAGTGTGGCCTCTTCTGACCGAATCTCTTCCTGAACTCCCTTAAAACCTCAACATAGTAACCCTAACCCTAATCCTTTGGCCGATAAACTCTGGTCTATTGACTTCCTTACTCCTCCCACACCTCTCATCATCCCTCACAGACTCCCTGCCTTCCTTGAATCTCTTATGCCACTCTAAAACCGATGCCTGATTCTTGCAAGATGGTCGAAAAGCAGTCTGAAGCATTCTATACGTTTCTGTGGCATCATTTTTTCCAAGTTTAAAACAGAATTTTATTGCATATCGTCCTTCTAAATTGTCGTCACGTCCAGATTGCATTTTTGAAATTCACCAGCTGCAACAATCAGGCTTTAGTAGGGTGTATTCTAATTGCTGCTGTAGCTGTTCATTTGAACCTGAAATCATAAAAATCGGTCCGTCATCTCATAAGAAGTATAGCAATAACATAGTGAATTTTCAAGAGTCTACGACAATTTTAAATGCCTGTACAAAAAAGTCTGGAAACTTATTGAATACACCACGTACTGTTAATTGCAACCCCGGCGCAAGAATCATCTCATGCTTTGTGATTTTTTGGGCCTGTATATCTATAAGCATACCTACACCATCTATCGTGGCATTAACCGAGTTTTTTCCATGGAGATCCAGAGACAAACGTCCATCCATTGCCGGTATCGTAATATCTTATATCTTTGCTATCGGTTGTTCTTCTATGCATATTATGTCTATGTTATGATCTATCGCTGAGGCTGTCAGCTCCGGTAGTTGGCCTATTCTATTTAAAGTTCTAACGTTGTATGTTGCTACTTGTATTGTGCTTTTGCATTTTAGTAAATTTTGTTTTAGTTTGAACTCTCTAGCTGATTTTTCGAACGCTGGGTTAAGGGCTCCAACCTCGGCATTTAGCACCCCGTTTTTACCGGCGCAAAGAGGGATGCGGCTTGGACAAGTGGTTTGAGTGTGAGTCATGGTAACCTTTCGAAGGCTGTGTTTTTCTCATCTACAGAGGCTACCCTTATAGATGAGCAGAAGTAGTTCCCCGATCGAACAATTTGATCCTGGCCGTTATCCCGTAGGATTCGTATGCTCAGAACGTGGTTAGGCATGGCGTTGAACCGTCATAGGGCTTGTCCGCCATGCTGCTTCCCATGGCTGTAATAAGTTTTAACTTGGTAAAAGTCCCACATTACATTTTTTTTAATTTCATCAGACTCCTTATTTATGGTACATTGCATTCTTATTGGCATTCTATTTTTACGCAAACTTTGGTTTTCAAATTCTAATAAATTCCAAAAGTATTAGCATCTTTTACTTCTTAAAAAGTTCAGCTGTTACTTGGAATTACAATATTTACCTTGCTTTTGGTAGTCGCATACATTTTTTTAATCACAGTCCGTCCATTCTATTGTCGCCTGGGGCCCTAAGTCTTTCCTCTTTTATATAGATATACTCGTGTTTTCTAGCGCTTGGGTGGGACGATCATTCAGTTATTTCGTCTCTCTCTCTCTCTCTCTCTCTCTCTCTCTCTCTATCTATCTATCTATCTATCTATCAGTCTCTCTCTCTCTCTCTCTCTCTCTCTTTTAATATTTCATCATCTAACACAAAATTCCCAAATAATTCTAACCTTACGCTAACTTTGCTTTTCAAAATGTAACAAAATTGCGAAAGTATTAGGATATTTTACCTCCTTTTTCATGGTTCAACTGCAACTTGGAATTTCAGTATTTGTCTTTTTGCATTTAAAGAACAGATAATATACAGCAATGATTTTACCAAAAAAAATTTTTTTTCATGCATTTCAAAATGACAATATAAGACAAACGTATCTTACAGTCAGTTGCCAAAGGTAGAGAAGGTTTGCCTTGCTTTTTATCTTATTCTAATTCAAACATCACTAAAGTTTGGTTTGGTTTGGTTTGGTTTGTTTGGTTTTATGGCATATCAACCTTTGTAGGTTATTTAACGCCAAATCCATTTTTATGTAAATAATCTGTTCTATTGAAAACAGTTCAGTTTAGCATAAGTACACAGTTTAATTGTCCAAAACATTTCCATTTCAAACTATTTAAGCAGTTATATGTAATAATTCAATTAAGTGTAAATACAATTTTAATGTCGAAAAACAGTTCTATTTGAAATAATTCAAGCTATTCAGTTTACTCAATTCATTTTAGCATAAGTATGCTGTTAGTTCTATTTAACCCATAGATAGGTCCCTATCAGGTGCTACCACCCCGGGCCAGAGTGGACCTGGGAGTGATGGCAATGAAGGGGTACTCCGCATTCCCCAAGGCTCCAGCATTGCTGGAACCTCACCGTCAGATTGTTTAGTGTCATATCCAGGACACTCGTTGGGGGGGGTCTTACCCCTCTGCAGAGAAGCAGTCGGTGTATTTTACAGCCCCAGCCGACCGGGAAACATCACTAAAGAAGACACCTGCTTTTGCTGGGACCGACCTTACAAAGTATTTTGTTCTAGATTAGTTCCTTAACTATCTTCCTGTTACAGGTGATAAATATCGACATCAAGCAAGTGGGGATATGTCTATCATAAAGTCATGCGTCGTCGTATATTTTCATGTACTGGGAATGATGCTAAACTAAATCTGATGGTCAGGCATCAGTTCAGATCCGCAGAATGTAGAGTACTCCTCCTACGATGTCTCTAACCCGGTGAAGCAGTACCAGTTAGAGTCCCTTCATTAAGGAGGTGCCCGTGGTGTAATGGTTATCGTCGTAGGAAATGAACACGGTGACACGAGTTCAAATCCTGGACGAGACTGATTGCATTTCACATAGCACTAATACCCTTGGGAAAGGTATGAATCCAATTATTCTCCCTCCAGCTATGGGTAAATAGTAGGGCAGACTAGGTTATTCAGCCTTGGTTCGGCAACTAGTCTAGGAGAAGGACAACTCTGAATTAAAACCTGTTAAACTCCGTTTAAAAATTGACCTTGAGTCATATCCTACCCGAGCGGAGGGGTTGGTAAATATGGTTAGAGTCCCTTCAATGTATCAAATATTGGGTACAGAAGCAAAATTAGGAATATTCTAGTACAATAATTAACGACTCTATAATAAAACAAGATAAATTTTAATTTTACAAAAAATAAATGAGAAAATAAGAAGAGAGACACAAAACAGGAAATTTCACTCAATATGGCCGCCATCATTTTTTTTTTTTTTTCAATTATTGTATCAAGGCGCCTTCGAAAACGATTTGCAAGACTTCAAAATAAATTCTTCAGACGTTTTATTCCATTCCTCCTCAAAAACACTCACATTTTTTTCGTGGACTTTCAATTCATTAGTGTGCTTTCTTATTGACGTTGTGGGGTCCTTCTTAATCGCCATAGCGAGACCAGTTAAAAAGTCTTCTTTTCGATTTTGGTTCAATCTTCACCCTCCTCCATTTTCCATAAAACGCTCTTTTTTCTGTAAAATGTTTTCTTTATTTTGTATACGGTAGACAAAGGAAACATTGGCTTGATTTCTGTGTTAAGCAAATCATAGATTTTTGTCATTTCTTTTTTTTACTCACTCATATTGGGCTAAATTTTAATTTTAAAAAGTGCTTGAATAATAGAGCTAATCATGAAAATTTAGATTTATCGTCTTTTTTTTTAACTTGGGTAAATCTTTTTTAAATATTCCATATTTGGCTTTCGTACCCTGTATATTTGATTAAGAATTATTTGTATCCGATAGGGATCCTTGATGCGATAAAAATTCCCATTTTTTGTGTTAAGTATGATTACTTGAAGCGATTTTTATTTACAAAAGATTATAATTAGTTACTTTATGTTAAATGACTGTGTGAAAACCAATGACATCACGATGAATTATACAAGCGTTTAAATTTTATTAACGAGAAAATAGTCTGAAGATGTAATTTTGTTCAAAGGAAAAACATCAAAATCAAAATATAGGATAAAAGTTAATTCTTCCGAGTTGAAATATTCAAACAAAAATCACTGAAGTTACAAATTCAAACAAAAGTCTATAGATCGTTGCTTGGTTCGGTTTTATGGCAC
The DNA here is from genome assembly GCA_963585895.1 of Sepioteuthis lessoniana. NCBI lineage: Eukaryota > Metazoa > Mollusca > Cephalopoda > Myopsida > Loliginidae > Sepioteuthis > Sepioteuthis lessoniana. Next base: position 3,416,749 of record OY757915.1, on the reverse strand, counting down.
ATCAACCTTTGAAGGTAATATAACGCCAAATCCATTTTTATGCAAATTGTTAGTTAAAGGTTTCTGGAGGTTAAAAATTCAAACAGAGGTCACTACCGTTAGAAATTCTAAAGAAAGGTACTGGAGTTACAAATTCAAACAAAGGTCACCAGAGTTTAAAAATTCAAACAGAGGTCACTGGAGGTTACAAATTCAAACAAAGGTCACTACCGTTAGAAATTCAAAAGAAAGGCACTGGAGTTATAAATTCAAACAAAGGTCCCCGGAGTTTAAAAATTCAAACAGAGGTCACGGGAGGTTACAAATTCAAACAAAGGTCACTGCCGTTAGAAATTCAAACAGAGGTCACTGGAGTTACAAATTCAAACAAAGGTCACTGAAGTTTACAAATTCAAACAGAGGTCACCGGAGTTTACAAATTCAAATAGAAGTCACTGGAGTTTACAAATTCAGACAAAGGTCACTGATGTTTACAAATTCAAACAAAGGTCACCGGAGTTTACAAATTAAAACAAAGGTCACTGGAGTTTACAAATTCAAACAAAGGTCAATATAGTCACTAATTCAAATAAAGCTCACTAGAGTTAGAAATTTAAAAAAAGGTCACAGGAGTTTGAAAATTCAAACAAAGGTTACTGGTGATATAAATTCACACAAAGGTCAGTAATGTTATGAATTATATAAAGGTCACTGGAGTTTACATATTCAAACAAAGGTCACTAGAGGTTCAAATTCCAAGAAAATGTCACTGGAGTAACAAAATTAAACAATGGCTACCGGAGTTTTAAAATTCAAACTACGGATATTGGAGCGTACAACTTCAAGCGAAGGTCACTGGAGGTTACAAAATTCAAACAGAGGTCACTGCCGTTAGAAATTCAAAAGAAAGACACAGGAATTACAAATTCCAACAAGGGTCACCGGTGCGTACAGATCAAAACTAAGGTCACTTAAGTTACAAATTCAAACAAAGGTCACATGATTAACCAATTTAGAAAAAAAAAACTCACTGGAGTAACAATTTCAAATAAAGGTCGTTGGAGTTTACAACTTCAAACAAAACTAGAGTTACAATTTCAAGCAAAGATCACAAGAGTTTGAAAATTCAAGCAAAGATCACTGGAGTTACAAATTCAAACAAAGGTCAATGATGCTTACAAATTCAAACAAAGGTCAATGATGCTTACAAATTCAAATGAAGGTCAATGATGATTACAAATTGATAAGTTTACCAAAACTGTCACAAGTTCAAAATGTTACTTTTAGGCGAAGGCAAATTGCAAATTTGGAACTTACTAAAATTTCTCCTTGGGAAATCAAAAGGTCAGAGTTCAAATCGGTTGGCACTTTGTCATTTCTCCAACCTTTGATCACTGTGAATGAAAACTATGACCTCATTGGTTGGCCAATGAAATGCGATATTTCATGATCCCAGGTTTTCTGACTTATCAGAGGGTTTAGGTTTAAAACATTTCTTCAATACAAAAATGGACACTGAGTGTGTTTAGAGTAGTGAAGATAGAACCAGGGAGAAAGTCGAAACTCTGACATTTGCCGCTTAAAGAAGTTAAAACTTTAAGAACTTTGCAGCTAGAGGATTCGACAAAAGAAGTAACAAAGTTCCCGGCCTTAAAAACTCTTTGGAAAGCACTTTGCCGCTAAAAAACTCCAAGTTAATTCGTACGAAGCAAAAACACCAGCCAAATTTCTTACCGTGTCTTTTCTCTTTTAGAAAATGTTAAAAACTATTTTCAATTTCTATTATATATAGTTACATAATCATATTACAAAGAAAACCTATATTGTTATAGCTTTCGGCTAGTTGATGCGTCCTTGGAGTTACCAACATCCACGACAACGCATTCTTATTAACTTTTCGATCCGTCACAAGACGTTTTGACCGGGTTGCGTCTATCCCTGTTCAATGGATCTTTAAAAATAGAACATGCGAACAAAAAACATTGACAAAGCGACTAGTTGGAAAATGCATGTGATCATTCCAGTAGTACGACTTTAAAATGATTATCTATAAAAGATAATTTCTTGAAAGCATATAATCATTAATATTAAATAGGTATACTTGATATCATGTATATGTGTGTAAAAAAATTAAGAAACAACAACATAAAGATATTAATGCAAATGTACAATAAACGCGATTCCCTAACCTTTAGGCATAGAATAAACCAAGACCAGATGACATACCGTTGAGATTAATCAATCATATTGTAAAATAATTAAGTATTTAAATTAATTATATTAATTGTTAATTCTTTTTTAATATAAACTTTGAATTTAAAACCCAATTAGAAAACTTCATTTAGGCTTTAGTTGGTAAAACATACAGTAATAAACACTTGTTTGCGAATTCAGAATGTTGGCGTAATACTTGGAATGGAAAATATTCAATGATGAATAATTCGTTATAATCAGCTGATATTTGCGACTCGGAATGGCCGATATTTAAAGAAAAACAATTATGTAGAATCAGCTAATATTTCAGATTTGGTAGTTACTTGTCACTTTAGAAAAATTGATTATGTAATTAGTAATTTTTTAGGGATAAGAAATAAGGATGTATTCTAAGAGACACACCAGGAGACATGGAGGGAAACAACAAAGGCAGCGGTCACGGAACAATCATGCAAGCACAAAACTCCTGGTAAGCAGAAAAATAAAAGTCGTCTGACGTCTCTTTTTCGCCCGCCCCTCTAAACTGTCTGTCTCTCCCTTGCTAGCACAAACTGATTTCTCTCTATCCCTATTTTGTTTGCCTATTGCTAGAAACGGTTTCTGCCAACAAATAAATTCCGTACGTACAAAGAACAAATGGAACTGTTTTGTGTTTGACTTCTTTTTGTTAATGAGGTTACCACGGGTTAAGCTGATAGTTTAAGGGGTATCATTATAATCCCTTAAGTAGTATATGTAAAAGGATTTCATAAAATGAATAAACGAAAATATTATTTTACTTTTCAGCACAATTATTTTTTCTATTTTTTATAAAAATTACATTAATATTTTAAATAATTTATCGTTTAAGTTAAAGTGCATGTTTTATTTATATGGTGATTTCGTTAAGCAATAGACATACAGGTGACCGAAATAATATGAGAAAGAAAGAATTCAATCGAACATGTCGAGTAAGCAGAACAAAGGATAACCATATTGACTGATGAAGAGCATTTGTTGTAAAATATCTAAGAGTATCTTTTGGACCGGTAATATATATATATATATATATATATATATATATATATATTCGTAATATCCAATCGGTGTCCGAAGACTATGGGTGTGAATTATCCGTGTATAGAATATATGTAGGATTCCAAATAAATATAAGGGAAGACTCGATGTATGGCAATTGTTATATATTCCTTTTCTGGTTTATATCAGAAAACTCGCATCCAGAGCGTATACAATATACATTATATATATATATATATATATATATATATATATATATATATATATACATTTTTGTTGTTGGTCCAAAGAGAGATAAAATTATTTTAAAATGAGTAGGTCCACGAAGAGATTTGTATATCTTTTAGGATTTATTTATTTGTTTGTTTGTTTTTTATATACGTGTATGGTTCCATGGAAACCTACACGTATGTAAGACCAAAAAATTAAAAAATACAAATTTCTTCGAGGACCTACTCATTTTAAAATATATAGTCATACACAGACAGACTATTTCGGTCTATCACAACTCTTCAGTATGCCTAGACACGCAGGAGGCTTGAAGCTGGGATCGAAACCCGCCTAACTTTACGTTAGACTTAGTATCATACCGCTCAGCCAACAAGCGAACAACGTCAGCTTGGGAATTATTAGGCATTAAGTAGTAGATTTCGTTTGTTTACATTTTTTTTATACCTTACTGGATACCAGATTGCTCAATTCGTTCGAAGAGATACCGACATTCTCACATTAATATATAAGCACCACACACACACACACACAATGAAAATCTTGCCATGCTATTTGAGGATGCGGGAGAAGTATCATCATCTTCCTCATCAAAACGTGAATGGATCCCTTTTGTTCTCTCTCAACATCCGTCTCTATTGGCAATCGGTCTTGGTAAGTCCACTAGACAGCATCCAGTGTCTGCACAGAACCGCCCATTTTTTTATGGTGGACAAACACTGGTGTGTCCATACGTTATAGTCCATAAAAGAATGTCACTGATGAGTTTTTCCTTACTTTTTCGGCCATACCTTGTATTTTCTTTGATAGTTTGTGAGTGAGAAAAAGTTAGAGGGATGGTAAATTGCTGTACAGCTGCTGTTTTATAGGCTGCTGCTTCCAGAATTTTTTTTCAAACATCACACAGCATCCTTTTCTAGTTCCTATTTTGTTTTGTCTTTTATGAAACTCACATTGACACATCAATATATATGTACCACAAACATGCACTAATGTCGAAAACCTTGTCGCACTATTTGGAGCTGTGGGAGGGTAGATATTTTTCGTATGAATCCTTGACTTCTGAATGGAATGAAGTGCTTTTGGTCTCTACTGGAGCCATCTTCAGAGGAACGAATAATGAAATAACAAACACCGTGAAAAGCTATATACAATTATTTAAAGCTAACGAAACAGAACTAGTGGGACGGGAATTTATGAAAGTAAAGAATTTTTCAAGACGTAAGAGGAAGAATTAGTAGGAAAAGTGTTAAAGCCAATTTATTGCAATTTTCCTGCTATGATAATAAATATCATATCTTCGTCATGATAGAAGAATTTAAAAGTATAAGAAATACATATACATATATATATGATGGCACGTGTATGAGTGTGTGTGTGTGTGTGTGTGTGTGTGTGTTGCATGGATATTGTCTCTTGGCTTTTTATACATCTTTATTAAAATCACCAATGCTAAAGTCAGTGCGTTTCTGTCTATCATCAAGTTCTTGTAACGCTTTCGTCTCCAGGGCTTTCCTCTTGTCCTGACATTGGGCATCAACAATGCCTGTCATCTTGGTGTCAAGTCTTTTTTTCTTTCAATTATACCTTAGCTCAAAGACAACACGACTCGACCTGTCAACATTATTATTCAAATCAAAAGCCATTGCTTCCTTATAGTATATTCGAACCTTATTATAACACTGGTAAACCAATTCGCTCTTCGTCTATCGGATACCATTTCACAGGAATCAACAAATCATAAAATATGCATAACACGAAAATCATTCTGAATTTCACAGTTTATGTCTTACCAAGATGGTTGGAGGATCGCTTTGCGTTATGGTTATCATCGTAACAAATTGAATCGGTGACCCGAGTTCAAATCTTGGTAAAGGCTGTTTACCTTTCACTTTGCGCTCATTCCCTTTGGAAAGGCATAAATCGATCTGTTTCGAGCTATGGGTAAATAGCAAGGCAGAGTGGGCTTTTTAGTTCTGATAAGACAACAATTCTAGAAGAATGAGGTCTTTGAGTTTGAACTAGGTGTACTTCACGAAAAAAATGACATTACGTCGCTTCCTGCTCATGATGGACGGGTTAAATATACGCATACAAAGCTGGTAGCAGTCTTTTTAAGTGAGTAAAATAGAAGATAATTGAGAATGTGTATGACTGGTAAAAGAAAGTTGGTGGAAACGAAAACAAAATGAAGAGATGATAATGAGTTTATATCAGGTAGCAGAAAAAGTCAGACACGTGGTTTAAATGTCATCAGTTCTATTTGATCCATAAATAGGACCTTGTCAGGTGATACTTCCGGGACAGACTGGACCTGGGAGCGACTGCAAGGAGTACTCCGCATTCCTCAAAGCTCCTGGGCTGGAGCGTCGCCAACAGATGATTTAGTTTGGTTTGGTTTTGTTTGGTTTGTTGGGTTTTATGGATTATCAACCCTTGTTGGTTATTTAACGCCAAATCCATTTTTATGTAAATAACCTGTTCTATTTCAAACAATCCACTTTAGCATGAATACACAGTTTAATTGTCAAAAACATTTCCATTTCAAACTATTCAAGCAGTTATATATAACAATTCGTTTTAGTGTAAGTGCAGTTTCAATGTCAAAAACAGTTCAATTTCAAACAATTCAGTTTAGCATAAGTACGCAGTTTAAATGTAAGTAGGGTTTAATCGTGAAAAACATTTCTATTTCTGGCGATTCCGTTTAGTCAAGCAGTTCTTATTCAGCTAATTCAGTTTAGTATGAGTACAGATTTTGTTTTACACAGTTAAATGTCAAAACAGTTCTATGTTAAACAATTCAGTATAGTGAAATACTGTTTCAATGTCAAAAAACAGTTCTATTTCAAATAATTCAGTTAAGCATGAGCACGCAGTTTAAATGTAAGTACGGTTTAATTGTCAAAAACATTTCTATTTCAAGCTATTAAGTTTACTCAAACAATTCATTTTAGCATAAGTATGCTGTTAGTTCTATTTAACCCATAGATAGGGCCCTATCTGGTGCTACCACTCCGGGCCAGAGTGGACCTGGGAGCGATGGCAATGAAGAGGTATTCCGCATTCCCCAAAGCTCCATCATTACTGGAACCTCACCATCAGATTGTTTAGTGTCATATACAGGACACTCGTTGGTGTGGGGTCTTACCCCTCTGCAGAGAAGTAGTCGATTTATTCAATAGCCCCAGCCGACTGGGCAAAGATGATTTAGTGTCATTTTCAGTAAACCCGTTGGAGAGATGCAATTGGTGTATTGTACAGCCCCATCGAATGGTGTTTGAGTTCAGATAAAATCCTGGGATTTTAAATGCTGATTTTTAAAGTCATCATGTTCTCCCTTCTTAAAATATTGGCACAAGACAGTTTTCGTAATATATTTATTGCATCTTCTGATCTTATACTTGTAAATATCTAGAAGGCTTTCAATCTAAGATGAGATATTATTACGAAAATTTTAGTCCTTCCCGATCACCCAACACTAACACGTCCATGTGTTGGAGTCTATAAGAGAACATCTCTTCCGTGTTTACTTACTCAGTCGTACCCAACATGGTAGTCTTTTTGGATGGTTTAAGGGATGGGAGAAAAGTAGCCGCAGGGCTGTTTTTGTGGAATTTTGCTTCCAGGATTTCTTCAAAACCGCACTTAGCATTATAGCGTAGTTCCCATCTAGCTTTCTCTTTAATGCATTTTATGAGAGTCCAGTTAGTGCATCCATACAGTAGTTACGACACAGCTAGGAAGAAATCTGGTTAATTTTACCAGAGAGATAAAATCTCCATATGATCGATGACTTGTCTACAGCAGTCCGTGTTTGCTGAGTTTATTTTGACATTGCTTTCAGTAAATGAGATATTGCGGCCGATATATATATGAGCTCTTCTATTTTATATGATTGCTGAATCAGTTGATAGTCGGAATTAATTTGTCGATTTTCCAGGTGTTGTCTCCATCCCAAGAAAAACTAATAACCGAAGTTAGGCTGTGAAGAGCCTGCTCAATACTGACATGGGTGACCACTTGGTTACAATTATTAGCGTCCATGAAATTTTATTATATAATGAAGAATATTCCTTGAAAATAAATCTCGTGAAACAGGTCAATTGACGACTCAGTCAATTCAGTTGGGGCAGTAGAATACACCGACTGCATCTCTGCAGAAAGATTAGACCCCCACACACACTCACACAAACAAGTGTCCTGGATATGACATTAAACCATCTGATGGCAAGGCTTTAGCCTTGAAAATTTGGGGTCAGTGGATGACCCTTTCACTTCTATTGCTCCCAGGTCCACTGTGACCCAGAGTGGTAGCACCTGATAGGGTCCTATCTATGGGTCAAATAGAACAAACTATGTGCAAACAAATGACTAATATCAAATTGTAACTGTTATACTTCAATACCTTTTAACTATATACAAAAAAGACCTCAGATTCGTTTTAGAATGTTATCTACAAAATGTGTTTACAAATCATATATATATTTAATATATATTCATAAACAGGATTTGGCATTAAATAACCTATAATGGTTGATATGCCATAAAACCCAACCAAGCCAAATCATATTTAATATATATGTATAAAGAAGATTTGGCATTAGATAACCTACAGTGGTTGATATGCCATAAAGCCCAACCAAACCAAATCATATATATTTAATATATATGTATAAAGAGGTTTTGGCATTAAATAACCTACAATGGTTGGTATGGCATAAAACCCAACCAAATTAAAACATATAAGAGGTGTATACGATAAGTTTCAAGACTTTTTTCGTATGGGCATTTAAAATTGTCGTAGACTCTTGAAAATTCACTGTTATTGCTATATATCTTATGAGATGACTGACCAATTTTTATGATTTCAGGTTTAAACGAACAGCTACTGCAGCAATTGGAATACACCCTATTAAAGCCTGATTGTCACAGCTGGTGAATTTCAGAAATGCAATCTGACACTTTAGAATAATGATATGCTATAAAATCATGTCTTAAACTTGGAAAAAATGATGCCACAAAAACGTATGGGATGCTTCAGACTACTTTTGGAGCATCTTGCATGAATCGAGCATCGGTTTTTGAGTGGCATAAGAGATTCAAGGAAGGCAGGAAGTTTGTGAGGGATGATGAGAGGTGTAGGAGGAGTAAAGAAGTCAATACACCAGAGTTGATTGACCAAAGGGTTAGGGTTAGGGTTACTATGTTGAGGTTTTAAGGGAGTTCAGGAAGAGATTCCGTCGGAAGAGCCCAGCACTCTTCAAATCAGCTCAGTGGCATTTCCAGCCGGACAATGCACCAGTCCGCAACTCCATCCTTGTCTCAGATTATTTGACCAAGATGGGGATCAAGGCAGTACCTCAGCCTCCCTACAGTCCAGACCTTGCTCCCTGTGACTTTTGGTTATTCCCTAAGCTCAAAGGCTGTCGTTATGAGACAATTGAGGAGATGAAAGAGGCTGTGACGAAGGTCATTGGCACGCTCCTACAAGAGGACTTCCATGGGGCCTTGCAGAAGTTGTTGGAACGATACAATTAGAGCATTGCAGCCGGAGGGGACTAGAGTTTCATGTGTTTACTATCAATAAAAGTGCCCATACGAAAAAAGTCTGGAAACTTATCGTATGCACCTCGTATATTTAATATATATGTATAAAAAGGATTTAGCATTAAATAACCTATAATGGTTGATATGCCATAAAACCCAACCAAACTATTGACAACTGGTTGATGAAGAATAACAAATGAAGAATCACGTTTATATAAATTTGGTTATTTTCCTTTTATTTCTGAAGGTATAGCAAAATAATGAAAGGGTGCCAAAAATATGACCAAGATAGTTAAAAAAAAAACAACTAAGTAACTACAGGGCAATGTGCCAGACTATGTTATTGCTAATAACGCTTAATAACTGCAGTACAACAATAGTCGCCCAATGATATTTCATTGTAAATGTAGACAGATTTTTATTAATCGAGAACTACATTTTGAGATAATCGCCCACACAGATTTTTATCAAAGTACGCTGTTTCAGAGAAGACAAGATTTTTAAAAAGTACGCAAAATATTATATTCTAACAAAATAGACATGAGCAAGAATTATACAATACTTTTATAAAATTGAAGGAAAAAATATGGAAATGTTTTGCAATGTTTTGCCAAAAGAATAGACGAAAGGAAAAAAAATGTCTGCGATGCTTTTATTTTAAACTTTAAAAAATTATATAAAAAAAAGAAAGATGAATTATTTCCCCAATGATTTTTGAAAATATTGAGAGCAGGTTTATTCATTTCTTTTTAACACAAACGTATTTAAAGTTTGTTTGTTTTTTAATATTCTAGAATAACTTTTCTAGAATATGTGAGGTGTCTATAAGTTTCAAGCAAAAAATAGCTTTTTCTACTGAGAACTTTTGCATTCATCTTATTCCTTATTCATCAAGTGTTTTACTTTTTTACTGCCATTTTTTTTTACAAAAGAAGGCTATCTTCTCAATCCCCTAAAAAGCATCCAGGGGAATGCATGTTTATCTACAGACCAAATTCACCCTCGGTCGTACCACAATGCTTCAGACTGTTTTGGAGCATCTTGCATGAATCGAGCATCAGTTTTTGAGGGCATAAGAGGTTCAAGGAAGGCAGAGAGTCTGTGAGGTATAATGAGAGGTGTGGGAGGAGTAAGGAAGTCAATACACCAGAGTTGATTGGCCAAAGGGTTAGGGTTAGGGTTACTATGTTAAGATTTTAAGGCAGTTCAGGAAGAGCTTCCGAGGGTAGAGACCAGCACTCTTCAAATCGAGTCAGTGGCATTTCCACCAGGACAATGCCCTAGTCCACAACTGCATCTTTGTCACATACTATTTGACCAAGATGGGCATCAAGATAGTTCCTCAGCCTCCCTAGAGTCTAGACCTTTCTGCCCGTAACTTTTGGTTATTCCCTAAGCCCAGAGGCTGTCGTTATGAGACAATTGAGGAGCAGAAAGAGGCTGTGACGAAGGTCATAGACACGCTTACACATGAGGACTTCCTTGGGGCCTTCCAGAAGTTGTTGGAACGGTACAACAAGTGCATTGCAGCCAGAGGCGATTACTGCGAAAGGGGACTAGAGTTTTATGCGTGTACTATCAATAAAAGTGCCCATACGAAAAAAGTCTGGAAACTTAAAGTATGCACCTCGTACATAATTCCCAAGCTTCTAGGAACAAAATGACTTCAGACGGGTTGACATACTGTTAGTATCATTCCCTTTATCAGAAACTATTGAGACAAAAGCTATATTAACCAGAACAGAATTGGAAAATTGTAATATTGCAAACGAATGGTATTGGGGCGCGAAAAGAAAACAATCGAAAAAAGCCAATAAATGGAAGAAAGACAAGTTGACAAAGTTAAACATCTCGTCCAGCAGTCTCGGTGTTGCAAGATATTTTAGATAGATAGATAGATAGATACGCTTGGAGATGTCATAATTAATTCCCTGTACATTTTGACAAGGTCAAACCTAAAAAGGCTATAATTCCTATAACATAGAAGCTAATAGCAATCCTATTATTCTTAATTTGAAATGCTGACACATCTGTTTTCATTGTTATCTTTGTAAGAATAACAACTTTGTTCTATGTAAGAATCCCCTACACACTCACACACACGAAACGGTAACATCGTTTCTTAAGCTTTACTATTTTTCTTTCAATTCTCTTAATTTGATTCTGACATTTCCCAAAATTGTCACTGAGAGGAAATATAAAAATCTTATAAACTTCTCAGTATTTAAAAACATTTTTTGAGTAAAATGTTCCAACCTATTTTATCATGGCCATTATTTAGTTGCACGTAGAACAATCTGTCAAAACAAGAATTCTTCATTCATGTACAGGCTTAGAATACACCGTATCCCCTCAAAGTTAGTTAGAGTCCCTTCATTAAGGAGGTGCCCGTGGTGTAATGGTTATCGTCGTAGGAAATGAACACGGTGACACGAGTTCAAATCCTGGACGAGACTGATTGCATTTCACATAGCACTAATACCCTAGGGCAGACTAGAGTCTTCAGCCTTGGTTAGGCAACTAGTCTAGGAGATGGAAAACTCTGAATTCAAACCTGTTAAACTCCGCTTAAAAATTGATTTTGTGTAATATCCTGCCCGAGCAGAGGGGTTGGTAAATATGAATAGCTTATATTATTTATATTTGAAAAAGAGCAACATTCTGATTTTATTTTCGAAAATTCCGTCTAGTATATCTTTTTACGATTTAAAAAAACCCACTTTTACAAACTCATATCATAACAGATTATTAATAAAAATGTTCTTTGTATTTTCCCGAGACTATTAAAGCGCTCTCTGCGATCGGACTCAGAATATATTGATTGTATTCCCTACAGAGTGGTAATACCCCCCCCCCGGCAGACAAAAGGTATATTGTAAAAATACGAAACTACATCTGATAGCGAGGGTTCAGTTCTCGATATCTGAAGAGTGTGGAGTACCCCTTCATTGCCATTCAATAACTATTTGTTTGCACACAGTTGCATGGCTTCAAGTAACTTATAATCTAGAGTAGATAATTAGAGCTTCAAGTAACTATTCTTGATAAAATAATTTACAGTTACATGGTATCAAGTACTCTTATCGAACGCGAATAAATCTCAAAGAGATCTATTTGACCCATAGATTAGACCCAGCCAAGTAATACCACTCCGAGTCAGAATCGACCAGAGGGTAAAGTCAACGAACGGATAGTCTACTCTCCCCAGATCTCCAGGACTGAAACCTTACCGTCAGATGCAGTTTAGTGTCATACTCAGAAAGCTAGTTCCATTTAATCGATAGATGGGGCCATAACAGGTGCTACCACTCCAGGTCATAGTGGACTTGAAAGGAATAGCAATAAAGTGTTACTTCACACTCCCGAGCTCTTCAGAGCAGGAGGTTCACTATCAGATGCAGTTTAGTGTCATATCAGGACACTCTTTATGTGAGGCCTTCAGAGGGTACAGTCGGCATATTCTAAAGCTCTGCCAATTTTGAACAAAAACTTATCTTATAAGTAAAGTTGACGACCATAGTCGAGGGTAACCCGAGGGCTCCCTTTTCAAAAGCTACTACACCGAGGTGTTGGGGATAGAGCTACTCCTTGCGCTGGATAGCTCAATTTTACCCTCGATACGTACCTCATAATACTGAGTATTAAACAAGGAGATATCAAGTACTATTTTTGAGTCTTTGATATAATTCGACCAGGGATTGAACCCGGGTAACCAAGGCCATTGGTGAACACTCTACCAACTAGGCTACTCATAGAATTAGCTCAATACAAGATATAATAAAAGATTGTCATTAACCTATTTACACAAATAACTTTGGTCTTTATATCCTAAGATACGATACATATAATTTAATCATATGTCTTATGTATATACGAGGATCATTAAAAAAGTTTCCAGATTTTTTTCGTATGGGCACTTTTATTGATAGTACAAACATGAAACTCTAGTCCCCTTAGAAGTAATCTCCTCCGGCTGCATGCACTTGTTGTACCGTTACAACAACCTCTGGAAGACCCCATGAAAGTCCTCTTGTGCGAGCGTGTCAATAACCCTCGTCACAGCCTCTTTTATCACCTCAGTTGACTTATAAGGACAGCTTCTGAGCTTAGGGAATAACCAAAAGTCACAGGGAGAAAGGTCTGGACTATTGGAGCCTAAGGGACTGACTTGATGCCCATCTTGGTCAAATAGTCTGCGACAAGGATGGCGTTGCGGACTGGTGCATTGTAGTGCTGGAAATGGAACTGACCCGATTTGAAATTGTTAGCCTCTTCCGAGTGAATCTCTTCCTGAACTCCCTTAAAACCTCAACATAGTAACCCTAACCCTTACCCTTTCGTCAATCAACTCTGGTGTATTGACTTCCTTACTCCTTGCACACCTCTCATCATCCCTCACAAACTCCCTGCCTTCCTTGAATCTCTTATGCCACTCAAGAACTGATGCCCGATTCATGCAAGATGGTCGAAAAGCAGTCTGAAGCATTCCATACGTTTCTGTGGCGTTTGTTTTCCAAGTTTAAAACAGAATTTTATTGCATATCGTTCTTCTCAAGTCTCAGATTGCATTCATGAAATTCACCAGCTGTGACAATCAGGCTTTAGTAGGGTGTATTCCAATTCCTGCTGTAGCTGTTGATTTTAATCGGAAATCATAAAAATTGGTCAGTCATCTCATAAGATATATAGCAGTCTGAAGCATTCCATAGGTTTCTGTGGCATTTTTTCCAAGTTTAAAACAGAATTTTATTGCATATTGTTCTTCTAAAGTGTCAGATTGCATTTTTGAAATTCACCAGCAGTGACAATCAGGCTTTAGTAGGGTGTATTCCAATTGCTGCTGTAGCTGTTCATTCGAAGCTGAAATCAAAAGAATTGGTCAGTCATCTCATAAGATGTATGGCAATAACATACTGAAAGTTCAAAAGTCTACGACAATTTTAAATGCCTGTACAAAAATGTTTGGAAACTTATTGACGGCACCACGTACGATATATTTAAGAATACGATATCCAAACGGTTCACTCGAATATATAATTTTGGTTTTGGTAAAACGTAATTTTGTTGAAAACATTTAAATATAAATGGAAGATCATCTGCTGCTTCCTTGTGAAATTGTAATAGAAAATGGATGAAAATATATTTGTTTATGTTTTATATAAATTTCATTCGTTTAAATATAAATGGAAGATCAAGCTATTTAAATGCACAAATGAAATAAAAGGTTTTCTCGGAGATTTTAAAGGAAACGAAGGCATTTTAATATAAATGCAGGCATATGGGTGATGAAGGATTTTTTTGAATAAAAAAACCTTTTCTAGAAAATAAAGGCATTTAAATACAAATAAAAAAAATCATATGGTCAAAAAGGTTTTCTTATTTGTCTGATATATATATATATATGTATATATATATACTTTCTTTAAGAAAAACAACAAAACCGATCACATAGGATTATAAATTTATTTCAATCCTGTTACGCATTTTTGAAGTTTTCAAAAACACGAAAAAAGTAACAGGACTTCTTCAGATCATTTTGGATAAAAAAAAATTGAATAGACACATGGTAGTGGGAGGGGATAGTATGAGGGAGTCGAAGACGGGTGAGGATTTACCTCTTCTTTAAGCCCACTTCCGTTTTAAATTTAACTTTCGGTTAGCAGTGTAGTAAATATTGTTTTTTTAAAAAGTTTTTTAAAAATTTATATTTAGACCTAACTTACAGATTTTTTATTGACTAAGATTTAAACTCTAAATAAAAAATTCAAGTAAAGGTACAGTATTAGATATATTAAAATTAAAGCAAATATTTAATTTATTTACTATATTTTAACATTTCAAAATTATTTAGAAAGCATTAATTCGTTCCACTTTTTATGCGTAGTACGTATGTATTATATTCTTTTCCACAATTTTCTATCCAACAATTTATTTTATTTATTCTCAAAATTAGCTCTATGTTGTTATAGAAACATTTTGTTAATTATTTATAGTTTAAATTTAGCCCTATGTCTACACCTAGCTATTAGTTCATTTCTCTTATTTAATAATTTTTTTGGCTCAGGAAAAAGCAAAATGTGGATTTTTTCTTCAAGACACAGGTTGCACCTACTATCGAAAGATTTTGGGGTACTAGATCTTTTCAATATGGACCATTGTATTTCCGGGGTTAAACCTTTAACTTTTAATCCCCAATAATGTTTAGATAGAGCAGTTTGATTTTTTTGATGCTCATGGGAGAAGGAAAATTTATGGTTTCCATACGTAATTTTTAAATTAGTAGATGAAATGCCAATATAATATTTCTTATCATTTATGTTCTCTTTTGGATAAATAATAGCTTGATATACTACGTTATCTAAATTATACAAACCATTCATTGGACAATCACTTCGAGATTTACAGTTACATTCTATTTTTTTCTATTATTATTATTATTATTTACTAGGTTAGGAAATTCATTAATTAATTCATTATTATGACTATTTATTATTTGAGAAATATTTTTGGTGCAAGAATAACTTATTTTCAAGGTTTTCCTATTAAATATTTTATGTAATATATTATCTTGTTTAAAATGTTTATCTATCAGTCTCAAAAAATATTTACCTACATCTATATTTGCTAGTTTACAAAAAGGGGGGTTAAACCATATAATTTTCCTTTTTCTATTTTTATTTTTTTGATCGTAATTATTATTTTCTTTAGTAATTTCATTTGTTATATTTTCATTTAAATACCTAAAATCCTCATTAAAACGACTATTTTTAAGGGCATTTATATATCTTTTACTACTCTCTATGAAAATCTTTTCATTTGCAGATAGCTTACATATTCTTAAATTTACCGCTTTTGGGATTTGCTTAATTATGTTTTTAGGGGGATTAGAATTAACATTAATGTACGTAGGGTTCTGATTGGTCTTTATGAAAGGTTTATAGGAATTATTTGATAGATCTAAAGCCACATCCAAGAAGTTGACTATTTTAATATTAGATGAGATTTCTATCCTAAAACCCAAAAACTTAAAGGCCCTTATAATCCTTTTTTTGTATGCTAGAGCTAAGAGGGCCATTACTATTTGGGATATATATTAAACCATCATCATGGTACAAACCCGCTTGTTGATGACTAATAATTCTAGTAAGCATGCTTGAATAACTTCTTGTCCCGATGGAATTACTCCCAACTCCGCTTTAACTGGACTAAATATATATATATATATATATATATATATATATATATATATATATATATATATATATATAATCATTACCAATAACAACTAATCGTATAGGTGAATTAGATATTGCACATTATACCTCCTATATTTCACAGAAGGTGCATTCATAAAATCCTGAAATATGAATATTCCGTAAACAGTGGAAAGTGTGAATTCTAAAATGGCCATTTAAAGTAAAAAAAAAAAAGAAAAAAAGACCATTACCTCTGTTTTGATTCCCTTTCAATAACAGTGGGATTTCTTTATGTATATCGCATTGCTGGTATCAAAAATATGTCAGTTAACTTTCCTCTGATTCAATATGGAAGATATTTAAACAATAAAATCTGGACTGACACAATCATTTATGCATATACATACACACAAATGCTATGGATAAAGAGATGGACAGACTGAGTTACTTGGCCTTTGTTAGGCAACCAATATAGGAAAAAAAAATACTAAATTTACGCAAACTGTACCCCATCACAAAAGGGATCCTGTTTCATATCTTGTCCGTTATGCAAGGTTCAGGTAGATACAAACTGGTTTCTTGAGCCTTGGTATGGAACCAGTCTAGGAAAAGAAAAATGTTGAATTCAAATGTGGCACGATGGTAGGCATTCATTCTGTGGGTGTAGGTGAACGCCAGTCAGAGGATTTCTTTGTTTGTTTTGGCACAAAACCCACACAAAAGCTTGCACGCGAGATTTCCTACGAAACCGGAAGAAGACGAGGAAAGCAAGGTCCTAGGGCAATCAACAGAGAGGAGTTAGCGACAATCATGGAAAGGCGACTGTCAGAGAGAGGCGGCTGCTGAAGTGAGGAATTTCGCGATAGCCACAGAAATGACAGAAGAGTGACAAAACGTCTCCCTTCTTACGCTTAGGGCTAACCCAAGTCCGTTCTTGTTTGTTCTTCTATCTTCCACTCTCGGTTATATACGTTATATCGGTTGTATATTTGTATCGGAAAGACGGAGGTGCTCCATCAACCTGCACCATACTCCCCTCCTCCACCATCACCATTGATGACAAACCACTTGCCAACGTAGAACATTTCAAATATCTTGGGAGCACCATATCCTATGATAGCTACTTGGACAGAGAAATTGACAATAGAATCAGCAAGGCAAGTCAAGCGCTGGGCAGTCTCCGCAGTCGAGGACTCAGCGAACAGAACATCCGCCTATCGACGAAACTGAAGGTCTACAATGCCGTGGTTCTTCCCTCCCTTCTCTATGGTTGTGAGACGTGGACACTGTATCGCAGACATATCAAGAAACTGGAGCTCTTCCACATGTGAGCACTCCGCTCCACATCCCCAATCTGAAGGTCCTCGATCAAGCTAAGTCCACCAGCATAGAGGCTACCATCATCAAGGCCCAACTTCGATGGGGTTGGACACGTGATTCGAATGGAGGAGTGTCGGATCCCGAGACGCCTCATATACGGGGAACTCCAGGCCGCCAAAAGAAACCCAGGTAAACCAAAACTGCGGAATAAAGACACGGTCAGAGCTATTCTCCAGTGGTGCCACATCAATCCAAGAGACCTGGAGGGATATGCCATGGACAGACCAAAATGTCGAGGCTCGGTTCATAGAGCTGCTGCCAACTTCGAAGAGCTCGTTGCCAGAAACTCACTGCTGCCAGAGAGAGACACCGCAGAACAGCCTTGGCAGTGATCACAACAACTGACTTCCAGTGCCCCCAGTGTTCAAGACTCTGTGCCTCTGGGCTGGGGCTGCAGGGCCACCTCCATGTTCATGAGTTGCAGAATGCAAACGTCATCATCGGATCCTATGGACAACTACCATATTTGTAAAACATGTCAAATGTCCTCGGCCGGAGATGAGAAGAACCACTAGACGATCGAATGGCCATGAGCTGATCCTATTTACCAACCCCTCCGCTTGGGCAGGATATGACACAAGGTCAATTTTTTAAGCGGGGTTTAACAGGTATGAATTCAGAGTATTCCTTCTCCTAGACTAGTTGCGTCACTAAGGCTGAAGAAAACTGTCTGTCCTACTATTTACCCATAGCTGGAGGGAGAATAATTGGATTCATACCTTTCCCATGGTATTATTGCTATGTGAAATGCAATCAGCCTCGTCCAGGATTTGAACTCGTGTCGCCGTATCCATTTCCTACGACGATAACCATTACACCACGGGCCATGAGCTGATATAAGACGTTGAGATAGTGGGGACCAGCCGTTTTGGGTATATTGTCACACAAACCAACTCTACTCCACTAAAAATTTGACCTTATGTCAAATTTTTTTGAAAGGTTGGGTAAATACATACTTGTTCCACCCGAGATCTATACACGCCAAATGGTTTATAGGACTTGAAATTCATTGCATTGCAGACAGTAGTTGCACCAATAAACATATGCGTTTTCCGCCAGGTGCAAATATTTAAGTTTTAATGTAATAAAATATATTAAATGAGAAATACTAATGAAATTAAATAAAAACAAATATAAAAAGATTACAAAAATCTTTATTCTATTTTCATTTCTATGTGAAATTATATAAAGGATTACTTTAAATACGCTTGAGAATAAAAGAATATTAAGAATCAATAAGACTAAGTAAATTTTTACGAAACACAGTTTTCTTAAAACCAGTCTGCAAATTATCCATGCCGTATAGTATGAAAAACTTTATTTTTTAGTGATATATTACACACACAGCAGGATTTTAAAAGCATTTATGACATTTGTTGTTTTGAGGCAAATCTAATTCATCTAGACTTTAATAGAGACATCGTTAATAAATAAGATCTTAGTTAAGATTCAATAATAATTATTTAATAACCCCTGAAAATATATAACGTAAATAACTAAGGGAATTATGATATCGTTGGTGACTTAGTTTCGGTTACAGACAGACACGTAATCTCCATTATAATAAGATAAACATCTTAAGAGTATATGCAAAGTGTGCCTTTTTAATACTAATCGGTTTATTTTGTGACATTTATTTAGTTTGCGTCTGGGATTTGATTAATTTTTAAAGATTATGGGGAAACCAGCTAAAATGTTGGCCTTGTGTCCCATCCTATATGTGGTGCAAGAGTGGATTGGATTATAGCACATATGTGCCGCAATCCAATCTGACAAAAAAGTTTTTTCAGATACAAGGTGAAAAGTGTAGGTCACTCGATGATTATTGAATTCACTTCCCTAGTCGTGACATAATAAATGATTTCGCTTACAACTATTTCAAGGTGAGATGATCATAGTTATTCATAAAGTATGTGTTTCACTCAAGGCTATTAGTGCGTCTGACACAAGGCTATGAGTTATCAGTTTCTTAACGGTTTGGATACCTGCTTTATTTTATAGAACTTACCTTAAGTGTGAGTCATTTAGTAAGAATTATTCAGAAATAATTGTTTGTGAGATTACTTTGCTAATCTATTTTTTGTATGGTCATAAATATAATCATCTTTTTTGCCGAGATATAACAATTCATAGAGTCACTAGACGAAACAAAATTTTCCCCGATATAATCAATGGAATACAAAAAAATCAATTCTTGTAGAACATTTCCCCATAAATGTTTCCAATTTTAACTAATTTGCAAAGACCGTCATCATAGAAAGAATTGAAAAAACGGATTGGACAATATCACGGCTATAAAAGAAACAGACAAAAATAAATGGTTATAGCACCTCCAAACATTTACCCCAAATGGCTGAAGAATCAAGTTAAATGGAATTCGACATGCCACTTTGAAATATGAGGGACAGATTTGTGGTGACATATAAATACAGGAATAAATAAATATCTGACCAAAGAAGTCAGGGTTAATTTGAAAGACACCTTCGCTAATGTTTAATACATATCTTTCAAATGGAGAGCTCAATGCTTGGCTTGCCTAGTCGGCTGGGGCTGTAGAATATACTGACTGCACCTCTGCAGAAGGGTAACCCCCCCATGAGTGTACTGGATATGACAATAAACAATCTGATTTCAAGGTTCCAGCGATGCTGGGGCTTTGGGGAATACAAAGCACCCCTTTATTGACATTGCTCCCAGGTCCACTCTGGCCCGGAATGGTAGCACCTGATAGAGCCCTATCTATGGGTTTAATAGAACTAACTGCATACTTATGCTAAACTAATTTTTTAAAATTAGAACTGTTAGACTAGACGGGATAGTTTAAATAGAAATGTTTTTGACAATTAAACTCTACTAACAATTAAACTGCACCCTTATGCTAAACTTAATTGTTTGAAATTGAAACGTTTTTTGACACTGAAACTCTACTTACGCTAAACTGAATTGTTTAATATAGAACTGTTTTGATATTTTACTCTGTGTGTAAACAAAATATGTTTTTATACTAAAATAATTTAGCCGAATTAGAACTGCTTAAATAAACTGAATAGTTTGTTTGTTCTCTTTTCTTCACCCTTTCGGTTGTGTATGTTGTGTTTTGTGTGTCCATAAGGAAATGTGAAATACCCCTGGCCGGAGATGAGAGAAATCACTAGACGATCTAATAGCCATGAGTGGTTTAGGAAGTTGAGATAGTGGCGGTCGGCCGACGGTGTACTGTCACAATAGACAAATTTTTAAACACAAATGTCTACTTCCCTAAATTTATGTGAAACTCATTTTCTTTGCTTCAGAATTTTTCCTATGGTTCACTTTTTTATGCAGCAACTTGAGAACGTTCCTAAACTTGGATAATCACTCGCCGATGATTTAACAGAAGCCAACTCTAAGGCGAGATGAACATCAACACATGAAAGCATACATCTTGCTATTTTTCTAAACAGATTAGTGACTGAGCATTAATTTTATGGCGGACTTTTATCCTCATCTTGATAGTTCTTTTTTTTTCTCACACTGCGTTTCGGCCAAATTTCCCCTCTGGCCGTCTTCAGGTATTAACCGCGACCTCGGATAGGAATGCTGAGTCTTGTAACCGTATCCCCAGTAATTAAAAAACATGGTGCGATAGACAAGTATGGAAGGCAGTAATTAATAGCAATTAGGATCTTTCCTCATTTACAAAACTGAATGGATTTAACGGCTTCGAAAAATACTAAAGAATGTCCAAAAACATTTTATAGATAAAGTCTTTTAATGCTTTATTCTTCCAAATCAAGTTTTTTACAGTAAAAAAAATTTTTTTACTGTTTTTCTAAAGATTTTATATAATCATTTGTTACATAGAAATCACGACTTGAATATCAATAAGATGTTTTGTATCAGATAATATCTTAATATAAAGTAAGTAATTTTTATACAATCTTTTAAACAAAAATAGACAAATTCTCATTTCTATAAGTAAAAAGCCTCAACAAAAAACATATTCACAGGTTATGAACAGAAGAAGTCTTATTTTCAATGAAATCAAATAATTTCCGCATGAGTAAATTCCAGTTATTAGATTTTACTCATCAACCACTGACATAATCTCTGTTTTCTGTATACAGCTAAGTTTATTTATATTGAATAATAGATCTGTGGGATTTTCTTGACATGTAGTAACATTCAAATTAAGTCTTTAGTCGTAAAATACAACCGTACCAACAAGGATGATGGACAACCGTTGAACTCGGGGTCAATCTAAAGAGTACAGCTCTCTTTAGATCGTTTCAGTTAAATGACCAAAACAGATCTAAAGTTAAAATGAGTTTATTAGTAAAAAAAAAAACTCTATACAAGGAGTTAAATACTCCATCTTTGCTCAGATTATCTAAATCCTCTTTTAAGCTACAACGTCACCGAAAAATAATAGCAAAATTTACACATAGAATTGTGGTCGGGTTGTCATTCTTCATCAACGTACAAGAAAAAAAAATGGCAACACAATGGACATATCAAAGCGCCTAGATAATAAGACGACTGACTGGAGATGAAATGAAGTGAAGAATGAAATGAAGTGAGGTGTGTAGATGGGAGGTGTCTGATTAGAATGTAACGCCCATAACCATTTAATGTAGATCGACTAACCAAAAGATTATGAAATATTAAACTAATAATATTCATCATAAGATGCGGGCAGACAAATTTTTTAAATTTTCTCGTTGTCTGAAACATTGAGATGATTCATTATTATTCCACGACTAGTTCGGGCTAATATCTTCATATATACTAATGTTACATAATATATATATATATATATATATATATATATATATATATATATATATAAAATCTGAAGAAGTCCTGTTAATTTTTTTTCATATTTTTCGATTTTATCAAAAACATATAACAGGATGGAAATAAATTTATAATCCTAATGCGACCAGTTTGTGTTTTTTCTTAATGAAATTATTGCTCTGTAATGTCTGTTACATTGAGCTCTTTACCAGGAAAATTTAAATGTTCGTTTATGAATAGTTTTTTTTTTTTGTCCTGATGGAATTACTCCTAACTCCGGTTTAACTGGAACAAATAATACATATATATATATATATATATATATATATATATATATATATATATATATATATATATATATATACTGTTACATATATACTGGTGTTACATTTATGCTAATGTTACATAATCAACTACAGGAGGCAAACGTTACGTAACGGTTATCATCCAAAAAGTGGAATAGATGATCCAAGTTCAAATCCAGGACGAAGATCTTGGCATTACACTTCAGGCTAATGCACTTGGAAAAAGCATAAGTCCATCTGTTCTACATCAGCTGTGGGTAATTAGTTGGGCTGACTGTTTTTAGCTTTGGTTAGGCAACCAATCACGGAGAAGGAAAACTGAATTCCAACTTAGTTTACTCCACATAAAAATTAATCTTGTATTACCTCCTACTCATAGCGGGGAGGTTAGGTAATTACAAATATTTCAATGGCAACCCAATTCTTCATTTATTTCAGGTTTCTCTCCCCTTTAAATATGACATCCCCGAGGGATCCACATGGCCTCTGGATAAGAACGAACAGAATAAGATTACCTCTATATACTCTCTAATATATTTTCTTTTATATCAAGTGAAAGAAAACATACTGAATATTATAAATTGTGAGACAGACGAGGTTCTTTAGCCTTGGTTAGGCAACTGATATAAGTGAAGGAAAACTCTGAATTTAGTCCAGCTTTACTAAGTTTAAACGTTAACTTTGTGTCACATCCTGTCCATGCAGGAGGGTTTACATAAAATTCGTTCTTAAGCTGATAAAAGTCAAAAAGGTGTTTCTGCGACTGGTGTAGACTCTGAATTACAATATTCTAATACTGAAACACTTACCAAAGAACTACATTTAGCAGATTGATTCTAATAAGAGACATACATGGAAAGGTGTACGGGCTAAAATTTTTGTTGAAATGCAGCTGGCCAGACTGTTAATACAGGTGACATGATTTAGGCACATTAAAGTTCGTCTCCTGTATACATCGACCTTAGGCAAAACAAATATTAGTAAATATCATATGAATGATGGTTTTAGCGAATGTTAAAAAGTATTTCCTATATCTTACTGGCAAAAGAGATTGTATTTCGACCTGTATAAAAGCTGGGATTTCTAAACGTAATTTTTAAGGAAGGTATGCAGACATTAATTAAAAAGTCAGGATACTACTAGGATAAAAGTTTTTTTCAGTATTTGTATACATGCTAGTTTGTGGCGTTCCGAACACAAATCAATGCTGTGAAGCAGGTGAAATTATGAACTGGTATTTCATTACGATTTCGTTCGGAGTGATCGAACCATCGATGCTAAGATCTACTACACACAGCAGGAGCAGACGTATGACATTGAGCGGTAAACATACCCGTCGTTATTAAACAGAAAGCAAGTATTTCCCCGGCAAGTCAACCCTAGATCTCATACCATTCTTACAACCAACAATAAACTCTAGGAACTTGAAGGAATTGAACTGATGATATACCCAACATATCGTCCAGATTTAATTCCCACAGAATATTACTTGTTCCGATCAATGACTCTCTTCCTGCATTTGCGACGTTCCAACAACCAAGTGCAGCAGGTTGAAGCTTCAATGAAAGAATTCTTTGCCTCGATGGCCCTGGACAACAATCAGCATGAGATAAAAGAACTGACAGAAGCCTAGTCGGCTGGGGCCGTAGAACGCACCGACTGCATCTCTGAAGAAGGATCAGACATTCTCACAAAGAGTTTCCTGAATATGACATTACAGCGTTGGAGAATGTGGAGTATCTCTTCATAGCCATTGCTCCCATGTCTATTATAGCCCGGAATGGTAGTACCTGATTTAACCTATCTATGTGTTAAATATAACTGTTTGACATTCAAACTGTGCAAACTAATGACTCACGCTAAATCGAATTGTTAGAAATAGAACTGTTTGTCCTTTTAAATGTGTGTAAACAAATGACTGATGTTTAATTGAATTGTTAGTGATACATAGCAATACTTGAAACCATTTAAATGTGAGCTAATGAATGAGTAATACGGAATCGTATTGTAAGCGTTGATTAGCTATTCTTGGAACACTAAATATGTACCAATCATATTATTAGTATTACATACTTAGAACCATTTATCTTTCAGCAAATAAATAGTGTTGAGTAGAATAATTAGTGTTAAATAGCAAGACTTGTAACCACTGCACAATGTGCAAACAAATGATTAATATTGAATAGAATTATGAGTGTTCGATAGCAATAATTGAAACCATTTATTGTGTTAGTATAGTATTTATTCTAAGGCTAACAACAACAAATAAATGAATTAATACTTCGTTTAATTCTATCTATTTATTATTCAACACGGGAAACAATTAATAACAATATGCAGTCCTCCCTGTGTATAAAGTTGAATTTCAGGGACTTTCCGGCGCGCTGAAGAAGATATCTGGTATCTTAGGTTTGTCTTTCTGAGAGCTTTTAACATCCCCACCTCACGTGAACGTCAGGTGGAATCTGTCTGACTGGATTTTGGATTTTTGCGGTAGCACTTCTGGACTCATCACGTGATTAGTATATCCAATCACAAAGAACCTCTTCCTCACTCACTCCATACACAGGAATTACCATTTTACTAACCCAACACATTTAACTGTGTAGAAACAATTGCAATTTTTAATGTGCAAACAAATTAGTTCTCATTTAAAAACTGAATTAGCAATAAAACTGTTCATTTACAAATACTATAGGTATATCCATTTAATTATGTACAAACATGACTTATCTACAATTGATTGACATTTAAACTAAGTGAAAACAAATGACTGATCCTAAATTTAATTGTTTGAAATAAAACTGTTTGATTATTTAACTGTGTGTAAACAAATGACTGATGTTTAATTTAAAAGTTAGTTATACGTAGCAATACTTGGAACAATTTCACTATGTACAAATAAATCATTACTAATAAATAGATTTATTCGTTATTGATTGCAATACCATTTAACTGTATGCAAAAAAGAAAAAAATGAGATCAGGCTCGTTTTAAAATGTTATCAACAAAATATGTTTACAAATATTCAAAAATATATGTATGAACATAATTTGGCATTAAATAAACAATAATGGTTCATATGCCATAAAAACCCAACCAACCAACCAACTCTATCTCTCTCTGACTTACTCATACACGCATACACACACACACTCATATAAACATATTGTGTGTATGTGTATGTGTTTGTGAGAGAGAGTTCATGGAGTGTTAAACATAGAATTATTAAGCGTATATATAATACTTTTAAATAAAATAAATCTAATATTAATACCGTACCATTTAATTCTATGTTTTCTACCCACCATCTCTCTCTCTCTCTCTTTCACACACACACACACAGACACACACACGTGCGCATGCGCGCATACACACATTATATATATCATCATCATCATCTTGTCGTGCCGCTATCACCGATTTCCCTGACCCTTTCGGCCACTTCTATCGTTCATTGCCTCTGGTAGGTCTTCAGGGCTACATCCCGTATCCTCACATAGGGCTACATCCCGTATCCTCACTTAGCTACGAGCTGGTCGTCCCGCTTTTCCACGACCATATGGGGGGTTGATAAGAGTACATCACTTATGTGCTCGTCCCTGCTTCTCCAGCAGTGTCCCGCATGTCTGGTTCATCTAACTTGGATAATTTTCATGATGGGAGGCAGATGGCCGTATAGTTGGTGCCTTGTAGGGTGTTGCCGCCAGGACTTGTTCAATATTGCCCGCAGCATTCTTGTGTAATTGCCGTCTAGCTTTTTCTCCAGCCGTTTCGTTAGCGTCCAATAGTGCATCCATACAGCAGTATCGATACGAAAGCTACCTGGAAGGAATTGCGTTTCATTTTATCAGTCAGGTCTGATTTCCATATGATCGAAAGGCTATCGATAGCTGTCCATGCCTTCGTTAGCCGCGTATCGATGTCCTTTTCGTTTGAGGAGACACTGCTTCCTAGGTAGGTGAATTTGTCAACAAGTTTCAGAGAGGTTCTGTCTAGTGTGGAAATGTCGCCTGTTTGATTAAAGCACATATAGTCAGTTTTGTGTGCATTGACATGGAGGCCAATACCTTCGGTGGCTCGTTCCAAACCATGCAATAGTGTTTCGGCTTGGTTGGGTGTATTTGCCAATATCGCTATGTCATCGGCGTAGTCGGCGTCGGTAATTGTTTTTACGGGGTACCTTCTGCTTCTTTTCTTTGTCAGCTCGAAGCCGTTTTCTCTGATTTTATTAATCAATGTTGTCGATTTTGGGTTTTCGTAGCAGAGCATTATAAATTTTGGCTGCTATGGATTTAAGTGTTATACCTCAGTAGTTCTTGGCTAACGCGAGATCACCCTTTTCAGGAAAGGGGAGGATGCATCCCTTCATCCACCTATCAATCGGATTTTGATTATAGACTGCGTTGCAGTGTCGGAGCAGCATGTCATCGAATATTCTGGTCTTCCATACTTCTGGGGGAATCTCGTCCTGCCCTGCAGCTTTCCTATTTCTAATTTTTCGAAGAACCGAGTCGAGGTCTTCTTGAGTGAACGGTCCTATTTTATTATCCAATTCCTTACTAATAATTCTGTTGATTGGTTCATGCGTAACTTTCGGTGTGTTTCCAAGAAGATTTTCGAAATGTTGTTTCCACAGTTTTATTCTTTCTTTTTGGTTTGCAGCTTTCAATTTTGCTTTGGTTGTGATCTTCCTTCTACTCACTTCGTTTATTGTTTGTCATATTCAGGCTATCCTAGATTGCCTATCTTCCAATGAGTTTCTAATCATATCTATGTGATTTTGTATGTATTCTGTCTGTTCTTTTAGATATACGCCTGCTAATTGTTATTGTGCCGTTTTTAGTTTTAGGACATTTGTAATTGTTGGGTTTTTCCTATAGCTTTTGGAGGCAGTTTTCAGGTGTGCACGTTTTTCTCTAACCGCTAACGTTTCCCATGGGACTCTGTATTTAGATTTAGGTTTTGTTGGAATACACTTCATTGCCGCCTCGAGGTGCGCATTGACGAAATTCTCATATTCGTCATTTGGGGTACCTTTTTCTGTCTTCTCTTGTAGTGTTTCGAATCTGTTTCTCAATTCTAATACATACTTATCTCTAATACCTCTGTTGTTAAGAAGGGCCCAGTCATAGTGTTTGGTGGTCACTGTTCGTGTGGCGTTTTTTCGTAGGCTTAGTCGTATTTTTGCTGTGACTATCCGGTGATTGGAGGACACATCCTCTAAGAGAAGTATGCCTGGTAATTCATTGCGCTATTTTTCCATTTCTTGTTTATAAAGACGTAGTCTATCTGTGCTTTACTATTGTTTGCGTATGTGTAGGTCCATAGGTTTCCCTCCCTTTTTTGACGCATTATATATATATATATATATATATATATATATATAAGGAAATATCTAGTAATATTATGGGTATTAGCTGCACAATTCGCAGCCCTGGGTGATTTTAGTGAGGACGTGAAGGTGACGAACACACTGAACCAAAAAAATGCTGAGCTTGCCTCATGTTTGCAGCTGCTACTTACTTGACTCTAGGCATACCTGACCTTGCTGAGAGCTGAGATTCTTGCAACCTATGTAAAATGTGTTGTAGCCTCTGGTTATTCTACTGTGATCAGCTGCGCCTTCCCCAGTCGGCTGGGACTGTAGAACACACCGACTGCACCTCTACAGAATGGGTAAAACCCCGCCCCACTAACTAGTGTCCAGATATGACACTAAACAATGTGAAGGTGAGGTTCCAGTAATGCTGGAGCTTTGGGGGAATGCGAAGCAACCCTTCATTGCCATTGCTACCAGGTTCACTCTGGCCCGGAGTGGTAGCACCTGATAGGGCCCTACCAATGGGTTAAATAGAACTAACAGCATACTTATGCTAAACTGAATTATTTAACTAAACTGGATAGCTTGAAATAGAAACGTTTTTTACAATTAAACTGTACTTACATTTAAACTACGTGCTTATGCTAAACTGAATTTTTTGAAATGGAACTGTTTTTTGACATTGAAACTGTACTTACACTAAACTGATTTGTTTAATATAGAACTGTTTTGACATTTAACTGTGTTTAAACAAAATCTATACTTATTCTAAACTGAATTAGCTGAATTAGAACTATTTGACTAAACTGAATAGCTTGAAAAAGAAATGTTTTTCGAATTAAACTGTATTTACATTTAAACTGTGTACTTATGCTAAACTGGATTGTTTGAAATAGAACCATTTCCATAAAAATGGATTTGGCATTAAATAACCTACAAAGGTTGATATGCCATAAAACCCAAACAACAAAGCAACCAACCATCAACTTGTCATCAACTTTCGCACATAAGATATTTTTGTTCTGCTTCGGTGGCGTATTGGCTGTTTGTACTCGTAAAGCATAGGTTATTGCATAAGATTTTCTTGCATGTTCATCTATGAAGCTCACAAATAACACATGGAGCGAAGCGATGCACAACCTATTAGCGCATCAACTATCACTATACTACTAAACACTCCAGAATGTCAAACAAGACTTCCAATGCCTCGGTCACATGATCAATTCGCCACAAACGGGCACGTACGAAAATAATGCAAAACTTTTGATTCGTACTTGTAGATTGGTAGGTTATAAGAGATTCCAGACGGGGATTGAAATAGATAGATAGATAGATAGATAGATAGATAGATAGATAGATAGATAGATAGATTGAGAAAGAGATAGAGAGATGGAAAAAGACATACTGAGATAGAAAGAGATAGAGACTCAGAGATAGATAGATAGATAGATACTTAGATTGAGAAAGAGATAGAGAGATGGAAAAAGACATACTGAGATAGAAAGAGATAGAGACTCAGAGAGACATAGATAGATAGATAGATAGATAGATAGATAGATAGATAGATTTCAGTTTGGTTATTTGTATAATGACCGATCATCCATCGTGGATTAATTTGTGCCGAAGCATTCCTAGTAGAACAGTATTTTTGGTTTGGTTTGGTTTTATGGCACCTTGCCCATTGTAGGTTATTTAATTCCAAATCCGGTTTATATATATATATTAAATATATACGATTTGCAAGCATAATTCAACAAAGTTAAATGGTTCCAAGTATTGCTATGTATTACAATTCAGTTAAACATTCGTCATTTGTTTACACACATCATCAAACATTTCCATTTCAAACAATTCAATTTAGCATAAGTCATTTGTTTACTCACAGTTTAGGTGTCAAACAGTTCTATTAAATCCATCGTGAAGATCCTAATCCTCTGGGCCAGAGTGGACTTGAGAAAATTTAGCAATGAAAGGATACTTCGCATTCCCCAAACACCCAGCATTAGTGGAGACTCACCATTGGATTGTTTAGTGTCATATCCAGGATACTCATTGAAGGGGCTCTTACCCCTCTGCACACATGCAGTCGGTGTATTCTACAGCCCCAACTGATTGGGCTATAGTAGAACCCATAGTTGAGGAGAAAAGAAACTTCATAGATTTCCCAAAAGTATTATTATGTTGCAGTCCAGCACGTTAACAAGGCCACTGGAACATCCAAAGATTGATAGCTAGATAGATAGACGTATGTTTTGCATGTATTTACCTACCCCTCCACACGTGCCGGATGTGACTCAAGGTCAATTTTTTAGCGGAGTTTAACAGGTTTGGATCCAGAGTTTTCCTTCTAGACTGGTTGCCTAAGCAAGACTGAAAAAAACAAAACTACTCTGCTATTTACCCATAGCTGGAGGGAGAATTATTGGATTCATACCTTTCTCAATGATATTAAGGCTATCTGAAATGCAAACAACCTCGTCCTAGATTTGAACTCGTGTCGCTGTGTCCATTTCCAACGACGATTATGGTTACAACATGAGTACCTCCAAATATGTTTGTATTGAACACTTATATGACATCTTATCAAATTAAAACCAGAAATTAATTCAAAAGCCGCTGATGCATTTTTTATGGGTGACAACAAACAGAAATATTCTTAAATGAGACTTAATAAGAAGTCCAGATTCATAAGGGAAATCCTCGATAGGAAATCTAATCTTGAAATGCATCATTTATTTTGGGAGAAAGCATTCACTCTGACCTTGGCAAAGGTCAATTCTTCGATCAGTGCGTTTATGAAACAAGACGAAAATAGATTGGCAGAAAGCCGGACCATATCAGCCAACTTGGATCCTGAAACCTTTAAGACAGTTTAATCTTATTTTAGAATTACGTCGTTCAGGCGTCAGGATTAAACAGGATTAAAACAGATTTACCCAACAGGATGTTTCGTTTCTACTTTGAGCGTGTATTGATAACGGTATCAAGTGCATGTGGTCTTTATTTATATATATATATATATATATATATATATATATATATATATATATATATGTGCGCGTGCGTGTGTGTGTGCGTGTGTGTGTGTGCATATATATATATATATATATATATACTTGTATGTATTGATTTGAATTTAGAAATGCATAAGTCCTCTATATGTATATGAGAGAATGAAATGTTTAAATAGTTGATGTAGTTGCGCACAACCCAGGATTTCTTTTCTTAAAGGCATCTTTGGAAGCTTGACACAACTTATGATTTTTTCAGTGGCACTGATCGAAGCTATACAAAATTTGATATGCACATCATTTTATATATATATATATATATATATATATATATATATATATATATATATGGAAAATGGAAATATATCCGACAGTAAATAAATATAATATATAAAAAAGCAAAAGATTCCAAGGATGAATTTCTCATAAAATATGCCGACGTTTAGGTTGCTTATAACCATCTTCAGGGATGAAACATATTGTAAAGTTGGCGACCTTAGTCGAGGGTGACCCAAAGGCTCTCTTTTCAATAGCTACTACACCAAGGTGTAGAGGAGGGCGTTACTCCATTTCTTGGATTGCTCCACTTTATCCTTGATCCCCACTTTATAGTGCAGAGTTCTAAGCAAGGTGTCATCAAGTAACATTTTTGAGTCTTTGTTATGACTCGACCTGGGATTGAACCCCGGTTTCCCGGGCCATTGGCGAACACTCTTCTCATTTGGCCAATAGGCCGATAACATCTAACATCAATTAAATTGCCCTGAAGATTTTTATTTAAAGTTGGCATATCTTATGTATAAATACATCCTCTGAATATTTCGGGGGTTTTATTTTATATTTTATGTTTACACATTCACAAATATATATATATATATATATGTGTGTGTGTGTGTGTGTGTGTGTGTGTGTGTGTGTGACTTCACTTATCAGAGGACAAACTAGTATAATGCAAAATTTTCAAAATGCCCTTCTTGATCACAAAACTTACTCTGCATAAAATATTCGTGTGTGAATGTGCAAGAATATCTGTGTGAAGGAGGGAGAGTTTGTGTGTGTGTGTGTGTGTGTGTGTGTGTGTGTGTGTGTGTGTGTGTGTGTGTGTGTGTGTGTGTAAATAATTGCATGTGTTAAAATGAATAAAAGATCGTGAGAAAAAGTGTGTGTCTGCGTGTGAGCGTATGGGATTGAGTGCGTGTGTGCCAGCGAGAAAGATTGAGACAGAATGAGAGAGAGAGAGAGAGAGAGAGAGAGAGAGAAAGTGTGTGTGCATGTGTGTGTGAGAGAGAGAGAGAGAAAGGGAAAGTGGTATGTGTTCACGTGAGTAAATGAGTGCATGTAAGAGAGAGATAGAGAGAGAGAGTGGTATGTGTGAGTTAGTATGTTAGTGTTAGCATCTGAAAGAGAGAGGTCGATTTGTGTGTGTATGTGAAAGAGAGAGAGAGAGAGAGAGGGGGGAAATGAGTTCATGTAAAAGAGAGAGTAGTATGTGTGTGTTAGTATGTTTGTGATAGCATATGAAAAAGAGAGGTTGATTTGTGTATGTATGTGAGAGAGAAAGGGGGGAAATGAGTGCATGTAAAAGCGAGAGTGGTATGTGAGAGTGAGCATGTTTGTGAGAGCGTCTGAAAAAGAGAGGTCGATTTGTGTGTGTGTGTGTGGTTATATCTGCCGATCATTTATCCGTACTGAGTCGGCCATGTTCTGAGGATTACAGTATATCGTTTTCAAAATCCTTTTCTTTCTGATGATCTTGTCTCTGCTTGACGGAGCAGATAAACATACAGAGACCGCCTAAAATCTACCATAATCTTTCTTAGAACTGACGAACATCATTAAATAACCCTTGGCTGCCGACACAAGGCTATGGAGATATGAGGTTGTTCGTGCAACCTCTTTATCTAAAACATGTTGTTGAACTAAAAGAAAAAAAAACGAATCAACCCTGTAAAACAGGATTTCCCTCTTGTTCCCTGCTATTCTTCAGCCGATGATTAAAAATCTTTCTTTTTCAAGATATTTCATCCACAAATGAAAAAAGCCTCAAGTGAAAAAGATGATATTCAAAAATGAAATTCTTTTTTAGATGTCAAACAGAAATTAACAGTTTGCAATAAAAAATTATGTTCGCCTTGAATATTTACAAACTTTAGCGCAAGGCTAAATAGAATAAAATTGTCGTTGGAAAATTCTGTAATTGATTCTATAACATCTACATTTATGTTCATCGTTGATATCTATTAACATTTTGTAAAAATACGAAGAGATAAAAAAAAATCTCAGCTTTGGCGTCTTATAGTACAGGCCAACTCTTGACGCAACTGAGAGCCAGAATTGGAGGCCGATTGAAAAATATATGATTTTCAGAAATTTTAGAAAAAAATTGTCAACCACTTTTGAAAATATCTAGAATAACATTTTGATTCACAGCTGAGGATAATAGGATGTGCTGAAAGTTAAATAAAAGAAAATATTAATTTTTGCTACAGACACCAATAATTATTAAAAAAACACAAAAGAGTAATTATGATTTCTGGTAAAAGATATAAAACTCATAATATTGATTCAGAAATATTTATATATTTATTGGTGTCACTGAAACATTTATTCAATCTATTCTCCGCGAATGAATAAAGAGTGTGGTTTAAATTTACATCACAGTTACTGGGTTTGACAAACAGAACCTCAGAAGGCTGGAAGACATCAGCCGAAGTCTATATATAACAATCAATCATCTCAGAAATATAGACAAATAAAACAATCATTCTAGGAAAGTTTCAAAACTTTTACAGCTGGTTCTTTTTCTGATCTAGGTGTGTCATGTTTGCAAAAGTTTTTCAAAACTATATTGGCAAAAATAGAAGCATGCTTTTTTTTATTCCTGCCATTTTGGGAGCCATTGCTAAATATTGTTCACTTGGGATATTTTTCTTGTGATCAAAAGCAATAGAATTTAAATATCAGATGATTTATTCCAGTTTTGACCAAGTATCAACTATATATATACGGTTTTATGACAGGCTGATAATATAATACTAAACTCCATAATGAAATGTTTCAAAGCGCAAATTGTTATAAATTCTCAACATAAAGAGAGGAATACCATCAAAAAATATGGATGATTGAACAGTTAAAATATTTTTATCCAAAATGCAACAACTGGGCATACAAAATCTGTTTTGTGGTTAAGCAGACTTTCTTTCAAATTTGTATCATTAATTTGGTTTGGTTGTTTGGTTGGTTGGGTTTTATGGCATATCAACCTTTGTTGGTTATTTAACGCCAAATCCATTTTTACGCAAATAATCAGTTCTATTTCCAAAAAATTCAGTTTAGTATGAATACACAGTTTAATCGTCAAAAACATTTCTATTTCAAGCAATTCAGTCAATTCAAACAATTCTAAATCAGCTAATTCAGTTTAGTATAAGTACAGATTTTGTTTACACTCAGTCAAATGTCAGAACAGTTCAATATTAATTCAGTTTAGCGAAAGTAGGGTTTCAATGCAAAAACATTTCCATTTCAAACAATTCAGTTTAGCATAATCACGCAGTTTAAATATAAGTACAGTTTAATTGTCAAAAAGATTTTTATTTAGAGGTACTCTATTTAGTTGGTTGGTTGGGTTTTATGGCGTATCAACCTTTATAGGTTATTTAATGCCAAATCCATTTTTATGCAAATAGTTCTATTTCAAACAATTCAGTTTAACATTAGTACACAGTTTAATCGTCAAAAACATTTCTATTTCAAGGTATTCAGTTTAGTCAAACAGTTCTAATTTAAACAAATCAATTTAGAGGTCAAAACAATTCTATTTCGAGCAATTCAGTTAAGCTTAAATTCGCAGTTTAAATGTCAAAATAGTTCCATTTTAAACAATTCAGTTTAGCATAAATATGCAGTTTAAATGCAAAAACAGTAAACTCAAACCACGGTTTAGTTCTATTTAATCCATAGATAGAACCCTTATCAGGTGCTACCATTCCAGACCTGAGTGGACTTGGGAGCGATGACAATAAAGGGGTACTTTGCATTCCCCAAAGCTCCAGCATTACTGGAACCTTACCACCAGATTGTTTAGTGTCATATCAGGACGCTCGTTTTGACATGGTCTTACCCCTCTGCGGAGAAGCACCGACAAGGCAATAATTAATTTGATCTAATTCTAAAAAAGCATTAATTTCATTAGCAATTTGATTTCTAACAGTACTGAAGTCTTTTTTATATTCCTTTGAACAGCTGCGGGTGTGGGTATTTGACTACTTGGCACACATTGTCATACAGGTGGTGGATTTTTGGTCGTATTTTTCCATAGACTCTTCTGGTTTTAAATTTGAAAGCCAATGTTGTTGACAAAATAACAGTATTGTTAGTAACATTTAGATTGGCATATGGAACTGATTTTATCCATTGCTCTCTCTCTCTCTCTCTCTCTCTCTCTCTCTCTCTCTCTCTCTCTCTCTCTCTCTCTCTCTCTCGTCTTTGTTTTTTGGAATACGAAAAACTGGTATTTTATTCATTTCACCATACATAGTTATGTCTTACTGGCTTCTGTAATTTGTTTTGCAAGCAAACACACATAACTTTCAGGTCATGGCTAGGAATTAAGTAATATCTAAAATGGTAGGTTAAATCTCTTTGACAAATATTTCTCTTACTACTTCAGTTTAGGGGTAAATTTTCAAACTAAATTAATTAGACTCTTAATTACAGCTTTTATTCACCCACCCCACCCAAATACACACAACAATAAATTAAAACAAAAAGTTTTAGGGAGTTGCCTTCAACTCGAAAATCCCCTTTTTAATTTTTCTTTTAAATTGGGGGAGGTGTGGTTTTGTTTGGGGAATACTGTCAGGTTTTCAGTTTTGCATAATATTATTAATCATTTAATTATCAACAATAAAACAGTTTTTAATCAAACAAAAAAAATAGTAATATATTTATATTAAATTTGATTTAATTTATATTAAACTTAAAAACATTCATATGTAGCCTTTCCTTTTTAATACTCTTTAAAGTATATAAATATGAATATATATAAAATATATATAAAAATATATAAACTATATAAATATAATATATATAAAAATATATAAAGTATATAAGTATAATATATATAACATATATATAGAATATAACTTTTTTACCTTAAAGCAAAACGACTAAAAGTTAAAAAATAATGCATTTTGTCCTTTAACAACAATATAAGAAAAATGTTAAAATAAATTGGATGAATAAAATGGTATTCGATTCTTTTTAAATAAATTTTGCAATTAAAACATTAAAATAAGCACAGAAAAATGAAAATGTCAAAAGACGTAAAAGGAGACCTTTCTAAAAAAAAAATTAAGATATTGACAGTAAGTCAATGTAATTCACTTTCGGACAAATACTCTTGGGAAAGTTTTGAAACCCCTTATTCTCTCAGCTATGGGTTAAATAGTACCAATTTTATTCTTCTAGGAGCATTGTTTGGCATTAAATAACCCACAAATGTTGATATGTCATTAAACTAAGACACCTTAAACCATGTAATAAAATTCATTAATGCTATTTTTTCCTTAATTCTAATAAGTAAAATCATTACAGTTTACCAGTTAGTAACTAATGTAGTAAAAATAATCATTTATTCTTTAACTTTGGAAAAAAAAGCGCGAAGAAATTAGCTTTTTTTTTACTTTTAATAGAAATGTTGGATAAAGTTTTAATAGAGAAATGTTAATGAACCTTTCTCTGTTAAAATTTTATTCAAATTTATTAATCAAACTTAGGATTTTAATAGAAAGATGTTGACCTAAGCTAATTTTTATCACGGTAAAAACTTCAGAAAATCAAACTTTAATTTCGTTGATGTAACGTTTTCACCTACACTAACAATATTTTTGTTTTTTTTTAACGATATCAAAAATAAATATCAAATTAAGTAATGACATTAAATTTATGAAAAAAATATTTTTAATTTATTTCATTAAAAAAATAGTTTGCTTTACGTCTTTGGAGAAAGTGAATAAAATTCTTTTAAAATTTGTTTAATGTTTTGTTTTGCCTCTTAAAATAACACAAAATGCTAAAAAAATTGTATTTTATCAATGAATAATTCTTTAAACTTTAATTAAAAAATGTTAAACAAACTTTATGAGGGAAAATGCCAAAAATGAATTGAACTTTAATTCAAAAATGTTAAAGCTTTAAACTTATGTAAATCTTTTTGTGCAAGTGAATTTAAGCCCCAAAATTTCCTTTTCACTGTAACATAGCCAGATATGGATATGTGAAACGTACGTTGAATGTTCATAACATTTATAGATAGAATATAGGAATCCCGAAACACGAAAAACACGTAACGACTTCTTAGTTCAAGTACGAAAACTTTTATTACCTTTGAGTTAAAGGTTTCGACATAAGGAATAGAGACACAATCTTTCTATGCTGTCTTTTTCATCTGCCCCCCATCCATGCGGCGCCCGTAGCGCTCAAATTCGTCTGGCCTCAGCGAGCCCCGAAAATCGACACTTCCCGTTTGGAGTCTAGTTCTCAACTAACTGACTTTTTCAAAATCCTCCGCACGCGCTTCCGGTACATGACGTCCACTGGTCAACCTTTCTATCTGGGATTTTTATTTTGACATCTGTGAATGACACATCCTCCCCGCGCGCGCGTCAACACCTGCGCTCATGTTTGCACCTAACTAACCTATGCACTAAACCGAAAGGTTCTCAGCCTAACTAAACCCAAAGGCAAGATATATAAAACGAAATCCTTCGGCCCTTATATTACATTACAATTTAAATGAAAATAATGTATCAACTTAAACTAAAATAATCAAATATACTTATTTCAACTAAATAAGTTAAATGATATTCCAAACAAAGGTAAAATTGAAAGATTCCTTTGAATTTCTTGAGCTGATAACACAAGCGGATATGTATATATAGACAGTACACAACAGTTAGCTCAAACTGAAACTAAAACGACCTAATTCTCTTCCTTTAATAAAACCAGCCTCCAATCTAATGATTTGTGTGCGCTATGAAGTGGCCTGTTGTATAGAACACCATGATCTCACCCCAACTAAGAAGATAAGTCTCCTGGTTTTGACACTAATTTGCATCAGATGAAGAGACTTTATCTCTAGAGATCTAGGAAATGTGGAATACCTCTTTAGTGCCAGTATTCCCAGGTTCACTTTAATGCGGAAGGGTAGAAAGTATAAGGGTTCCATCTATTGATCAAATAGATCTGTTTAAGAATTATTCGTATTCAATTGGACCTTGAGCAAATATTTCAATATGAACGTACAATGAACGTGATTCCCAAACCTCAAGCCATAAAATAATCCTATATCGGTTTACATGTCTTTAAAACCAATCATTCAACCAAAAAGGCGATGATCTAAATCCACGAAAAGAATATTCTGCATGTTCCTTGCAATGTTCTACTAGGCGCTTCGTTTCTCAATTTACCTTCAAAAAACACCTGTTAAACTCCGCTTAAAAATTCACTTTTTGTCGCTTCCTACTGGTATGAAGGGATAGGAAAAAACGATTTACCGTTTATTAGCATTGTCAAATTCTAACCTCTTGCACAATTCCCCGTGAATCACCTTTCCCAATCAGTCTTGCATTAATTTTCTGTTACTTTGCTGCATTCGCTTATAATATCATTAATAGTTTCCTGTCCGTCACTTCATAACCAACGTAACTTGTTATTTTTCTTGTTATATTCAGTTTTTGCTTTGACGTAATTGGTTTTATGGAACTATTTTGTAATTATTTTATCAATTCTTATCACTTAGAATATTCGGATTATTGTCTTCATCTTTATTGTTATACACACAATGTTTCAGTCAATATGTACTTCAGCTTTCTTCAGGTATTTCGTGTCGATCTCGAAAGCCCGCAAAGCTTCGAACTGAACACTTTATTTAATCCCCGAAAATATATTGTACTTATTCCATTAACTACGACTGAAGAAGCCCTTGGATATATCGGCCGAACCTTTGTGAGTATAATGATGAAGATAAAGATAATAGTCCGAACATTCTTAGAAATAAAAATCATCAAGCTTTATCTCAGAAATTTCGGCAAATTCTATTACTTTAATAATAATTATTGTTAATTATGATTGTTACAATTTTTGTTATTATAAGAAGTATATTACTTAAAAACTTTTTCTTGTCTCGGTTGGACCAATAACTTTTCGGCAACATATCATTTAGGTCATATCAGCGGTGAATGTTTACTGAAATTTGTATTAACGCTTCTGGGTTACTAGAATTGACTTTTAAACTTTTCTTTCTTTCTCTCTCTCTCTCTCTCTCTCTCTCTCTCCACCACACACATATATATAAGTAAAGTTGGAGACCCTCGTCGAAAGTAACCCGAAGGCTCCCTTTTTGATAGCTACTACACCGAGGTGTAGGAGAGGGCGCTACTACATTCCCTGGATTGCTTCACTTTAACCTTTGATCCTAACCTTATAATGCTGAGTGTTAACCATTTTTTGAGTCTTTGGTATGACTCAACCTGGGATTGAACCACGGTCTCCCGGATCATAGGCGAACACTCTACTCTCTCTCTCTCTCTCTCTCTCTCTCTCTCTCTCTCTCTCTCTCTCTTTATATAAATATATATAATCCTGTTTATATATATATATATATATATATATTGTCATCCACAGACAGAGTTTCGTTGTATCACAGCTCTTCAGTGTGGCTAGACATATATATATATATATATATATATATATATATATATATATATGAACAGGATTTCAGGATTGGCATTAAATAACCCACAAAGATTGATATGCCATAAAACACAACAAACCAAGGATGTATTTTCTATACATTATATTTTATTATGTGACTGTATTTACATATATACATGCCGTTGTAGATAAACAAGTTGTGTCACTTTAAAAGTGCAATTGAAAGGAAATTTAAATTTCTTTAATAATTTTCATTGTTTTTTTTTTTTTTTCATCTTATTGTTCGTTTTTATTGAAATACTCAGGTTGTTTTATATGTTAAATAAGCAACATTGATCAGAAATAAGCTAATAGCCTACAACGATAAAAAAAAAAACAGAAATAAGCTAATAGCCTACAACTATTTAAAAAAAAAAAAAACAAGAATAACATCAACATTAATAGTAATGAAAACAAATTTCCTCAAGATACAAAATATTGGGTAAGATTTTTAAATTCCAATATATTCCCCATTTTAAATTCAAGAAAACATTCTCTAAAACGAACATAATTTCAATGATTTAAAGAAATTGAATTTTATTTTAGCTATACGAATTGTGTCTAAAACCTATCGAGACTAAATCTGCATTTACCAAGACAGAAATAAATAATGAATATGTTTATTCTCTTTCGTATTTATTTTCAAAATTTCTTTACCATATCTTTAGGGTTTAGAATACACTGACTGTATCCCCTGTAAGGCGAAAAGACCCCCTCCCCTAAAACGGATATCCTGATTATAACACTTATCTGCATCTGTAAGATTCTAAATCTGAAGATCTGAAACGTTTGGAGTATCTCTTGATTGCCATTATTCCCAGGTCCACTCTGACCGGGGTGATAATATTCCATCTACGGGTCAAATAGATCTGTTTGCAAATTATTCATATTAGATAGGAATACTTGAGATCATATAAACGTATATAAAAACTCTTTAAAAACTTGACAAAAATATACGTGGTGCCTTCAATAAGTTTCCAGATTTTTTTTTTTTTTTTTTTGTACAGGCATTTAAGATTGTCGTAGACTCTTGAAAATTCAGTATGTTATTGCTATATATCTTATGAGATGACTGAATTTTTTTTATTAT
Organism: Sepioteuthis lessoniana; assembly: GCA_963585895.1. Lineage (NCBI taxonomy): Eukaryota > Metazoa > Mollusca > Cephalopoda > Myopsida > Loliginidae > Sepioteuthis > Sepioteuthis lessoniana. Next base: position 3,375,923 of record OY757915.1, on the reverse strand, counting down.
TTCAGGTTCAAATGAGCAGATACGGCAGGAATTGGAATACTAAAGCCTGATTGTCACAGCTAGTGAATTTCAAAAATGAAATCTGGACGTGAGAACACTTTAGAAGAACGATATGCAATAAAATTCTGTTTTAAACTTGGAAAAAATAATGCCACAGAAACGTATGGAATGCTTCAGACTGTTTTTCGGCCATGTTGCATGAATCGAGCATGAGTTTTTGAGTGGCATAAGAGATTCAAGGAAGGCAGGGAGTTTGTGAGGGATAATAGGAGGTGTGGGAGGAGTAAGAAAGTCAATAGACCAGAGTTGATAGGCCAAAGGGTTAAGGTTAGGGTTACTATGTTGAGGTTTTAAGGGAGTTCCGGAAGAGATTCCGTCGGAAGAGATCAGCACTCTTCAAATAAGGTCAGTGGCATTTCCAGCAGGACAATGCACCAGTCCACAACTCCATCCTTGTCACAAACTATTTGACTAAGATGGGCATCAAGACAGTTCTTCAGCCTCCCTATAGTCCAGACCTTGCTGTCTGTGACTTTTGGTTATTCCCTAAGCTCACAGACTGTCGTTATGAGACATTTGAGGAGATGAAAGAGACTGTAACGAAGGTCATTGACACGCTCCCACCAGAGGACTTCCATGGGGCCTCGTAGAATTTTTTGATTTGTATAACTAGTGCATTGCAGCCGGAGGAGATTATTTCGAAGGAGAGTTAAGTTTCATGTGTGTACTATCTATAAAAGTGCCTATACGAAAAAAGTCTGGAAACATGTTTAATGATCCTCGTAGATATAAAAAAAATCTACTCAAGTCCTTTACAAGTGTGTGCATACAATAATCGCAGATGGGCTAACATGCCGTTAAAATCAATCAATCAATCTGAAAATCCTCTTTTGATTCGGTGTAAGATGCGCTCTCGTGTTTATATCAATGTCATCCACGTCCTTAACTTTTAATTCAAGATGAATTTTCGGCTTTGAAAACGAGAAAACGTCGCACGAAATGAGATTTGATGAGAATGAATAGTGTTACACTTTCCCAACTCTGTGCTTCGCACAAAGATGCTAATAAAAAAGTATCGACACTGGCTTCATATATTTTTTCAGAACACTAACTCGTCTAGCCTTTATCTAGACGTATAGACATCGCCACTTGATTGAATAATTTTTTTCTGCTATACATAAGTTTTTATTTAAATTTTAAATTTTATAATTTGATTTTTTAATCCCAATCCATTTTTTATCTCACCTTGTATTTTTTTTTTTTGACAAAAGGTTCATATAAGTTTATTTTATATTATTTTGAAATATATTGACATCATTAAGTGTAGAAGACTTGCAAGATATTTACGCCCCAGTCAGTGAAAATCAAAATCGATACAAATAAAATGAAATAAACATTTTTCTCAATAACTATTTCTTAATTTGTTTTTTCTTCATTTTCTATCTCTTTCTCTCTCCCTCTCTCTTTCTTTCTCTCTCTCTCTCTCTCTCTCTCTCTCTCTCTCTCTCTCTCACACACACACACACACACACACACACACACACACACACATCCAAACCCTGAAGATCACATAATACACACATGCAAGAACGCATACTAAAACGCATAAACACATTCGAATCCATTCATATATATATAGACGTCATCCTTTTTTTGAATATTCGCACACACACACACACACACACATTCACACACACACACACACACACATATATATATATATATATATATATATATATATATATATATATATATATATATATATGTCAGTCATATTTTGAAAATGCTTTTAGCTAGATTTTTCAATGATAGTAACATCCCTTCTTTCGACGAGGAAATACAAATTATGCCTTACAGGACAAATAAGTTTTCAACCATTCATTAACTTCTCACAATGTCGTTCTCTCATTAATTTAAATTTTCCTAAAATTTTCCTTTTCAAAACTTTTACACAAAAATATAAAATACTTTTGTATATGTTGAAATCAATATTTTTTCATCATATACTCCTGTTCTATGTATATGATATTCTTTGAAGCCAAATTTTAAATTACGAAGGAACATCCCAATTATTATAAAGTACTCATCTGCCACATTTATTTGACAGAATCTTTCATCATGAATACGTAACCAAATCATATATATATATATGTGTGTGTGTGTGTGTGTGGTGCATTCAGTAAGTTTCCATACTTTTTTCTACAGGCATTTAAAATTGTCGTAGACTCTTGATAATTCACAATGTTATTGCTATACATTTTATGAGATGACTCACCAATTTTTATGATTTCAGGTTCCAATCAACAGCTACAGCAGCAATTGGAATACACCCTGATAAAACCTGATTTTCAAAACTGGTGAATTTCAAAAAGGCAATCTGGACGCAAGGACACTTTAGAAGCACGATATGCAATAAAATTCTGTTTTAAACTTGGAAAAAATGATGCTACAGAAACGTATGGAATGCTTCAGACTGCTTTTGGAGCATCTTGCATGAATCGAGCATCAGTTTTTGAGTAGTATAAGAGATTCAAGGAAGGCAGGGAGTCTGTGAGAGATGAGGGTAGGAGTATGTGTGTGTGTGTGTGTGTGTGTGTGTGTGTGTGTGTGTGTGTGTGTGTGTGTGTGAAGGTCTGTATTAGGTTCTTTGTTTAATGGCATATCAACCTGAATAGGTTATTTAATGTTAAAGCCATTCTTGAAGAATAACAATAAAAGTACAATTCAACCCATAGCTGGAGGGAGGATAAGTTGGTTATACCTTTCTGAAAGGGCATTAGTCCAAAAGTGAACGTAATAGCGTGACTGGAGCTCGAACTTGTTTAATATGATGTCACAGTTTATCACATTCATTAAATGGTGCTGATAGCACAGTGTTTCTGGGCACTCTCCTGCTATCCATCCCTATTGTCCATCGCTCTTGGCAGGTTCTCTCGACAGCATCCAGTGTTGCTGGTCAGCCAACACTGGTGTGTCCATGTGTAGGAGTCCATTAGCGAACCACTTCGTCCGTACTACGCTAGCAGTGCGATGCATGTTTTATTCGTCCTACCTGCATGGTTTGTGAGATGGAAGGCAAGTGGCTGCACAGCTGCTGTTTTGAGGGACGTTGCTTTCAGGACTTATTCAAAACAACTTGTGGCATTCTATTGTTCTAATCTAGCTTTCTCCCCAAGGGTTTTTCTCTGTGCGCTTCATTAATGTTCAGATGATGCATCTATACACTTGTACCGAAACTGCCACAGCTGAGAAAAATCCCGTTTTATTTTATTAGAGAGATAATATTTCTATATCAGGTCACCTTAATTGGTGAAGCTGAGGATACAATCTTTTGTCCATTTCTCTATTGTACGTGGTGCATTCAACCTGTTTCCAGACTTTTTTTGTACAGGCATTTAAAATTGCCGTAGACTCTTGAAAATTCAATATGTTATTGCTATATATCTTATGAGATGACTGACCAATTTTTATGATTTCCGATTAAAATCAACAGCTACAGCAGGAATTGGAATACACCCTACTAAAGCCTGATTGTCACAGCTGGTGAATTTCATGAATGCAATCTGAGACTTGAGAAGAACGATATGCAATAAAATTCTGTTTTAAACTTGGAAAACAAACGCCACAGAAACGTATGGAATGCTTCAGACTGCTTTTCGACCATCTTGCATGAATCGGGCATCAGTTCTTGAGTGGCATAAGAGATTCAAGGAAGGCAGGGAGTTTGTGAGGGATGATGAGAGGTGTGCAAGGAGTAAGGAAGTCAATACACCAGAGTTGATTGACGAAAGGGTAAGGGTTAGGGTTACTATGTTGAGGTTTTAAGGGAGTTCAGGAAGAGATTCAGTCGGAAGAGGCCAACAATTTCAAATCGGGTCAGTGGCATTTCCACTAGGACAATACACCAGTCCACAACTCCATCCGTGTCACAGACTATTTGACCAAGATGGGCATCAAGACAGTTCCTCGGCCTCCCTATTGTCCAGACCTTGCTCTCTGAGACTTTTGGTTATTCCGTAAGCTCAGAGGCTGTTGTTCTGAGACATTTGAGGAGATGAAAGAGACTGTGACGAAGGTCATTGACACGCTGATACAAGAGGACTTCCATGGGGCTTTTTCAGAAGTTGTTGGAATTGTACAAGAAGTGCATTGCAGCCGGAGGAGATTACTTCGAAGGGGAGTAGAGTTTCATGTGTGTACTATCAATAAAAGTGCCCATAGGAAAAAAGTCTGGAAACTTATTTAATGATCCTCGTACCTTTGAGATTCTCTGGTTTTTGTATCAACTCGTATTTCGTTTTATGATCGAAGAATTATATTCCTGTTTCCCATACTTTATATGATTTGCTTTTTTTATACTTTTTCAGTGCTGTGTATCAAGTTCAGTTCTTCTTCCTCGTTTGATCTCAAGTTGGCAATTAATATTTTTTGGTAAGTTTATCTGGGATTTAGTTTTGTTCTCCAAATACTTTTTATGTCAGAACAAAAATTGATAAGACGGAGAATAACAAATATAGGTTATTTGGTGATAGAGTTGAGACGTTTAATCACAACATAAGCTGAGGAGAATAAATCATTCATTTAAAAAGCGTTTGATAAAACAAAAAGTCCCCGGATGCTGGCCATCAGAGATTTATAAAACTTAAAAGTAATTAATTTTTTTCATTTTTTTTTTTTTTGTTCATAACTAAAAGTCTTGTGTTGAATAAAAAACAGAATCAATAAATTAACCTTTATTTAAGTTATTTTCACCACCCTCTATTATATATACTAGATTATTTGGTAAAAGATATCCAGTTGGTTGGTTGGTTGGTTGGGTTTTATGGCATATCAACCTTAGTAACGCCAAACCTATTTTATGAAAATAGTTCTATTTCAAATAATTCAGTTTAGCATAAGTACGCTGTTTAAATGTCATCATCATCATCATTTCGTGCCACCAGCAGGTATGTCCCTGACCCTCTCTCGCCACTCTTCCCTATCGTTCATCGCTTCTGGCAGGTCCTCAGGGCTATATCCCGTATCCTCACAGAGCTGCTGTATGGAGGTTCGGCATTAGCTCGGCCATGTGCGGGGTTCCATAGGAGAACATCACTTATGAGCTCGCCCATGCTTCTCCAACAGTGTCCTCCGTGTCTGGTTCGTCTAAGTACAGTTTAATTGTCAAAAACATTTCTATTTCAAGCTATTCAATTTAGTCAAGCAGTTCTAATTCAGTTTAGTATTAGAACAGATTTCTTTACACACAGTTAAATGTCAAAACATTTCTATTCAAACAAATCAGATTAGTGTAAGTATAGTTTCAATGTAAAAAACAGTTCAATTGCAAATAATTTAGTTTAGCATAGGCACGCAGTTTAAATGTAAGTACAGTCTAATAGTCAAAAACATTTCTATTTTAAGCTATCCAGTTTAGTCAAACAATTCAGTTTAGCATAAGCATGCAGTTCTATGTAACCCATAGATAGGACCTTATCAGGTGCAAGCACGCCGGGCCAGAATGGACCGGGGAGCAATGACAATGAAGGAGTGCTCCGCATTTCCCAAAGCTCCAGCATCAATGGAACCTCACCATCAGATTGTTTAGTGTCATATCCAGTACACTCATTGGGGGGTCTTACCCCTCTGCAGAGGTGCAGTCTGTGTATTCTGCAGCCCCATCCGACTGGGCAAAAATAATATCCGATTTTAGAATAAATTGTTATTCCTGATATAATGAACATATACAGTGTCCCAATCGGTGAAAATACGATCCTTATTCTGAAGTATAAATGTATGATTTATGCTAAATAATCAATCCAAATATTTTCCTTGGATATCTGTGCATTTCTGTTATCGATTAACAAGATTATTTACGCCTGTAATGATGAAAAGAAATTTTTCATTACAGTTTCTTCTTTTTCAGAACAGAATGTTTTTTTGCCGTAAAAAAGTGTCCAAATGCATGAAAAAAAATGGTTTTCGACAGATGAAAGGTCAAATAAAAATGGTGGATTAGGCAAAGTCATATTCTAAGACAGCAAACGTTTTTAGTATCATCCTGGTAACATGTGGCCAAGCATTGTCATGAAATAAAATCATGACCAACATTGACCAAATGCCAAAAAACAAAACATCACTTCTTTATCTTAAACCTCCATATAACCTACAAAATCAAACCCTAAAAGAAGGAATAGGATATTAGTGAAAAGGAGGTTTTGATCTTTGAGAATCCAAATTTTTCCATATAACTACCATTAAACTAATGTTTAAACCGAAGTCAAACAGTTTAAATTAAAACTAGTATTATCGAAAAATACTATATATATATATATATATATACACCCAGCCACTCACACGGACACACATATATATGCACATATATACACTCCCACATATATATCTATGCACACACATATATATAGACATACACATATACATACGTATATGTACACACACATATATATACATACACGTATACATGCATACACATATATACACACACGCACACACACATACGAATATATACATATATACACACATTTACACTCACACACATACACACACATATATATATATATATAAAGACATATATACGCTCACACATACATGCATATACTTGCAAATATACACACACATATATATATATACACACATACATACACATTTTTATACACATATATATATAAACATATATATATACAAATATATATACATATATACATACACACATATATATATAAACACATATATATAGATGCACACATATATATACACACATATATACACGTATATATACGCACATATATAAACACATATATATATAAACACACACATATATATACACACACATATATATATATACGTATATATACGCACACATGTATATACACATACATACATACACACACATATATATACACATATATATATACACACAAGCACATATATATACATATATACACAAACACACACACATATATATACATTCATATGTATACACACATATACACGTATATATACACATATATACACACATTTATATATAAATTTATATACACCCACATATTTATACACACACACACACACATATATATACAGATACTTATGTCGAATTTGTGGTCTTAAGTCTTCCTGTGGTGCACTACAATAAGCGAATTGAATATTTATTACAAGTCACACTGACAACAAGGCCTCTCTCTCTCTCTCTCTCTCTCTCTCTCTCTCTCTCTCTCTCTCTCTCTCTCTCTCTCTCTTGCATAGCTTCAGGCAGGTCTTCTAGGTAGCAACCAATGTCCGTAAAGAGCTGATTCAATTATTCGCTGGTCGTCCAGCACTGGCACATCCATGTGTAATAGTCTAGAAGAAAATTTCCAGTATCCTGCATGTTTTGTTCGTCTAACGTGAATGGCTGGTGCGATGGCTGGTAGGTAGCCGTACAGTTGCTATTTTATGGAGGTGTTGCTCCCAGGATTTGTTCATGACACCACGCAGCATTCTTATGTAGTTTTTGCCTAGTTTTTTTTTTCTCCGTGCATCTTAGAGTCTTTGTAGTTGCAACATATAGTAGTATGCACATAGCTACAACCTGGAAGACATCTTGTTTTATTTTATTGGATAGATAAGAGTTCCATATGATCAATAAGTCTACCAACAGCATTCCACACCTTCGTGAAGCGTATATTGACATAATGTTTGGTAGATGCGATATTGCTGCCGTCCACTAAATTTTTAGGCTATGTGCTTAGAGTGGGGATGGATCCTTTTTGTTTAAAATTTATGGACGTGAATTTTATCGGCATTCACGTAGAAGTCAAGGCTTCCCACATCTTACGCTAGGTTATTTAGGAAAAATTCTGCTTGGGTTGCTGTATATGGAAAAGTGTTAGATCATCTGCGTCGTTTTTGTCTGTCATATATTCTGCTGAATATTGTCTTCTTCTTGTCTTTTTTTGAAGAGAAAATATTTTCTTTTATTTGATCTACGATTGTTTAAAGTACTTAATCTAGACAGAACGTAAATAAATATGGTGCTAATCTATCTCTTTGCAAGACTCCTGTGACAATATCGAATAAGACGGTGTCTCCGTCAGATGAGCGAAACATTGTTTTTTGTAAAGCATCATTAGAACGGCGACATTTTTTTTCGAGGAGAACCTATGCAAGTAGAATTTGCTCCATCTTCCTTCTGTGCATGGAATTGAATGCCTTGGTGATTAGGAGTCAAAAGTTATTGACTATAAAGATTTATTTGAAGTCAAAAACTTTAAACACGAAAAGTTTACCTTTCGTTCACAAAAGTCCGAGAAGTCTCTTGAAATAAGAAATTCTTTTGGTAAAGAAACAAGTTCTTTTCTTAACTAACAAATCATGCGTTAATCATTATCTTACTCCTGGCAAAAAAAAAAAAAAAAAAAAGAGAACGTTGGTTTCACTTATTTCTTTGTCATTGAGAAGGAAACTGGCAGCTATTTGTGATGAATGTAAGACTTCATTTTCTATAAGAATGTTGACGGTGCAAGAACAGAAGTAAAAAAAAAAAGGAAAATATCATAACTTATCAACCAATAAGCAGCCGTGAAAATATTTTGCCCGAATCTATTCTCTTGAATATTTTCATGTCTGCTCTTTGTTTTCAATGTTCTGCTTATTCTTATATAAGCAAAAACAACAAAATTCTTTGCTGGGTTTTGAGTGGTTTCGTGTTCAAATGAATTAAAGATAATAACATGGAGGAGAGTGAAGTGTGATTCAAATTATATATAATTTATTAAAAACAAAAAAAAAACGCTCTACTTGCGTCGATGACAAAAATAAATATAATTTCTCTTTTCCCGAATCTAAAATAATATTTTTCGTATCAAACGTTTTTTTTTTGGGGGGGGGTTGTGGCAGACAATCAATATCTGATGACTGCTGCCTCTGGTTAAGAAATCATAGAAAGTGGAATTCTAAGATAATATTGAAAATAATACACCATGTTTTAACCGACAAAAACAGAGAAGCAAATAAAAACTCTAATTTATTCGAAGACCCGGAATAACTTTGCAAATAATTTTGATTTTAAATGGTAAGACAATATCTACTATCAAGAAATTATAAATTAGTTTTGTTGAGCCAAAAATACCCAAGAAAAATGATTTATATATATATATATATATATATATATATATGTGTGTGTGTGTGTGTGTGCGTGTGTGTGTGTGTATTGTGTGTGTATATATATATATATATATATATATATATATATGGGACAAACTTCGCGTACATCTTCCGCATCTTCAGTTCCTCGCGTATAATTGTGTGTACAGTTTCCACACTGACATCAAAATGGGCGCTTATTGTCTCTATGGACACACGACGGTCCTTATACATGAAACTTTTTATTTGGCCAATCAACTCTGGTATTCTGACTTCCTTACTCCTCCCACACTTCTCATCATACCTTCCTTGAATCTCTTATGCCACTCAAGAACTGATGCTCGATTCATGCAAGATGCTCCAAAAGCAGTCTGAAGCATTCCATACGTTTCTGTGGCATTTTTTTCCAAATTTAAAACAGAATTTTATTGCATATCGCGCTTCTAAAGTGTCCTCACGTCCAGATTGCATTTTTTAAATTCACCAGCCGTGACAATCAGGCTTTAGTAGTGTGTATTCCAATTCCGGCTATAGCTGTTGATTTGAAACTGAAATCATAAAAATTGGCCAGTCATCTCATAAGATGTATAGCAATAACATAGTGAATTTTCAAGAGTCTATGACAATTTTAGATTCCTTTACAAAAAATTCTGGAAACTTATTGAAGGCAACTCGTATATACGGTGCAATTAGAAGGAACTTCAAACCTTTTTAAGTTGTCATTATAAATTTATTTCGCCGGAGAATATTATTATAATCTCCGTCTCGTCAGATGACTTTTTTTACAAGTTAGACTTGAGCTTGCGGAACAGCAAAGGTGGAATTACAGTTCATATGTGTACGAGAAAAAAAATTAAATTCTCTGGCAAGGGCTAAGGGGGTCAAAACAATAGATGTTAGAAACATTAAGAAACAGGAGCAGAGTGTTCCTGTAGGATGATATAAAAATAGCCATACATCGAGCACTCACATAGATTTATATGATATTCCTCATATATTCTATGCAAGAATAATCCACGCCCACTGCCTTCGGACGCTGACTGGATATTACTTTATAAACATATATATATATATATATAGGAGAGTAGACTGAAAAATTTAAAAGCTTAAAAGTTTATATGACATCATCTATGGTATTAATTACATTTTTTATTGGTGGAATTCAAGAAAAGCAACACCAATAAAAGAAGTTTTTGGACAGCAAGAAGGTCTATGTTAAAAAATAAACCCTATTTAGTCTAATCTCTTGAGTGTCTTTTTCAGCTAACTATATATATATAGATATATATAACACGAAAAAATCATTGCTTAATGAAAGAAAAGGATACATGCACAAAAGTATCTATTCAACTACGGTACCATCCTTAATTATCAATACACTTAATTCACTGATGTATATTAACCATACAGATAGAGTATTATTTAGCAAAGATTGTCAAATCAAATTTAATATCGAAACTATGAATCTGGATAGATAGATAGATAGATAGATAGATAGATGTTTGTTTAAATAATAAAGACACATTTTGTCAATATAATTTTATTAAGATCTTTTCAAGTTTCCTGATAAGTGTTTTAGTTTCAGGTTGGAATTGGTGGATGAATTTACCAAAATTGTCTCTAGCACTTTCAGACCTTTCATTTTTTCTAAATATTCTATATTTCTTGCTAATATTCTATTTCCGTTGTTAGCGTTCTGTTTTTAAATTCATCGGCATCTCAGTTTTATCCAACTCTGCGTTTACGTAATTTTGTTACGTTAAAAATTCTTTAAAAAACACTTTACACATGCAAGCAACCCCTGAGGATGGCCTATGTAAGGTACGAAAGCGCCCGGGAAAATTTTGGTAAATTCATCCACCAATTCCAACCTGAAACTAAAACATTTGTCAGGAAACTTGAAAGCATATTAATAAAATTATATAGACAAAATGTTTCTTCATTAATCAAACATGTTTACATGAAATACTGCTGTCCAACAGCACACACACACACACACACACACACACACACACACACACACACACATATATATATATATATATATATATATATATATATATATTATGAAAACTTTCTGACATCTTTATTGTTCAAATTCTAAATATTAGGTAGTTGTATATCTCTAGAACGGGTAAACAAATTAAAAAGATATTTTCTTTAAATTGTGTTCCAATGAAGACTACAAACTTAATGTATAAAATAAAAATTTAATGTACTTCAAAGAACAAAAAAAATGTAGTACGGAAATATTAGCTGTCGTAAAGTGTTTTTTTTTTTTAACGGCACCACCTCTGTTAGGCGCTTGGGAAGAAAATTTGTCTTTTAATGTTAATTTGAAAATTGTTTTCTGCACATGTCATCGTCAATAACAAAAAGTTAAACAGTCCATATCTTGAAAGGCTACAAGAAATATATTAATTGGTATCATTTTCATTTGATGAGATATTGCTACCGATGTATATTAATTGTTGTAGTCAAAAGTTACTTCTTTCTAAGGATATTTCTGGAAGATTGTTGTTTGACAATTGTTTGAAAAATAGGGATAGCTAGAAAAATAATATAGTATTTTGCTTGTCTGGCCGAAATGTGTAAAAAAAATAATCCTCGGCCATTTGGTTAACGACGCGTCAAATTAAAAAAGAAAAATGTTACTCCTTTGAAAGAGCCGATTTTCAAAGTTCTTCTCGCTTCCTTCACACGCTCGAAGAAACATTGTCTTGTGCCAGATTTTATCGATGCTTAGTATGTATCTATGCATGCGTGCTTGAATATTTATAAAGAAATATTTACGTCGTGGATGCCATTCTTTTTAAATGTTAAGCTCATCCAAGTAAACAACATATATACCTTCATTTACTAATTATTCATTTAAGACTGCTATACAGAAGACTGCTATATATGAAAATACCAAAACGACAGAAAACATTCAATGGACAGAGTAAAGCAAAGGCTGTTATTCAACCTGAGTTAATAAGTTAATATACCTCGGTGGCAATATCTCATCAAATGAAAATGATGTAAATACACGCATTGGTAAAATATAGACAAGTTAACAACCATATGAGAACTGGATCTCTAAAAAAAAAAAATGGGAATTATTCCAAGCCGTAGCCGTATCAGTATTATTGTATGGTTCCACAATCTGAACTCTAGCGTCACACCATGTGAAAATGCTATCTGAGAGCTAAACAAAGATAATGGGAACTGTTTTGAACAAATCTTACAAAACAGCAGCTGTACGGTTGCTAACCTCCCATCTGACAAATCATCCAAAAAAGACGAACAAGACATGCTTGGCTCTACTAGAAAAGTAAGGACGAACTCATGAATGACGTTCTCCAATGGAATCCCATGCATGGACACACCAGCTACTGACCAGCAAAACTTTTTATTCATCAGTTCTCTACAGACAAAAAATACAGTTTAGAGGACTCTCAAAATACTATGACCAATAGGGATGGTTGATGATACCCATACTGCCGGCACGCATCAATGATGATAATGATTCAGTCTTGTTTGTGAAATTGAAGATGAGATGACAGAAGATATTAGGCATTCAGTATCAGAAGTTTCCCTTTTCTCTGTAGAAGAAGCTAAGACTTCTCTATGATATTTAGTAAGTGGGTCAAAGAAAAATTACTCAATGAAAAAATATACAAGAAGAATATAATAATGGAAGTGTACATGGTTTACTAGATCTGAGGCTAGATTAAAAGTACACATATTATCATGATCAATGATCTACTGTATTCAGCAACGTTGATAGTTGAGAAAAACTTCGAGTAAAGAATATTACTGGTATCAAACAAAAGGAGATTTTTTAATATTGTAAGTGGATCGTACCGGGGTACGAATAGATATGTTATGAAAAAAGGCAAAGATGAGTTGATAAAGTTCAACATCTCGTCCAGTAGTTGTAGCAAGAGATACTTGATTTAGCCACCTAAAATGAAAAAAAAAAGGATTTACCGCGGTCACCAGAAGATATCGCCCACGTAAGGCGGATGTAAGGATTAGGTAAAGACGACAAATTTTTTCATTTGCTCTTTTTTGGGGGGGGGGCTGAGGTACGAGGAGACAAGTGTTAGCTTGAACAGAGAACAAGAAACGATTCAAAGATTCGGAAAGTACATTGTGTCCATTATCAGATTCTTTGTACTTCTGTGGTTTCAAAGATTTTGAAATGAGTGAATAAAACAGCAGAGGCCATAACACTTGTGACGAGTTGGGTTTTTTGTTTTGTTTTTGTTGCTATTTATTTTGTTTTGTTTTGTCTTTTTCCCAACCCCATATGATTAGCCATCACTGATATTGTAGTCGTCGGTGACTTCGCTTCCTTTGAGAGGAACTGAAGTAAAATATGAAAACGAAAACAATAAAGATGAAACAGAAAAGCAATAGAACTGAACAGGTTTACATAGATTTTTACATCACAAATTCACATAAATTTTTTAAAATATTCCTCTAAAGATATTCAGACGTCACCATTGTATGACACGACGTGCGGTTAAATACTTAATTGATATGTACAAATTAAGATTTATGAAATATTTATATATATGTGTGTGTGTGCGTGAAAAACAAAAAGATCCTTAAAATAAGGATCTTTTTGTTCAAGGCTTAAATTGACCTAAAAAAACTGGTTGATTGTTCCTAAAGGTCAGTTAAGTGCGAGACAAATGTTTTTTGATTTTAAAGGTCAGCGAATTTATTTGATTTTTCGGTTGTCAACTAACTTTATCAATCATAATGATGAAACGGTTCATTTCGTAAAACATGTTTTTCTAGTCCTTATCTTTAAGGTCAATGTCAAAAAGGAGATTCAATTTTGCTCCACCCTAAATAAAGGTCAGCTGGACATGGCTCATCCAGTCAAGTGAGGCTGAGAATTTTTAATTCATTGCTCTAAACCTGTTCCCATTGGTCAAAACATCCAAAAAGGGTTTTCCCTATACCTGTAAGATATGATCCTGAACAAGGATAGGCTGACCAATGGGAATATGACTCCTAAGTGTCTCTTATTGGACAACCAATCAGAAACCGTTTTTTTAATCCAGATATTGATTTATAAAAATAGAATGGTAAAACGAATTGTTATTTATTCTCACAAACGTGTTTCAATAAAAAAACATTTTTGTTGTTTGTTAACAAAGGGTTTTCTTTATTCTTTGAGTTGCTAGACAATCTAACCACTCATATTACCTGACTGTCAGAAGAAGATCCGGCTGAATTGTGTCAACCCCACTTCGTGGAACTTTCAAACACAGCGTGGGCACGAAAAGACTTAACAAAGCAAACAGTCGGAAGCAAATGTAGTAGTCACGAACGCAACAGCCACAACAAATTCTGTGACTAGTAGTCACACCATATTGAGCTCCATGACAAGCATAGGACCACAATTGTAAAAATAATAACATTGTATGAATAATAATATTGTAAAAGTATTAATGAAATATTAATAAACCAATATCATTAAATTTTTAATAAATATTAATATTGTATTGATAATAATTCAATATTACTGAATAGAAATTTTTTAATATTTAATAAATAATAATATTGTATAAAATATTAAAACTAAAAATAAATAGATATTAATAGTGACAAAGAAAAAGGGGAAAAAACTCCCTTGAAAAAGTCAACAACAATAGCACCTACGGAAAACAAAACAAAATCAACAACCACTACTACCACTACCCCCTCTACTGTTACTACAGCTACAAAACAATCATCACCAGCGACCACATCAATAGAGCCCATGTGACAGTCAACTTAAAAAGAAGGGACAGCGAGGACTCACCAACAGAAGAGGGGGAGAAAAAACATCAAAAAAAAACAACACAAGAACAAACACCCTCCCTACCTCAACCTAAGGGGGACGGAAAAAAGAAAATAGCAAAATCACCAGCCCCCAAATGAGCGACCAGCTCAACTAATTCCTCCCCAACAAAAACAAAAAACCACCCCAGTAAACCTAATTGAACTCCCACTACCGCACCTCTCTTTCACCAATCACAACCCCCAAAATACTCACACGGTCACACTCAGTGACAAGACTTTCACCTCCTCCTCAAACATCATCAACATCATCAACAGGACATAAATCAAGAGCACGCCCGGCTTCTATGGAAGCCCGGCGTGCAATAAACGCTTTTTACTTCTGCAAAGAAATTTTAGAAAATCCACATCACGACCATATTTTTAAAAAATCATTAAAACAATTACGTTCGTTGAAAAAAATAGACGACAAAGATATCACAAACCCATATCTATTCACAAACATACCAATATTGACCACATTCGTCCGTTCGGCTGACAACCGGACTAAAGAGCTATGGCACTTTATTGACGAGGCCAGCCGGGCGGACGTAATGTTGTCCGACATAAAAAATACCATGCCAAAGAAAATGCTCCCTTTTTGTTCGGGCAGGGTCCCGATTTTGGTTCACCAATCATTTTATAGGTCCCTAAAACTGAGGTACCCCATGGATGTCGGAGGAATTACCAAGGACGACCGAGTTAGCACTGAGCTCGGCACCGGTTCCCTGCGTCAGGCCGTCGGCATCCTCACCCCGAAGGATTTCCGGCCCGTAGTCGACACTGAGTAAGGTAAGTTGGACTGATGACTCTAAACCTAGCAAGTTTTAATGTGAGGGGACTGAGGGATTCAAACAAGTATTTTCGCTTGCTTGGTGAACTCAAGAACCTCTGAGTAGATGTTGCTGCAGTGCAAGAGACCCACTTCACTTGCGGTGCCGACTGTCGGGTGCTGGAAAGCGATTTTAACGTTTTCTCAGCATACGGCAGCTGCACCAGCGCTGGGGTCTCCTTGCTAGTTGGACGCAGCCTTGATGCTGATGTTGACGTTGTTTTCCAGGTGACGGGGGCCGGCTGGTTGTGGCCGATGTTGCCGTTTAAAGTTTCAAAGTCCGTCTGGTTACGGTTTATGCGTCCAATATCGCTGCGGAGAGGGTTTCCTTTATTGGTCGGTTGGTGCCGTTCCTGGACGATACGAAGCGGCTAGTCTTAATGGGTGATTGGAATGCGATCCTTGATCCCAAGATAGATAAGGTCGGGCGGGGAGCTAACAGATTGGGAAGGGGTGAAAGCAGCCTTGTCGGCTTCATGACTCGTCATGATTTAGTCGACAGGTTTCGTCTGGATCACCCAGGGCGGGAGATGTGGACGTGGCTAAATAGATCGCCCTCTGCCAAAGTAGGTTCCTTCTTGGACAGAGTGTTAGGGAGAAGAGCTGACATTGATCTTGTTAGTTGTCCCACGTCCCACTTGATAGCGTGGACTGACCATAAACTTGTTAGGGTTAGTCTGCGGTTAGCTAATAGGCCTAGTCTAGCCGGCTACTGGAAGTTCAATACCTCCTTACTGGAGATACGAGACTTCCGGGATCGGCTAGAATCCCTAATTAAGCGGGCGTTAGTGGGGGAGGTTACCAGGAATAGGTGGTGGGTTTCTCTTAAACATAGGATTAGAGATTTCGCGACCAAGTACGGTCGACAGCTCAACTTATATAGGACCAAGGAGGCGAAATCTATAGATGATAGACTTTCCCGGGTGGTGGCTGGGGGGACTCCCTAAGTGTAGAACTAGCTAGGAGGGACCATGAGCGTGAGAGTATCGAGCGCTACAAGGGATCAGTAGTTAGATCTAGGTTAAAGAGAGTTCTCAACGAAGCTGTGAAATCGAACGCAACTGCGCGTGAAGAAGTGCGAAGGTTTCCCGATCGGTACATCGCTTATGTCCATACCCAGGACGGACGACTGCTGCGATCGAGTCGCGAGATACGTGATGCCTTTCGGGCGCACTTTCGGGATCGCTTTGCCTGCTGTACTGATCTCCCGCTCCGGGAGTTTCGCAGCTATTTCGCTGACTTCCCCCGCCTTGGGGCGGCTGAAGCAGCTAGTTGCGAGGGTGTGGGTACTGAATGCGAAGTCCATGATGCGTTGAAGCAGGTCGGCCTCAACAAGTCGCCGGGACTAGATGGTTTACCCTTCGAAGTGTACTTGAGGATGTCGCACATGTTTGTACCTATTCTGACGGATATGTTCAACCATTGGTTCGCCCAGGGAGCCATCCCTGGTAGCGTTAACAAGGGCGTGATCACATTGCTGAAGAAAGGTGGCAGGCATGTTTGGGAGGGTTTAGACGATTACAGGCCCATAACTCTGCTTAACACAGAGTTAAAGATTTTGGCCCGGGTCTTAACGAATCATTTACAGCTTGTCATTAGCGATCTAATCGGCCCCGAACAGACCTTTGCTGTGAAGGGAAGATCGATGCAGGACAACCTGCACTTGATTCGCGAGGTCCGAGAGGGGATAAAAGACGACACTGAAGCCGCGCTGATCAATTTAGATCAGTCCAAGGCCTTCGATAGGGTCGACCATCGGTTTTTGGCCACTGTTTTGGAGACTGCCGGATTCAAGCCGGAGTTCGGCAGATGGATTAGCATGATGTACCACAACCCTCAGGCAGTGGTGCAGGTGAACGTAAGGCGTTCGGGGGCGTTCGCGATCGAGCGTTCGGTCCGGCAGGACTACCCTCTGTTTCCTCTTCTCTATGTCCTCGCGTTGGAGCACAAGCTTAGGGATGAGGGGACAAGTCCGGCCCTGCGCGGTGTCCCTTTTGCTGGCCGCCTTGCGGCAAGGGTTTCCGCGTTCGCTTATGACATCACAGTCTTTGTATCCCGCCGGCTGGATATAGAGGCTGTGAAAGAGGCGGTTGTCGAGTACGAGCGGATTGCAGGAGCCAAGGTCAATTTTGACAAAAGCGAAGGTTTGCGGCTCGGTGCTTGGAGGGGTAGCAATACTCTTCCAGGGCCCTTCCGCTGGAGTGAAGGACCCGTCTGCATCCTCGGGGTGTGGTTCGGGCCCGACCTCCAACTGGAGCGAAATTGGTCGGAAGTACATGCTAAGGTGGGAATCTGCGCCGTGTACGTCTTCCTCTTGATCCTTTACCGATTGGCTGTACTTCCCCTACCTAAGGCACGTCG
Organism: Sepioteuthis lessoniana; assembly: GCA_963585895.1. NCBI lineage: Eukaryota > Metazoa > Mollusca > Cephalopoda > Myopsida > Loliginidae > Sepioteuthis > Sepioteuthis lessoniana. Next base: position 3,357,790 of record OY757915.1, on the reverse strand, counting down.
GTTGGCGCTTCAACGACCCCTCTCCAGATTGCTCTGGGGAGGTGCAAGGCCGATGGTCCGTAGGCAGGTCTGTATCCAACGTACACGCAACGGGGGTCTAGGTATGCCTGATCTTGAGAGCCACTGGCTTGCTGAAAGACTTGCATATCTGGGCCGAGCCTTGGTGGGGGACGCAGTGTGGAGACGAAAGGCGAGTCGGACTTTTCCTCGCCTCAAGTCAGACCCAAAGGCTGAAGGTCAACGTAAGCCTTTGGGCGAATCACTGTTTGTCCTCGAGTGCCGAAAGGCCGTTCGTAACCTTATTGGGTCCAGTGACCTTTCATGGCCTCGGAAAGAACTGTATCGGGAGTTAGTGGTGTGTTCCGCTTCTGATCCTCTTAGCGAGCGGCACGGCTGGACGGCGGAGGAGATCCGCTCTCATTGGAATTGGGCGGCAGGATCGAGCTTCTTGAACAACTCGCTCACCTGGTGACTTGTTCGGAATTCGTTGCCCCTTCGCGGCTTGAACTACAAAGCGGGCCTGGCAGACATGCCCGATTGCCCTCGCTGCGGCAGTGGGTTGGAAGAAACGGCTGAGCACGCCTTCTACTACTGCGAGCGAGTTAGCCCGTTTTGGGATCACGTCGGGGTGTGGACGGCTCGCATCGAACCCAAACAGCTTGTGCTGCTCGACGTTGGTGACGTCGTAGACAACGTTCTTCCTCCGTTTCATGGTGAAAAACGTATGGTGTTTCTCGCGATCTTAGCTGTAGTCCGAATGGTGATTTGGACGACGCGAAACAAGGGAATGTATGACGATGCAATCTTTTCCATCGTGATCTTGTTTTGTATTTTCGGCATCAGCTGAGGTTCAAAATCAGATGCGATAGAAAACGCTTGGATCGCATAACATTCAGCCAAAGGTGGGTGAATGCAGCGAGCCTGTTCGTAAAAAAGGGGGCAATGTTGGAGTCATCCTTCCCTCCTCTGCCGACCCATGGCGTCTGCTGTACGGGTCCTTTGGGACCCCATCCCTGGTAAGTAGAATTGTTTTTTCCCCTTGAAACCTAGTTAGCAGTATGTTGTGAGTCATTGTCCCCGTTATCTAGTCGTTAGTTTCTCAATATCTTCCCCCTCCCCGTTATTTTTTTACCTCAACCCGTATCCCAGTCCGCTTTTAATGAAGATCTTGAATATTCATATGTAAAAAATCATATTACCTGCTTCTATCGACCCATGCTGCGCCCGACCCTTTATTTTCTTCTACCCCTGTAGATTAGGATTCCCGTCCCACCTAGGGTAGGTCCGGCTTGTTTCCGGTTCTTTCGGCTCGGAAAACAGTCGGCCTCCAATTTTATAGACGGGGGGATGGGAGGGCAATCAAACGGGGAATTTTTTCCTTATTTTTCGTGTATATATATTTTTCGGGGGTTTTTCTCCCATTCCCATCATATCCATTGTGAATAAACCATATATTGTAAATAAAATCATACACCACTTTCGGGTTTTAAGTAGGTCTTTTTCATAGAGTAAATGTGTTATTTTGGTAACAGCTGCGCGCATGGTTTTGGTTGAATGGTTATAAATTGTACTGTTGAATGGGTCGGCGAATGTGGTTAGCTAGGCCCCCCTTAGAATATATAGAAAAGCATGACCGCTCCCTTCCTCTCCCCACAAAACTTAAGGCCTTGTGCCTACATTGTATTACAATGAAATAAAATAAGCCTATGAGTCAGACCAGAAGAACCGTTCCTATTGTTGAAGTATATCCTTACTCTATCACTAATCCTATGTTCTTATTACTAAGAGTCTCTCTCTTGTAAATACTCTTTCCTGTAAATATAACTTTTTCCTCACATATCGTGGTTTGTCTTATTATTACTACTACTTGTCTTCACTAACCAGAACACAACAGTATAAATAATGATAATAATTTGAATGATGAATATTTAGTAAATGATAATATTGTATGAATAATATCTCCTCTCACTGATCCGTTGTTGGGGTTTGTTTCTTTAATGGCATATCAAATATTTGTGGGTAATTTAATGCCAAATCCATCCTTGTAGAAGGAGAGCAATGATACTTTTTAACTCATAGCTGGGGATGGATAAGAGAGTTTATACCTTTCATTAGGGCATTAATCTAAAAATGAACGTAATAGTGCGGCTGAGATTCGATCTCACTAACTATGATGTCGCAGCACAGAACGTTAAGCACGACGTCTCTTACTGATCTTTCTACATTTGTCTTATGTATATGAATCTCATAAGAAGAACGAAAATATTTACTGGATACCAAATGTTAACTCTTTCTGTGAGAAAGAAGAATTTGGTAAAACATTTTCCTATTTCAAAAATACGTACTGACTCAACCCCTCCGCTACGTGCAGGGTGTGACACAATGTCAATTTTAAAGCGAAATAAATTCAAAATTTTCCTCTTTCAAAACTGCTCCGCGATCCAGAGCGAAAAAAAATATAATTTTTGCTGAGTTAATGTAAGTTTTGAAGTTATAACAGCTGAAAAAACTGCATAGCTTTTAATAACTAAACATTTGATTTTATGTTTTAACAGACTGCTCTTCATATCAGGCACTGGAGTGATGGATGATAGGGACGGATAGGAAATAAAGTCAGAGAACTCCGTGCTGTCAATGAGACTTGAAAATGATGACGATGATGATGAAGCCAAAATTTAAATTTCAACTGATACACGTGTGTAAGTAGTTAGTCAATCACTCTACCATGTCACACAATTTTTTAAGCAAAATAAAGCTGATCTGAATTTAGAATATTCCTTCTCCTAGACTAGTTAACTAATCAAAGCCAAAAAACCTAGTGTGTCCAACTACTTACCCATAGCTGTGTAAAAGGAGAACAGACGAATTCATGTCTTTCCCCCGGGCATGAGCACAAAGCGAAAGGCAAACAGTCTCGAGAAGGTTTGAACTTTGATCACGGGTTCAATTTCCTATAACAAAACTCGTTACGCTATGAGCGCATTCAATTTCGGTTTTGGGTTTGCTTTCTTTATTTAATGGCATATCACCCTTCGTGGATTATTTAATGTCAAAGGATCCTTCTTGAAGAACAGTAGTGGTACTATTTAATCCATAGCTGGAGGGGGGATAAGGAGGTTCATACCTTTCCAAACACCTCACTTTATAAAAGGGAATATTGATAGCGCGACCGAATTTCGAACTTGCTTGTTACGATGTAGCAGTCCAGCACGTTAGCCACTACAACACGAGCGTTCCTTCCCCACCCCCGCGTCCTATTTCAAACATATTTTGTTTTATTTTACTGTAGATGGCTTTTACGAGAGTTTTACAACATTCACGAAAGATTGTTGCAAATTGTCGCTCAATTACGTGTCATATTTCACAACACTTAATGGTACTTTTAAGTGCAAAATGGTTTCTGAAAATATCAAAAATAATCTTGTTTAGTTTTTATATTGTGTTTCAATCACTTATTTCAACTGAAAACTGATTTTCGTGTTTCAACTTAAATGCAAGTATAAACATATTTGTTTACCACTTGAAACGCTTCTATAGTTTAGATATAAAACTGATTAATAACGATGAAGAGCTCAGTAACACCTGACTATGAGTAGTCAAGGTTTCATGAATTTATATATATATATATATATATATATATTGTCATCCTCAGACAGACTGTTTTCTTGTATCATAATTCGTCAGTTAGGCTAGACACGCGAGATGCTCGAAGCTGGGATCGAAACCTATTGCTCTATTTATAAATAAACAGTGCTCGACATCGGCAACAGAGCATAAGTATATAAGTTACGATAGCATATGTATTTACCCAACCCCTCCACCGAGGATAGGATGAAATATTTGGTTACTTTTTTTAGCTGAATAGAGTAGGTTTGAATTCAGATATATCTTCTTCTTTAAGATTGGTTGCCGAACCAAGGCAAGAGAAACCAGTCTGCCCTATGATTTACCTGTAGCTGAGTAAGAATTCATGAATACATGCCAATCCCAATAACATTAGTGCAAAGTAAAATGCAAACAACCTTGCTCAGGGTTTGAACTCATGCCGATTCTATTTCCTACGACGATAACCGTTTCGCTAAGCATGCATTGAAAGTTAGGATAGCGTAGACAAAATCAACGATGCTTGGTTATCGTTAGTTTCTCATTTCTGCAACATATATATATATATATATATATATATGTATGCATTTATATATATATATATATATATATATATATATATATATATATATGTATATATAAAATATTTCTCAAATAATAAATAGTCATAATAATGAATTAATTAATAAATTTCGTAACCGAGTGAATAATAATAATAATAATAATAATATTAATAATAATAGTAAAAAATAGAATGTAACTGTAAATGTCGAAGTGATTGTCCAATGGATGGTTTGTGTAATTCAGATAACGTAGTATATCAAACTATTATTTATCCAAAAGAGAACATAACTGATAAGAAATATTATATTGGCATTTCATCTACTAATTTTAAAATTAGGTATGGAAACCATAAATTCTCCTTCTCTCATGAGCATCAAAAAAATCAAACTGCTCTATCTAAACATTATTGGGGATTAAAAGTTAAAGGGTTAACCCCGGAAATACAATGGTCCATATTGAAAAGATCTAGTACGCCAAAATCTTTCGATAGTAGGTGCAACCTGTGTCTTGAAGAAAAAATCCACATTTTGCTTTTTCCTGAGCCAAAAAAATTATTAAATAAGAGAAATGAACTAATAGCTAGGTGTAGACATAGGGCTAAATTTAAACTATAAATAATTAACAAAATTTTTCTATAACAACATAGAGCTAATTTTGAGAATAAATAAAATAAATTGTTAGATAGAAAATTGTGAAAAAGAATATAATACATACGTACTACGCATAAAAAGTGGAACGAATCAATGCTTTCTATATAATTTTGAAATTTTAAAATATAGTAAATAAATTAAATATTTGCTTTAATTTTAATATATTTAATATATCTAATACTGTACCTTTACTTGAATTTTTTATTTAAAGTTTAAATCTTAGTCAATAAAAAAACCTGTAAGTTAGGTCTAAATATAAATTTTAAAAAACTTTTTTAAAAAAACAATATTTACTAAACTGCTAACCGAAAGTTAAATTTAAAACGGAAGTGGGCTAAATGAAAAGGTAACTCCTCACCCCTCTAAGACTCCCTCCCAACTCTTCGACTCTCTCATACTATCCCCTCCCACTACCATGTGTCTATTCAATTTTTTTATCCAAAATGATCTGAAGAAGTCCTGTTACTTTTTTCGTGTTTTTGGAAATTTCAAAAATGCGTAACAGGATAGAAATAAATTTATAATCCTATGTGACCGGTTTCGTTGTTTTTCTTAAAGAATTTATTGCTCTGTATTATTGGTACATTGAGCTCTTTACCAGGAAAATTTTAAATATTCATGCTTGAATAACTTCTTGTCCTGATGGAATTACTCCCAACTCCGGTTTAACTGGACAAAATATATATATATATATATATATATATATATATATATATATATATATATATATATATATATATTCGTATCACTAAAACTGAAATATGGTATTATTTACGTTAAATATATATATATATATATATATATATATATATATATATATATATATATATATATATATATATTTAACGTAAATAATACCATATTTCAGTTTTAGGGATACGAATTTTGAAGAAGATGAAAAATTAGAAGAAGAGGAAAGTGTAGAAAAAGAAGAGTACTACCAATCTCTTTCAGAGTAGAACTGGGAGTAATAGTAATAAAGGGGTATTTTACACTCACAAGGTCTTCTGAACAGGAGCGTCACCATCACATAATGTTTAGTGTCATACCTGGACAGCCCTCTTGGAGTGGAGTCTTATTTCCCTGTAGAGGATATAGTCACCGTCTTTATAAGTTCTCGCGGCTGGGCGAAAATCACAGTCAAGTAATAATCAACGAGACTTTGATTAATTTAACAAGTATTCTGTCTATTCAAAAAAAGCTTTCATGATTGTCATGTTCCTCATTGCAATCTTAATGAATTTCGTAACAAAACAGTAAAAGGTATTTCTGCCCAGTTGGTGAGGCTTAGAATATACTGACTATCCTTTGCAGAGAGGTAAGACCCCCACGAATAAAGAGTCTTCTGTGTATGACACTAAAATACATCTGTTGGTGACGATCAAGTTTTGGAAGGTGTTACCATTACTCCCACATCCACTCTGACCAATACTAGTTGTATTTGTTAGGTGTCACATGTATGAGTCAAATAGATCCATTTAAAAATTCTTCGTAATCGATATGAATACTTTATACCTTGTAAATGTGCAAATTATTTGTATTAAGAATATTTTTTTAACTATAATTGTTTACAAAGAATTATTATGTATTTCTTGAAACCATGTGTGAAAACAAATGACTATTACAAAATGAAAACTAATTACTTGAAACCATTTAATCATGTCTAAATTATCGTTATATAGGAATACTTGAAACCATATAAATGTGCGAATTATTTATATTAGATAAGAATACTTGATACCATAAAACCATGTGAAGACAAATGATTTTATTTAAATGAAAATAATTACTTGTAACCATGTAATTTTTACTATTATATACGAATACTTGAAAACATACAACTGTTTGCAAATTATTTGTATGAATTATTTGTATAAGACAGAAATACGTGAAATCACAAAACTGTGAAAAAAAACCCTTGGGGGAGTCTCTGTTGTGTATTAGTTTGGTTTGGTTTGGTTTGGTTTCATTGTATATCAACCATTGTAGGTTATTTAATTTCATACATATAAATAATTCTATTTCAAACAATTCAGTTTAGCATAAGTTCACACTTTAGTACTATATAACCCACAGATAGGACCCCATCGGGTGCTACCATTCCGGGTCAGAGTGGACCTGGGAGCTATGGCAATGAAGGAGTACTCCACCTTCCCCAAAGCTCCAGTATTGCAGGAACCTCACCATCAGATTGTTTAGTGTCATATCCAGGACACTCGTTGGGGGAGTCTTACCCCCTCTGCAGAGATGCAGTCGGTGTATTCTGCAGCCCTAGCCGACTGGGTCAGTTGCGTATTAGTTAATGTTCTGCCTTTTACCATCGTAGTAACTGAGTTCGAACTCCAGTCACGTTATTACGTTCACTTTCGGACTAACACACAAGGGAAATTTATGAAGCACCTAACTCCCCCCCCGGATATTGGTTAAACAGTACCACGACAATTCTTCTATGAGGATGGATTTGGCTTTAAATAACTCAGCAACGCTGATATGCCATTGAAAGACTCTTTGGAAACAACTATACAAAAATGTAACCCTAAATGTAGAATAAATACAATTCCCTAACCTACAGCATAACATAATCCAAGTCGGTTTTACATTCCGTAAAATTCAATCAGCGATAAATATATGTACAGTACACCCAGATGCATTCCCAATGGGAATACACCAACATCGGCTTCACGTCAAATAACTAAAAGACAAACCTGGTGATAAACATAATTTTAGAAAACCACTTAAGATAATTATCTTTTGAAATGATATTCTAACGACAAACAACTCACGAAAGTTGGAAAAGAATCGAAGGTGATATTCTTTTGCTCACCGTGAACATTCACCAGAGAAGAATTCCCTTTCCATCACAATATTTGGGAAATGAGAAAATTATAGTAAAATTACAAACACAAAACAACAAAAAATATCAGCCTATAACAAAACAGACCTCGTTCTTTCAAATATACGGTAGTGGCTATAAGTAAGTAAATCCTAACAAGTTTTTTAATTTAAAAAATTGAATTTTATTCTAAGTCAAATATCTAAGTACGAGGTGCATACGATAAGTTTCCAGACTTTTTTCGTATGGGCATTTTTATTGATAGTACACACATGAAACTCTATTCCCCTTCGAAGTAATCTCCTCCGGCTGCAATACACTTGTTGTACCGTTCTAACAACTTCTGGAAGACCCAAAGAAAGTCCTCTTGTGTGAGCGTGTCAATGACCTTCGTCACAGCCTCTTTCCTCTCCTCAATTGTCTCATAACGACAGCCTATGAGCTTAGGGAATAATCAAAAGTCACAGGGAGTAAGGTCTACACTATTGGGATATACACAACTGAATTTTCAAGAGTCTACGAAATTGTAAAAGTCTGGAAACTTATCGTATGCACCTCGTATCTTCGTCGTGTGTATGATGTCTGTATCGACATCTTTGTTTAATGGGATATCAACCTTTGTAGGTTATTTAATGCCAAAGCGCTCCTTGAAGAACATCAATGGTGCTATTTAACCTATAGCTTGAGGAAGTTCATGCCTTTCCAAAGTGTACTAGTTCGAAAATGAACGTAATGGCGCGACCGGAGTTCGAACTCACTTACGATGATGTCACTGTCCACCACATTAACCACTACACCACAGAGACTCTCTCTTCTTGTAGAACAGTATGCAACAATAATGAATATAATTAAATGTCATTTATTAATGTTACATAGCCATACATGAATACGTGAAATGTACATAGAATGTTCATAGCTCATATATAAATAACATAGGAATCCCGAAACACAAAAAAACACTTACGACTCCTTTTTTCAGGTACGAAACCTTTTATTACCTTTTGAGTTCAAAGGCCTTTCGTCATAAGGAGAAAGAGGCACAATCTTTCTATGACGACTTTTCCATCTGCCCCCCTCCACGTGCGGCACCTGCCACAAGACCTCGGCGAGCCCCGAAAGTCAACCGTCTTTCTCGGACGCTAAAATTCAACTGACTGACTTTTCTCAAATCTCAGCCCACGCTTCCTGTGCGTGACGTTACTCACATCCCTGGTCATATCCCCTATCTGGGATTTTTATTGCGACATCTCTGAATGACACGTCCGCTCCGCACGCGCGTGAACACCTGCGCTCATGTTTGCACGTAACGAACCCATGCACTGACCCGAAAGGTTCTCAGCCTAACTAAACCTAAAGGCAAGATATATAAAACGAAATCCCTCGGCCATTATATTACATTAATATTCTCCTGAATTGAGACCAAAAATTAACTCGCATAAATCTATGTTGAGCGTTTAAAAGTTTTTCCATGGCAACATATCAAAAATTTTGGTAACAGTATTTTGATAATTTAGAATTTTGCAATCTTTTTCGATTTTATAATTTATAATATTCTACCAAAATTATTTAAGTGTGCACTTATGTATAAACAACACGATATATATGTGTGTGAATATGTACGTATTTATTACCTAGTTTCATATACGAATAAATGATTTGAGATTTTAATATTTGTTTCACAAAAAGAAACAGCTAAACAGAAGCGTATGCCATAAATAATAAAAGTCTGTAAAAATAAGTGAATAAATAAATAAATAAATACATTTTATACACCCTAATAATTTATTACTAACTAATTTTTTTTCTGAATATTTATTTTTTATTTATTGCCCAAAGTTTTTGCCCAAATGGATCGGCCGTGGAAAGTGATAAAAATATAACCAAACAAATTCTACACATTGGAATCCTAATGTCTAAAATGTTTCTTGCTACTTGATATATGTTTTTTCACCATAGAAATGAAGCTTAATGGATTAAGTGCGAGGAATGTACATTTGAATTGTTGAATCGTAGCAATATTTTAGGATTTCAGTGATCTTTTACATTAAATTAGGAGCACAATGTCTGGATTCTGTTTGCATAAAGCAGATTTTAATCCATACTGCCGGCGATGTTTATACATATTAACAATTTGCAGATATAAAATTGCAGTTGTTTTATTTGCTATTTTATGGTTCAAACTTTCTTGATGATTTAGAATCTGATTTTATTAGGCCTTATAATCTTCATAAATCTTAATGTAATACTTACACATAATATGAATAATATATTAAATTGATTCCAAATCAGCCAACTTACCTTACAAGAAATGCAATGATAAGGACACGTTATAAATAATAGCAGGTTGGACTTTATTCCCTACAGTTCTTCTTACAAGTGTCATAAATGTTTTACTGCTTTTTTTTATCGGGACATGTTTGTCCGATATCTTATTCAGCCTTCACGTTAACTTACAATAATGAATGAAGAATTACTATAGATTTTAATGTCTTATTTTAAAGAGAAGATCCTTTTTAGCATCAAAGACATTTACATCTCGTAGGTACTTTTATTAATCCTATTGGCTCTGTTTCAATTTTTTCTGAAAAGATAAATCCTATTTGCAAAAAACATTCTTAGAGCAGTTCTAGCTTTTTAAAATGCGTCTGAGTGGCCAAAACGTTAATATTCATAACATCACTATCGCAAGATAATAGCAAGTGTTGGTTATGTAGTGAGAGAATTGATAAAACCACAAAATAATCGAATGCAAGAAACTGACACAAAAGAAATAAAAGAGTAGGTATGACTGGGTAGGAAAGGTGAGCAACTGGGAATTCAGCCAAAGCTTAAAACTTGGCTATGCTGAAAAAGTATATACCAGGTGAATTCAGTAAGTTTCCAGACTTTTTTCGTATGGGCATTTAAAATTGTCGTAGACTCTTGATAATTCAGTATGTTATTGCTATACATCTTATGAGATGACTGGCCAATTCTTATGATTGCAGCGGCAATTGGAATACACCCTACTAAAGCCTGATTGTCACAGCTGGTGAATTTCAAAAATACAATCTGGACGTGAGGACACTATATGCAATAAAATTCTGTTTTAAACTTGAAAAAAATGATGCCACAGAAACCTATGGAATGCTTGAGACTGCTTTTCGACCTCCTTGAATGAATCGAGCATCAGTTTTTGAGTGGCATAAGAGATTCAAGGAAGGCAGGGAGTTTGTGAGGGATGATAAGAGGTGTGGCAGGAGTAAGGAAGTCAATACACCAGAGTTGATTGGCCAAAGGGTTAGGGTTAAGGTTACTATGTTGAGGTTTTAAGGGAGTTCAGGAAGAGATTCCGTCGGAAAAGGCCAGCACTCTTCAAATCGGGTCAGTGGCATTTCCAGCTGGACAATTCACCAGTCCACGACTCCATCCTTTTCACAGACTATTTGACTAAGATGAGCATCAAGATATTTCCTCACCCTCCCTATAGTCCAGACCTTGCTCCCTGTGACTTTTGGTTATTCGCTAAGCTCATAGGCTGTCTTTATGAGACAATTGAGGAGATGAAAGAGGCTGTGACGAAGGTCATTGACACGCTTACACAAGAGAATTTCCATGGAGCTTTCGAGAAGTTGTTGGAACGATACAACAAGTGCACTGCAGCCGGAGGAGATTACTTCGAAGGGGACTAGAGTTTCATGTGTGTTCTTTCAATAAAAGTGCCCATACGAAAAAAGTCTGGAAACTTACCGTATGCACCTCGTCTGCCCAAACCAGAATCACTCCTTAAAAATAAGACGCATAAAATTCTCTGTGACTTTTATATAGAAACAGATGCCTCAAAGCCAACCAGAAGACCAGACACAGTTTTAATTAACAAGAAGAAAAGAACTTTTCATCAAGAGAATCTTTCCGTTTCAGTTAACCACTGATTAAAATAAAAGAGAGTAAAAAATAAAGAAATACTTTGATCTGAAAAAAAAAACAGTGGAACGTGAAAGTGACGTTTATACCTATTATAATTGGTGCTCTTGCTACAGCCACCAAAGGATTCATAAAAGGACTGGAGGACTTGGAAATAAGAGGATGAGTGGAAACCATCCAAACTTCTTATTAAGATCGGCCAGAATACTGAGAAGAGTCCTGGAGACATAAGGAGACTTGATGTCACTTAAACTTCAGAGAAAGACCATCAGCTGATACTGAAGTGAAAAACTCTCATAGAGTAAATAATACCACAGCATTGTTAAAATTGGCACGAATGCTCAGAAGAATACTCCAGCATAAAAATCTGGGAAACACCCTCCATTTGTTTGTTAAAATTGAATGAGAAATCTTTGGTTAAACTCAAGTTCAACCGTCAGTTCGTGCGGTAACTTCATGAAGAAAAGAATCCAAACGGTATTATGAGGCCCCTTCTCCAGCAATTTTATTTTTACAGTCAAAGGGTCGAAAAATACTTTTTTTAGAGATGGCTCAACGGAGCTTATTTTGCTCATCAAAGTCCCACAAATAAATTGGCAAATAAATTGGATCACTAAACTAGAAGTACTTTGGACACTAGCATATGTAGGGCGTGGGGTTAGTTACTCATAGTAGCAAAGAGCTCCTCAGCTGTCCAAAAAACCGAAGGGGTTAGTATGAATTCACAGTAGCAGCCAGACATGAGGTCATCTTATCAATCAAGTCAGTGAGATACTTACTGTAGCAGAAACAGCAGCAATTTGAACACATGTGTTTCGTAGCATTTGGCCATGTAATGCAGTGTACTTGCTATAGAAGTTCCAACTCGGAACGGAATAAAGAATAGAAGTTGACATATACATAAGAAAAAACTATTCTTCAGCAGTGACAAGCAGTATCAGTCGACGGAGACGAAGAACAAAAGTTCACATATACCTACGAAGGTAGTCTTCTTCGTCAGTAGCAAGAAAAAGTGCTTGCTTAAGAAGACAAATGACTCTTCTGGTGGAGTCAAAATACCGCAACAAAAATACTTCTTCGTCATCATCTACTTTGAACAACACTGATAGAATTTAACCCTAACATAGACACCTATTATTCCTTAAGTCAACATGGAACTGGCCTTCTACAAATCTCAAATTGTAATTCGGCACTCAACGGAAATATTTGAGCAAGCTTATTTCTGTTATTCTCTTATTTCTAAGAACACTTTTCTTCTTTTTTACTTGACATATATTTTATTGTGACCCATGTTTTCATACTTTGTATTTTTTGATAAACAAATTCCTTGTCTATTTCAAATTGCACCCCGATTTTGAGTCGGATTTGTTTGTGTGCCTAAAAGCACCGTTGTTCAGTTTTACAATTCTTCATATAGTTTTTGTACTTGGCCCAAAAAGAGTTATATATGTATTAATAGATTTATGTATTATAGGATACACATTTTTTTCTAGTCTTAAAATAAGCAATAAAAACATACTTAAGAACATTCTAGAAATTTAGGATCAAAACCGTATTAGCATTTAAATTACATTTTTATATTTTTCAACTAACCAGCTAAAACCATAGAATAGAACATTCTAGAAAATTAGGATCGGAAGTGAACTAACAGAAAATATTTAGGCTCGAAAATAAAATAGTAAAATACAAATCTGATTGGTCAATAAATGTCTACGCGCCAAAATTTTAGGACGATTCTTTGATCCACCTGTAGGATATAAATAACGCAGAGTTAAGGAGCCATAGACACAAGACACAAGCTTACACACAAACGAAGACACAGATGAAGACAAGCCACTAAGCCAGTAAAGCAGTAGCCGATACATTCCGATAAATTCCTTTCCTTCCTCAACTAAAGTTCATGAACTCTCTTCAAATGGCCGAGAATTATATTCAAAAGAAAAACCCCACAAAACTCTTTCATCAACGCGACACGCTGTCGCCACAATCATAAAATCCGCTATAAACTTAATGTAAGTAAGAACGACTTATTTACGGACTTCGTTAACATGAACATACACACATCTTTAAACAAATTTATTCTCTTCTTGTCAAACTTTATTTTCCAAAAGGCCATTTACTCATCATGTATTTTATTTGTTTTCATATTCTGTTATATGCTTATTTAATTGTTTGTTGTTTAATGTTCGTTGTGTTCTATTCCATTTTTTTTTTTTTTTTGCGCGATTGTAAAGTTTTGTGTTGTAATTGTGGTGGGAATAATTTAGAGAGCAATCTACTGAAATAACCAAATTACATACTCCCCCCCCCACACACACACAGTATAAAATCAATTTTTGTTGGAGACCTGAGAAAACTTGCTGTCACTTAGACTCCAATGGAAGACTACAAATTAAAATGGTGGGAAAACTTACAAGAAGTGAAATAATAATTTGAAACAATATACCAATCTTCACACCAAGTTTAACTGGAAATTCTTTACTCAAGTCTGAATGATAACATGTCACTCCATGTCTCTAGAATTCTTCAAATAATTCTAATTGATTTTTAAAGTTTTCTATTCTCTATTCTTTCTCGATTCAAATTCATTGTTTATTTTAGGTGCAATAGTTTCTTTAAAGATTTTTGCAGCCAGTTATGTATTTCAGTATTCCTATCTATTATGAATAATTTGCATGCACATTGGCCTTGTGGTTAGAGTGTTCGACAATGGCCCGGTAGACCGGCGTTCAATTCCAGGTCGACTCATCCCAAAGACTCAAAAATGCTACTTGATACCATCTTGCTAAACACTTAGCATTATAAGGTACGTATCAAGGGTAAAGTGGAGTAATCCAGGGAAAGGAGTAGTGCCCTTCCCTACACTCCCGTGTTGTAGCTATTGAAAAGGGAACCTTCTGGTCGCCCTCGCCTACGATCGCCAACTTTATTTACTTACAGGTTTTCAAGTAACTAATATTAATAATAATAATGATAATAATTTTCTTTTATGAGCAATTATCGCTACAATCCTTAATACAAATAATTTACAGTTATAGGATATCAAGTATCCCTATCGGATGCGAATAATTTCTAAAAAGATCTATTTGAACCATAGATAAGACCTGAACATGTACAACCATTTCGGGTCAGAGTGGAGCTAGAAATAATAACAATGAAGGTGTACCCCACACACCTCAGCGTTCCAGAACAGCAGCATTATTATTAGATACCGGTTTGTGTCATACCTATGACATCCCTTTTGGGGGAAGCATACACATCTTCAAGGGAGGCAATCAGCGTATTCGAAGCCCAACTAATTGAGTGACTGAGAAATGATGGCATAAGTATTGAATTAGATAGACATGGCTTGAATATAAAATGTTTAATATCACGATTAAGTGAAACAACCGATAAAGAAAAGGGCTTGTTGATTGATTTACAGATTGACGAAAGGAAAACCCACAAGATTATGGATAACAGAGGAGACAGAGTTAAATAAAGACAATGATTGAATCTTATTCATAAGGAAGAATGGATGATGGCAGAAGATATTAAGCCTTGAATTACGAAGAAATTAAGATTGCTCCATGATAATGTTATGATAATATTATTATAATTTGATAAGAATTCTAAAATTCAAAAATATAGACCATAGAACAGGGGAGTTGACGACGATGCATAAGGTCTTACGCCCGAGAAATGATATTGACAGATTTTATGTAACAGGGAGGAAAAGGACCCGACATTAAATCAAGAAAATAAACAAGAAGAATACACAAAAGGTGTGTATTGCTTCTAGGTCTGAGGAAAAGATTAAAATTTTTCATATAACCAATGATCTGAAACAGTAATAGTTACAGGAAGACTTGGAGCAAAGAATATTACATATATGAAATAAAAAGAATGTAAAATAGTTTTAGATGAATTAAAAGTGAATGTAGTTAAGATGAAGCGACATAATAAAATTGAATAGTATAGAGAGAATAGATTGGTTAAAACTCTTGAAATTGTGTTTTATAAAGGAATTCCCGTGGTGTAATGGTTACCGTCCTAGGAAATGGACACGGCGACACGAGTTCAAATCCTGGAAGAGACTAATTGCATTTCACATAGCACTAATACCCTTGGGAAAGGTATGAATCCAATTATTCTCCCTCCAGCTATGGGTAAATAGTAGGACAGACTAGGTTCTTCAGCTTTGGTGAAGCAACTAGTCTAGGAGAAGGAAAACTCTGAATTCAAACCTGTTAAACCTCGCTTAAAAATTGACCGTGTGTCACATCCTGCCCGAGCGGAGGGATTGGTAAATAGGATATGATAAAGGAATGAAAAAAAAAAACAAATATGTGATAAAAACGGTGCTAATAAATTTTGGAGTGAAATGTGGATTAGAATAATAATGCGGAGAAGAGAGTTGATACGAAAACAAGAGAATGTCAAAGGTACGAGGATCATTCAATAAGTTTCCTGACTTTTTTCCTATGGGCACTTTTATTGATAGTACACACATGAAACTATAGTCCCCTTCGAAGTAATCTCCTCCGGCTGCAATGCACTTCTTGTACCGTTCCAACAACTTCTGGAAGACCTCATGGACATCCTCTTGTGTGAGCGTGTCAATGACCTTCGTCACAGTCTCTTTCATCTCCTCAATTGTCTCATAACGACAGCCTCTGAGCTTAGGGAATAACCAAAAGTCACAGGGAGCAAGGTTTGAACTATAGGGAGGCTGACAATGTGAGAGGACTACTACGTTAAGACATAACAGAGGTGAGCTGAATTGAAATAAAGTTAAGAGAAACAAAAGGAAGTAAGTATGAACAAAAAGATATTTCAAGTAAAATACCAATTAGGTTTCCAACAATGAATCAAATAGAACTTTGTGATCATTTGCTCTAGTTTAAACCATTTAACTGAATACAAACAAATAATTAATACTAGATTGAATTATTTGTATTACATAACAATTTTTTAAACCATTGAACTTTGTACAAATAGAAGTATTAGTGTTAGAGAGCAATACGTTAACTGTGTGCAAGCAAATGAGCTATAGTTCATTTAAAAATAAAGTTACCTACAAACTATTCACAGGAACCTTCACGGAACTTCGAACTACGTCCTTTATTTGAATTCACGGGGGTCGCCTGTTCTGTTCGCCATAACCGGGTACAAGTGTTAAGCATTCCTGTATTGTTACTCACCTGCAGTCAGGATTGAATCTGCAACGACCAGATGATTGTCTCTTTAGAAGCTTAGGGAATCGGCGCCTATAACCGTTACGCCATGTGTCTTGCTGGACAATTCCGAGTAAATTTTTGGGACTTATAAACTTAATGTTCTTACTTGACTAGAATTACTACTATTATGTATGATTTTTTTTACCTGTACTCATATTCAGATTTTTTAAACAATACAGGAATACTTAACACTTGTACCCAATTATGGCTAACGGAATTAGAACAGGCGACCCCCGTGGATTTAATAAAGCACGTAGTTCGAAGTTCTGTGAAGGTTCCCGAGTTCGACAAACACCGGAAGAAGGCCGGAGGACATATCGGCCGAAACGTTGTGGAAATAACAATAAAGATGAAGACAATAGTCCGAAAAAAAATATCAACAAGCTTCGTCTCAGAAATTTGACAACTAAACTTTATGACACATTAGCCACTACGTAATGAATCGGGAGGATTTCTTAGACATCTATCACGCAGTACCTTCTACTTTTTTTTGTTTGAGGACAAAAACTTGTTACACAATCGTTTTTCTTTTTCGCAAATCCATTTAGTTAGCATCTGATGGCTACAGTTTTGTGTGGAAGTAGTATATATATTAGACGCAGACGAATCGCATTTATAATGTTAGTTATAATTGTCTATATGTCTATTATATAAACATAACAATCATATATATATATATATATATATATATATATATATATATATATATATATATATATCGTGTTTTGTCATTATTTATATATCAGTCTCAGCATTTTCTCTCGCAATATATATTTTATATATCTGTGTAACTGTTAATCTCTGTTTATTCTAATCTTTCTCTTTCTCATCTCTTTTTTTATCTATCTATCTATCTATCTATCTATCTATCGTTTTTCCCTTTCGGCTATATTATTCAGTGCATTTTTCTCTTTCTTTCTTTCTTTCTTTCTTTCTTTCTTTCTTTCTTTCTTTCTTACAGTATACTTCTCTGCACTTCACTCTCTCTCTATCTTTCCCAGTTTACGCTCTTCTTTCTTTCTTTCTTTCTTTCTTTCTTTCTTTCACCTGGAAATGTCATTATCTGCACCTTTCTCTCTCTCTCTCTCTCTCTCTCTCTCTCTCTCTCTCTCTCTCTGTGTGTTACTTAATATGTGGATGCTTACAAAATAACTGAAAATGTAAATCAGATGCTAATGATAAAAAAGCTACTCACCAAATCTTTGTCTCGGAATAGAAAATAAAATTTGAAACCGAATATTCTACACTCGTTTCGTTTTCAGAAAACGCTTAACATAACAATTACAAATACGAGGGGCATACGATAAGTTTCCAGACTTTTTTCGTAGGGGCATTTAAAATTGTCGTAGACTCTTGAAAATTCAGTACGTTATTGCTATACATCTTATGAGATGATTGACCAATTGCTTTGATTTCAGGTTAAAAATGAACAGCTACAGCAGCGATTGGAATACACCCTACTAAAGCCTGATTGTCACTGCTGGGGAATTTCAAAAATGCAATCAGACACTTTAAATGAACGATATGCAATAAAATTCTGTTTTAAACTTGAAAAAAATGCCACAGAAACGTATGGAATGCTTCCGACTGCTTTTGGAGCAACTAGCATGAATCGAGCATCAGTTTTTGAGTGGCATAAGAGATTCAAGGAAGGCAGGGAGTCTGTGAGGGATGATGAGAGGTATGGTAGGAGTAAGGAAGTCAATACACCAGAGTTGATTGGCCAAAGAGTTAGGGTTAGGGTTAAGGTTACTATGTTGAGGTTTTAAGGGAGTTCAGGAAGAGATTCCGTCGGAAAAGGCCAGCACTCTTCAAATCGGATCAGTGGCATTTCCTTCTGGATAATTCACCAGTCCACAACTCCATCCTTGTCACAGACTATTTGACAAGGATGGGCATCAACACAGTTGCTCACCTTCCCTATAGTCCAGACCTTGCTCCCTGTGACTTTTGGGTATTCCCTAAGCTCATAGACTGTCGTTATGAGACAATTGAGGAGATGAAAGAGGCTGCGACGAAGGTCATTGACACGCTCACACAAGAGGACTTCCATGAGGCCTTCCAAAAGTTATTGAAACGTTACAAGTATATTGCAGCCGGAGGAGATTACTTCGAAGGGGACTAGAGTTTCATGTGTGTACTCTCAATAAAAGTGCCCATACGAAAAAAGTCTGGAAACTTATCGTATGCACCTCGTAAAAAAAGAACATTTTATTCTTCTATTATTAGATCTCTATTTTTCATTTTTATCAAACTCCATTGATGTTGTATTTTTATTCATAATTTTGCGCATACTTTCACTTTGATTCGTTTAATTTTGCTTTGCAAACCATAACGAATGTCTGCAATTTTGTCAAGTGCACGTAGACAACTTGTTCCATTAATTTTCACTCTACAGACCACCTTCCACTCGGAACAGTTTTCAACCCTCGTCGACCCAACGTTCTCAATAAAAGGGCACGTGTTTTGCACGTGGTTCTCCTAACCACTATATTTCATTAATAAGGCAAGAAACGTACAGGAGTCACAGTAAGCGAATAAATCTTTTCTCGTATTTATTGCTTTTCGCAACGGCGAGAGTTGTTGCTCGAAATTTCAAATTCTTTCAGGTGAACCTCACTGAACCCAACTGCTGTTTGTTGATTGGTGTCTCTATACAGGCGTATCGTTCTTTCTTGAAGTAAATCAATAGAAAGGAACGCCAGAAGTATTCATTTGAATTGAGAAAATGAAACTGTACGTACTGTAACGGTTATAATAACCCTACATTGTTCCTTGGAATACATTTCTGTCTGAGTATAAAAGAAAATGTCACTTGAAGACAGAATGATGCAGTGGCTACTAAAATAACAATAAAGAATATTAAGTACCAATGAATAGGTTTTGGTGCTTTTAGTTTACAAAGGGAATAGAAAATAAGTCGTGTTGAATTACAACAAATAACGAATCTCTTTACAGTTGAATTTTGTGTACTGTTGTTTGTGTACAGTAATTTACAAACTTGAGACAATTTTAGCCATAGGTTCAATTCCCTAATCTCTAAAATCGTTAAAATTAATCAATCAATCATATAAATTAGATACCTAGTCATCAACTATGGAGGTTTTGAAAATGTGTCGAAATGTAAAAAGGAACAATTTTTTTTTTGTTGTCCACTTTTAATTGGATTGTTTTAAAAAATGATTGTGTTTTTGTTTTGCTTTATTTTTGTCTTTGTTTTCTTTTTTTGTTGTGGTTGTTGTTTTTTATTATTGTAAAAAAATTATAAACCTTTTTATTTTATTTTGTTGTTATAAAAGTTGTTTTTAGGAGGTTGTTACAGTTTTTTTTTTGTGCTTTTGGGGAGGGGCTTTTTTTTATGTGTGTTCTCACACAACAGAAACGAAACGTTTTTAGATTAAAAGGAAAAGAGGAAAAATGTAAGTGGGTTAGATTATTTGGTTTAATGGCATGTCAAACCTTGTTGGTTATTTAATTCCAAGCCTGTTTATACATGATTTGTAAGGGAATAGTTTGCAGGTAACATATTTAAACGAGTCAAATCTCATTTGTTTGCATACAGATTAAATTGTTTCAAGTATTACTATTTATTATTTGCAAACAGTGAAATTGTTCCAAGAATTGCTAACAAATAATTCAATTTAATATTAATTAGTTCAAAGGCTTCGGGTATAGTGATTAAACTGTACTATTTGAGCCATAGATGGGATCCTAACAAGTACTACCACTCCAGTTCAAAGTGCTCTTGGGGAATTATGGCAATTAAGGGTTATTCTACATTCTCCAAAACACCAGGATTAGAGCCTCCTCATCAGATGTCTCAGTGTTATATTCAGGACACTAGTTGGGATAGGGTCTTTTCCCTCTACAGAGATGCAGTAAACGTCTAGAAGCAAAGAGAAAAAAGGCCAAAACTTGTAGTGTATTATTCTTTTACTTCTTCTAAAGTTTTTCACATCAACGTTAGCTGATGGGCTTTTACTGGAGTTTGAATGACAGTAAGTCTCCTCAAGTCTCCAGGACTCTTCTCAGTATTCCTGTTGATCTTAATAATACTGTCGTTTGGATGGTCTCCACTTGTCCTCTTATTTCCAAGTTTTCTAGTCTCTTTACTAATCCTTTGGGCATTATCCCTGGTGCACCAAACACAATTGGTATCACCGTCACCTTTGTGTTCCATAGCTTATAAGTTCTCTACCAAGGTCTTGGCACTTATCTCTCTTGTCGCTTTCTTTTATTTTCACTCTGTGGTCTGCCGTAACGGCAAAGTCAACTATTCGGCAGGTTCTGTTTTTTTTGTTTTTTTGTTGACAATCACTAGGACTGGTCGACTGGCCGAGATTAAGTGATCCGTTTGTATCTCAAAATCCCAGAGAAGTTTGTGCATCTCGTTCTCTAAGACAGATTCAGGGTTGTGCATATACCACTTCTTGCACAGTTCCCAGTGGATCACTTTTCCTACCCAGTCGTTTCTAGTCTTTTACCCTTTTTACGCTAATTTGTTGCATTGGCTTTTATATGATTGATCGTTTCATCTCTATAACCAAATAACCTACACTTGCTATATTGTTGCATCTAGTCTATTTTTGCTCTAACGTTCTTCATCCTGATAGAACTGTTTTGTGTCGCTATTAGAAGAGATTGAGTTTCTCTCTTCGGGTTTCTGTTTCATTGCTATGTCCAAGTGTTCTCGTGTGAGATTTCGCTTAGTTTTTGCTTGAAATATCCATACAATTGTTTTTTTTTTTTTTTTTTCCATTTTGGTATTCGAGTTATTGTTATTTTGTTGATTTTTATGTTGTTAGCGTCGTTCCTAGTCGCAGTAATCAGTCTTTCATTGTTCTTTATTTATCTATTTTTCGAGACTCCGAGACGTCTTAAATATTTATTGACACTATCTTCAACGCTGGCGAGTTGTCCTCTTCCTTCCTTTTTTAACACACATATTTTATCTATATTATCTGTCGGATGTAAAGTCTTATGCATCGTCATGAGTGTTTTTGTTTTCTAGTCCCGAGTATCTTATGAGCCCAGTTGTTTATCACTTTAGTGAGATTTCTGCTATATTCTTTGCTTTCCAGTAGTTTTCTCGTTCTTCACAGGTATTCTTTTTTAATTTTTTTCTTTCATCTCTGCATGTTTGATGGTGTCCACTTCCAATATTCCCTAATATTTGGAGATTTCCTTTTCTCCGAGTGTTCTGGTTTTTTCTTCATTTGCTAATTCTATCCCTTCCATCATGCGTCCTTTCTCGCAACTCATTTTAAGTATGGCACATTTTTCCGTGATAAATTCCATTCCTCTGTCCTGACTGTAGATTCTGACTGTCTGTATTAGGGTTTCCAATTCTTTTTGATTATTTGCAAACAGTTTGATGTCGTCCATGTATATTAGATGTTTGATCTTTCCCTGCGATTTATGAAGTTTGTATCCGCCTTGGCATTTCCAATGTATGTGATTGAGTTGCATCATTGCAATCACAAATTGTAATGGTGATAGCGAATCTCCCTGGAAGATTTCTCTCAGGATTTTCACCTCAACAAAGCTTTTTACTCCTGCTGTCAAATCCACTTTCCAATTTTTACATGATTTTCTCGATAAACCTTATGTCTAATAAATCTTCTAACGATATCTCGACACGGAAATTGCATGAAAAGCTCACTTATTATTATTATTATTATTATTTACTCCTTTAGAGTTTTTCTCATCAGTGTTAGCTGATGGTTTTTCACTGGAGTTTGAGTGACAACAAGTCTCCTCAAGTCTCCAGGACTCGTCTCAGGATTCTGGCCGTTCTCAGCAATGCTGTCATTTGGATAGTCTCTACCCGTCCGCCAACTTCCAAGTCCACCAGGCCTTTTAATAATCCTTTAGTTATTGTGCCAAAAGCACCAAACACAATTAGCACAATCGTTACTTTCATGTTCCACAGCTTTTTCAATTCTCTAACAAGGTCGAGGTACTTATCCTTCTTTTCACACTCCTTCAGATTCATTCTGCGGTCCGCCGGGACAGCAAAGTCGACAATTTTGCAAATTCTCTTTTTTTTTTTTTTTTGTTGATTTTTAGAAGGTCTGGTCTTCTGGCTGGGATTAGTTAATCCGTTTGTATGTTAGAGTCCCATAAGAGTTTATGTGTGTCATTTTGTAGGACAGGTGCTGGGGTGTGCATATACCATTTGTTAGTATGGTCAAATTTAAATTTCTTGCACATTTCCCAGTGAATCACCTTGTCGTGTCTAGCCTTATACTCCTTCTGTGATAATTTGCTGCATTCACTATTACAGGACCGACATATTTCAAGTACTCAATGGAACGTAAACTTTTTTTTATTTTGTCGAGCTCAAAATATAACCTGAAAACAACAGAAAGCCATTGAAGACATTTTGAAAGAAGAGTGATATCTACTAGCCAATGATGTTATGTCCCCCTTGGTCTTATGGAAATCAAAATCTTACCAGTAAGAGATAAAGTAAGCTGCCATATTCAGGGATTCTGATGCTGAAATATAGAATAGACCCACATGAAAATGCAGTAGAGAGTCCATCTCAGCTAAGGTCATCAATGAAATAATGAATTTGATCTTTCGTTGGTACTCTTCGATTGGGTTGGTGTGCGTAGCGTACGGATTTATCTGACCTGCTGCAGCAACAGATTTTATATCAAGTCATTTTATAGTGGAGGCCACACACAAAAATAGAGAATGATGCATGACTGGATCTCTCGGCATTCCCTTCTGGGGGCACCTCAGGCACCAACCATAAATTTAGTCTTATTAAGCAAATTTTTCCTGAAGGAGACACTCTGGTACCATCAGGTATGTAGTAATTTAATACGTTTGGTTACTAAAGTCTACTGTTCTTTCCCCCATTACATTCCGTTCTATCTTTTTTTCTTTCTCTCCTTCTATCGCTTTTCTTTCTCTTTTTCTTTATTCATTTTCTCTCTTTTTTCCCCATTCCTTTCTTTTTTCTTTCTTTTTTCACTCATTCTTTCGCCTTTTCTCCTCTTGTTCTTTTTTGCTCTTTTTTCTTATCTTTTTTCTCCCTTGCTTCTTTTTTCTTTCTTTTTCTAACCTTCTCTTTCATTACTTTTTTATCTTTTCTTTTTCTTTTCTTTCTGAATTCTTTCTCTTCCTTGTTATAATCTCTTTCTTTTTTTCTTTCTTTCATACTTTCTCTTTTATTATTATTTTACTTTCCTCCAATTCCTTCTCTTTTATTTCTTTTTCATTCTCTCCTTATTTCCCTTTTATTTCTCCCCTTCTTTCTCTTCTATAACTTTTCTTCCTCTCTCTTTTCTTTCTTTTTTTTTCCTTTTTTTCTTTTTCCTTCTCTTTTCCTTCTTCTTTCTTATGTCTATTTTATTTATACGTTTAAATCTTCTTCAGGTTCTGGCATTTTAAAATCTAAATTTATGCGAAAATTGTTTTCTTGACAACTCTCTCTCTCTCTCTCTTGTTATAATTTGAATTGCAAGGACAGATCCGTTGAAAGATTCATCGAAAAAAATATCTAAAGTTTAGTGCAAGCGTTTTCAGAAGACACTGAATAAATTAAAAATTTAACAACCCTAAAGAAAAGAAAATTTTTTTCTTGGACAAGAAATTCATAGACAGGAATATTAATTTCAAGTCGCCTTCAGCAATGGAATAATTTCTAAAACAAAGGCAATAATGTTGATTATTCAAATGACAGCGTAAAAATCTGTGCACTAGCAGAACTTGCTTTAAAAAAGTGATATTGTACTTATTCGACCTTTATTAAATTTGTGTTATAGGTATATTACTAAACACATCAAAAATCAAAATTTTTGTCAAAAAAATCTTTTTTAAGTGATAGATTTTAATGGCATGTCAACTTGTCGGAGGTTACTTTAAGCCTGGAGGTTAGGGAATCATTTACATTGAATGTTTATATTTACATTTCTGTGTTGTTGTTTAAAGTGTTTTTTTTTATTATTTCGTTTTAGCAATACATTAAAATCCTCTGAGATAATTATGACTTTGTATCATACTGATCATATACATGTTATAATTTCTTATATAATTTTTTTCTCACAAGAAGAACAAAGTATAATCAATGTAGATATTTTGAAACAGACCCGGGGGTGTCCACGTGGTGTAATGGTCAAAGCGATGGACTGCCGAATCGCAATAAGCTAGTTTGTACTCCAGTCGCGCTAGTACGTTCACTTTTGGGCAAATACCCTTGGGAACGGTATGAATCCCCTTATCCTCCCAGCTATGGGTTAAATAGTACCACTGCTGTTCTTTGAGGAGAATCTCTTTGGCATTAAATAACCTACAAAGGTTGGTATGCCATTAAAATAAAGAAACCAAAATCAAACCGAAACAGATCGTTCATATTGTTTGCGTTGAAAAAACGTCGTATAATGAGAGCTAAATCTCTGCATTCTAGGAGAAAATCTTTAACATAGCAAAGTTGATTTGATTTCTTTGCTTAATGGCATATCAACCTCTGTGGGTTATTTAAAACCAAATCCCTCCTTATAAAAGACCAGTAGTGGTACAAAACCCATAGTAGAGGAAACAAGGTGGTTTGAACTTTGCCAAAAGATATTAGTCCGAAAGGGAATTTAATCGTCCAGGATATTTGACATGCTGGACACCGTGGTTTTTATTCTTGTAAAAAGAAGATATTATTCCGACTTCTCTCCAAGCAAACACTGACATGAAATAATTTCATAGTGGGAAGTGCACGCTTGAATTAAAACTCATTTGTGACTCTAAAGATACTTGGCCCAGTCGGCATTTTCCTTGAAACGTGCCAGAGAAAAATCCGGTTCTCATACTTTTTAAGTGAGGAGGCAGGTGTTGAAAAACACAACTATAATGATCTCAGTCACAACTGTAATACAATACACAAATGCAGGCGGACTCTGTTGTTTCAGGAACGAACGGTTTTATTAATTTATGACTTTTGTTCTTCGACACGAGGAGTGTGATATTTAAGATCTCTGTCGGTAGAGATCCGAAAACCCAACTACATCTTCAACGGCCCAAATCCAACTCCATGCCTCAACGGTAGAGATCTCAACTCTCTGCCCCAATGGCAGAAATTCCACTCTCTGCCTCCACCGTCCAATCTCAACTCTCAACTGACTCTTTTTCAAAATCCTCAAATTCTCAGGACCATCTCTTCTGAGCATGACGTCATCCACACTCCTGCCCCATTTCCTGTCTGTGGGTTTATTATGACAATGGTGATTTTCATATCCTTTGTGCGCGAGCGTAAACTACACCAATTGACTATACACCCGGACTCTTAACCCGAATAGTTCCAAGCCCAACCAAACTGAATGAAAAAATATAATTAACGAAAAATGATTAATATAAAAAAATCATTCCTTAATTATATAATACATGTACTGTTATGAGAGAAGGCCTCCTGTCACCAAGCGAATAATATATTACCTAAACTCACCCATTCGAAGACAACGAGTAGGCCCTCTATGACGATGCCCATAGGTATAAAGGAATGTGATTAATGCGCAATCGGGATATAGTGACTTGTTCCTTTCTGAATTTTCTGAACCATGGTTACTATTCCCATGGCATGGCTTTTATCAAAAAGATTTTATTGTGTATGTTGTTATAACAACGTTGTTCCCATTCTGTATCGAGTAATTTGTGAATTTTTGGTTTTAGGTCAGAGTATGAAATCTAAACTTTGTTGTGGCGGGGACAAATTTAAGATTTGTTGTTAGAACGTCTAAAAAGATTAGTATCACAAAAATGTATAAAAAAAAAATGTGCGTTAAATTTTTTATTTATTTAAAAAAACGAAAAATTAAGACTTTTTTCTTTGTCTCATATTGTTATATAAATGTTTCCATCGATTTTGAGGTGATTTATCAAACCTGCAAAAGGCCCCAGGTAATTGAAAGAAAGAAATGGGTTAAGACACGTCAATATGAATTTACTTGTAGTTTGTTCTCATACGTATTTGAGGTTGCTATGGAATAAGCCATTAATCAGCATACTTACTTCCTGGATGAATTGACTCCGTTGACAACAACGAGATTAGACCTGCTTTTTGAATGTTCACTTTGTGCTACTTTTACGCACTTCACTGATACAAAAGAAAATCTTTAATAAATGTTTCCCCACTATCAAAGTTTACATAAAAATGAAAGTTATTACCATCAATTTACCCGGGAAAAAATTTAGAGACGTTCCCAGACACCCTAAAATTGCCTTTCGGTATCTGCCTGACTTGTTTTCAAATATCTAGGTTCATCATCTGCCGCATCTAGTTTGAAAGGCTTGAAATATATGTTTAGAGTCTTCCAACATCAGAGAAGTTCTGACAGTGACGCCGATCAGAGGACACAACACGATATTTGCCTGCGTCCAAAGGTCATAAGTACATAATGTATTGTATATTAAGCCGATTGTCTTTCAAAAACAAATCAGAAAAAAATGATTGAGATATAAAAAAGAATATTATCTTGTATCAAGTATTTGTTTTCTTTTCTTTGTTTTAATAGCAAATCAACCGTCGTGGGTTATGCATTGCTAAAGCCAACCGCGTAGAAGAACAGTAGTGGTACTATTGAACCGATAACTGGGAAATAAGAGGGTTTACCAATTTGAAAGTGAAAGTAATAGGCCTACTGAACCATCATCAGGACCAGGAGGGCTGATATTAGCGATCTTAAGTCAACGATGGATGTTTAAAAATGCAAATCGTTGACTTAATATCGTTAATATCACCCCTCATCGTCCTGATGATGGTTCGGTAGAACCGAAACGCTATTGTGTCGACTTCTCAATAAATCTCTCCTTCCACTTGGATTACCTTATTATCAATTTTTCTCTACATATTGTCGGATTACAATCCATTATTTACTTCCATATATATATATATATATATATATATATAAGCAGGATTTGGTATCAAATAACGAACAATGGTTGATATGCCATAAAACCAAACAAAATAAAACAAAAAACATGTCAACTTGTGTATTAGATATTTGATACCTCGTTTATTTTAATTAGTTATTTCTTTTTTTAATTATTGCTTAATAAGTTTTTTTTCTTAATTGTCTGACTTTGAAAGAATAGTTAGGATCATTAGAGAAAAATCATTATCTCCAATTTGATATTCTCAAAAAGAATATCAAAGGAAATTTAAGGAAATCGTCTTGAATTTCAAAAGACACTCAGAAAAATGAGAGTGCTTTGAATTATTGAGATAGAGCTTGAGAGAGAGAGAGAGAGAGAGAGAGAGAGAGAGAGAGAGAGTGAGAGAAAAAGAGGGAAGAAGAGAAAGAGAGTAAGATGAAGGAGGAAAGAAAGATAGAGAGACTGATATAAACAGTTAATTGCAAAAAAAAAAGAAGATTCTCATTTCAGCCAATCGTACCAACAAAAAATAGTTCGCTAGATCATGAAATGAATCTAATTTGGAAAGTGGCAGACAATCGTCGGCTGGTTTTATGACATTGTTCTTCAACAAAAAGAAATTGCCTTCAGCTGAAAGAAGAAATTAGTTAACATTACCGAAAATAAATAATGAGTCCGCAATGAACAATTATCGACAAGATGCGGAATAATTAGAACTTGTAATGTGGCACTAGTATATTGATCACTCATTCGAGATTCAATCGCGAAAGAATGAATCTGGCATGAAATCTCGTATATTGTAGTCCTTAGTCTATTAATGAATATTACATCTCTCAACATAACCCTCTTCTTTGTAAGTGCACTTATTCAAGGATAAACTTTAAGGATATTGATTGAATATCATACACGGTGTTTCAGATATATTGATATCATTTCCTAATCTAATAACTTGACTAATTATTGTTTAAATGATCACAAATTTTAACAGATCGTGTAAAAATAACTCCAAATTCTGTTTAATGTTTAAACGTCTTTTATTTTCCAGTGAATGTCATTTCTATGCCAAGAAAGAAAAAAAAATTAAATAAAGAATTTTGATATCTGTCTATATTTCTGAGATGAGGTATTATGTACATTATTTACATTTTTCGGACTATTGTCCTCATCTTTGTCACCATGTTTATCACAACGTTTCGGCCGTTGTACGCTCTGGCCTTCTTTTTTGCAGGCCGCACAATCGAATACGAGTAATTTTTAAATAACTCAATTTGACTTATAAATGGAGACCAAAAAGTCATAACTACTCCTGGTCCGAGTTTTATATAACATATGACATGGATTTTCGGTTCGTTCCAAGTGACCCCGTGTGCTTTGGCAAGCTGTCAAATTTTGATTAGTAAACAACAGCGCGACCAGGGCACTCGGGTACTGTTGTATCGTCATAACCAACTATACATACACATATGTATGGAGAAACATACTCAACACAATAATGAAGACGAGCTGAGACAGTTCTTTAGAAAAATATACCTCTCACTTTATTGAAAGGGTTGTGTGTGAGAGGTGAGTTGGAGACCGAACAAAGACTGCATCATATTGACCCCCACTCTTCTGGTTATCACAGCCTTTCTTCCCCGTTCTCCTGGGCTGCTCCACCGGGGGCCTGGGGGCCCAGCCTCTGCTGGGGTATGGTCCTCATTCCAGCATCTTCTCTCCAACTGACCTGAACTTCCTGTCGCCGGGGTTATATAATAATTTGACGTCCACCTACTTCCCGCAAGCGTCACAATTTCGCACTCAATTCAACCCCTCAACAGTCAAGGTCGCCCCTGTTCCCCTGATATCTTTGACCGGATGCACCTATTATTTACACAGGTGCATTTTTCTTTTGACAGCTTGACCGAGTCGGAGGTCAATATGCAACAGAACAACAGGTGTTTAACTGGAAGGAGACCACGTGATGAGAACCACGCGGTCAGATTAAGACAGAGTGCAGAGAATCGCATTCGAGCAAGGGACACGCAGCCGATCAGAGGCGTCTCTGATGAGCTTGCAAGGAGGTGCAAGCGTTGGCACCCAATGGCTCCTGGAAGAAGATATAGGAAGAAGAGGTCCTCTCTCTGAGTATATGTCTCTCCACCCATCTCTCACACACCACAGAAACTTTAACCCTTTCGAGAATAAAGTGTGAGAGATATATATTTTATAAAGAAGTGTGTTCGTCCGTTCATTGAAGTTTGTAGATTATGTGACGGCAAATTGACTAAAATCCCAAAAACGGGACTTTATTTTCGCACGTGTGAAGACGGGGCAGGTTGGCACTTGATCCCTTATAGAATAAGTCCTCGTTCAGAGTTTTTCTCTCAGGCATATAAGAACTGGCATATTATGTGAGGGATTAATTTAGGGCTAGACTGACCACCGCTGGCAAGGGGTTCCAAATTTCACACTATCCACACACCTACCAGGCCGCTTTCCTTCCTTCCTAGACAATGGAGGTGATGAGCCTATAGGTTTTAGTCGTAATGATATTATATTGTAGTAGTCGGCAACTCCGGTTTCCCGTGTGATATTTTAGAGGAATTAATTGGACAATTCTAAGCAAGATAGCATAAGGCGAATAAAAGCTGAAAAGGAAACATGAGGTAACAAATTCGTAGAAGATACGGCAAAGAACAACTTCGACCAGGTGGTAACATTAAATATACATGAATCCTTTACTGTACAAAGAGATACACTTTCAAAGTGTCAAATATATATAATGAATTGAACAGTCCATGGACATAAATGTCTTTCTTCTTTTCTGTTCTTTCGTTTCTTCAAATTGAGAGAGAGAGAGAGAGGGTGGTATATAAAGTTTGGGTATAAAGGAGAAATGGCCCCAAAGTTACTTATCTTATTTTTCGACGGGGTTCCACAGGAGAATCTTTCTTCCTTCACGGGCTAATAGACTTTATTCTATTTTTTTACACTGGCTTGAAGAACCTGGGGTCCCTCGTGTCTCAGATATTCTTTTGTCTTCAACCCGGAATACTGGCTATGGTTCGTCTGCCCGCTACGAACCCTGCCAAACAACTAACTTTCTTATTATTTACTTCCGCTGAGGGGAGGAAGTCCCCACTTCCGTTTTGGGGTCCCAGCCAATCATTTGGCTTCTGTCTTCTTCCTGTTGGTGTCCGGCGACCTGGGTAAGGTCACCAAGTACCAACATCTGGTCTCCTCTGTGTGACCTACATTCTTTCCTAACGGTCACTCTTTGACGGCTAGATACTGTTAATTCAAACACGAGGAGTAGTAATTTTATCTCCCTCCTCCCGTGACAATTATGTTTGATTATATTTCCGCTTATATTACGGCTATACAACAAAAGTAGATGTAAAAGAAATAGAAATGAAGAAATAATCCACAATCAGAACAGGAGCCTCACCATCAGATGCAGTTTTGTGTCATACTCAGGACAATAACTTTTGGTTGTGGGAATTTATCCTTCTGTAGGGGATGCAGTCAGTGTATTTAAGCTCCGACGATAGGGTGACTTGGCAATTTTTGGTAAAAAATAAACAACACGTATTGTAAATCGGATACAAATATAGATCAAGAGGTCAAGAGGTCAAGAAGGAAAGGTAAAAAGCTAATAAAAAAGTCAGCGTTCATATCTTCGTGTTAAGCTGATAAAGAAAAACCAATCAATTGACAGAAATATTTTCCCACAAAGCAGCGATTCTTCCTTCGGGGCCGATCAGTTTGTCTGATATTGAAAAAGCGATTAACCTCTAATTTAACAAAAAAATCGGTTTATTAGATTAGAGATAAACCTCGATATCTGATGGTTGACCCCTGAAAAAAATGTTCGGTCTGAGTACCATTGGTTTGTAATTAATGCTGCCAGTGGGTCCGAGGATAGAGGTTAATGCCATTGACCATGAAAAATGATCTCTGTTAAGGAATTCATAACATATGTAACGGTATAGCCGGTCAAATGATTAATCACATCACAATATAATTCTGATTCTTTATTAGTGAAAATATTCTTAACCGTATCCTTTGCCAAAGACGTGCTTTTGTTTACAACCAAATCTAATTGGACGGAGAGGGATGCACATTACCAAATCAGCTCAAGTTGGATTCTAACGAAGCGCATGGAGCTAAAGTTAGATGCTCACAACACAAGAATGCTATTTTTTTAACTAATCCAGGATTCAGCATAAGAAAGGTGAGCAGGGCATTGCTAGAGAAGTAAAGTAACGTTCTACAATGAACTACTCCCCATGGACACACTTTAAGTAATTGTTATCGTAGTACGAAATGGATTTGTTGACCCTAGTTCAAATCTTGGACAAGACTGTTTTCCACTTCTCCCTAATAGCTTAGAAAAGCATAAATACATCTTTTCTTCTCCCCCGCCCCCAGCAATCGTTAAGTTGTGGAACAGACTCAGTTTTTTTTTAGCATTGGTTGGGTACCAGTCTAGTGAAAGAAAAACTCTGATTTCAAATGCTTTACTTCACTTGAAAATTGACTTTTTTGTCACATCCTAACCATAGTTAAGGGGTTGTATAAATAGATACGCTGCCGCAATGAGACTCTCTTTTTATACAGACAATATACATAAAGAAAAGTCGTCCAATGTTTCAATGGAAATGTTGCATCGACAATATGAAAAAATATGGATCAGATTCGATTTTCAGGAGAAAAAAAATTGGAATGAAATTGATTCTTCTCAAAGTAATGGACAATAGCGCAGTTGTTAATAATTTAGTTGCGAAAACAATGATCTTTTGAACAAGGTTAAATTAGGTTCATTGAAGTTCTTTTAACAATCTGACGAATAAAAGGGAAAAGAAGCGTACCTAGAAATGATAATTCTAATATATGAATCATTAGAATATCAGACGGTTGGACAAAAAGAACCAATGGATATTTAGGCTGAAACCTTCAAAGATCAAAACCAAATACGGTGAAAGAGTCTGGATATATAAATTGATTATAAAATTCTATTTATGTGTCGGTAATTGATTAATCATATTCGGGGGCGTTCTGGAAAGTTGCATTCTGAGAACCATCCGGGTGAACTAGGATTCAGGTAAAAAATGGGAGGTTAGTGTCGTGAAAAATCTGATTCATTTTATTCAGTTGTGTCTTTTAAATTTAGCGGAGTTAGGCAAATACATACATTTCAATTTTAAATACGATCTATTTGGCATTTTGTCGTTGTTCCTTCCGTCTTTTTTGTGGAGGGTGGGGTTGCAGTATTTGACAAAAAATAGATAGCTGATATAAAGAATCATTAAGAATATTGATGAAAATTGATTTAGTTTATGACAAATTAGAATAATTTATTACTTTGATATTTATTAGGGCATCCATTAACGACAAATACAGTAGTTTTTGTCTTGCAGCCACAACTTTCTTTCTGATGACAATTTCCAATTTTCTTATAATTTTTGTATCTTCAGATGCAGAGGTTTTTCTCTTGCAACCAAACATTCTATTTGAAAACAATTTCCAATTTTCTTATAATTTTTGTATCGTCAGACGCAGTGGTTTTTCTCTTGCAACCAAACATTCTATTTGAAAACAATTTCCAATTTTCTTATAATTTTTGTATCTTCAGATGCAGTGGTTTTTCTCTTGCAACCACAACATTCTTTTTGAAGACAATTTCATATTTTCTTATAATTTTTGTATCTTCCGATGCAGTGGTTTTTCTCTTGCAACCACAACATTCTTTTTGAAGACAATTTCCAATTTTCTTATAATTTTTGTATCTTCAGATGCAGTGATTTTTCTCTTGCAACCAAACATTCTTTTTGAAGACAATTTCAAATTTTCTTATAATTTTTGTATCGTCAGATGCAGTGGTTTTTCTCTGGCAACCACAACATTCTTTTTGAAGACAATTTCATATTTTCTTATAATTTTTGTATCTTCAGATGCAGTGGAGTTTTTTTTTTTTTTTTCGCAACCACAACATTTCTTTGAAGACAATTTCCAGTTTTCTTATCATTTGTGTATGATTTTTTTAATCTTCAGATGCAGAAGTTTTTCTTTTGCAACCACAACATTCAAAGTTAAGGAAGTTCCAGTTTTGAGGGTATTTCTGAGAATCTTTTTATAAAATTATGACTTCTAGTTATAATCGAGAGAACTTTGACTAAAATAAGCAAGAAAAATAATCACTCCTATAATGTAGCATTCATCCATTAAGGTTTTTTTTGTCCCAAACTGTACTTATGTAAACTTTATTCACAAGGAGCGGCTAAAATAGCCAAAAGAGAACAAGTAATCTTCAAGTGTTAATTTGAATATTTTGAGCATTTAAGCTATTTCTTGAATCGTATACAATTGATCATTATGAAGTATTTGGTTTAGTGAAAGGTTTGAAATATTTTTTGATGTGGTAGACGAAGCAGACATGCAGGACACTACTGGAGAAGCAGGGACGAACTCATAAGAGATGTACTCTTATGGACCCCGACACATGGCCGTGTAAAAGCATGACGACCAGCACGAACAGACATTCAGCAGCTATGTGAGGATACGGAATGTTGTCCTGAAGACCTACCTAGGGCGATGAACGATAGGGAGGAGTGGCGAGAGAGGGTCAGGGATATCCGTGCTACCAGCGCGACATGATGATGATGATGATGACTTTGCGTAGGGGATATTACATGACCAAAGTAGTTCAAGCTGTGGTAAGTAACTACGTCCTGTAGTTAGTATCGTGGTAGTTGGTGTGCTGACATATTGAACATAACTTCACTACATTGTAGAGTGATTTGAAAGCCACACAGATGAACGTGCAATGTAGTCTAAAAACGGGAACATATGCTTTAAGAGTTCGAACTGGGCCATAACACCACAGAACCAATTTGTTGTGCGAAATGTGAAGACACAGTTGATCATAGTGCATTAATCAATTGGTTCAAGAAAGTTTGCTCGTGTTTGTTGCGATTAAAAAAGAAATGAAATTAACAAAACAAATTTTAAAAAGTAACAGTTTACCCGGAGGCCTCTGACAGGCCGTGAAATCGACGCCTACCTAAAAACAGAGGTTTCCTGGCGCCAAAGAGAATTTCTTCCTCATTAAGCTTTTATCCCTTCCACTGGAAGGACACTTTTCTTTCGGCTGCTATTCGGGAGAACACGTGCTTGCAAAAGTCCCGGGGCTTAGCAGCAGGTCACCTTTCCTGCTTGTCACCGCCTCCGCTAAACACATCCACTGAACACGTGACGGCTATAAATGATTCTGTAATATATTCCAAGTTCTTGTCTGTAGACCTTGATTATTTCTAATGGTTAAGGAAAGGTTTAAAATAAAATCACAGGCCTTAGAATATGCTGACTAAATCCAATACAGAGGGAAAACCGCACCCAAAAAACGAATATACCTGAGTATGACACAAAACTACGTCTGATGGTGGAGATCTAGGGATAATGGATTACACTTTCATTTCCATTAGTCCGCTATGAGTCGGAGTCGTAATACTGGGTTATGTCCTGTCTATGGGTCAAATAGAGCTGTTGAAACATTATTCGTATTCGATAATGGGAAACTAAACAAAAACATTAATACGAACGTGCTATGAACCCGATTCCCTAATATCTAGACATAAATTAACCCTAGACAAGTTAACCTGTCGTTGAAATCAATCAATCAACGAATCAATCAATCAATTAATCAATCAACCAAATATGACTAATAATATACTGAAAATAAAAAATTTTTCATCATCTATTTTCGAATCAATAAACAAAAATTAGGCCAATTTTCACTCATTGACACCAACTTTGAAAGTCGACATATCATCAAAAAGCATCTTTTCAATTGAAGTTAAACACGATACGCTTCTAAATTTAATAAGCCCCTCTAGGAAGTTCCCTTTCTTTGAAGAGAAGGACATTTTCTGGGTAGAATCTCCGGAGATGGGCAAAGAAATGTCTCATTAACGGAGAAGGACATTAAACCAGTTCTTTTAGACGCATTTCCCTGATCGATTTGCCATATTGCTGAATTTTCGATACTGTTTTCCAGCAAATAGCTGAAAAGTTCTTATATCGGGAGTCCGGCAATTATCCAACTGTTCCATTTTCAGAGGCAGTTGAATTTGCTAGTTGTGAGGGAAGAGTAACAGATTGCCACGTCCGCCTCAGCGAGCCACGAGGGCTAGATGGTTTGCTATTGTACATATTTGGATCAATACTGATGGATGTGTACCAAGCCGTCCCAAGACATGTCACCAAGGAAATGATCACATTACAATAGAAAAGTGGGTAATATGTTAGGAGGATCTTGATGATTACAGACCCACGACTATACTAAACACAAAGTTAAAGATTTTGCCCCAGGTCTTAGCAAGCCGTTTGCGGATTGTTGCCGAGGATCTGATCGGAACTGAGCAGAACTATGCAATGAAGGAAAGATCGATTCAAAACAATTTGCACATGGTCTGCGAAATCCGAGAGTGTATCGAAGACAACACAGAAGCCTCTTTGATTAACTTGGATCTGTCTAAAGCCTTTGATCAGGTGGACCGTCGGTTCCTGACGGCTGTTTTGGAGACTGTCGGAGTACTGCAGATTGTTTGTTTGTTTTTTGTTTGTGTGTTTTTATTTAATGGCATATCAACCTTCTCGGGTTATTTAATGCCAAATCCATCTTTTTTAGAAGGACAGTAGTGGTACTGTTTAACCCATAGATAGGGGGATAAGGGGGTTCATATCTTTCCCAAGGGTATTTGTGAACGTAATAGCGCGACTGGAGTTCGAACTTGCGTACTACGATTCCACAATCAAGCGCTTTAACCATTACACCACGGGGTCACCCCCTTCGTAGATTGATTAACATTTTTTATCAACGCTCGATTTGGTTGGGCTGATCTCTATCTCTACTCTATATCCACATTTTAAAGCCACTGCTCTGAAGATTAAAAGATGAGAAGGCAAACCCGATCATCGTACTACCCTATTGTCTTCGAGCGAAAATACCCATGTTCGTCGATGAAGTGTTTGTGTCATACCATCAAATCATATAACCGCCGTGCAGCAGGGTTCAAGAAGGTATCAAGGTCGAAAATCAATATGAAAAATTGCACAGGTATATGGTTGGAGGTCTGAAGAGGTGGTTTCTTTTCACTGGATAGATTGGCCATTTCGTATCCTCAGAGTGTGATTCAATCCTGACGTCCATTTAAAAGAAACTGGTCGGAAGCACAAGCAAAAGTAGAAGCTTTGGTGAGTCCCGAGATTTGAAAACGGTTGTCATTAAAGGGCAGAGCAGAGACGTGCGCCAAGTACAGGTTCTCTCAGATCCTTTATTAGTTGTCTGCAACTCAGTTATTGACACAGGAGC
Organism: Sepioteuthis lessoniana; assembly: GCA_963585895.1. Taxonomy (NCBI): domain Eukaryota; kingdom Metazoa; phylum Mollusca; class Cephalopoda; order Myopsida; family Loliginidae; genus Sepioteuthis; species Sepioteuthis lessoniana. Next base: position 3,320,794 of record OY757915.1, on the reverse strand, counting down.
GACCCCTCTCCTTGCTGCTGTAGAAGAGAGCTAGGCCAATGGTTCATTAGCAGATCTGTTCCCAACGGCCGTTTAACGGAGGTTTGAGAATGCTAGACTTGGCAAGTTATCTATTTGCTGCGAGCTTGGCATTCTTAAGTCGATCGTTAACAAAGGATTTAGCACAGGGATGTAAATTTAGGGCTGCCTTCTTTAGGTTAAGGTCCAAACAGGAGGCCGATGGCAGAGGGAGGAATATCGGAGCACTTTTCCCGAGAAGTGTAAAGGGGACCGGTTCAGTGACTTTTCACAGCCTCGAAAATGGCCCATTTTCAGGCTTATGTCCCGAAAACATTCAGTGATCTACTTTAGAATTGAGGATTGGAGAGTAACCTAATTATTTATAATTTTATTCAGTTTCGTTTTTTCTTAGGAATTGTTTTATTTTTTTCCACTTCACTCCTCCTATTGTTGTATACTCACATGCATATACATCTACATATACACATGCATATACATGCAGAAAGAATCACAACGACACAATGATAAACAGACGAGCGAAGAATTCTTTAGAAAAATATGTACCTCTCACTTTATTGTAAGGGTTCGAAAAGGGTTACTCAGGGTATTACTGTGAGAGGGAGTTGGAGACCGAACAGAACTGCAATATATTGACCCCAACACTCAATCGGGGGTCCTGAGGGCGCCTTCGACCCGGTGTGGCTTTCCCTACCACATCTTGTCTCCGATGTCTCTGATCCCCAACGCATCAGGGGCTCCAAGGGCCCACTCCGCCGGGCTTTCTCTACCGCATCTTATCAGCAACTTCTCTGGACCCCAACTGTCTTACTTCCTGTTTTCACCGAATTATATAATAGTTCAATGCCCACTCAATCGCCCACTCAACCTTTGGAATGGCATGTTTGATCGTCATCAAGCAGAAATAACTGTCATGCAGTTCACAGGTCACTCTCTTCCGGTGCATCAGTTTATGAGTGTACCATGGGATTTTTTACCTTGTCCCATTTCATCAACCAAATCCGCCCACACGATCTCTTTCGATTACTGGCCATTGGAATGTGTCACTTCCTTCTGGCGCATCACTTTGGATTGGCATGTTTGGCCGGGTCGAAGGTCGAAATACAACACTATCATTCATATTTTAAATATCGTTAGTGTAAACAATATACTTTTTATGGAGATTTTTAGGAAGGTTGCTTTTAGAGAACATGAGATATTTTGGAGTAAGTTAGGATGGAAGGCGATCTTACGAGTGTATTTATTGTAGGTATGAATGGCTCGGTGAATGAAACAAGCAAAGATAAAGAAAAGATTATTAAATACTATCTGATAACCACTCACCTTACCTCTCCCCCAAAATCTTGGGCCACATGCTCAAATATAAATATGTTGATATTTATGTTATTTAAAATTATGCAGATAAGGCCAACAGTATTGATGATAAAAAATAGATTTCTTAATAACTGAGATTTAAATAAAAATAAAATCGCCATTATATTGGATTGTCAACGATGTACAAGTCATGTGAATTCAATTATCAGAGACGATGATTTGCCGCCAAAACATTGAGTGACAAAAAGAATGATATAACAACTTCAAAAACAACATAAAGATGAAAAGACTTGTTACAGTTGATAATAAAATAAATGGAGTAGCGAAAACAGTTTAATTCTAAAACACAATAAGCTGGTAGTCGGAATATATAATCTGTCAGTAAAGATCGTCTGCAATGAAAAAGAGAAACACAAAATCGTGTCTGCGGTACAAAACAGAAAGAGGCTCGGAAGAATTGGAGGAATTTCGTTGGAGTCTATTTTAGTGGAATATCACGAAGAATTTGTTTTGGAAAGAGATGAAAAATCTTACAATGAAAGAAACAAAATACGAACGGTTAGGTATGCAGTCGTTCAATAAAATTTGAAAAACTCCCTAAAATAAAATTAAAATACAAAAAAAAGGTCTCCAAGTACACTGCCTACGCCATATTGTCACGTCTGTCGCTAAAATGAAAGAATCAGAAAAATTCTCTTATATTTATTTGGAGGTTGTTGGGGGGGTGCGTGTGGTTTTTGATTTTCGTTGTTTTTCTTTTGTTTTGTTTTGTATTTTTGTTTTTTTCGTATGCATGTGATTGTGAGGAAAACATTTAAATGAAATATTATTTATCTGCGTTCTCTCTCTCTCTCTCTCTCTCTCTCTCTCTCTCTCTCTCTCTCTCTCTCTCTCACGCACACACTCGCTTTTTCACTTTCTCTCTCTCCCTAACGCACACACATATACACTCTCTCCCTCTAACATGGGCACGCACACATTCTCTCTCTAACTCTAATTTAAGTACACATACTCTCACTCCCTATCTATATAACACACACACACACACACTCTCTCTCTCTCTCTCTCTCTCTCTCTCTTTCTCTCTCTCTCTCTCTCCCGCTAACATGAGCACACAATCTATCTATCTTTCTATCTATATAACACACACACACACACACACACACTCTCTCTCTCTCTCTCTCTCTCTCTCTCTCTCCCACTAACATGAGCACACAATCTATCTATCTATCTATCTATCTATCTAACACACACACACTTTCAAAAACATTACTCAAATTCAGTTAGCTATCTCGGAGCGAGGCAATAGTTTGCAAACTGATTTTGCCGATTCTTACGACAAAGACTTACACTTTATTCTCTCTAAGTGCCCCATATAAGTGGCCTTGTGACAAACTAAGCTGAATTTATAGATATTTTAGGCGTCTCACTGTGTGGTAATGGCAACCAACCAGATCGGACGGTGTAATGATTTCGATCCTCTCAATCAGCCAAGTTAGCTGGAACTGTAATATACACCGAAGCCTTGGAGATTTGGGGAATGTTGAGTACTCCTTCATTGTTATTACTGCCAGGTCCACTCAGACCCGAAGTAGTAGCACCTGATGAGGTCCTATTTATGGGTCAAAGAAAATAGTTTGACAATTTAAACTAAGTGAAATCGAACGTTTGATGTTTTATTGAATTGATAGTGATACATAGCAATACTTGGAACCATTTAATTTTGTTGACTTATGCTAAGCTGAATTGTTAGAAATAGAAATGTGTGATCATTTAACTGTGCGTAAACAAATGACTGATGTTTAATAGAATTCTTATGGATACATAGCGATACTTGGATCCATTTAACTGTGTGAAAAAAAATAAGCTCAGGCTCGTTTAAAAATGTTATCAACAAAATATGTTTACAAATTATATGTGGTGCATTCAATGTTTCCAGACCTTTTTTTTTTTACAGGCATTTAATATTGTCGTAGACTCTTGAAAATTCAGTATGTTATTGCTATACATCTTATAAGATGAGTGACTGATCTTTATGATTTCAGGTTCAAATAAACAGCTACAGCAGGAATTGGAATACAGCTGGTGAATTTCAAAAATTCAATCTGGAATTTAGAAGAAGGATATGCTATAAAATTCTGTTTTAAACTTGGAAAAAAATGCCATGCGATGAAAGCTGGATCTACTTCTATGACCCAGAGACCAAGATACAGAGTTCCCAGTGGAAGCATGCTGGCTCTCGCAGACTCAAGAAGGCCAGACAGAGTAAATCCTCCTACAAACTCTGAATGATCCCTTTTTTGACAGCACTGGCATGATCTACATGCACTGGGTTCCCACTGGACATAAAGTCAACAAGGAATACTATGTTGAGATTTTAAGGGAGTTCAAGAAGAGATTCCTAGGGAAGAGGCCAGCACTCTTCAAATCGGGTCAGTGGCATTTCCAACAGGACTATACACCAGTCCACAACTCTATCCTTGTCACAGACTATTTGACCAAGATGGGCATCAAGACAGTTCCTCGGCTTCCCTATTGTCCAGACCTTGCTCCCTGTGCCTTTTGGTTATTCCCAAAGCTCAGAGACTGTCGTTATCAGACACTTGAGGAGATGAAAGAGGCTGTGAAGAAGGTCATTGACACGCTCACACAATAAGACTTCCCTGGGGCCTTCCAGGAGTTGTTGGAACGGTACAACAAGTGCATTGCTGCCGGAGGAGATTACTTCGAAGGGGACTAGAGTTGCATGTGTGTACTATCAATAAAAGTGCCCATACGAGAAAAGTCTGGAAAAATATTTAATGATCCTCGTATATATTAGATGTATATGTATATACAAGATTTGGCCTTAAATATCATACAAAGGTTGATTTCACATAATGTTATATTTTGACCTTCGACCCGGCCCAAAAATACTATTCCAAGGTAATACACCGGAAGGAAGTGACACATTCCAACGGCCAGTAATCGAAAGAGATCGCTTGGGCGGATTAAGGCTTATGATATGGGACAAGGTGAAGGTCCCATTGTGCCATTACAGTCATGCATCGGAAGAGAGTAACCTCTGAACTGCATAACAGTTATTTCCGCTTGATGACGATTAAACATTCGATTTCAAAGATCCAGTAGGCGATCGTGTGGGCGTTGAGTTATTATTTAACTCAGTTGAGTTCGGGGTGCCAAGCAGTTGCCTGTCGAATTCCAGACAGTAGAGACCAGATGTGGTAGGGAAGGCCACACCCGACCGAGGGGGTCCTCGGAAAATCCCCGATGGAGTGGACCCCAAGACCTCTGGTTGAGCATCTAAGAGAACCAGAAAGACACAACGTGACGGTCATAACAGTGGGGTCAAAATATGAAGTTTATGTTCAGTCTCCAGTATCCTCTCACATGCAACCCTTCAACAACCCTTTCGAACCCTTGCAATAAAGACAGAGAGGTAAATATATTTGTAAAGAAGTCTTCCTGCGTCTTTATCCTGCGTCGTTTCTTCCTGTGTCTTTCTTCAGGCGTTTTCCCTCATGCGTCTGTCTTTGATGTTGTGTCGTTGTGATGCATGAACGTGTAAATGACTATATAACAATAAGACCAAACCGCATCAAACCAAATCACTTTTTGTCTAGTCACCTTATACTAAACTATGGAACTTTCACTTTCACTTTCTTTCATAAAGAAAAAGTTACCGCGAATACACTGATATATGGCATTGGCTCTTATCTTATATCCAACAGAAATAGACTGAATAATCACTATTTAACAAAAGAAAAGATCTTATTCTACAATCACGATGTATATATTTCAGTACTGAGTGTGCTTTACATTGAGTAAGTGTAAAAGGTGAACAGCAAAGACTTACATACAATAGGTGGCGTTCTTAGCGTAACGGTTATCGTCGTTGGAAGTGGACTTGGCCACCAGATTTTATATTCTTAACGAGGCTTTTTTACATTTCACAATACGCTAATACTTTTAGGAAAGGTATGACTCCAACTATTCTCCCGCTGGCTATAGATAAATAGTAGGGCAAACTTTGCTCTTTAACATGGCTATGAATACCGGTCTAGAAGCAAAACTCTGAACTCAAACCAGTTATTGAATTGGAAAGGGATAACTTCCACCACGTTCTTCCAGCCCGAGACATGCTACAAAAAGATACGGCCACGAGACCAATAATGAAATATTCAAATGCGGGTTTTATGAAGCGTTACTATTGAGTTCTGAGCTTGATCTACCCTGAGTGCTCCATATTTGTGGCCTTGTAAGTTACTCTTAGTAAATATGTCATTAGGGAACTTTGTTATGAAATAACTGTTAACAAGATTATCTGACTGTTAGGATTTTGATTTGAATTGAGAGCTCAGTACTTGTTGCCTTATATCAGACGAAGTTTTCATCATCAATAATGGTTGGTATTTATTCTTAAAGATCATTACTCTCTAAGTATGTCACATGCTAATCTTACAAGCCGTTTAAAGTAAGATTCCCATTCAATGGATATATAATGCTGCAATTATTCAAATTCATTTTGTTTCCCTTTATATAAATATACTTTATTTTTGGTGTATGCTTCAGATCCAATATATTTGTTGATAGATAGATAGATAGATAGATAATGAACAGACATAGATAGATAGATAGATAGATAGATAGATAGATAGTGAACAGTCTGAGAAAGAAAGAAAGAAAGAAAGAAAGATAGATATGAACTGGTGGAGATAATGTAAAACATATTTATTTCTACTTCATAATTCCTGTGACACTTTTCCTTTCCACTTATGGTAAAAATGCCAACTTGAAGTGGGATGGGTGTGAGGTTACATGTGTGTGCTTTTTCGTAGTTTGTTGCCCTTATACATTTTTCACTTTCCATCCATTATGCTCTGACAATCTACTGTATTTCCTGCAGCCGACACTTCTTAAAGAAACTTAACGTTTCTTGCAACCCTTGAGATCAAAAATTCGATTTCCACAGGGACATCGTTAAAAACGACGAAAACATTTTACATTCAGCAAACGATAGAGATAAATGTATTTTTTTTTAATATTCTGTAACGTTTTTGAAAAAAAAGACATAAGAAACATCAACAAAATACATTGATGAATAAGTTGCTGCAAGTACATTCTGTTATATATATATATATATATATATATATATATATATATATATATATATATATATGTGTGTGTGTGTGTGTGTGTGTGTGTGTGTCCCAGTTTTTTTTCATCTAGTGATGTCCAATTCTCTTAGATGCTTCCATCAACCTCGCTTCGAGATCGAAATTAATTTCAATAAATTCTTCTTTTAGAAACGTGTCTGAATTTGCATTATATATATATATATATATATATATATATATATATATATATATATATATATATATTAACTCACTCATACAGCTGTAATTGTATTGGTTTGGTTTGGTTTGGTTTGGTTTTATGGCCCATCAACCAGTGTAGGTTATTAATTCCAATTCAATTTCATACGTATAAACAGTTCTATTTCAAGCAATTCAGTTTAGCATAAGTACACAGTTTAGTTCAATTTGATCCATAGATAGGACCTGATCAGGTGCTACCACTCCGGGATAGAATGGACCAGGAAGCGATGAAGGGGTACTCTGCATTCCTCACAGCTCCAGCATTACTGGAACCTCACCACCAGATTGTTTAGTTTCATATCTAGGACACTCGTTGGGGGGGGTCATACCCCTCTGCAGAGAAGCAGTCGGTGTATTCTACAGCTCCACCCGACAGTGCTAAACTGTTATTATAATAGATATACGTAAGTAAATCTATGCATACTTATGCCTATATATATATATGTATATATATATATTAGAGTAGTTTTGACATAGAGTCAATGATGCTTGATAACTGTCAGTTTCACGCCTATGTGTTGATCGGCCAGAATAACAGGAATAATAACAGGAAAAAATTGAAAGCCGAAAACCAAATATAGTTAAATAGATAGATTAACTAATCCCAAGGATAACATGACATAGCCGCATAGATATGTGGGCCCATCCTAAAATGATTCACAAACTTAACTGGCCTCTCCACTCCTAACATCCAACATATAGAGACACCAACTATAACCCCAAAACACTTGGTCTGATGAAAGCTTCGGTGAGAAACTGATAGTTAGAAAACCCTATTGTCTCTATGTCTACATAATCTTAATTTGAATATATATGAAGGCCGAAAAGATTTGAAGCAGTGAGAGCAACCAAATGCAGTCTTTTTGATGAATCAAAAGTTTTAGAAGTTTTTTTTTGTTTTTGTTTTTTTTTGTTTTTTGTTTTAATTTGTATCTAATGTGGCTCTGGAAGACTTGTATTTAATTTGATATATAAAACTATCTTGGTGATTAACTTGTTTCCTGATAAAAAGGATGGGGAATAAAAATTTTTGAGAGGGAACATGCGGCTGCGGCGAACCCCGGTGGAGAGCCTCTCGTCAAGGAAGCAAAGACGTAAGGCTCTGAATATAGAATTCACAACTTGGTGAAAAAAATATAGTCAATATAGTAGTCCTTCGTCAGCCTATGTCCAAATCTATCGTCTTTGTCTCTCTCTCACGCTTTCAACCAATTTTGGACCTTTCAAGTAATAAAGAGAACGAGTTATATTCTTATATTGCGTATATACATTTATGTATAAAATGTTAAGCAGATATTTGATTTATTGAGAGCTTCATGAGGAAAATAGTAATATTGGAAGACAAGGGATCAGGTCCAGAGACAAGTTGGAAAAGAGCCTTTTAACTGTCCATATACCCGTTTAGACACTTGTGCAAGTTTCTTCAACTCTAAAGGATAAGAAATCAAAATGCTACAGAATCACCAGGAATTATGACAAAATATATCTCCTGCATCTTTTTTGCAGTAACAGGCGAAAGCTCATTAAGGCAAAGTATCTATTTCATCTACTAACAATCCTACATGTACATATCTCTGACTGATTTGAAATCTCATAGGAGACACAAACATCAAAACTGAAGCGCCATCATCGATTCGAGAGTCCATCATTCATAAATAAATACAGATATGCAGATATTTCTGAAACTATATAGATAAGTAGAGAAAACCAGACGTGAAGATTAACAGAATGTGATAGATAGATAGATAGATAGATAGATATGAACAGAAGGAGATAGATAGATAGAGAGAAAGAGAGACAGACAGACAGACAGGTAGATAGAAGAGATAGATAGATATGAACAGACTGAGATAGATAGATAGATAGATAGATAGATAGATAGATAGATAGACGGAGATAGATAGATAGATAGATAGATATGAACAGACGGAGATAGATAGATAGATAGATAGATAGATAGATAGATGAAAATAGTCATCCCTTTTTTATAAACAAGTCTCCATTCAAAAACAAAAGTTTCTATAATGTTTTATTATACAAACTAAAGATTTGGTGAAACTTGCTATAAGGAGATTGTAATATTTTTCTCTGTCAAAGATCTAATCTATTAGACTTATATTCTCATGGTATTGGCCTTCTTCTTCTCTAAAATCGGAAGATCTTTTAATTTAAATATCAACAGGAGTCCCCAACATTTTCAGCCCGAGAGCAACAAAACTCTGGAAGGCCCTAGATTTTAAAAGATCAGAAAAAATATAACGCTTAAACCTTGCTAAGTGTCCCACTTTTTGTTCATCTAGTGATGTCCAATTCTCTTAGATATTTCCATCAACCTCGCTTCGAGATCGAAATTCATTTCAATAAATTCTTCTTTTAAAAATGTGTCTAAATTTGCATTTTGTAATTCAACATCAAATGGAGAAATATTTCATTCTGGAATCTTCATATTAAGAAGATCGTTGAATCGGGTTTCAAAGTCGTTTGGCAAATTTTTGATGTAGTTTATACAGAGAGATATTCACCCGCCAAAATTTTATTCACCGCCTCCCCAGAGGATTATATGGACCATTTTGAGAAGCTCTGCTTTAAAAAAATCCCTTTAGACTTTCACATTGCAAATAATGCGTTGTGAGGAGGCTCCGTGGCATAATGGGTTCTTGCTAAATTGTGGCATCGTTGTAAAATAGTTCAAACTCCAGTTGTGCTATTACGTTCAGTTTGGGCTCTTACTCTTGGAAAACATATGAACTTTCTTCTCCCCAGTTCTGTGTTGAATAGTAGCACTAGTGGTTTTGTCATTGAATAACTCATGAGGTTGATATGCCATTAAACAAAGAAACCAAACCTAACCAAAAAATGCTTTTGGGATTACCATCAGCTGCTTTGTCACAACTGACAGACCTGGATGATTCAATATTAAAAAAAAGGCTATTCTCAACACCAAGGCCACATGTTACATTGGTTCTATCAATTTCTGGTTAAGAAATCCAATGTCAGTTCATCAACAAGAAGTAACGTCCCATCATTATCATTATCATCATCTATGGCGTGCAAACCGGAAGGTTACTGGCTGGCACTCAAGTCGATAGGTCGCGCTCTGGTCAGTCGTGTTTGAACTGGGCGCGGATTTGGCCTGGTGTGGCTTGTCGACTGGTGATTTCCTTCGGCCTCAGGGAGCCATCCCCCTAGGCTTTTACCCGCTTCGGGTGGGTTGTGTTTATTGCCTGGTGCCTGAGGCGCCCCTAATAAAAGGAATGCCGACGGGGCCGTAGGTATTTTTAGAAAATGCTTAGCGCCTTCTCCCGCACTTGCCCGTTCGGTGAGGTAGGCAACAAATACAGCAGCACATATTCTTTTGAGTATCACTTGCCAACCATTCCTATCGACAATCTTACTTGTTAGGTTCTCTAGACTGTATCCGGTGTCCGCACAAACACATGAATGTAAGTTTTTGTTGATCGGTCAACACTGGAATGTCCATGTGAAGGAGATAATTGCTTTTGAGTTCGTCCTAACTTCTCCAGCTGTGCCCAGGAAAACAAGTTTTACTTATATGTATATTAACATCTATTTCAGTAGATGAGATATTGCTACCAAAGTATGTGAACCGATCTACTAATTTCAGAGGCTTGCTATTTAATGAGGAAATGGAACCCAGTAGATTTAAAATACAAGGAAGTTTAATCAAAGTCAACGAAGAGATCGATGTCTCTTGCTGTCTGTTCCAGGCTATACTGAAGAGATTCAAAATATTAGGCCACATCAAGGAGGCACAACCGATTATTGAGACAATCAACATGTATTGATACATTCCAGACAGCTCTCCTATATTCACTAAAATTTGTATAATTCTGACCTAATTTCTTTGTGTTTCTTCCTATCACGATTTTTTTTTTTCGTTAGGATACGAAATCCTATCAATCTGAAATGATCTTTATTTAGACTCGATGTAATTTCTCCTGAGCTCACTGTCCGGCAATAAAAAACATCAATCTTTACAGTCTTCGGCTTCATTTCCCCAATGATATTAGCATCTGAGCTGTTAAATCACTGTTAAATCTAGCAGAGAACTTAACATCAACTTGTTTATAATATTTCTGTATGTAAGTTTATCACGTCAAGCAACCAGGAAAAGAGACAGAGATAGACAGAGAGAGAGAGAGAGAGAGAGAGGGAGGGAGAAGAAGGATTTTAAGGCAAGAGGAATTATATATAGTTTAAGTAAAGTTGGAAATATTTCAATAGAACGCATTAAGGAAACAACAACAAAACAAATAAATGTTGATGCGTTAGGATTAAAAAAGATGGAAAGAACTGACTACAGTACCTTGTCAAGTTGAGTGTGTAATTTTGGAAGCAATATTTTTAAGGCAATGTCAATAAACATCAGATGTCTGAGGCGTTGAGAAATTCGCATTAGATTTTTATAACATTTTTTTTTTTCAATAATACATACGATCTTGGAAACTGTAAGTATAATGTATCTTCTCAGCTGACGAAAGTATACACTCCTAGAATCGGGATGCATAAAAAAGAAGACAAAGCGCGCCCTCTTTCGCTTAACTAACAACCGCCTGAAAAATGTGTCTCTATAAAAGCGTAACTTTGAAACATTGACAGAATCTATAAAATGTTTATCCCTCAGCTACAGTCCAATAAAAGCAAAGGTCTTAATCTTTATTTTAACTGCGTTGCCACAAACATGTTTCGGCATATTTCTCCCACTTTCTTTCTCAAGTATACGATCTGACTAAAAAGTAAATGTTCTCATTTTTTTTCTTTTCTCATATAGAGTCCAACAGTCTTTTAACAGAAAGAAAAGATGTACATTTGAAGCAGAAGAATAGATCGATCAGGGAGTCATCAAAACAACAAAAGGAATAAAAACAATAAACTAAGCAATTCTCGGAAAATTAAATACTTACCAGACATTGGTCATCCTGTTGGTGTGGCTCAGGATACCCTGGCTGTTTCCCCTGAAGAGCTGTAGGAACGCCAGTCCTAAAATGTTTTTCTCTGAGTATGACATGGTAGTGTGCCTGGAGGAGAGGCTCCAGTCCTGAAGATCTGAGGAGTGTGGTGTACCCCTTTATTGCCATTACAACCAGATCCACTCCGACCTTCAATGGTCGTATCTGTTAGGGTCAAATCTATGGCTCAAGTAGATCTGTTTAAAAAATATTTTTATTCGATAGGATCGAGTGTAAAAGATTCTTAAAAAAGCATCTATACAAAAATGTAAATATGAACGCGATTCCGAAAATTCTATGCATAAAATGTTCCAAGACCGTTTAATATGCCTTTAAGATCTAACAATCCTTTTACCAGAGGAGGCACGACAAACCTGATGGTTATCATCGTTGGAAATAGAATCGGTGACAAGATTTCAAATCTTAGACGAGGCTCTTTGCGTTTCACTTCGCGCAAGTGTCCCTTGGAAAGGCATGAACCCATCTGTTGCCCTTCTCCAAGCTATGATTGAAAAGTAGAAAAGACCGTGTTTTTTATCTTTCGTCTTGGAGAATAAAATTTTGAATTCAAACTAGCAGTACTCCGCAAAAAAAAAATTGACCTTGTGCCACATCCTGCTCGTGGCGGAAGATTTGGGTAAATATATGCCCCAGGTACATGTCCCAAAGGCATACCCCAAAAAGGACTGCATGTTATCCTTACGAGTCATCGATTTTCAAATATTTTGCAAACCAATAATTCAGATTGTATTTCCTTAATCAAACAAATTTTTTACTCTTTTTTATAACAAAGTTTTGATCAGTTTTTTCATTTTCCTTATCAGTATTTAAATTTTCAGATTCTTCGCTAAATGAGATGTATTGGTTTTTTCTTTCATTGGACAATTTCACAATGACTCCGTCCAGACTTAAAAACGTAATTCCCTAATTCGACTTGTCGATGTGGTTTAGAATACGCTCACTTTAATACCAGCAGAGGAGTAAAAACCCGACATAAAAAGGGTGCCTTAGGTATGATACTAAGCTGAATCTGATGGTCGAAATGTGGAGTAACACCTCATCATCCTTACTCTTAGGTCCACTTTTACCGAGCAGTAATGTCAATGAACAGGTACTCCACACTCCAGAGAGTTCCAGAAGTGGAACCTAATCACCAGATGCCGTTTAGTGTTATGACTAGGATATACCTTTGGGGGAGCGGTCTTATCTCTGAAGTGTATACAGTCAGCGTGTTGTAAGGGTCCGGTGACAGAGTGACCAAAAGCTCTTACACGAGACTTTCGATTGTAATAGCATCTCTGTATCAACTACTTTGAAAGTGATTAAAGTCAATTTTTCGAACAGTCAAGTTGTTCGTTTCAATAAAAAAAAAATAAACATGAAAAATAAGCGAAAAGAATAAAAGAAGTCTGCTACACGTATATCAAAGATGTTCTTTGTAAGTTATGCCTATATTTGACCTCTTCAGCCTAAGTACAATTCTCTTCTTTTGGCCAACACTAAGACAAAAAAATATAAATAAAAATTATTGTCTGCTTTGTTGAGTATCAAATAAAAATGTAAAATCAAATCTAAAAAATAAAGTCGAAGAAAATATCTGACAAAAGAAACTAAATCAGTTAAAACAAAAAGTGCTTCTTTCTTTTTCAAATAATAAGTCTGTGCGCGCAGTATGGAAGCGGATAATTATTTTGATCTAGACAATGGCGGACTATAGTCTGGTTAAGGGAAGAAATGACGGGAAAGTGGGAAAGTATTTCATAGTGGCTTGGGGATGTAGCGGCGTCGAACCAACACATATTAAAGCCTCCATATTTACTAATTACAGGATAACAGCAAAGACTCTGATGCTTATCGAGGATGCTGACAAAAACCGATTTTCATTTACTCTACTGAAATTCACGAATGAATACCTCAACAGACTAAGTATTCCAAATAGCTGTTTCGATGGCTGTATATATTAGCCGTATTATTGCTTATAGCTTTGACGTTGAAAGAAAATAAGAGGACGAAATGTTTTCTGTCTTGAAACAATAACATTCCGAATTTTTCATAAACTTTAAAAATTCGGTGGAGTGTACAATGTACTGACTATAGAGGGGTGAAACTCCCCAAAAAGGGAGTCCTAGGTAATATACTAAATTACATCTGATGGTGAGCCTACAGTTCTAGAAGTTTAGATAATGTGGAGTGCTCCTTTCATTTCCATTATTCCCCGGTCCATCCTGACCCCGAGTGATAGTATCTGTTAGGGTCTCATCTATGTGTCAAATTTTTTAATTAGATAAGAATATTCGATTCCACATAACTGTAAATTATTTGTGTTAAGAATAGTTACTCGAAGTAATGATTATTTTCTAAGGATTATAAATAGTTACTTGAAACCATATAACGGTGTGAAAACAAATTATTATTAAACAGAAATAATTTCTTGAAATCATACAATTATGAGCAAAGTATTTGGCTTAGATAGGAATAATTGATATCCTAAAACCGTGTGCAAATAACCCATAAGAAAGAACAACACAATAAATATGAATATAAATGTACCATAAATACGATTCCCCTACTGCTAGGCATACAATAACCCTAGATTGTTTGGCAGACCTTTAAAATTAATCAGTCAATCAACGGAGAGTTTCTGTGGCTGTGCATATTAGTCTTACGAGGTGCTTTCTATAAGTTTCCAGACTTTTTGGTACAGGCATTTAAAATTGTCGTAGACTCTTGAAAATTCACTATGTTATTGCTATACATCTTATGGGATGACCGACCAATTTTTATGATTTCAGGTTCAAATCAATTGCTACAGCAGCAATTGAAATACACCCTACTAAAGTCTGATTGTCACAGCTGGTGAATTTCAAAAATGCAATCTGGACGTGACGACACTTTAGAAGAACGATATGCAATAAAATTATGTTTTAAACTTGGAAAGAATCATGCCACAGAAACGTATGGAATGCTTGAGACTGCGTTTCGACCATCTTGCATGAACAGAGCATCAGTTCTTGAGTGGCATAAGAGATTCAAAGAAGGCAGGGAGTCTGTGAGGGATGATGAGAGGTGTGGGAGGAGTAAGGAAGTTAATACACCAGAGTTGATTGGCCAAAAAAAGAATTTCATGGATAAGGACCGTCGTGTGTTTATAGAGACAATAATTGCACAGTTTGATGTCAGTGTGGGAACTGTACACACAATTATTCACGAGGAACCGAAGATGCAGGAGATTTGCGTGAAATTTGTCCCAAAGGTGCTCCGAGAAGATCAGAAAGAAAGACATTGTCATGACAGCAGGTAGATGGTCGAGTTGATCAATTCAGATCTCGCTGTTCTTGATGCTCTGGTGACCTGCGATGAAAGCTGGATCTACCGCTATGACCCAGATACCAAGACACAGAGTTTCCAGTGGAAGCATGCTGGCTCTCCCAGACTCAAGAAGGCCAGACAGAGTAAATCCACCAACAAAACTTTTATGATCCCTTTTTTTGACAGCACTGGCATGATCTACATGCACTGGGTTCCCACTGGACAGACAATCAACAAGGAATACTATATTGAGGTTTTAAGGGAGTCCAGGAAGAGATTCCTAGGGAAGAGGCCAGCACTCTTCAAATCGGGTCAATGGCATTTCCACCAGGACAAGGCACCAGTCCACAACTCCATCATTGTCACAGACTATTTGACCAAGATGGGCATCAAGACTGTTCCTCACCCTCCCTATAGTTCAGACCTTGCTCCATGTGACTTTTGTTTATTCCTTAAGCTCAAGGAAAAACTTAGAGGCTGTCGTTATGAGACAATTGAGGAGACGAAAGAGGCTGTGACGAAGGTCATTGACACGCTCACACAAGAGGACTTCCATGGGGCCTTCTAGAAGCTGTTGGAACAGTACAACAAGTGCATTGCAGCCGAAGGAGATTACTTCAAAGGGGACAAGAATTTCATGTGTGTGCTATCAATAAAAGTGCCTATACAAAAAAGTCTGGAAACTTATTGAAGGCACCTCGTACGTTGCTGATTTCTTTGACATTTGTTATATAGCGGCATGATGAAATGAAGAAGCAGAACAGTTTAATTATTATATATAACTCTCTCTCTTTTTGTTACTCGAAAAGTCCGAAATTGACTGCAAGGGGGAGAAAGAGATAGAGACGATGGGTTTGGACATATGCTGACGAGGGACTCCTATATTGACCATATTTTTTCACCAAGTTGTGAATTCTATATTCAGAGCCTTACGTCTTTGCTTCCTTGACGGGAGGCTCTCAATCTGGGTCCGCTGGGATCAGCTGTCCCCTCCCTTGGGCACTCGCTGACCGCTTTCCGAACCACTTGACTCGCCGAATATCTGACTGACTGTTCTATCTCTGGGTACCCCTCCATATATAATTTCATAACGCCTACTTCCTTCCGCTTCGTGATTTACGTGATCAACTTCCGTCAGTTAATCCATGTGAACTGTCCTCTTGTTTACACAGCTGGAATATCCCGTTTTATAAATCCCTAATTGACAGATATGTCAAAGGTCAATAGGCAATACATTGAAGGAAAAATAAATTGGAAGAAAATAGAAAATGAAATGAATGTTTTCTCTCTTGAAACAATATCATTCTGAATGTTTTAAGGTTTCAAAAATGGCAATCACTAATCTGTATAGGAAAATCTGTTCATTTTAAATGATGTATCAGGTAAACCATTTTGAATATCTCGAAAACTCTGTTGCCATAATTTAACTTCTGCTCATATACCATTATATTTATCTTGACATGACCGTGCCTCAGAGTTTGTTTGTTGTTGCTGTTGTTTTTGTTTTTTTTTGTTGCGTTTTCCTTGTTTTTTTTTTATTTTTGGTATGTTTTTGTTTATTGTTTGTTTTTTTTCTGCTTTTTGTTTTGTTTGTTTTGCTTTGTTTATTTTTTGTTTTATTTTTATTCGTTTTGCTTTTTGTTTTTTGTTTTGTTTCTGGGGGGTATTTTGTTTTTCGTTGTCTTTGTTTTTGTTTTTAGTTTTTTGGTTTATTTTGTTTTTTGCAATGGTTTGTTTTGTTTTTTGTTTTGTTTTTGCTTTTTGTCTTTTTGTTTTGTTTTTTTCCTCCTCATCAAACATGTATTTACCTATTCTCTTCACCACAGTCTGAATGTGACACAAGGTCAATTTTAAGCGGAATATAGTTTGTTTGAATTTAGGGTTTTCCTTCTCCTTTACTGGTTGTCAAACCTATGCTAAAGGACCCGGTCTTTTGTCTTATTTACCTACAGCTAGGGGAAGAACATATGGATTTTCTTTCCCAAAAGGAATAGCGCAAAGTTAAACTCAAGCAGGCTCGTCCAGGATTTGTAATCGGATAACTAATTTCATTTCTACCGACGATAACCATTACTCAAAGCATGTCTCTCTGTTGGTATTTTGTCATCTTGTACGAAATGAAGTTGTGCTGCATACTGAAATCTGATGGCATGTTAGTTATGGATTTCTAAACAGGATATGCACTTGTGTAAACAAAGGGATAGCGGAAATGAATAAAGTGAATTAAAAACCGGAAGTAAATGTGTGGGCGTTGAAATTATATAATGACAAGAGATTCCTAGTCGATACACGGGCAAATTTGGACAGGCGATCAGCCAGGAGAAGCGGGCAGTCAAAACAAAAGCTACCTTGGGTACTGGATCTGGGTGCCAGTGGCCCCGCGTTGAGAACATCCCTTCATAGAAAAAGTAATCTTCTGAATATGTATCCAACGTGGCATCAATGATAGCAGGCCGAGTCCTTCGTATCTTTATCTCTCTGTCACTCTGTCGCTTGCAGCTATTTCGATCCTTACATGGCAATAAAGTAGAGCGATATATTTATATAAATAAATGAGTTATGAAGAAGTCAACCAATCAGAGACAAAAACAGATTTTGAGATTGTTGAAATACTTATAACCTGTGATGTTTATCAATTAACTCATAAGGCAATAGAAATACAGGTGCAGCGGTCGTGTCGATACTGCTATATGGATGCACTGCTCGGACGCTAACTAAACGGCTGGAGAAGAAGCTAGACGGCAATTACACAAGAATGTTGCGAGCAATATTGAACAAGTCCTGGCGGCAACACCCCACAAGGCACCAACTATACGGCCACCTGCCTCCCGTCACGAAAACTATCCAAGCTAGACGAATCAGTCCTGCAGGACACTGCTAGAGAAGCAGGGACGATCTCATAAGTGATGTACTCCTATGGAGCCCCACATATAGCCGGGCAAAAGCAGGACGACCAGCTCGAACATATATACAGCAGCTAAGTGAGGATACGAAATGTAGCCCTGAGGACCTGCCAGAGGCGATGAATGATAGGGAGAAGTGGCGAGAGAGGGTCAGGGATATCCGTGCTAGCGCCAGGACATGATGATGATGATGACTATCTTCTAAAACCCGATTCACAACCAGTCGCTGAGTTTGGTAAGTCCTATTGGTATATGGAAGCGTTACCAAACGAGTGAGTCAATTTGATGGATTGATTGATTAATTGATTTAAATGGTATGCCAAACCATTTAGGGTTATTTTATACCAAGAAGTTAATGAATTCTATTCATTTTTCTCGGTTGAATGGAGAATTCGTAACCATATTTACCAACCCCTCCACTCGGGTAGGATATGACACAAAGTCATTTTTTTAAGCGGAGTTTAACAGGTTTGAATTCAGAGTTTTCCTTCTAGAATAGTTGCCTCACCAACGCCGAAGAAACTAGTCTGCCCTACTATTTACCCATAGCTGGAGGGAGAATAATTGGATTCATACCTTTTCCAATGTTAGTGCTATGTGAAATGCAATCAGTCTCGTCCAGGATTTGAACTCGTGTCGCCGTGTCCATTTCCTACGACGATAACCATTACACCACGGGTACCTGGAGAATTTGTAACAGTTCTATTCGACCCATAGATGGGACTTTAACATTTATTACCAATCAATATCAGAGTGGACCCGAGAGTAATGGCAATGTAAGAAGTTTTCCACACTCCCCAGATTTCCAGAACTAGATACTTACCATCAGATGCAGTTTAGTGTCATATCCACAACACCCTTTTTCGGTGGGGGGTATTTCATCCTTCGACAGAGGATACATTCAGCGTTTTCTAAATTTAATTTTCTGCACCATGCATAATGACCATTAAAATCTATAGCAATAAAAGACAGATTTTGTGCTTGTTCAAATACTTATGACCATTATTTTCCATACTGAAATATTTCGGACAATTGAATCAGTAGAGTTTATGCGATGACCTCTGAATTTTGCCTCTGATTATAATAGAATCTCGTAAATACAATTTCGTATTTTGTAAAATCATTACCGAATAATGTCCCTTCCTTACTTTATCCAGTAAGTCTGTCTTTGAAATCTAACCCAGTGGAGAAAACATTTGTTCTTTTAAGTGTTTGTCGTGCAGACAGACGTCTTTGGAAGATATATTTGAAAAACAATAAATACCGTGCGATTTCTCTCTTTCAAAAAGGTCATAAAGATAACAATAAAAGTTGGAAAATCATATTTAATACCGAATCTTTATTTTTCTGATGCAATTAGGCTTATTGTTAGCTTGATTCGTTAACGTACCCAAGATGATCTTAAAAGTTATGGAACAACACACGTTATTATTTTGAATTATTAACATTACGTCACACATTTCGAGTTTAATATTATGATTATTATTTTCTTCTTTTCAGTGAGCTTTTCAGACCAGTGTTAGCTGATGATTTCTCACTGGAGTTTGATTGGTTTCTTTGTTTAATGGCATATCAACCTTTGTAGGTTATTTAATGCCAAAGCTATTCTCCTAGCAGAACAGTAGTGGACTATCTAACTCATAGCTGGGAGGATAAGGGGGTTCATGCCTTTTTCAAGGGTGTTTGCCCGAAAGTAAATGTAATAGTGTGACTGGAGTACGTACTCGCTTACTACGATTCCGCAGTCCGTCTCTTTTACCATTACACCTCAGGACACTCCCACTGGAGTTTGAGTAACAACAGGTCACCTCAAATCTCCAGGACTGTACTCAGTATTATTACTACTTAACTTCTGATTTCTAAGTCCTCTAGTCACTTTATCAATTATTTGAGGATTGAGTAAAATTCATCATACAATTAGTATCACCATCACCTATTTTGATCCCAATTTTCGCTTTCTTTTGATTCACACTCTATGATCTGCCTGGACGGCAAAGTCCACGATTGGATAGGTTTTCTTTCTCTTTTTCTTTTTTTTTTATACATTTTTTTTTTTTTTTTGACGATCACAAGGTCTGATCGTCAGGCCGAAATTAGGTGATCCGTTTGTATATCAAAATATCAGAGAAGTTTTTACGTAACATTCTGGGTTGTGCATATACCACTTGTTCATATGGTCAAATTTCAATTTCTTGTACAGTTCCCAGTGGATCATCTTCCCCATTCAGTCAAGACTTATACACTTTGTGCTCTAATTCACTGCATTTTGTTGATTGTATTATTGATCATTTCGTGTCTATCACTACATGACCGATAAGAACTATTTTGTTGCGCTTCATCTATTTTAGCTTTTACATAGTTTGTCCTTATGGCGTTGTTTTCTGCTGCTAGTAGAAGAGATTCAGTTTCTCTCTTATACTTTTCTTTTTTAGCAATGTCCAAGTCTTCTCGTGTGAGAGTTCCCTTGTCCGTCGCTTAAAATGTTCATACAATTGTTTTTCTCCCCATTTTTGTTTTCTAGTTATTGTTCTGTGTTATTTTTTGTCTTGTGTTCTTTGTGTTGTCTTTGGTCGCGGCAGTCAGTCACTCATTGCTTTCTTTTATGTAATCTCCCAGTCGTCTTATCGATGTATCAACGCTATCTTCTATGCTAGCGAGTCCTTATCTTCCTTTTTTCCTAGACACATGTAGTCTAAGTCTTTTCTGAAAAATAAGGCTGTCTGTATTGTCATGTGTTTACTTGTTCTCTGTTCCATTTGTTAATGTTCTTCTTTCGTTCACTTTAAGAATGTTCTCGAGTATCTTACGAAGAAGGCAGCCCAGACGTTTATCCCTTTGATGAAATTTTTATGTAGTTTAGTTTCGAGCAGTTTTCTGGTTCTTTAAAGTTACTCTTTTTAAAATTTTTTTCTTTCATCTCAACTTGTTTGATGGTATCCGCTTCAATATTCCCACGTATTTGTAAGTTTCATTTTCTCCGAGCTTTCTGATTTTTTCTTGTTTTGGTTCGTCATTTACTATTTTCCGCTTTTCTTTATTGGCAAGATACATTTTTCTACCCAAAATTCACTCCCTATACCGTCATAGTATATCATTACTTCCTAAATTAAGGTTTCTAGTTCATTTTCATTTTTGGCAAACAGTTTCATGTCGTCCGTATACATTAACTGGTTGACTTTTGCTTGCGATTTAGGAAGATTGAATCCGCCTATGCACTTCTGAAGGATATGATTGAGTGGCATCATCGCAATTACAAATGGTGATAGCGATCTCCCTGGAAGATTCCTTTTTTTTCATTTTCACCACAGCTAAGCTTTTTCCATCAACTGTCAGTTCCATTCACCAGTTTTTCATGGTTTTCTCGATAATGTTTATGAATTAGACGGATACATTGTACATCTTGAAACATTTCGTTGGATATTTTGTACATTTTGAGACACTTAGTTATCATTATTATTATTATTATTTACTCATTAAAGTTTTACACATCAGCGTTAGCTGATGGTCTTTCACTGGAGTTTGAGTGACAGCAAGTCTCCTCAAGTCTCATGATTCTTCTCAGTATTCAGGCCGTTCTCAATAATGTAGAAGTTTGGATGGTCTCCACACGTCCGCCAACTTCCAAGTCCTCCATTTCCTTTAGTAATTCTTTCGTTACTGTTCCAGACGCTCCAATTACAATTGGTATAATTGTCACCTGCATGTTCCACAGTTTTTTTCAACTCCCTAGCAAGGTCGAGGTATTTATTCTTCTTTTCACATTCTTTCAGTTTTATTCTGTAGTCAGCCGGGACAGCAAAGTCGACAATTTTTCAAGTTTTCTTCTTTTTTTTTTGCTGATTATTATTAGGTCTGGTCTTCTGGCAGAGATTAGGTGATCCGTGTGTATGTCAAAGTCCTATAGGAGTTTATTTGTGTTATTTCTAGGACAGATGCTGGGTTGTGCATATACCATTTGTTAGTATGGTCAAATTTAAATTGTTTACACATCTCCCAGTGGATCACCTTGCCGACCCTGTCATGTCTAGTCTTATACTCCTTCTGTGCTAATTTGCTGCATTTGCTTATTATGTGATTGATCGTTTCATCTCTGTCACTGCATAGCCTACATTTGTTTTGGGGTTTGTTTTTTTTTTTGTAGTGTTTTATCTATTCTCGCTTTGATATGATTGGTTTTTACGGCGTTGTTTTGTGCTTCTATTTGGAGAAATTCTGTTTCTCTCTTAAAGTTTCCTTTTCTTAGCCATGTCCAGGTTTTGTCGTGTGAGATGTTGTTTATTAGTCGTTTAAAACGCCCATAGAGTTGTTTTCTTTCTCATTCTTGTTTCCTAGTTATTATCATTCTGTTGTCCATTATCGTTCTGTTATCATTATCGTTTCTGATGCCTGTAATCAGTCTTCCATCGTGTTTTTGTACATAGTCTTCGAGTCGTTGTATCGATGCATCAACGCTGTCTTCACTGCTGGTAAGTCCTCTTCCTCCCTCTTTTCTTGATACATATACTCTGTCAACGTCGTCTCTTGGATGTAATGCCTTCTTCAGGGTCATAGGTTTTCATGTTTTTTGGTCCATTTGTTTAAGTTCATCTCTGGTCCGATTGAGAAAGGGTCTGGAATATCTAACGAGGGGTACAGCCCAGGTATTTATTCCTTTGATAAGGTTTCGGCGAGACAGTTTTGTCTCGAGTAGTTTTCTGGTTCTCCTGAGAAATTCTTTTTGAATTTTGTTTTTCATTTCCACTTGTTTGATTGTGTCAGCCTTCAAGATGCCCATGTATTTGTAGGTTTTGTTTTCTGCGAGCGTTCTAATCTTGTCTTGATTTGGTAGTTCCATTCAGTCAGTTAGATGCTGTTTGCCACTTTTCATTACAAGCATGGCACATTTTTCTATGCCAAATTCCATTCCTATGTCCTGACTGTATATCCTAACTGCGTGTATTAGAGTTTCCAGTTCTTTTTCATTTTTTGCAAATAGTTTGATGCCATCCATTTACATTAAGTGATTGATCTTTTCTTGCAATACACTAAGTTTGTATCCGGTTATGCATTTTCTGAATATGTAGTCAAGTGGCATCATGGCAATTATGAATAATAAGGGTGATAGAGCATCTCCTTGGAAAATACCTCTTTGGATCTTTGTTTCAGCTAAGCTTCTCCCTCCTGCTGTCAATTCCACTCTCCAGGTTTTTATAGTTTTCTCGATAAAGTTTATGACTTCATGTGATATTTTGTACATTTTGAGGCAGTTTATTATCCAGTTTTGCGGAACCATGTCATATGCCTTTTTGTAGTCAATCCAGGCCATACCTGTATTTTTCTGTCTGGTCTCGCTCTTATTTAGGATGTGCTGATCTATATAAAGTAACTCTGCTGTGTCTCTGGTTCTTTGCAGCATCCTTTCTGTTCATCAGGAAACAAACTGCGGCTTGTTACAAAGTAATACATTTCTTCCCTTATTTGTGCTATTAATATTTTTCATATCATCGGTATCCAAGTTATGGGTCTGTAATTGTTTGGGTCGGTTCCTTTGCTTGGGTCCTTAATGTGGTCCTTTCTTTGGTCATCCATTCGGGTACGTGTGCTCTTTGAAGGCATTTGTTCATTTCTAATGCTAGTCTGTCGTGAATGGAGGGGAATTTCTTGAACCAGCAACCGTGTATTCAATCATGGCTTGGTGTTTTCCAGTTTGATATTTTTTAGAGTCATTTTGTGTAAATCGATGTGTATTTCCGCTTTCAGGCCTTCTTTGAGTACTTCTAGTTGCCTTGTCATATTTTTATCCATTCAGCCTTTTCGTTATGTTTTTTTGGTTGCCATATTTTAGTCCAAAATCGTTGGGTTTCTTTTTCATCCAGTTGTTGGTATGTTTTAGAGTCATCTCCTTCCAATTGTTGATAGAATTTTCTTTCATTGTTTTGGAATGTCCTGTTTTGTTTACATTGTTTTACCCTTTGTCGATATTTCTTTAATCTTCCTTCTTTCGTCAGTATTTTCTGGTTTATGTCCTCAAGTTGTATTGTAAGTTTTCCGTGTTGCATTTTCTTTCTGTTCTTAATTATTCCATTATATTTCCTTTGCTTTATCATTTTGACCCATTTTCGTAGATTTTATGCGTTTCTAGTTGTAATTTCCATCCTGGTTTTGATTTTTAGTTTTGACTTTTTGAGGGGATCCCAATTTTCTTGCAAACTAATTTCGCTCCTGCATGAATTAGTTCATTTAGTTTGGTAATATTATTAGTTGATATATATGTCAGTACTTGATCCACTTTATTTGTCTCTGCCTTAAATGTTCTCCATTCAATGTTTCTTAATGGTGGTAAGGTGGTCTTTTCACTGTTTAAAATTCTCTTTAAATTTCCTAGATTTAACTTTTGTTCTTGTGATAGTATTTGTTCAGTGTTGTTTGGTTGTGCAGTGTTTGGTTGTGTGGGGTTTCCATTTTCCGAAATTGGTGGTTCATTTTGGTTGGGCTGTTTTTGTTTGTTAATATTTCATGTGTCAAATCTTGATTTGAATACAAGTGTTAACCTAAAGATTTCACGAGAAACGAAAAATCAATGTTTTAAATAAAAGACAAAGTCAACCAACCCATATATTTCTTCGAACTTCCCACACAGCAAAAGATTCGTTCGGTTATTCTGGTTCAAGCCCTCTTAGTGTTTTGGAGTTTGCGGTTTGTTCTTTTTAGATTTATATTCTAAAATATGGACATCACGTAGCATTATTGTTATTTACTCCTTTAGAGTTTTTCACATCAGTGTTAGCTGAGTCTCCGGGACTCGTCTCAGGATTCTGGCCGTTCTCAGCAATGCTATTTTTTGGATAGTCTCTACCCGTCCGCCAACTTCCAAGTCCTCCAGGGCTTTTTATAATATTTTAGTTATTGTGCCAAAAGGACCAATCAAAATTGGTACAATCGTCACTTTCATGTTCCACAGCTTTTTCAATTCTCTAGCAAGGTCGAGGTACTTATCCTTCTTTTCACATTCCTTCAGATTCATTCTGCGGTCCGCCGGGACAGCAAAGTTGACAATTTTGCAAATTCTTTTTTTTTGGGGGGGGGTTGATTTTTATAAGGTCTGGTCTTCTGGCCGGGATTATTCACTCCTTTTTCACATCAGTGTTAGCTGATGGTCTTTCAGTGGAGTGAGAGACAGCAATTCTCCTCAGGTCTCTAGAACTTATCTCAGTATTCTAGCCAATCACAACTTTGGTATAGTCTGGATGATCTCGATTCGTTCTCCTAATTACAACTGTTTCCAAGCCTTTGAGCACCGCTCTAAGTGCGCCAATTATAATTGGTATCACCGTCACCTTCATGTTCCGCACATTTCTTAGTTCTCTAGCATGACCAAGGAAATTGTCTCTTTTTTTCTGCTTTCTTTGGTTTTCACTCTGTGGTCCGCTGAGACGGTAAAGTCCATAAGAGCAGAATGACTGATTGCTGCGACCAGACACAACACAAGCTACACAAACAACAACAAACAACAATAACTAGAAAACAATTTGGAAAGAAAAACAACTGTATAGATAATTCAAGCGACAAATAAGCAAACTCTCACACGAGAAGACTTTGACATGGCGAAGAAAAGGAAACCTTAAGAGAGAAACTGAATCTCTTCTGATAGCAGCACATAACAACGTCATAAAGACCTATTATACTAAAGCAAAAATAGATAAAACACAACAAAATAGCAAGTATAAGTTATGTGATACTAATTGGGGTTGGTGCACTTGGAACAATCCCCAAAGGATTAGTAAAAAGAACTGGCAGACTTGGAAATAAACGGACAAGTAGAGACCATCCAAACTACTGCATTATTAATATCGGCCAGAATACTGAGAAGAGTCCTGGAAATTTGAGGATACCTGCCGTCACTCAATCTCCAGTGAGAAATCATCAGCTAACACTGGTCTGAAAAGCTCTCTGAGGAGTAGAAAATAATAATCATAATATTAAACTCGAAATGTGTGACGTAATGTTAATAATTCAAAATAATAATGTGTTGTTCCATAACTTTAAAAATCATCTTGAAGAGATATGGAGACTTATGTCACTCAAACTCCAGTTCGAAACTATCAGCTTACGCTGGTGTGAAAAACCCTCAAAGTAGCAAAATAATAATAAGTAAGTAAGTAAAGTTGGCGACCGTAGTCGAGGGCGACCAGAAGGCTCCCTTTTCAATAGCTACTACACCAAGATGTAAGGGAGGGCACTACTCCTTTCGCTGGATTGATCCACTTTACCCTTGATACATACCTTATATTGCTGATTGTTAAGCAAGGAGGTATCAAGTACCATTTTTAAAGTCTTTGGTATGACGCGACCTGGGGTTGAACCCAAGTCTCCCGGACCATTGGCGAACACTCTACCCACTAAGCCACTGAGCCGGTTAATAGTAATAACAATAGCTATACTCTCCTGCAATAATCTAATGCTGACGAACTTTGAAGATAACTAAATTATCGCTCAAATGTTGGTTTTAATAAGTATGTTTTCTGTCGTTGCTATTAACACAATAATTATTATCATTATTAGTTGTCGGTGTAAGGGTAGTATCCGTTCAACTGAAATCTTTATTTTCTGCTAAAGTAATTAAAGGTATAAAAAAAATTTGGGGAGGAACATAAACGAAAGAATGTTCGCACACATGGCCTTAAACTTAAGTCAAATGTAGCACTAGTCGGCAGAGCAATAATCCAATACTGACGACTCCTGAAGGTTGGTTGGTTGTTTGAGTTTCACGGCACATCAACCACTATAGGTTATTCAATGCCAAATTCAGTTTACATATATGAATTATATATGATTTGTAACTATTTTTTATATGAACACACTTTTTCTTCATAAACTCACTTTTCTTTTAAATTCATGTTTTGATCCATTCGACCCACAAGTAGGACCCCAATAGGTACCATCTCCTGAAGGTAACTAAATTATCGCTCAAACATTGGTATTAATAAGCAGTTTTCTGTCGTTATTTTAAATATTATTATTATTATTACTATTTGTCGTAACCAGATAGAAATACTTCTTTCAGGGCTTAACCTTACAATAACTGGTTGCCACTTGTCGACTACCTTAAATAGCGTAAGCACATACGATGACCTAGAAATAATAGACAATTGCTCGCGACCTGAAATACCACTGAATTTCAAATGAAACATAAACGTGAACTTATACAAAGCTAAAACTTAAGGAAAGTACGGGTGGCAAGAACAATAATTAAAAGGAGAAAAAGAAATCAGAAAGGAAAAAAACTTTTTCTCTCGTTTTTTTTGTTTTTTTTTTGTGTCCCGCTTAAGAGTTTTCTTTAAGAAAACCAGGTTACGTCTGTGTCAGGCGCGCAGATTTTAAACAAACCCTGGATCTGGTGTAGGCACAATATACCACCTATGATAAAAATGTTGAATAACAAAACATGGAACCAAGGTAACGAGCTTTGGTGTCATGATCGGCTGGTGCTCTCCTGATAGCGAACATGGAAGACCTGCGAATGTTGGCTGTTCTATTTTCAGGTACAAGAACGACGAACTAATGAACCACATAAATCAGATACGCAAACACAAAACATGGACGAGGGAAGACAACCAATTTGCTCTGCATTGCTATTTTAAGAGCAACCCTACACAAAGATGATATAGAAAAAGAAAGAAGGAGATATAGCAAGTATGCGCCAGTTTTCAGACAACAAGCCAAATACTTGTTGACCAAATTAAGACAATAATAAAGAAAGGTTAGTTTTCTGACATTCAAATACAAAAAATACACCGGAAAACAAATAACGAACAAGAAAGTAATACAATATAAGACACACCATGTATTGACAAACAAGAACTGTCTAACCGAAATAAACAGCCAACTTATGAAAATAGAAACAACACACAATGAAACAAAACAGAGAAAAAACTAAAGCATGAACAAAAAATAAATTTAGAAAATTTAAAGAGAATTATGAATGGAAAAATGACTAACTTACAATCAATACGAAACATAGAATGGAAAACAGTCAAAACGGGAACAGAAAAAATAAATCAAGTACTAACATATATATCAACAAATAATATAACCGAATTAGATTAACTAATCTATGCAGGAGCGAAATTATTTTATGAGAAAATCGGGGTCCCCTTAAAAAGCTCGAAGAAAAAAATCAAAACTTGGATGGGAAATTCGACAGGAAACGCAGATAAAAAAATCTTCGAAAATAGGTTAAAATGATAAAACAAAGGAAAATGCTCAATCATGCAATGAGAAAGAGAAAAAAGCAACACAAAAAAAATTAACAATGCTACCTGAGGAAATAAATCAGAAAGTACTGGCGAAAGAAGGAAGATTAAAGAGATATCGACAAAGGGTAAAGCAATTCAAACAAAACAGGACGATCTAGGACAACGAAAGGAAATTCTACCCACAAGTTGCGGGGGATGACACGAAAACGTACCAACAACCGGATGCAAAAGAAACCGAACAATTTTGGACTAAAATATGACAATCAGGAAAACATAACAAAAATGCCGAACAGATAAGCAACAGGGCAAAATAATTAGAAGGACTTGAAAAAGGTCCAAAAGCAGAAATACACGTCGATTTGCTCAGAAAAACACTAAAATATATCAAACTGAAAATGATGGAATACATAGTTTCTAGTTCAAGAAATTCACCTCCATTCACGACAGACTAGCACTAGAAATGAACAGATTCCTACAAGGAGCACACGTACCAGAATTGATGACCAAATAAAAGACTAGATTGATCCAGAAAAACCCCGAAAAGGAACCTTCCCAAACAACTACAAAGCCAGCCTACTTATGATGTGAAATATATCAATAGCACAAATAAAAGAGATTTACTACTCGCTAACAAGCTGAGGATTATTCCCTGAGGAACAGAAAGGATATCCCAAAGGATCCAGGGGCACAGGAGAGCTACACTACATAGATCATCCTCAACGAGAGCAAGATCAGACGGAAAAATCTAGCTATTGCCTGGATTGACAACAGAAAGTCATATGATTTGGTTTTGCAAAGTTGGATAATAAACTGCCTCAAAATGTACAAAATATCACATGAAGTCATAAACTTTATCGAGAAAACCATGAAAACCAGGAGAGTCGAATTGATAGCTTAGCTGAAGAGAAGGTCTAAAAAGGCTAATTTGAAGGAGATGCACTATCATCGTTATTATTCACGATTGCGATTATGCCACATACTCGGAAAATGCACAGCCGGATACGAACTTAATAAATCTCATGAAAAGATCAATTACCTAATGTACATAGATGACAACAAACTGTTTGCAAAAATGAAAAAGGACTGAAAACTTTAATACACGCAGTAAGAATATTCAGTCAGGACATATGAATAAAATCTGGCATAGAAAATGTGCCATGAAAGTAATGAAAAGCGGCAAACGACACCTGGTGGACGGAATGGAACTACCAAATCAAGAAAAGATTAGAACACTTGGAAAAAAGGAAATGTACAAATGCAAGGGAATCTTGAAAGTTGACACCATCAAACAATGGGAGATGAAAGAAAAATTAAGAAAGAGTATTTCAGGAGAACCAGATAGCTACTCGAGACAAAACTATGATGCAGAAACCTTATCAAAGAAATAAATACCTGGGTTGTACCCGTCGTTAGATATTGAAGACCCTTGTTGAAGCAGAACAGAGAAGAACGTAAACAAAGAAATCAAAGAACAAGAAAACTAATGACCATGCATAAGGCATTACATCCCAGAGATGACGTTGAAAGACTATATGTACCAAGAAAAGAAAGAGAAAGAGGACTTGCCAGCATTGAAGACAGCGTTAATGCATCAATACAACGACTCGAAAATAACAAAAAAAAAGGAGCGGAGAAGGACTGATTACAGCCACCAGAAATAATACTGACAACACAAACAACAATAGAACGAAAATAACTAGAAAGCAAAAATGGTTGGTTGGTTGGTTGAGAAGGTTTCATGGCTTTGTAGGTACTATTTACCAACCCCTCCGCTCGGGCAGGATATGACACAAGGTCAATTTTTAAGCGGAGTTTAACAGGTTTTAATTCAGAGTTTTCCTTCTCCTAGACTAGTTGCCTCAACAAGGCTGAAGAACCTAGTCCGTCCTACTATTTACCCATAGCTGGAGGGAGAATAAGGGGGTTCATACCTTTCCCAAGGGTATTTGCCCGAAAGTGAACATAATAGCGCGACTGGAGTACGAACTCGCGTACTACGATTCCGCAGTTCATCGCACCACGAGGACACCCTATGGCTTTGTAGGTTATTTAACGCCTAATCCATTTTAAAACAAATAATCAGTTCAATTTCAAGCAATTCAGTTTTGCATAAATACACATTTTAATTGTCAAAAACATTTCTATTACAAGCTATTCAGTTTAGTCAAACAGTTCTAATTCAATATAAGTATAGATTTTCAAAATAGTTCTATATCAAACAATTCAGCTTTGCGTAAATATAGTTTCAATGTCAAAAATAGTTCCTTTTCAAACAATTCAGTTTAGCATAAGTACATAGTTTAAATGTAAGTACACAGTTCAATTGTCAAAAACATTTCTATTTCAAGCTATTCACTTTAGTCAAACAGTTCTAATTCAAAGAATTCAGTTTAGTATAAGTATGCAATTTAGTTCTTTTTAATACTTAGATAGGGCCCTATCAGGTGCTGCCATTCCGAGCCAGAGTGGACCAATGGCAATGAAGGAGTGCTCCGCATTTCCCAAAGCCCAAGCAATACTGGAACCTCACCATCAGATTGTTTAGTGTCATATCCAAGACACTCTTGGGAGGGCTTACCCCTCTGCAGAGGTGCAGTCGGTGTATTCTACAGCCCCAGCCGACTGGGCAAAAACAAAAATGGGAGGGAAAACAACTCTATGGACTTTTTAAACGGCAAATAAGCAACATCTCACATGAGAAAACATGGACGTGGCTAAGAAAAGGAAACCTTAAGAGAGAAAACTGAATTACTCCTAATAGTATCACAAAACAATGAAATAAGGACCAACTATATCAAAGCAAGAATACATAAGACGCAACAAAATAGGAAATGTAAGTTATGTGGTGACAGAGACGAAACCTTAATAAGCGAATGCAGCAAATTCTCACAGAAGGAGTATAAGACAAGACAAAACTCTGTGGGCAAGACGATCCACTGTGAAATATGCAAGAAATTGAAATTTGACCATACGAACAAATAGTATTTGCACAAGCCAACATCTGTCCAGGAAAAAGAGACTTAAAAACTGATATAGGATTTTGACAAACAAACGGATTACCAAATATCGACAAGAGGAGGTGCCCGTGGTGTAATGGTTACCGTCGTAAAAAATGGACACGGCGACACGAGTTCAAATCCTGGACGAGGCTGATTGCATTTCACATAGCACTAATACCCTTGGAAAAGGTATGAATCCAATTATTCTCCTTCCAGCTATAGGTTAATAGTAGGGCAGACTGGGTTCTTCAGCCTTGGTAAGGCAACTAGTCTAGGAGAAGGAAAACTCTGAATTCAAACCTTTTAAACTCCGCTTAAAAATTGACCTCGTGTCATATCCTGCCCGAGCGGAGGGGTTGGGTAAATATGACCTAATATCGGCCAGAAGTCAAAACCTAGTGATAGTCAACAAAAAAAGAGAACTTTGCTATCCCGGCTAACCACAGAATAGAATTGAAAGGAAATAAAAGGAAAGATAAGTACTTGGAACTTGCTAAGGAATTGAGATAGCCGTGAAACAGGAAAGTGACAATTATACCAATTGTGATTGGTGTTCTTGGTTGTCACCAAAGTATTACTAAAATAAACTTAGAATTAATAGGCCGAGTAGAGACCATCCAAACTACTACAGTAGTGAAAATGATCAGAATACTGAGTAAAGTCCTGGAAACTTATTTAGACTTGTCGCTCAAACACCTGCGAAAGACCATCAGCTAGCGCTGATGTGAAAAACTCTCAAGGAGTAAATCATTAAATCATCATAAAAATAAAAGTCCTTACATCCCAGAGATGATGTTGACAGACTATATGTGTCAAGAAAAGGGGAATGAAGAGGACTTACCTGCAGTGAAGATAGCGTTGATACATCAATACAACCACTGGAAGACAACGTGGAAAACTGCGAAAGAAGACTTATTAAAACCACCAGAAACAATACTGACAACACGAGGACCAGCGGAATGACAATAACCATAAATCAAAAGTGGGAAGAAAAACAACTCTATGGACGTTTTAAGCGACTAACAAGCGACATCTCACACGAAAAAATCGAACCCTTAAAAGAGAAACTGAATCTCTTCTAATAGTAGCGCAAAACGACGCCATAAGGACCAACTACATTAAAGGAAGAATAGCATATGTAAGTTATGTGGTGATAGAGACGAAACCATTCGTAATGTAAGTGGATGCATCAAACTAGCACAGAAAGAATATAAAACTAGACACGACTAGTTGGAGAAAAGGATATACTGGTAGTTGTGTAAGAAATTGAAATTTGACCATTTGAACATGTGTTTTATGCACAACCCTGAATCTGTTTGGGAAAATAAGATTCACAAACTCCTCTGGGGTTTTGAGATATAAACGGATCACATAATCTTGGCCAGACGACCTAACCTAGTGAGAGTTAACAAAAAAAAAAAAGAAAACTTGCAGAATTGTGGACTTTGCTGTCCCGGCTAACCACAGAGTAAAATTGAAAGAAAGCGAAAATAAAGATAAATACCTGGACCTTGCTAGGGAATTGAAAAAAACTGTTAAACATGAAAGTAACGATTATAGTTGGTGCTCTTGGTACAGTCACCAAAGAATTGATAAAGGGACTGATGGACTTGGAAATAAAAGGACGAGTGGAGACCATCCAAACTACAGTATTCTTGAGATCGGCCAGAATAGTCCAGGTGACTTGAGGAGTCTTGCTGGCATGTAGTCTTCAGTGAAACCCACCGTTAAGAACTGGTGTGAAAAACTAAGATAATATGAAAATAAAATCAATAATTGTAGCAGTGATAATGATAGTGAACCCAGCACCTGTCCTAGAAAATGACACACATAAATTCCAATGGGACTTTGACATACACACGGATCAACTAATCTCGGACAGAGGACCAGACCTTATAATGATTAACAAAAAAAAGAGAATTTGCAAAATTGTCGACTTTGCTGTCCAAGCTGACTACAGAATAAAACTGAAAGAATGTGAAAAGAAAGATAAGTACCTCGACCTTGCTAAAGAATTAAAAAAGCTGTGGAACATGAAAGTGACAATTGTACCAATTGTGATTGGTACTTTTGGCACAGTAAGTAAAGGATTATTAAAGGGCCGGGAGGACTTGGAAGTTGGCTGACGGGTAGAGACTATGTTGTATAGTCATCTACAGCATCACAACGACACAAGGATAAAGATGCAGGAATAAAAGACGCAGGATAAAGTCGCAGGAAGGAAGACGCAAGAAGACTTTTTTTAGAAAAATATTCACCTCTCACTTTATTGCAAGGGTTCGAAAGGGTTGTTCAAGGTTTGCATGTGAGAGGGTGCTAGAGACCGAACATAAACTTCATATTTTGACCCCACTGTTATGACCGTCACGTTGTGTCTTTCTTGTTTTCTTAGATGCTCAACCAGAGGTCTTGGGGTCCACTCCATCTGGGCTTTTCCGAGGGCCCCCTCGGTCGGGTGTGGCCTTCCCTACCACATCTGGTCTCTACTGTCTGGAAGTCGACAGGCAACTGCCTTGGCACCCAATTCAACTCAATTATATAATAATTCAACGCCCACACGATCGCCCACAGGATCTTTGAAATCGAATGTTTAATCGTCATCAAGCGGAAATAACTGTCATGCAGTTCAGAGGTTACTCTCTTCCGTTGCATCACTGTAGTGGCACAATGGGACCTTCACCTTCTCCCATATCATAAGCCTTAATCCGCCCACGCGATCTCTTTCGATTACTGGCCATTGGAATGCGTCACTTCCTTCCGGTGTATCTCCTTGGAATAGCATTTTTGGGCCGGGTCGAAGGTCAAAATATAACAACTATACGGTAATCAGCATTACTGAGAACGGCCAGAATACTGAGAAGAGTCCTGGAGACTTGAGGAGACTTGCTGTCACTCAAACTCCAGTGAAAAACCATCAGCTAACACTGATATGAAAAACTCTAAAGGAGTAAATAATAATGATAATAATAATAAGCAAGATTTTAAAGAATATGTACCTCGACCTTGCTAGAAAATTGAAAAAGCTGTGGAACATGAAAGTGGTGATTGTGCCAATTGTGATTGGTGCTTTAGGCACAATAACTAAAGGATTATTAAAAGGCCTGGGGGACTTGGAAGTTGGCGGACGGGTAGAGACTATCCAGAAATCAGCATTATTGAGAACGGCCAGAATACTGACAAGAGTCCTGGAGACTCAAACTCCAGTGAAAAACCATCAGCTAATACTGATGTGAAAAACTCTAAAACAGTAAATATAAATAAATAACCTTTGTTCTTACAAAGATTATTATCTATTTTACTTAAATAATACCTCTATTCAAATGTCATCACTATTTGAAGATATAATTATTTTCTTTTTCTTATCTATTTCCACCATGATGTTTGTTTGTTAATTCATTTGTTGGTATCAATTATCCTTTTTCTTCTGCGGATTTCATTTCCCTTCTTAAGTGACAGAAAAGAATGTTAAAATACAAAATACTTTGTTAAACACGAGAATCATTAAATAAGTTTCCAGACTTTTTTCATATGGGCCCTTTTATTGATAGTGTAAACGTTACACCCTTTCCCCAACCACATTTTAGATCAGTCTTCTAACCATTCCTCTTCTTACGCCGGCCGGTGATCAACTAGTGGTTGAGGGGGTAACGCACATTTCTTTACCACTACACAATACGATCGGGGGGATAGGAGAAAATAAAACAGACGAACAAACACGAACAAGGCTTGGGGTTAACCAAGAGCAGAAAAGAGGTATTGCAACACTATATGCATGTGCGGACTATCGCTAGCGTGGGTTACTAGCGAAAATTCCACAAAGCTACTGGAATCAGACTCATCTTGACTCACTGTCGCTGGACCCTATCTTCTCTGCTACTGTCTCCCGAGTCCGGTGTTGACTGCCCCTGTCCATGATTCCACGCCAACTCTCTGGTGTCCAGTCGCCAACTCACTCGTCCGGGTCCCCCGTCAACTGCTCTCTTTCGCGTCTCCTTCCCACTTCCGGATACGGCGAGATTTCAGGTCTAAGAATCCTTTGTCTGGTTTCGCGCCAAAACAGACAAAGGAATCGTCTGCTTTGGCAGCCCACCCACATAGTGCTACATACTACCCTTTCTTACCCTTGTCATTTATTTATATTTTCCATTTTTTTTTTTTTTTTTGTTTTTGTGGTAGAAACTTTCCTCCATCTTCTACCCTCTGCACTCGGAACGACCCGACTTTGACCAGTCGATTTTAACCTAGCTTAGAAATCTCACTCTCTCTCTTATTTTTCGTTTCATCTTCCCTTTCTCTGGGGTTTTGAAATACCACAATTTTTTCTTTTTGTGAACCTTACAGCAAAAAGAATTTTTTTTTTTTTTTTAATCGGTGACTTATCACCTTCCCAGCATAAAAAAAATTACTATAAAACTTCCCAGAACGGACTAACTTTCTTTCTTAAGCCACTGGTCCTAACACTTAAGTATAAAAATTACTATGTGAAACTGCTACGAAGAAGGAAAAAAAAAGCATTTGAATTCTACCGGTCAAGTTAAGTGTGAAAATAGGGTAAGGGAGGAAATTCTTCTCCGGTCTAACAAAAATACAACAAAATTTATCAGCAGTTAAGGGTTTAAACATACACACACACACAATAACGAAATAGATTACTTGTTGATTTTTTTTTGTACATCTTTAAATTTTCCTTAATCTAAAAAATCTTTTCTTTGTGTTCTTATATTCGAGTGCAGTGGGGGAGGGGAATTTGTATTCCTACCTTTGTAGATTTCTTTCTTTTCCATCTTTTTTTTTTTCTTTGTTTCTCTCGTTTTCTTTTTCTTTTCTCTCTGTCTCGCCGGTTGCGGGTCCTTATGGCATTTTTTTTCTTCTTTTTCCGTTCGCTGTCAGCGTCTTTCGATTCTCTCATCCGATCATTTCCAATTTTTTTTCATCAGGTCTCTTTTCTCTGGTCAACGGCACCATTTGTAAACGTTACACCCTCTCGCCCATACACACGTTAACTTTCTTCTAACCATGTCACTTCTTACGCCGGCCGTTGATCAACTAGTGGTTGAGGGGGTAACGCACATTTCTTTACCACTACACAATACGATCGGGGGGATAGGAGAAAATAAAACAGACGAACAAACACGAACAAGGCTTGGGGTTAACCAAGAGCTGAAAAGAGGTATTGCAACACTATATGCATGTGCGGACTATCGCTAGCGTGGGTTACTAGCGAAAATTCCACAAAGCTACTGGAATCAGACTCATCTTGACTCACTGTCGCTGGACCCTATCTTCTCTGCTACTGTCTCCCGAGTCCGGTGTTGACTGCCCCTGTCCATGGTTCCACGCCAACTCTCTGGTGTCCAGTCACCAACTCACTCGTCCGGGTCCCCCGTCAACTGCTCTCTTTCGCGTCTCCTTCCCACTTCCGGATACGGCGAGATTTCAGGTCCAAGAATCCTTTGTCTGGTTTCGCGCCAAAACAGACAAAGGAATCGTCTGCTTTGGCAGCCCACCCACATAGTGCTACAATAGTACACACATGAAACCCTAATCCCCTTTGGAGTAATCTTCTCTGGCTGCAATAGACTTTATGCACCGTTCCAACAACTTATGGAAGGCCCCAGAAAAGTCCTCATGTGTGAGTCATCAAAAAGGCCAGAAGCCTGAAGAAAAAGGATTTGGCAAAGTTCAACATCTCGTCCGGTGGGCTGGGTGTAACAAGATATGCTTGATCAAGTAGTCCAAACTGGTCTTGTCAAAGTCACCATCTAAGTAGTATCATCCATTCGGAAGTGGGAATGGCGTATTCTCTGAACCCCGATATATGTATATATATATATAATGGATTTCGTGGATTTTATCCGTTTTTCTTTAGTGATAACTGGGATGGGAAGAGACAAACATCCACGTAAATGACTCAAAGATACGAGAAGAGACTTTTTCCCAAAAATAAAGAAGTCAACCCTATCCATTTCTTCCTTATTCCAGAGAATAAAACAAAGTCCTAACGTTACATGCATCCATGTAACGTTCGTAACCATAATAACATAATTTAACATCCATGTAACAGTAATGTAACAATAATGAAATATCCATATATGCAATAATCCATATATACAATAATACATCCACATATACAATAATGTAACAAAAATGTAACAAATTCCTAACGTTACAAGCATCCATGTAACGTTTGTAACCTTAATAACATAATTTAATATCCATGTAACAGTAATGCAACGATAGTGAAATATCCATATATGCAATAATCCATATATACAATAATACATCCATATATACAATAATGTAACAATTATGTAACGTTAGTAACATCAATAAAACAAACTCCTAACGATACATGCATCCATGTAACGTTTATAACATTAATAACATAAGTTAACATCCAAGTAACAATAATGTAACAATTATTAAATCTCCATATATACAATAATACATCCATATATACAATAATGGAACAATAATGTAACAATAATGTAACGTTAGTAACATCAATAAAACAAAGTTCTAACGTTAAGACGAGTTGCGTTTGCGTTTTCCCTTCCCTCTGACGATTAGTCATCACCGACATAGCTGTCGTCGGGGATTCACGCTGCATATAAAAAACATTTTTAATGTAACTATCAGCAACAAATATCGTTAAAAGACTGGCGCAACACAATCGTCTTCGACTAAACTTAACTTTTTAATCGTCTGACAGAAAGACTTAATGGATAAAAAGCAGGCCCAGAAGAACATCGTTAATCTCTCCGAGGAACATGGTTGTTCAAGAAATGGCTTCCTTATCATGTCTCTGGATCGACTGTACGAAGTCATTTTATTCCGTGGACTCTAGCCGGCCTTTCCGCTCACAGGAAATGAATTTGGGAAAATATATTCATCAAAATGTATTAGTAATGACCTCAGAGGGCATTTTAATCTGTTCAGCTGTAAGACATCTGGATAATGCTGCTTCAGAGTGGACAGGAGAGTCGTCAAAATTTTGTTGCTGAAGGCGACCGTCGACATATGCACTAATTACAAATTTTGTCATTTTAAATATCTATTGAGATAATCAGATTAGATCAATATTCAGTAAGTTTTCCAACGCGTAGACTTTAAATAAAAATAAACATTTTTTCAATAACTCGTTCATTTGGACCGTTATATAACTGACAGGATATATTGCAGAAATCCGTCAAAACTGACATGTAATTTCTAATACTTTAATGTTTATTTATGATTTTTCATTTGAGTTTTTTTTTTCCTCTCGATACCCAAAATATCATCCACAGGCAATATATATATATATATATATATATATATATATATATATATATTTCTTTTTTAAAATAGGAAGGTCCACAAAGAGATTTCTATTCTTTTTAATTTATTTATTTTGTTCTTACATACGTGTTATATATGTGTATATTTTCAGCTTGTTGCTTTCGTCAGAGAACATATGTGGCACAAGGCCTTTTTAATGGGGTACTCAATGAGACTTGAACTCACTCTTGTTCGCAATTTGAATGTTTTTTTCCGTTCGGTTGTGGGTTTTATATAGAGGTTATTTTCACTTTTTCTTAAAGTGTGTTTACTTTAGTCTCCTTCAGTTCTCTTTGATATTTGATATATTTTTTTCGTTGTGTGTGTGTGTCTGTGTGTGTGCTTTGGAGTGGTATTTAGTTTCACTAACAGTTATTTTTCTTCTCTGTGTGTGTGAGTGTGTGTCTTGGGGATTTTTTGTGTGTGTCGTTGGTTGTAGGTTGGTTGATTGGGTTTTATGGCATATCAACCTTTGTAGGTCATTCAACGCCAAATTCTGTCTATATATACATGCATATTCAACCAAAGATTTCAAAATGAATATTAAGGTAGGTAGAATTTTCTATTCTAGAATTCTATTTCTAGAATTGTGTGTGTCAGAGTGGTTTTAAATTTACTGGTAACTCTTTCCTTTTTTATTAGTTTTTGTCAGTGTATATGTATACACATATATATATGTTTGTGTGCGAGAATATATATATATATATATATATATATATATATATATGTGGGTGTGTGTGTGTGTGTGTGTGTGTGTGTGTGTGTGTGTTTCCAGCTTGATGCTTTCGTCTGAGATCATGTCTGGCATAAGGCCAAGTTAATGGACAAAAAGCAATGAACAAGTAAAATTTCATTGAAAAAATACAAACATTTTTCTCTCTTTTGTGTGATGGCTACCTGAAGAAGCTGGTTTCTCTTTGCCAGCTAAAGAAAATTAACGATTTGTTGATTTTTTTGTTCAGTTATATGGAAATTTGCTTAGTAAGAAATGTATATATCAATTTTCATACATTGAGCACTCCTGGAGATTTATAAGAATCCTCATATATATTCCGAAAAAGCATCATTCCTCACTCATCTTTTTATATGTATCATATGGAAGTCAGACCTGACCGATAAATTGAAACGCAGTTTCTTCCAGGCAGCGGTCGTATCGATACTGCTATATGGATGCACTACTTGGACGCTAACTAAACGGCTTAAGAAGAAACTAGACGGCAATTACACAAGAATGTTGTGAGCAATATTGAACAAGTCCTGGCGGCAACACCCCACAAGGCACCAACTATACGGCCACTTGCCTCCCGTCACGAAAACTATACAAGTTAGACGAACCAGACACGCAGGACACTGCTGGAGAAGCAAGGACGAACTCATCAGTGATGTACTCCTATGGACCCCCGCATATGGCCGAGCAAAAGCAGGACGACCAGCTCGAACATACATACAGCAGCTATGTGTGGATAGGGGATGTAGTCCTGAAGACCTGCCAGAGGCGATGAACGATTGGGAGAAGTGGCGAGAGAGGGTCATGGATATCCATGCTAGCGGCACGACATGATGATGACGATAATATATATATATATATACTTTAAGAAAAAACAACGAAACAGGTCACAGAGGATTATAAATTTATTTCAATCCTGTTACGCAATCGCGAACACCTCAAATCATCTAAAAAACTCTTTGCTTCACGACTAAAAGTTTTAAAATTTACCACGAATCTAATTGCAGAAGTCAGAATACAATTTATTTACTGGACTGAAAACGCCCACACAAGTATAAAAATTGGGAAGTTTTCCTTTAGACTATTGACAGAATAAAATCTGTGGATAACAGTAAATTAACATTTATAGAACAACATTTCCATTCGAAAGGTCACAACAGTAATAGAGATGCAACAATCACCATCATAGAAACAATCGAAAAAAAAAAAAAACACGAAGATAAATGAATAAAACATTTTAAAACTCTGAATTCAAAAAAGGTTTAACATGAAACTTAATGGCGTTGCCTTGAAATACGTTTACAATGTTCAGGTGACGCGTAAACACCTACATAAACAAATAAATGAACCAAACAGCCACGGCTAATTTGAAACACAATCCTCCCATGTTTTCAAATATACCTCTCAAATTAAAAAAGCCATTTGCCTGGTATTCTGAATACAGATATATAAAGGTCAGTTAAAGACACTTGAATACCAGAAAACAATTTTCATTTAACGAATGAATATGTTACATTGCCTGTTCATTTTTGTCGCCCTTCTTATAGCATAAATGTTTTTCCATAAGAACTTTGCTCCAGACGATAACTGGAGGTCGAAACTACTTCAGAACAATAAAAAAAATGAATAGCATAAAAGAAATATTCCAACTAGTGTTATCACTATTGTTCCTCATACATATGTATACATATATAGACCGTGTATATATATATATATATATATATATATATATATATATATATATTGCTCACTATAAATAGCTGCAGAACTAGTTATGAAGATGATTGTTTCTCTGTTCGGCATAGAGCTAGAGATAAATTCCATCTTAAATTTCTTGAGGCGATTTATATTTCTATGAATCGCCCCTCTCTATGCAGCCAGTTAAACAATCATACTTTAAATATTTTTGGGAACTGCTAGAAACTGGGGTGACTTAGGGTTGGGTTTTTTTTACACACCGTATCTGGGAATCCAAATTGTATAATTTATACCCCCGCTTTTACCTATTTTCCGATGTATAAAACTTGAAAAGCGCCGGACGAAAGGGCCCTTGTTCATTTTATTATTTCATTTGAGTTCCCCTTCTTTCATTACCAATGATATCTTTGCTAATCAGTTTATATAAATTTTCCTGTTCCAGAAATTTAATCATATATATATATATATATATATATATATATATATATATATATATATATTGTATACTTTGGCAGCAAGACGTTATTTAAACAAGTTTGCTTAAAGACCACGGATTGTTTCCTATTCAAAATCTTCAAGTTAAAACATTTGAGTCTTCTTGTTATTTTTCTTATGTCTGGGGGAAAAGGGTGAAGAAAGTACCCCTTACTAGCCCAACTGCTTTCGTCTATTTCACTGCTCATCCTCAGGAATTGTGTTAGGTTGTTTGTTGCTGTGAGTTTTATTTATATCTATTTAGAGTTTTTGTTTTGTTTTGTTTTTTGAAAAGGAAACAATCTGTGGTCTTTAATCGAACATAAATTCCTAAACCTTTCCAACCACGAACTGACACAACCACGCAAGAATTTCCTCAAATTGGCTCCAACCTGTCATCTTTTTAATGGATTCAACCATGTATAAAAAACAAACTGAAGTTGAAATCTCATATCAAAACAAATAAAATTCCAAGAACAAAACCAGGCCAAAACTAAACCCCAATTACGTGACCTTCTAAAAGCTGAAGCTACTAAAAATAGATCCAACAATAAACACAAATATTCCGCCATTCTAACCCGAAAACTAAAAAATGCTGCCAAACAATTACATAAACATCCGGGCATCACAGTTAAAAAAACAGATAAAACTAATATCGACATCGTACTTAATAAATCTGATTAACATTCTAAACTACAGACCATCCTCAACGATAAAAACAAATTTACAAAACTGAATCATAATCCAACTAACCAACTCAAGTCTAAAATTAACAAACTCATTAAAGCAAATAACACTGATCTTCACTATACAAAATTACCAAAAATAATTGGTGATTAGAAGCCTGGATGCACATATGGAACTGTTAAGATACATAAAACTGGCTATCCACTTCAACCAATAATTACACAGGTAACAACACGAACTCACCTACTTACAAAAACTATTAACGATCTAATTATTTATTTAAGGTATCCTCACTAATAACACTGATGAAATTAACACAATATAAGAGACCTTTCAAAATAATTCTGTTCTCAATTTCACACAAGAAACCAATATCAACATTAAAATCCCATTTCTTGGTGTACTAATAAACACAAACAATATTGACCGATTTATCACCTCCACATATAAAGAACTTATTAACATTCATCCTTGCACCTCAATTTCCATAGTGAATGCCTCTTCAGTTATAAAAGAACAATCATAAAAATACTTATCTCCAGTGCTACTATCCTCCTCTCGAACTATCTTCCTTAACGAAGTTAAAAATATAAAACAAACCCCTAATAATAATGGGTTTCCCAACTACATTGTTGATACAGAAATAAAATATTTCATTAATAAAACTGAACAACATAACATAGACAATATCCTAAACTATAAACAATCAATAAACCTATACTACAAAAACCAATTTCATCGTAATTATAAGATAGATGAACATATATTAAAAAACCTTATCCAAAAAATGTTCTCCCTACCAATCCTACCAAAAAAGTAAGACTTATCATTTACTACAACAAATTCAAAACTTCCTACCTAATTATTTCCAATAACTCTTCACCTTCCACTGAACTTCTTGATAGGACAAACGTTGTATGTATGTTCAAATGTACCTCGGGGGACTGTGTCTCCAAAGAAAATAATGCGTATGTTGATCTTACCACTACAACTCTTTCTAGATGGCT
Source organism: Sepioteuthis lessoniana (assembly GCA_963585895.1). NCBI lineage: Eukaryota > Metazoa > Mollusca > Cephalopoda > Myopsida > Loliginidae > Sepioteuthis > Sepioteuthis lessoniana. Next base: position 3,277,758 of record OY757915.1, on the reverse strand, counting down.
TAAGATGCACCTTAATGATTCTAGCTCCATAGCCTTAACATCTTAAAACCCATTCTATTCCCAAATCCTAATTTCGAAAAATTCTAGTGGAAATCACCACTATAATAGCACACGAAATAAATAAGCTTCGACTACGAATCCTACGAGCCCAACATATAAAAACAAAAATAAATTAAATTAATTTTGAAAATAGCGACAACTTTTTGAAATGCCTTTAGTCTTGTTTTGTTTTTGCTTTTTGTTTTTTGTTTTATTTTTTTTTTAAATATTCCATATTTCTTGATGATATTCTATTTCCGTTGATAGAGTTCTGTTTTTAAATTCATCAGCATCTCAATTTCAACTCTGCGTTTACGTAATTTTGTTATGTTATAAAAAAAACTAGAAACTTTCAAAACTCTTCAAAAACGCTCTTTACACATGCGAGTAATCTCTGATGATGGCCTATGAAAGATCCGAAAGCGCTCGGGACTATTTTGGTAAATTCATCCACCAATTCCAACCTGAAACTAAAACACTTATCAGGAAACTTGAAAGGATCTTAATAAAATTATATAGACAAAATGTGTCTTTATTATTTAATCAAACATACTTAAAGGAAAGACGTCTGCCTAACTACACATATTTATATATATATATATATATATATATATATATATATATATATATATATATATATATATATATATAATCAGCCAATTTCCTTTCCTCATATCAGTTATCGTTATTTATTCAGATTTTTTTTACACTAAATAAAAATCCCACTCAGTGACAGCAAAAGAATTTAATCTATTATAAATATGTCAGAAATGAAATATGATAAAGGTGAATTTGTAAGAAAACCGTAATCCTAAAAAATAGATAAGTAACAAAATTCCCAGAATAGCCACATTGTATCGTTTTTGAACTTCTAAAAATTAAGACTCTCGTATGAACCCTTTGCCATCCAGTCATAAAAAAAGGTAAAAAAAGCGATCTATAATTTAGAATATATTATTTTTGTTTTTATTCAGTACGTTTTTGTTTGCTTGCTTGTTTGCTTGTTTATTTGTTTGTTTTTGTTTGCCTTTATTTTTTAAACAAACTGAATATTTCTGGTAGGTGGTAAAAAAGAATAATTTTAATTTTCAACTACATTTGAACCTAGTAAATTTTGGACAGATTTTAGCTTTATTATATCGCAGCTCGTTAATTTGCCGACAATTCATTTTAGAATCAGACATTTTCAGTACAAAAAAAAGATAAATATTTCTGGCTATGGAAATAACAGGATCAAACTGCAATTTTCCAAATATTGGCATCTAAAAGCTGAGCATTGAAAATTAGAAAAAAAGGAATGGTCAGAGGTTAGGAATTCATACAAATGTTACTGGTATAATTGGAATATTAAATACAGAATATAAAAGTTGTTAATAGTTTTACTATAGAAATTCATTGAAAATAGCGAAGAGAGGGATTGTCAGTGGTCAGAAGTTAATGGAAGCATTTCTGAGAAAATAGAGCTATTACATATAAAATGTAAATGCTTTACCATTTTTTTTAATCAGCGCACTTAGAGTAAGGGTTATGGTTGCAGGAAATGGAATCGGTGACCCGAATTCAAATTCTGGATAAAACTGTTCCCGTTTGATTTCGTGCTAACAATCTTGGGAAAAACGTGAATCGATATTCATTTTAATATAGTGTTAACCTGCAACGTTTTTTTTTTATTATTTATCGTCTTCAACTCTTACCCTTGAGATAAATCGTCATTTTACAAAACGTGCTAAGGAATTAGTGCTGATTAACATGCACTCGCAGAATCCTACGTTTTGCCAAAAGCTGTCATTCAAAAAAATATCACCTCTATTCTTAGTTCCATAACTTTCTAGATGGTGCATTTTCTATACTCTCTGTAATATCTTGGCAAAACGATTCACGTCTTTGAAAATGGACTCGGCAACAGGATATTCAATTTGCACTAATTCTTTTGGGAAAAGTACAAATCCACCTTTTCTATTGGTTAATAGTACAACTTACTGAGTTATAAAGCATTGATTTTTTTTTAAATTGAATTCAAACATACAGTGCTCCGCTTAAAAAATTGACCATGTGTCGCACCCTCCGTGACAAAGAGTTTAAATAAATTCATAGTAATGATTTTATTATAGAAATGAATTTCAGTGAACTGGAAATAATGAAACCGTCGCTAACAAGGCAATGCTATGATATATAAATAAAGAAAATATCACGACGGACGGTGAAACAGGAAAATCGTTAAATATCCTGAATATTTTTATGTTTACAGTTGCGTTGACAAAGGTTTGGTTTGGTTTGGTTTGGTTTGTTGGGTGTTATGGCATATTAACCTTTGTGGGTTATTTAACACCAAATCCATTTTTATGTAAATAAGCTGACAATGAGTAAACAAACTATTTGTCCGGGCCATTACTGCTTCAGTAAGCTTTATTTCATTGGTCTCCTTGTTTTGAAGTGTTTTTTTCCTGACTAAGGTTATCTTTGTATACAAGTATTGGGTGTCTTCATACTAAGAAACAAACAAATTCTTCACATTATGACTAGCGTTGAGTGTGACTCTTATTGGGTGAACGAGAATTGTAGCACAAAACCGCAATATAGAAGTCCTTATAGAAGATCGAAACACCGTTCAAGGGCTTACAAATTTAGATTACGAATCATAGCGCAACCTTAGTTGCTTTAATAGAGACCTTTTACGTATGTTTATAACGTTTTGTCGAATCTTACACAAGGAGAAAAAATGGCACTAGTCAGCACTATATCTAATGCTTGCAAATCACTGGGTTTCCATTTGAGCCCAAATAATTACACGTTGAGTGTGGAATATGATCATAAAAGAGGAGTATGCATTGATAATCAAGAGAAACACTGTGATTCAGTTGGGTCAATCATTGGTCTATGGTAAGAACCCTGCCAGTTATGTAAATATACTGTTTTATCTGGCATGAGGACACCAAAATGAGGGACACAGAAAAGAAATGAAAAGCAATTATCAATGTATTTGACTTGTGTTAGAATTTCAAACAGAGTAGTCACTTGAAGATCAACTACAGTCTCGCCGACATTCAACAAGCCGAAATGAAGGAAATCTTTTTAAATAAAGGTTTGCAATGCGACCACAGTGGTTACATTTCTAAAATATTTTTGACAATAGACTGTCATAAAATGTACGAGATATGAGGGGAAGTCATAAGGTTTATTAAGAATGCCATGAAAACCGGAGAGTGGGCTTGACAACCGGAGGAAAAAGCTTAATCGAGGTAAAAATTTCAGATAAGAATCTTCCAGGGAGATGTACTGTCACCATTCTGAGGACATGCATAGCCGGATACAAGCTTCATAAATCATAAGAAAATATCAAACATCTAATGTACATGGACGACATCAAACTGTTTGCCAAAAATGAAACAGAATCGGAAACCCTAATACCATAAGTGAGGATATACAGTAACGATATTGGAATAGAAAAATGTGACGTGCTAATAATGAAAAGTGGAAGTGGACACCATCATAAAAGCGGAGATGGAAGAAAAAGAATTTAAAATGAATAGAGAACAAGAAAACTACTCGAAACTAAACTACATAGCAGAAATCTAATCTAAGAGACATCACCTCGTACGATACACAGGACCATTCTCAAGTGGACGAAAGAAGAACTTCTACAAATGGACCGGAGAACAAGAAAACAAATGACGATGCAAAGGGTCTTACATCCCAGAGATGACGTAGACAGACTATGTGTCAAGAAAAGATTGAGGAAGAGGATTTGCCAGCATTTATTGTTTCGATACAGTGACTAGAAGATCACATAAGAAGTGCAGAGAAAGATTGATTACAGCGACAAGAAAAAATACTGACAACACATGCATCAACGAAACAAAAATAACCAGTAAACAAAAATGGGAAGAAAAATAACTCTATGGACATTTCAAACGAGAAACAATCATAATCTTACACGAGAAAAGTTAGACGTTGCTAAGAAAGGGAAAGCTTAAGAAAGAAGCTAAATTTCTTCCGATAGCTGCACAAAACAACGCCATGAGGGTTATGTCAAAGCAAGAATAGACAAGACGCAGAAAAATAGCAGATGTAGATTATAGAGTGATAGAAACGAAACGATCAATCACATTATAAGCGAATGCAGTAAATTGACGAAAAAACAGTATAAGACTAGACTCGACTATGTGGAGAAGGTCATGGTTTAATGTGTTTGGAATCGGAGATGACAGCAGATTCTAACAGTCGACGAGTGTTTTTGCGAAGTCAGAGTTTAATTAAAGTGGCTTGGGAAAAATTGAAAGTATGTTTGAGATTTAACAAGTAGAAGAAAAGAGCTTTTCGATCATCATTTAATTCAATTGATCGTTTGTCTTTGTAAATTCTTTTTTTTCTAGATTGCGTCGGGTTCCACCGATGTAGTATTTGTCACAATCATTAAATGGAATAGAATATATGCCTGTGTGAGAAGTGGTTACATTGTTGTTGCCTTTCGAGACGTTAGTGAGATTTTTGATGGTTTGTGATGTGGTTTGTATAATTGGTATTCCTAATTTTGGTAAGTGATCATAGAGAAGTTTATTGTGTGTGTCAGTGGGCAGAGAGATAGGTCTGTAGAAGATAGGAGTGTTTTTTTCCTTAAGTTTATTTGATGAATGTATGTGGAGAGCTTTTTATATATATGATTGTTGCTTTGCAAAAAAAAAACTCCATGAAACCCAGGGATCGCACTTTAAATTCCATGAATTAAATATATATATCTAATATATATATCTATTTATTCATTTATTATTATTATTATTATTATTATTATTATATAGCTCTATCCTGGATGTTGAGCACTCTCCATATTATATTTCACTTGGTTCGACGCAAACCCACTAAGTGATTTAGTGACAACCAACACAGTTATAATATATATAGAGAGAGAGGGACAGACAGACAGACAGACAGGGACAAATAGAAATTATCGCCATCATCTAAACTTGCTTTCTATTCATTTGAAGCAGAGTCTGCATGACGTTATGCTTAACGAACTCGACTGCGACATCGTTGTAAGCGAGTTCGAACACTAGTCACTCTATTACGTTCACTTCAAGACTAATGCTCTTTGGAAAAGGCATGAACCCTCTTACCCCTCGCCACATCTATTAGTTAAATAGTACCACCTCTATTCTTCAACAAGGTTGATTTTAGTATTATATAACCACAGCGGTTGACATAACGTGAAAATGAAATTAAAAAAACAACCAAAAATTTCAAAGAATAGAATAGATGAATAAAACGATACAAATGTAATTAGGGATCTTCAAATCAGGTTCGATTGATGCAACCAACATCATTCGTCAGACGAGAAAGAGATTCTTTTTATTAAATAGTTGATTGATCGATTATTTGATTGATTTTAAAGACATGTCAACACGTCTAGGGTTATTTCATGCCTAGAGGTAGGGAATTACGTTAATTTGAGCTATTACATTCATCGCTTATTTATATTCCCATTTTTTGTGATTAGTTGGGTTTTATGGCATATCAACCCTTGTAGTTTATCTAAGGCCAAATTCAGTTTTTATATATCAGATATATATGATTTGTAAACAAATATTTTGTAACATTTTTAAACAAGCCAGAGTTAATTTGTTTGCACACAGTTAAATGGTTATACATATATGATTTGAAAGGGACTAGTTTATAGGTAATCTTAATTTAAATGAATTAGTGCTAGTTTGTTTGCACACAAATGGTTACAAGTATTGCTGTGTAGTACTTAAAATTCAATTTTATATAAGTAACTTGTTTGGACACAGTGAAGCGTTTTCAAGTACTGGTCACTTTAGTAGTTTTATTTGTACATAGTTAAATGGTTTTAAGTATTGCTATTTACTACCAACAGTTTTATTAACACATAGTTAAATGGTTCCGAGTATTGCTGTGTAATACCAATCATTCAATTTAGACACACAGTTAAAGGATTTCAAGTACTGTTATACAATACAGATAATTCTATTCAACATGAGTAATTTGTTTACACACAGTTAAATGCTTAAACAGTTGTATTTGATTCATAGATTTGACCCTATCAGGTGCAACCACTCCGGGTCAGAGTTGACGTGGGAGCAAAGGCAATGAAGAGGTTGGCGATGCAGTCAGTGGTGTAATGCTTATTGTCGTCAGAAATGGACACGGCGACACGAGTTCAAATCCTGGACAAAGCTAATTGCATTTCACATAGCACTAATACCCTTGGGAAAGGTGTGAATCCAATTATTCTCCCTCCACCTATGGGTAAATCGTAGGGCAGACTGGGTTCTTCAGTCTAGGAGAAGGAAAACTCTGAATTTAAATCTGTTAAAAATCTGCTTAAAAATTAAACTTGTGTCATATCCTGCCCGAGTGGAAGGGTTGGGTAAATATGGTCAGTGTATTTTAACCATGTATCAAGTTGAGAGAAAAGCAGCAATAAGTTTCCGAATGAAAGCTTCCAAAATATTTGGCAGGAAATGATATATACGAGTTATCTCCTAAGTGGCACAAAAAAGGGTCTTTAAAAAGTGTTCGGGTAAGATGGGTGAGAAAATCTCTGATTGTACGAACGTTAGCGCCAATTTTGCCAAACTGTGATCCAAGTACTTTGCAGAAGTTCGTTTTCTGATTCAATCTCCAACTTCCGCTAGTTCTTTTTTTGCAGGAAGTGGAGATTCGAGAAAGATGGAGAAAGATGAAGAAAGATAAAGAGCGGAAATTTTTGTTCTGCTGAAATGGTTTATAACAGAATGTAATTGTGAGTTGCTAGTGAGGCAGGCTAATCGATAGAAGGGAATTTGTCGCTTAGGATCTCGTACTAAGCGAATATTTGATGAAGTGATCGATAGACTACTTGATTTGGCATCGTTTATGTTCGATGTGGACAGGTAGCTCAGGGTAGAGTCTCAGCTCTGCATTCAGTAGTCGATGGTTTAATCTCCAGTGAGGATGATCACGGTATACACTGCTGATGAGACCTAGTAAGGTCGAAATAGCTGTCCAGTGATTCCGTAAGTCATGCGGAAGTGCTTATCGGATTTTCTGATCATGGTAATTCAATTTACAATATCATTCCTCAACTTTAAAAAAATGTATATCTATTTCTTTGCCCATGAGGTTATAATTACTCAGATGCGTATTTCCAATCCTCTTGGGAAGGCGTGGCCCTGGAGGTGACTATGTCCTCAGTAAAACGTATGGATGTAACTTACAAGACGAATCAGGTTAATTAGCTGCGCAATTGCTATGACTTGTTAATTTGGCATCGTTTGTGTGTGATATGGGCTAGTAGCTCAGTAGTAGAGTTTCTGATGTGTGGTCGCTGCTTCGATCTCCTGTGGAGGTAATCACACTATACTCTGCTGATGAGAGCTAATAAGGTAGCTATAGCTGTTCAGTGGTTCCGTATATCGCGCGTAAGTGGTTGCCGGATATTCTGGTCATGGTCATTCACTTTTCTTTCCGCTTATATTGAAATTCTCTCTCTCTCTCTCTCTCTCTCTCTCTCTCTCTCTCTCTCTCTCTCTCTCTTTCACACGTACACCGTCTGTTTATATCTATGTATTGCACTCTTTTATATATATCTATCTCATTTTGTTTGGTTTCTTTTGGTTTCTTTGTTTAATGGTGTATCAATCCCAGTTGGTTATTTAATGCCAAAGCCATCTTTAGAGAAGAACAGTAGTGGTACTTTTTAATCGATAGCTGGGAGGATAAGGAGGTTTATACCTTTCCGAGGGGTATTTGTTCGAAAGTGAACGTAATAGCGCGACTGGAGTTCGAACGCGCTTATTACGATTCCGCAGTCCATCGCTTTAACCATTACACCACGAGGACACCCCCTCATTTAATTTATATTTGACTCTCTATGGAGAAATAGAAGATTTGGATAAATCTGATATGATAAAAGTAAGTGGAAACGAGGACAAACCAACACTGACAACGGATTCAGAAACTTAGATATTTCGTTCTTAATTGAACAAAAAGAAAAATGAGTTTTTCAAAAATTCACCTGTTGAGAAAATAGATAAAATAATCATAAAAATATTAAAAGAGGGAGGCGATCTAGAGAAACATAAAAGGAAAGAAAGGGAGAGAAATAGATATAGGTTTGAATGATGTTTGCAGGGGTCATTGATTTTGACTGTAACCATCAGGACAGATGGCCAAGGCTGGGCATCGTCAAGTGTATCAAGTCTCATCAGAGATTTTTTCCTCAATTTACAATCTATTTAACTTAGGTTGTTCATTATCTATCTATCTACCTCTATTTTCAAATGTACTCCCTCTCCCTTTTTACGCATGTTCTTTTTGATTACTTATAAGTGTTTATAAGTACGATTTATTAGACAATGTTCATAAAAGTGTTGTAAAGTAGCTAGCACCCTTTGAGCACTCTACCTGGCCTGGCACATAGGCTTAAATAGTCTATGATTAAGGACTTCAACAGTTTGATTAATAAGTCGATATTAAACTGACTGATATTCGGACTGATCTTACTTCGTTTCGCTATACAGCATTTTATTCCTTGTCAGTTGTCTTGTTAATTGTTTGTAACTTATTGTTCTGTGTTTTTGTATGTATCCGTTAGCACCGGATACTGGTTCTGAATAAGATATATAAAGAATTCATTCTTCTCTGTGTATTATTCACCTCGACAATACAACAAAAGGCTGTTCAAAATTCTGTTCATCAGTATTTGAACAAACACACTATGTTTTTATTTCCGAAAATCTCCCGGCCTATTCAGGATCTTAAATAGGTTCGGGATTCATAGTTTGCCAACCCTTACAAATAACAACGTGAGTTTATCTTGTCAATTGACTGCTTCCGGAAAATAATTTGCCGCAAGAACTTCACAACTCAAAAATATCTGAGCAAACACAATATCTGTTGTTTTTTTCATTCCTTAAAATTCCTGCAAACATTAAGGAAGATGAAGGGGGAAACTAGATTTCCTGATAAATTTGAAAATATTCCAAATAATAAAGTAAGTTTTTTTTTGGGGGGGGGTTTCAATCTATTTGTGTAACATGGGACCAACGTATTGTGCTGTAAAGAAAGAAGTCTGCAGAAAAAGAAATACTCAAACTCGAAGGTAAGATAAGAAAATATAGCAGTTGTTTATTATTCACTTAGGGCTATGATCGCAGACTGGGTAGGACGGGTCGGAGTCTCGGAACCGTTGACTTGCTTGTTTTGAAAGCTGCCTTCAACTCTGCCAAAATCTCGTTACTTATTTTCTTATATAGGGATTTTGGAGAACAATCGAAGATCCCCGAATGTTCGATGTCACCAGTGAAACACGTGATAATTCGTCTGTGATTATTTGTAAAATCACGTCTAACTTTGCAGGTCATTCTGCCCGCACGGGCTAGTCTCGTGACACCTTCACTGATTGACGACAGCGCCCGTCCGTAATATTACATTTGGGTAATTTGGAAGAAGATTTTAGTAGGATAAAAAAAAATTTTTCTTTTTAATTTTTCTATTTCAGAATTTAATTCTATTAAAACAAATATTTAGCTGAACTTTTTATTTTCAGAATCACAAAATACAACTTATTATGTTGATTGCAAAAAAAAATTGATACTTTTTGTGCAATAAATATCTTAACCGAAATTTACTTTAGAAATAGTTTTAAATGGTGCAGGGACTGGACTGCTGGACTGCAACTTCCTACTAAGCGAGTTCGAACTCTAATAAATTTATAATGTTCACTGTCGAACTAATACACCTAAAAAAAACATGAACCTTTTTATCCACCCCCAAGGATGGGTTAAATAGCATAACTACTGCTTTTCCACAGAATTAGGCATTAAATAACCCTCAAATCTTAACATTATGAACAATGAAACCAAACCAAAATACTTTTAATCAGATGAGAGAAAATAAATTGTAAGGGAGACAACTGAGTCAGTTCTTGTATTAGCAATAATATCAATTACAGCGCATTTCTTAATAAAAAAAAATTTCAACAGTGTATAATTAGACTCTACCAAGTTAAAATTAAGCCATTTTCTTTTGGAACTGTGGAGGGATTTTATCAGACTTCTTCGATATAAGATTGAGATATTACTTTGGATAGCGTGAGAGAGAATGCGTACGTTGGGAGTTTTGTTTTTTTTAGTGTGTTTTTGGATTATTTTTACCCAGCAATTAAGTAGAGGGTCAAAAATAAATATATAGACTTTTAGACTACAGATTTTTTCTAACTACGGAAATCTTTAGATAAGGTCAAAAGATTTATCCGCTCAGATAGACCAATTCCAGTTAGCTGGAACTGTAGAATACACCAGCTGCATCTTTGCAGAGGGGTAAGACCGAACATCAAGTGTCCTGCATATGATACAAAATTGCATCTGATCGTGAGGTTCCATTCTTAGAGCTTTGGGGAATGTGGAGTACCTCTTGATTGCCATTACTGCCAAGTTAACTCTAACCAGGAGAGGTAGTAATCGATAGGGTCCAATCTATAGGTCAAAATTGAATTGTTTGACCATTTAACAATGTGCAAACAAATGATTGATGCTAGATAGAATTATTTGTGTTAAATAACAATACTTGAAACCCTTTATGTGTTAAAAACACAATTAGTGCGAGCAAAACTTGAAACAACTGTGTACAGATAAATTATGGTGTAATGGTTATCGTCGTAGGAAATGAACACGCCGACACGAGTTCAAATCCTGGACGAGACTGATTGCATTTCACATGTCATTAAGACCCTTGGGAAAGCTATGAATCTAATTATTCTCCCTCCAGCTATGGGTAAATTGTAGGACAGACTGGGTTCTTCAGCCTTGGTGAGGCAACTAGTCTAGGAGAAGGAAAACTCTGAATTCAAACCTGTTAAAACTCTGCTTAGAAATTGACCTTGTGTCATATCCTGTCCGAGTGGAGGGGTTGGTAAATATGTAAATAGAATTATTAGCGTTAGATAGCAATACTTGAAACCATTTAACTGTGAGCAAACAATAGCGATACTTAATTGTGTGCAAACAAATTAGCTCTCTATTTTTTTAATGGATTTACCGGCGAACTGTTCACTTATAAATCATATATCTATATATATTTAACTGTGTGCAAACAAATGAATTATGTTAAATTAAATAGTTGAGTTACATAGCAATACTTAAAACCATTTTTGTGCTTACAAATGAGCTCTGGCTCGTTTAAAAATGTTATTAACAAAATATGCGTTTACAAATCAAATATATTTCAAATATATGTATATGCATCATTTGACATTAAATTCCCTACAAGCGTCGCTATGCCATAAAACTCAACACACCAGCCAATCAGATTGAAAAGAAACATCAAATTCAGATCACTTAAAATCATTCCGTTAAAGAAATATACCAAAGTGCTGTTCTTAGTAGTAGCTTTTATGACTGTTATAAATTATCTGTTCTTTTTTTTTCATATAAAACACAATCGTTTGCAAATTATTATTTATTAGAATAAGGTCCTTAAAAGATTATAATGAAAATATCTTTAAAAATTATTATAAATTTAACTCTTTATATTTACTTGCCTACCAATAAAGAATGACCTTCACCTTCGGGCAACTTTCCTCGAAAATGACAACCAGAAGCCATAACTTAAGATCTTGAGTAGTGTGTTTTAAAACACAAATATAGTGAACCTTTTTTGACTATTGTTTTTATTCTAAATTTATTGATTCGCAATTATTGGTAATTTTAAAGAAAAACAGTCTTTTTTTCAAATGAAAAACTATTTAGATTCTCTATAATATTATCCTGCCCTGTAAAAGGGTCAGAATGTCTCTGGACTTAGTTTTTCTTCGTCTTATAAATTTTCTGATTTCTTTTTCCACATAAAACTTAATTGCAATTAATTACATATTAAAATCAGAATTATTTTCTTTCTAAAAAGAAAAAAAAATGATTTCCTAAATATCTTTATCAAGTACTTAAAAAAAGAATTTTTTAACACACATACAAAAAACAATTACGAGACATGTAAAAACATGTGTAGGAGGCCAAGAAGCGCACCAGGTTTTTATGATTATATGTGTAAATGAACACTCTTTGTTATTTTATGGTAGCGTATTTCAACATCATGCTTAAAAACTTTGAAAGGAATCGAACCCTTATTCACGCCGTTTGTAATTTTGAATTCTGCGCATAATAAAGTTGGATAAACCTGACGGGAGCACGTTGGATTGGCAACCTGACTTGTCCACAATTTCCCTTAGACTCAATCTGTTTTCTATATCGAACGCTTTTCTCAGGTCAACTAAGTTGACATACAGTTCTTTGTTTTGCTATCTTCATTTTCCCGGATTTTTATTCAGACAAAAACCATGTCGGTTGTGGCACGATTAGCTCTGAAACTATCCTGATTCTCGGGGGACTTGATAGGCAGCATCACATGATAATAATCTATTCAGTAGAATTCCCGGGAGAATTTTGTCTACAAATGAAAGCAGAGCAAATACCCTGGTAATTTGTACAGTCTGACTTTTTCTCATTTGTTTTTCTTTAGACTTCTTATGATAGCTGACTCAATAATATATATCATCTATCAAATTATATACATATATATATATATATATATATATATATATATATATATATATATATATATATATATTTGAGTGTTTTAGTGTGTGTGCATCCGTATGTATTTGTGGCTGTCTATCTATCATGAATATACATATATATTCATATGCCTACTGCTTTATAATATATATATATATATATATATATATATATATATACTAATGATTATTCAGTTTGGTATATCTATAAACAAAGGGATTCGTATCGTTCACTAAGCATATAAAAGTAAGGATAGTATACACTTGGTACGATGATAGTATTAGCGAGAAACTGACAGTCATCAAGCTCCGCTGACTCTGTGACTTCATGATCCTAACTTTTATATATATATATGTGTGTGTGTGTGTGTGTGTGTGGCTGCTTCATAAAAACGTCTTTCGCATATATATATATATATATATATATATATATATATATATATATATATATGTGTGTGTGTGTGTGAAAGATGTTTATCCTATTTACCAACCCCTCCGCTCGGGTAGGATATGACACAAGGTCAATTTTTAAGCGGAGTTTAACAGGTTTGAATTCAGATTGAATTCAGATTTGAATTCCTAGACTAGTTGCCACACCAAGGCTGAAGAACCCAGTCTGTCCTACTATTTACCCATAGCTGAAGGGAGAATTGTTGGAATCATACCTTTCCAAATGGTATTAATGCTATGTGAAATGCAATCATTCTCGTCCAGGATTTGAATTCGTGTCACCGTGTCCATTTCCTTCGACGATAACCATTACACAACGGGCACCTCCAATAAGAAAAAGATGTTTATGATATCATATAGATAGGAAAGAAAACTTAACGGACTGTTATTATGCTATTATAGATTTATTTCGAAAGGTTTCTGGGATGTGGCTCTTAGCGGCTTGTGGAAATAAATTTATAATAGCATAATAACAGTCCGTTGAGTTTTCTTTCCAATTTATATCACAGATATATTTGCTCTGTAAGAGATTTTTACATATTTTTATGATTATATATTGATAGTCATGCCTCGAGCTCCCCAAGAGAATTATATGTAACCTCTTAAATATTCTCAATTTGAATAATTCCAAACCCAACATGTCTCTCTCTCTCTATATATATATATAAGTATTTTATAATTTGCTTGAATATTTGCATAAATTGATTTAATCTATTGTATCCACTTTGAAGGCTATTGTGACGCAAAATAATTATTCAGGGTCTAATTAATTTCGAATTAAAAACTTCATCAACTGTAAAGTAAGTATTGTTGGCGACCTGAGTCGAGGGTGACCCGAGGTCTTCCTTCTCAATAGCTACTACACCGAGGTGTACAGGAGTGGGCAACTCCATTCCCCGGACTTCTCCACTTTACCCTTGATCCTCATTTTATAATGCTGAGTGTTAAGCAAGGAGGCATCAAGTACCATTTTTTGAGACTTTGGTATGACTCGACTTGAGATTGAACCCCGGTCTTCCGGACCATTGCCGAACACACAGCTCATTAGGCCAATAATAGCAACTCGGTGTTGTATATTCTAATTTTTTTTTTAAATACGGTGCCACGTGAGATGTTTAAACGCCATGCGGAAGAAATGTGACTTCAGTTGTCTGAATGTTAAATTCTAACCTGCTGTTATATTGAGTAAAAATTTGTTTTAAATAATTTTTAAGTTAAATATGTATTTAAAAAATCAGCATGATAATTAATGATATATTGCTATATATATATATATATATATATATATATATATTTGCCATATATATATATATATATATATATATATGCGTAAGACGCTTCTACGTCATCACAGTATTGCATCACAGTATGGTAACTGAACAGGCACTTCAGTAAATACATGTAAATATGCGACTTAGTTTTCCCTTTTTCTTTAATCTTCTCTTTAAGAAATCAAACACATACGCAGTGCCTTAAATAAGTTTCCAGACTTAAACACGTGTCAATATTTTCAAAGAAACAACTACTAAATCTAAACCATCATCACCCATTTCTCTGTTTAATATAATTCTCTCACACTGTTTGTAAGTCTGACGCTTCATATGGACAAGCATCAAGTCCAACACCAATAAATCATTTAAAAAAATAGTATATCGTACTAAGGAATCAGTCATTATTTTCCACATAAACTAATATTTCAATTACTTTCAACTTCCACATTTCAGCCATCCGCCTCGATCACCGGAAGCGCTGACTTTTATCCGCCAACGCTTCCGGTTCGCTAATTATGTCACCGGAGGTTACGGTCGATCTGTCTATCTTCCCAAGTTATGATTTTGACCCAGACAGCAAATCGATCGCTAATTCGAGTGGCCAATCGAAGAATGGACGGATGAAACCGCACAATTAAGTTACAAAAGTCAAAACGCCAGCAAAGAACTAGATACGGATTTGTAACCAAAAATAATATTTTCCTTAGTATAAAACGTCTCTAAAGGGGTACATACATACACCCTTCCCGTGATTAATCAGTTATGTGACTCAATTTAACAGTCAATTTCTTGGCATTCAGAGTCAGGCAAAAGTTCTCTTAAATTATTCCATTTAGTGTGGGCTTTTTCTGCTTCCTTGCTTTCGATAGTTTGGTCATTGGTGATCTCAAATATCGTATTATGTTAGTTTTTCTTGGCTTCTCACTGTCGCTCTATTTTCGATAAAAGCCGATCTCAAATATCCTGTTATCTTCGCTTTTCTCATGTCTCTCTGCATTTAATAATCTGGTATAAGGCGATCTCAAGTTGCGAGTTTTTCTCATTTTCTCTACGTTAAGGAGTCTGGAATAAGGCCTGGACTCAGAGTGACGTGGAGTCTTTTAGCGCCAGTCAGGTCAACGAGCAAATTCTTTGATTTATATGTATTTTTGTCCATGCAGGGGCTTTACTTTGGGATGCGATCAGTAATATCAGTTCCCTCCTAATTCCACTAATTAATTTCATTCCTTTCACTCTGCTTTCACCTTCAATGCTCGATTTCCTCTTACCTTTACCCGAAGGGGCAAATATGGCTTTATTTGGTTTCTACTAATTACGTCCATCCTTTTACTCCACCTCCATCTTCAGTGTTTAGTTTCCTCTGACCTTCACCCAAAGATGCAGGTATTTCCTCCCTCTTCCTCAATATTTCTCCCTAACGTTATTCATTATGGTAGGCAGCTAATTCTGTCGTGTGACAAGAAAGTCAGCAACTGTTAATTCAAAACGGTCTCAAAAAGCTTTTTCCACGGCTTCGAATTTCAGGGAAAAAATTATATTAAAAACTGATCATTTCCCAGACAACGAACCGCACTTAGCTCACCTGTTTGTCATCCTTGTCAAGCCTTGATCCTTCGGTGAACCCTTCTACAGCTCTGTCAGCTGGGAGACAATTGAACGTGCTTTTCAACTCTTGCTTTTTTTTTCTAAGCAAAGTTCGCCTTATCAATTCTTTTGGGTTTAGTCAAAATAATCGACTTATTTCTCCTTTTTTTCCCTCAGCCAAAAATAACTATATATTTTCAACTTATTCTTCCCTAACATTTTGTGAAATACTGAATCATTTTTTCTACAGGGTGGAACGATCCTAAAGAAAACAACACTACAGCTTTATTTTAAAACTTTTATGGAAAAAATCAATTCAGCTAACTTGATTATGTAGTAGAGCTGATATCTATTCAATGTAGCAGTCTTCAGCCTCAATCACCGCCTCGATACGGATCCGGGTACACTTTGGTGTTGACTTTCAAGCCGACTTCGAAGATGTGAGGTGGCATGATGTGGCCCTCACTTGAAACAACATCACAGACCATAACCGTAGCTGGAAACGTTGTTTTCATCACCCTGAGCACGTTGAACCATCCGGATTTGCATTTTGCGGGTGATGGCAATGGTCCTGTTGTCATAACTTGGATCTGTAGAGAGCATGAGTTTTACAGCGGAGCATCTCCGTTCTCGCTCGTTGAACATTGTGTCACTTTCAGACATGATAGAAGGCTCCTATCGCTCTTGGGATGATTTGTACACAACTGGTCAACTAGTAGATGGTCTGCAACAAAAAAAAAAACGGTTTTCATAAAACGGAAATGGAATCATGTCGTCTTTTCTAGGGCGACAATTTTATCGTTCCACCCTGTAAAATTCATTTTGATTAATTCTCTCTTTTCTGCTTAATAAATCTAATCGGGATCTTACCACTGACTTGGATAAAACAATCTTTAGTTATTTAAAAATTTATTAACTACAGACTCATTTAGTTAATTAACGATCGATTAATCATTTTGAAGATTATAAGCCACTTTAAACTATCCACTGAAGCGATCAAGCATCCGTTTGTACAAGTTTCATCATGAAGGGATACTGACAGCACAGATTCACTTGGACTCTCTCTCTCTCTCTCTCTCTCAATCTCTCTCTCTCTCTCTCTCTCTCTCTCCTCATCTGTCCCTATTAGCCATTTCTCTTGGTAAGTCCTCTAGACGACAAACAGTGTCAGCACAGAGATGATGAATGTAAGTTTTTGCTGGTTCGCTAAAACTGGTACGTTCATATGGAGGAGTCCACGAAAAAACGTCGTTTATGAGTTCGTTCTTACTTTTCCAACAGTACCCAGCATGTCTTGCGCGTCATACTGGGATGGTTTATGTGATGGGAAGTAAGTGACCGTTCAACAACTCTTTTGTAGGTTGCTGCTTCTCGTGCTTGCGAAAAATAACATGCAGCATCCTTGTGTAGTTACCATCTAGCTCTTTCTCCAGGCGTTTTATTAATGTCCAAGTGGTGCAATCATAGAGTAGTACGGACGCTGCTATAGTCTGGAAGAATTCCTGCTTTATTTTATCTAAGGGATCAGATAGAGCCTGCGATTTTTATGTGTTTTATGTGAAATAAAAGTCTGATAAAATAAAGCAGGAATTCTTGTAATTTAAAGAACACTTGGAATAGTGTACATTGAAACTGTGCTCCTTTGTCAGCTGCAAAAATAATTTATCTGTAACACTAACAACAAGCACCAATACATAAGTACTTTAGCAAAGAAACAATATTAGTCGCATCACATTTGATTGCATCTTAGGCTATAATAAGTAAAGGCTTGACTACCATACAATTAGTCTTTAGCGGCCGACGGATATACAGTGGGCTAAATTACCATTAACCAACAATTATTAAAAAGTTTCACAGTCGGTAAGGATTAGACTACGCTGAACGTATCCTCTGCAAAAGCGTAAGACCACTCCCCTTCAAAATTGGTGACCTTGGTATAACACTGAATTGGATTTAATGTTGAGGCTCCACTTCTGCAAATCCGAGGAATGTAAAGTATCCCTGCTTGGCCATTGCTCTCAAGTCCACTTTGACCGAAAGCGTTTTTACCTGTTGGGGTATCTATGGGTCCAATAGATAAGTTTGAAAATTATTTGTATTAAATAGGAATACTTGATTCCATGTAACTGTAAATTATTTGTATTAAGAATAGTTTTTTAAAGATATAATATTTTATTAAGAATTATTATTAGTTACGTGGAACCATATAATTTTGCATTAATTAGTATTAGGAATACGTAAAACCCTACAACTTAGTCCAAATTATTTGGATTTGATAAGAATGCTTTATACGTAACTATGAATTATTTGTATTAGGAAAAGTTATTTGAAGTTATAATTGTTTACTAAGGATTTATTATTTGTTACTTGAAACCATGTAACTATGCGCAGGCAAATGACTATTATCAAACAGAAATAATTACTTGAAACTAAGACTTGACAGATAAAATGAAACGCAGTTTCTTCCAAGCAGCGGTTTGTCGATACTGCTCTATGGATGCACTACATGGACGCTAACTAAACGTATGGAGAAAAAGCTTGATAGCAACTACACAAGAATGTTGCGAGTAATATTGAACAAGTCCTAGAGGCAGCACCCCACAAAAAAGCAGCTGTACAGTCACCTACCACCCATCATGAAAACTATCAAAAGTAGACGAACCAGATATGCAAGACATTGCTGGAGAAGTAAGGACGAATTCATAGTTGATGTACTCCTGTGGACCCCTTCACATGGACGAACAATGTTAGGACGACCAGCTCGAACCTACATACAGCAGCTCTGTGCCGATACGGAATGTAGTCCAGAGGACCTACCGGAAAAAATGGACGATGGGGAGAGGTAGCGAGAGGGTCAGGGATATCTGTGCTGATAACGCGACATGATGATGATATAACAATTAGTATTATATAATGATGTTTGAAACCATACAACAGACTGCAAATTACTTGCATTTAATAGGAATACTTTATCATCATCATCATCATGTCGTGCCGCCAGCACGGATATCCCTGACCCTCTCTCGCCACTTCTCCCTATCATTCATCGCCTCTGGCAGGTCTTCAGGGTTACATCCTGTGTCCTCACATAGCTGCTGTATGTAAGTTCGAGCTGGTCGTCCTGCTTTTGCTTGGCCAAATGTGGGGGTCCATAGGAGTACATCACTTGGAATACTTTATATATAACTGTAAATCATTTCTATTAAGTATTGTTACTTAGAGCAATAAGTGTTTATTAATTGTAAATTGAAACAAATGAGAATGTTTATCAAATAGAAATAATTACTTGAAACTATATAGTAATTAGTATTACGTAAGGATGCTTGAAACGGTACAACTGCGAGCAAATGATTTGTATAAATACTTGATCAATAATGTCGTATAGCCATAATCATATCAATCAAAACAGTAATACAAATACATATACAAATACAGGCGGACTCTTTCGTTTCAGATACGAACGGGTTTATGTTACATTCTCATGTCTCGTATCATAATGACACAATAATAATGGCAGACGCAGGATGGGATAAAGACGCAGGAAGACTTCTTTATAAATATATTTACCTCTCACTTTATTGCAAGGGTTCGAAAAGGTTTACTCAGGGTTTGCGTGTGAGAGGGAGCTGGAGACCAAACATAAACTGTAATATTTTGACCCTACTGTTATGACCGTCATGTTGTGTCTTTCTTGTTCTCTAGGGCTGCTCAACCTGAGGCCTTGGGCCCACTCTGCTGGATGCTGGCTTTCTTTACTCCATCTTATCAGCATCTTCTCTGGATCCCAAACTCCATCGGGGTATCCGAGGGCCCCCTCGGTCGGGTGTGGCTTTCCCTACCACACCTCGACTCCAACTGTCTGCAACTCTACTGGTAACTGCTCTGGCTCGTTGAATTCAACTGAATTATATAATCGTTCGACGCCCACTCGATCTTTAAAATTGAATGTTTAATCGTCATCAAGCGGAAATAACTGTCATGCAGTTCAGAGGTCACTCTCTTCTGGTGCATCACTCTGTAGTGTACCATGGGAATTTTTCTTGCTAACAGCGTGAAATAACAGCGTGAAAAAAACACTAAAAAAGACAAGAAATAAAGTAAATATAAAAGAAAACGATTCCCTAACCTCAAGGTAAAAAATAATCCTAGACGTGTTGACACACCATTAAAATCAATAATTAAATCGGTCAATTATTAAATATAAGTTTTGGAGAAAGACTTGTGAACGTTAAGAATTAGCGACTCCACCAATTTTCAGGAATCATAATTATTTCTTATAATCATTCCATTGAAAGTTTATATTGAAGAAATAACTTTAAACCAGAATATAATTGCTAAAACTATTTTTGAATGAAAACGTATGCCAAACATTTTATCAATTAAAAGAATCTAAAAACCAAAATCCCCCGTTGTATTAAAATCTCACTTTACTTAGCAAGCGACATGACACAAAAAGACAGTTTCAGTGAGGAGAATATATTTAATGATATAGCTTTTTATTGACAAGAGTATGGAGATCTTTTTTAGAAAAATAGATTCTGGCGATAGCACAGGTCAGTGAGTGTTTTTTTATTTTATATTTTTAAAGTTTTTTTTGTTTTGTTTTGTTTAGTTTTGTTTTGTTTTGTCTTTGGTTGTTTATTTTTCTTTGTTTTGATTTTTTTTGCTGTTTTTTATCTTTTGTTTTTATCGTTTTGGGAGGTGGGGGTGATTTTTAATATTGTCTAATTAAAAGTTCATTAAACAAATATCTTTATAGTAGTTTTGGAAAGACATCTTTTCAATTAGAAGAGAAAGCATAGAATTATAATGTGAAATATCATCGTCATCATCATGTCACGCTGCCAGCACAGATCTTCCTGACCCTCTCGTGCCACCTCTCTCCACCGTCTATCGCTCCTGGCTGGTCTTCAAGGCTATGTTCAGTATCGGCAAAGAGCTGTTGTACATATGTTCTAGCTGATCGTTCTGCCTTTGCTCGTCCATATGAAGAGGTCCACAGCAGTACATCGCTTATGAGTTCGTCCTTACTTCTCCAGCAGTGTCCCAGATGTCTGGTTCCTCTAATTTTTATAGTTTTCGTGATGGGTGGTGTAATATTAATAGGTCCAAAAATACGACCAAGATATTCACATGGATAAAACGTTCATAATGTTCATACGCACATAGGAATCCGAAAAACACGAAATTGGTTCAGGTACGAAACTTTTATTTACCTTTTTGAGTTTAAGGTTTTTCGACATGAGGAGAGAGAGATGCAATCTTTCTATGCTGACTTTTCCATCTGACCCCACCACCTGCGGCACATTTCGTAGACCCCAACTGGTCTTGCAGAGGCGAGACCAAAAATCTTCTACCTTCCTCTAGACTCGAATCTCAACTTTTTCGTTCGGAGTTTAAATCTCAACTAACTGGGTTTTTTTCAAATTCCAAAATTTTCAGCGCTTCCGGGCATGACGTCAATCACGTCCCCGGTCCTATTTTCCATCTGGGTTTTTTATTGTGACATCTCTGATTGTCACATCCGCCCCACGCGCGCGTAAACACCTGCACTCAATGTGTGCACCTAACTAACCCATGCACTAAGCGAAAGGTTCTCAGCCTAACTAAACCGAAAGGCAAGATATATAAAACGAAATCCCTCTGCAATTATATTACAGGGGTAGGTGGTCGTACAGCAGCTTTTTGTGAGGTATTGCCTCCAGGACTTGATCAATATCGCTCGCAACTTTCTTGTGTAGTTACCATCAAGCTATTTTCCATACGTTTAGTTAGCGTCCATGTTATGTTATTACCGTCAAGCTTTTTATTTTTTTCACGAACTATCGTTCTTTAAGACATATCATGTTGTATACTCATAACGAATGAATATATATGGAGGAAGAATGACTATAACACAAGGATATTACTATTCGTCTTGGAGTCAAAGTTTCTGTGGTGTATGAGAGAAAGAGAGTTGGGGGAGTGAATACAGCTCGTCATATTGACTCATAACTTTTTCTCTGGATCATACCACACTGTATTATCTTCAAGGTCTTAGTCTTCTCTTCCAACGAGAGGCACTCAACTGGATCTCGCCTGAGCGCCGCTTGGCCCTCTTCGGCTACGGTTTTCCATCTGCTGACTCGATTCCGCTGCAATCTGTCACAGACCCAAGGCTCATATTGACAGCGACCCTCACGTGGGCATCTGCACATATCATTTCATAATGCCCACCATTTCCGATCAACCACGTGACTGCTTCCGCTTATCTACACACGTGAGTCCTGTTCAGAAAAATCTCTGATTGACTGCTCGCTCAATATACAACACTCAAAACAAATTAACCTTGCCAAAAATGTTTTCAAATTGTCTCGATGTATTAGTATATTGTTTCTATTCCACGAAATAATTCGTTCGAAAGTTATGCCCAAAAATATTATAAACAATCTTGAAATAAAACTTTCGAATGTTATAACTATAATATGATATTATTCAAAAGTTATTGTAAGTATTTCCACGTCAAGTGTTTTATTTACTTCTTTATAAAGAAATTGTCTGTTTTATTAGTGAGTATTTTTGTAAAAGAGGAAATCATTTTCTGATTGATTTATGCAGGTAGATTTTCTCTGCTTTCGGATCAATAAGAATAAAGTAAAGTTAGTGAACGAAGTCGAGGGCGACTAGAAGGCTCCCTTTTCAATAGCTACTACACCGAGGTGCAGAGGAGGGCGCTACTCATTTCCCTTAAATTGCTCCATTTTACCCTTAATACGTACCTTACATTGCTGAGTGTTAAGCAAGGAGGTATAAAGTACCATTTTAAAAGTATTTGGTATGACGCGATCTGGGATTGAACACAGGTCTCCCGGACCACTGGTGAACACTCTACCCACTAGACCAATGATAAGATTTTATTCCTAGGAATATGTATAGTTTGTAATTGGCAAATTATTAGATATCACTGATAAGTCCTTGTCAAAATATTGTCATCTCAATAATCGTGATTAGTGGTAATTTATACCACTATATGCCTACCTCCAGTTGCTTAGCTGCCAGTCGCTTATTTGGTATCGCCGTACTTGAAGCTCTTACCAAAGAGAGATGGCTAGTTGGGGGAGTACCATTTTTCGTGAGTTCGAGCATCAATAATACCCAAGTAGCATAGCTTCGGGCCAGATGAAACAAAAGTTTGTAAATATCTGCTAATTATACTGATAATTTAAATAAATTGGGGGGGTCCTCGTAGTGTAATGGTTAAAGCAATGGACTGCGGAATCGTAGGTAGTAAGCAAGTTCATACTATTACGTTCACTTTCGGGCAAATACCCTTGTGAAAGGTATGAGCCCCTTATCCTCCCAGCTATGGGTTAAATAGTACCACTACTGTTCTTCTTGGAGAATGGCTTTGGCATTGAATAACCAACAAAGGTTGATATGTTATTAAACAAAGAAACCAAACCGAACCTAAATAAATTAATTGAGTTTGTTTAAGGAATATTTCATGAAACCAAAATGTTCAGCTATTGAATAAAACTGTTTTACGTCTTATCTTCTTTTTTTTTTTTTTGTTCTTTTTTGTGGGGGTAGTTGTTGTTGTTGTTTGTTTGTTTGTTTGTTTACTTATTTACTGCAAAATAAAAAAAAAAGGCGAATATCCTCAAAGTGTGCTAATTTCCTACTTTTTTGCTTGGGGTAGCATAAGACAGTTATATGATTTATTCTACAACTATATACGAGGATCATTAAATAAGTTTCCAGACTTTTTTCGTATGGGCACTTTTATTGATAGTACACACATGAAACTCTAGTCCCCTTCGAAATAATCTACTCCAGCTGCAATGCACTTGTACCGTTCCAACAACGTATGGAAGTCCCCATGGAAGTCCTCTTGTGTGAGCGTGTCAATAACCTACGTCACAGCACCTTTCATATCCTCAATTGTCTCATAACGACAGCCTCTGACCTTTGGTAATAACCAAAAGTCACAGAGAGCAAGGTCTGGACTATAGTGAGGCTGAGGAAGTGTCTTGATGCCCATCTTGGTCAAATAGTCAGTGACAAGGATGGAGTTGTGGACTGGTGCATTGTCCTGGTTGAAATGCCACTGACCCGATTTGAAGAATGGTGGCCTCTTCCCTAGGAATCTCTTCCTGAACTCCCTTAAAACCTCAACATAGTAACCCTAACCCTAGGCGTAACTCTTTGGCCCATCAACTCTGGTCTATTGTCTTCCTTACTCCTCCCATATCTCTCATCATCCATCACAGACTCCCTGCCTTCCTTGAATCTCTTATGCCACACAAAAACCGATACTCGATTCATGCAAGATGGTCGAAAAGCTGTCTGAAGCGTTCCATACGTTTCTGTGGCATTTTTTTCAAGTTTAAAACAGAATTTTATTGCATATCGTTCTTCTAAAGTGTCCTCATGTCCAGATTACATTTTTGAAATTCACCGACTGTGACAATCAGGATGTATTCCAATTGCTGCTGTAGCTGTCTATTTGAACCTGAAATCAAAAAAATTGGTCAGTCATCTCATAAAATGTATAGCAATAACATACTGAATTTTCAAGAGTCTGCAGCAATTTTAAATTTCTGTACAAAAACAATCTGGAACCTTATTGAAGGCATCACGTATATATAAATGTTTGTATACAAGAGAGTGGTTCTTTAATTTTTTTATTGAATTTTGGAATTGACTTGAGACATGAATTACCAGGTCTATTGAAATGTAAAACGAATATGTGAAATAGCTAGTATTTTTCATAACTGACGATCATTCACTTCTTGGTCGGACTCAGAGCATTTCAGAACCTTTAGATAGACAGATTTGGAATTATGTATTTGCATACATCATTAGGTCCGGAACCTTTAGATGAAAAGATATTTATCTTGAGTCACGATTATTTTTCAACATAATCTCTTTCCTTGGTAAGGCTCTTAACCTAGCGCTTATCTACTAATCACATAGATAAAAGATCGTAGAGGGAAGATTTCGGGACAAAATAACGTTAATAACGGTGTCCGACAGCCGATTTATTGATTCAGCTTTGTATATCCGCATTCAACAATTACAAGAGATCCCCTACACATATTATATTATATTATATTATATTACTGGTCCATTGGCCTAGCGGTTAGAGTGTTCGCAAGAGGCCTGCGTGACCGAGGTTCAATCCAAGGTCGAGTCATATAAAAGACTCAGAAATGGTACTTGATGCCTCCTTGCTCATAATTATAAAATATTGATCAAGGGAAAAGTGGAACAATCCATGGAATTCTGTGCTGCTTTTCGCAATGCATTGGTGTTGTAGCAAATAAAAAGCTGACGACCATGGTCGAGGGAGAGCCTTCGAGTCCCCCTCGACTACGGCTGAGAGCTTTACATTTTTTTCCTATTATATTATATAGGATGTGGAAGAAAAACTAGGAATATTCTACTATAATAATAAATAACTCTATTATTAAACAATATTAATTCTAATTTAAATAAAAAAATAAGAATATAAATACCAAACAGTAAAGTTACTCAATATGGTCGCAATTCTTTTTTTCAATTTTCTATCAACATGCTTCGAAACGATTTTCATGCCTTTAAAATAGATTGTTCAGAAATTTTATTCCATTCTTCCTCAATAGCAGTCTTAAGCGAGCCAATATTTGGATGGGAAGTTGCATTTGTTTTGTTTTATAAAACGCCCTATATAGCGTAATCAAGGGGTTAAATTCTGGGCCTGATGGAGGCCATAAAGAAACTCTAATTATTTCGGAAAATATTGGGCTTTGTTTCGGCGTTAAACAAATAAATTATTCGTCGTTTCTTTTCTTGCTCATTCATATTAGGCTGAATTTTTTAAAAAGCGCTTGAATAATAGAGAATAATTGGACTAATCAAACTAGAAAAGCGTTTCAAGAATTATTCCATATTTTGTTTCCGCACCCTGTATTATATTATACTATATGACATACTCATACGACACAAAAACAGCTACTGTGCTAACAAAATTTTATCAGGTGCTGACACTGGGTTCAGACATGGTTTGCGGGCCAAAGCATTATTTCCACTAAATTAGAGGGTTGAAGTCTCTGTACAGTTGTAGAACTATTTAAAACATTGTCTCAACTTTCCTGTCAAATTTGCCGTTTTCATTTCATAATTTAATTAAAATTTAACGATTGATAACTAAACTTTCACACACTTACTTCGCAGGGGAAATTTATCTGAAATTTCAATTCCTATTCACCAATCAGTGTTTTGAAGTCGTTATCAAGTCGGTTATTTCAAATTTTGCATCAATGAATAAATGCTTCGTTGCTAGTCTCGTTTACATTGGCAGGGAAGTTTTTAATACTAGAAAATATTATTCATTTCAGTCTCGCATTCCCACAATAAAACAGGAAACCAGCAGATAGTATCGTAAAGTATTCTTGAGACACTCAGAGTCAGTGGTAATGATGCATGAGCCCCAAAATTACGCCTGACACTAGAGTCATTTGATGAAGACTTTGTTTTTGGCTCAGCAAAGTTTTCCTCGTTTTGTGTGTGTGTGTGTGTTGTTGTTGTTGTTGTTGCAGTAATATGTGTACATGTAGAAGTACATCCGCCTTCCCAAAACATTGGGGGATTTCCGTTTTCAATTCGCTGACTGTTCCGCTTGGCTTGTTATATCAGATGTCACAATCGATCCGCTTATCTGCCCACGTTGTGTTTTTGATCCAGACAACAGATCAATCGCTGATTGGAGTCACCAGTCAATCAGTAGACGGATGCGACCGCTCAAATAATAAAAGGAAGAAAACATTTGAACTCCAACTGGACACGGCTTTGTAACAATGATAATATATTGTTTTAAAAATGTGTCTTTAAAATGGTACATACATTCGGAGGTTAGTAGTGTTAGACGGAGACCTTTTTCACGAATTAATTCAGTCAATTTCATGACATTCAAAGTCAGGCACAAGGCCACTCAAATTATCGGATAAGTTTTAGGCTTTTCTCTTATCGCTTTCTTTAGTCTGATATAAAGCAATCTCAAGTAACTTATTGTGTTCACTTTTTTCAGTCTTTGGCTTTCAGCTTCTCTCAATTTTAGGGAGTCTGATAAAATGTTAAGACTCAGAGTATCATCGAGTTTATAAGCCGACTTGCAGTGGTCCTTAAGCTATCATATTATCTCGATTACTCTTAGTTTCTCGATGTCCGCGAGTCTGGCATAAGCTCATCTTAAATTGTCGAGTTATCTCAGTTTCTCTGTCTCTCTCAAGGTGTCGTATTAACTCAGGTTTTCTTTGCCTCTCCATCATGGGTAGTCTGCTGCTAGGCCAAACCCCAGATCAACGTGAAGTCTAGTAGCTGCTTCAACCGGTCTCCACTTGTTCCCAAAATATCGTTCTATATGCATTTCCTCTCATCCGGAAGGTGGTGGAATGCGAAACTATTGATAATGTCAATTTTCTCCTAATTTGGATTTCAATAATTAATTCTGCCCCTTCAACTTCCAAACTCTTTTTCCTCTCACTATCACCTAAAAGACTGATCTTTCCTCCTACTTGGGCTCAATTAATTAATTTTGCTCCTTCCACCTTCCTTGCTTGGCTTCTTTTCACCTCCACCCGAAAAGGGGTTAGGCCTGTTTCTCTTCTCATGATGTAAAATCAAATCATGACAGTTAATCCAAAATTTTCCACACTTGAATTTAAAAATTTTTTAAAGTGCGTAAATAATAGAGCTAATCATAGAAATTTAGATGTATCGCGTAATTTTTTTCAAAAATTGGATAAATCAGACTAAAAAACGTTTTAAAAATCATTCCATATATATATATATATATATATATATATAGAGAGAGAGAGAGAGGGAGGGAGAGAGTAAAAACAAAGAATTTTAACAATTTTCTTTCGTGAATCAGAAAAGTGTTCAAACCTAAAATTATTATTTTCTTAATTCATCATCCCAGTCTCATGACTATAAATTTCCCGAATATGTCAGAAAATTACAATTTTCAGAGGAAATATAAAATATCATCAGACTCGCATCAAGTGATGAGAAAACATATATATATATATATACTTTCACAAATTCGATACTATTTAACTATTCATCAAATTATCCGTTAAAATCTTTATATTTACTTGAAAACTTTCCACTGCCATATCTTGACCTCAGATGTTTTTTCTAACGTCATCACAACCATTTTCGCGTCGCGACTTCATTATTGATAACAATTTCTCAGCAGGCTTTCTTAGCGTCGCTCTTATTCTGGCATCCAATCAGATGCTCACAAGAATGGAGTCACTTGGGGAAATGTTTACCAACGAACAAAGACACAGCCCGATAAAACCGCCTTAATAGAATCATTTATCGACCACACATCTGTATGTAGGAAAACTTAGCCATTTTTCTATCACGTGATAAATGGAGCAAAAAAAAAAGGAAAATGCCGAAAATGGGAAAAATAATATAAAATCACTAACGAAGAAAGAGATTATGTTAAAAAATGAATATTTTATGTGTATAAGAACATATATTTTCCATCATTTATACAGCGGGGGAATACTTTTTCTATCGCGGGAAATCCGTGGTGTAGTGGTTAATTTGCAAGACTGTGATGCCTTAGTAAAGCGAGTTCGAACTCCAGTCACGCTTTTACGTTCATTTTAGGGCTAATGCCCTTGGGAAAGCTACAGGTCAGATAGTACTACTACTGTTCTTCTACAAGAATAGCTTTGGCTTTAAGTAACCCATGAAGGTTGATACGTCTCTAAACAAAGTAACTAGACCAATGCCTTATATCATTACTGAATTAATCATGTACTTATGGATATACAGAGACATTTAATGAAAGATAAAATCCTTTATGGTGTATATTAAATTCATCAATTTCTTTTGTTGATGGGAGAGAATTATCATACGATAGTCAATAATTATGAAGCTCTATGCTATACAGTGTACATGTCATTTAATAATGGGTTGGGTGGCACCAGTGTGGAACTTCGAAAGGATTTGATGCAATATTCAATTTCTTTGAATACTTATTAAAATTCTTATGTGTCAACACATATCTTCCCATCGTATTTAAAAGCGATGTTCTGAGAAGTTTTTATTTAGATGTAAAAGCCTATATATATATATATATATATACAGATAATGTATCGAAGAAAAATATGTATCTTGGAATATGCAGAAAAATCATATCCAAGCCTAGACTTATTAATAGATTTCTCCTTTGTCACTTACCACCAGACTAATTACATAATTTAATTTCTGGTATTTAGACTACTCTGATATATATATATATATATATATATATATATCTGTGTGTGTGTGTATCATAATTGGAAACATCTTGTCCCGTGACTTATAATCATCAAGACGTGCCAATAGTACGGATTTTCTCTCTCTCTCTCTCTCTCTCTCTCTCTCTCTCTCTCTCTCTCTCTGTGCGTGTGTGTCCCTGTCATCCATCTCTCAGTAGACAGCCATCTTTGTCCGCACAGAGCCGAGTTATAAAAGCTTTTGCTGGTCGGCCAACAGTGGTATTTCTATGTGTACGAGTCCACGTCACCAACAATTCCCAGCAACACTCGTCTAACTTAGAAAGCTAGTGAGATGAGAGGTATATGGCCGTACTGCAGCACAGTTTATTTACAACTTTTTACTCACTTTTCTGCCTGATGATTGGTTGATCCACATGAAACGTCCTGTAACTTACTTTATGAGTTTATAATATGAATATTTGACGTCTTAAAACTGATCCACCAAAGAAGGATCGAGCACTTTTTATATACTTTTATTATTTTCCTTGCTTTTATCATACATTTATTAATAAAAAAGTCCTCATTTTGTTATATAATTAATGATATAACTTAATATATTATTTTATTTTTAGTAATAAATTCTAGTTAGCTAATATATTAAGTTAAAGAGTAAATCGCATGTGAATGTTAAATGGAGTTTCATGGGACGATGAGACAACAATCCACTGGTCATAACAAAAGTTCTATTTTGAAATATGCGGAGAAGCAAATCGAATTCATGTCAGCTGACTTAGAATAAGTCAACGTAACAGTAAAAGTTAATGACACGTGTTCTTATCATCCTTAGTTGATAAGATAAATAATATATTATATAAGAAGGGAGATTTTTGAAAGTTAGTTTACTTAGTTCAGAGTTCAGAGTTCAGAGTTGGAGACAATCGGTTAAGTTAACGGATTCGGGCCCTCTGAGGGCGAAAGGACAAGAAGGGAGGAGAAAAGCAAAATCGGTATTTTGCTCGTCTACCACCCAGAATCCCACTGTTTTTTATGCGGCATAAGTATACCTTTCACTCTTTCTCTCTCGTTTCACTGACGATTGTTGTGAAAATGTTGCGGTCAGAAAATAAATTTTCGTATCAAAAGAAACAATTTGTATTTGTGAAATGTAACACGCATTGATGTTTCAGATGGTGCCATGGTATTACAATTAAAATCGACGCTTAATGACCAACAGACTATCGCCTATGCAGTCATTGAACCAAGTTGGTCCTATGATTGTATTGACGAGAAACTGACTGTTACCAAGAGCGTTGGACTCTATTTTTACGCTATCCTAATATATATATATATATATATTGACTGTCAAGGGCTTGACGGGAAGTAGAAAGATTACGTTGCACCAGTCAACCTGATAAGAAAGCTAACCTTACTCGAAAATCTGGATTCGAAATTCTGGGGATTGAATTAAACCTATATTCATACTGAGACAACGTTCCTGTCTGTTTTAAATATCAGAATTTAAAATTATGTCTTTTAATGGGCTCGAACCTCAACTGCTAAAGCGAGAAAAAGAGAGAGAGAGAGAGAGAAACACATCATTTTCTCACCCAATATTCCAGAAGAGACCATCACTTGCTGAACTCAATTAGTGATGGTCTTTATATTCGGACAATGCACAATGGAAAATAAATGGGTGGGCCCGGAATTTAATACTTTTTTTTGTATTAGAGTTGACGTAAAACTGGAAAGAAGACAAAAAAGTCTCGCACAAAATTGCAGTAGAAGTTCTTTAATTGATGCCTCAATTAACATAACGAAGAAGAGAAATATCTTGTCGCGCCCCCAAAAGACGAATATATAGAATCATATTCATGTACGTACACCAATTATATGAACACACGAGCATACATACACAAGTATGTATATATACATATATTCAAACTTATACATCCTGTCCAACACATTCACATGAATTCTTATTCATTTTCATCGCATTTATGTAGACAGAAATAGAGAAATATTCAAATACACCGAGTCAATAACATTACACTTATTCACACATAGATATGTCGATACTCTAATAGATATACAGCGTGAAAATGAAAAAGCATTTGTTTTACACAAGAAATATTTAAACACGGATTTTTTTTATTTATATTTCTGAAATGAAGCTTGATGATTATTATAGCTTAAAATATGCGGACTATTGACCTCATCTTGATTGTGATAATCACAAAGTTTCGGTCAGTATGTCCTTCTGACTTCTTCAGGAGTTTCATCTCGAACACGGGAGTCTCGAACTGAACCCTTTATTTGAACCCCTGGATTAGATTGTTCCAATTAACCATGACCAAGTACAAGTTTTAAGTTATCATAAGTATTCCTTATTATTACAACTTTTTATGGTGATTGAACCCGCAGCCTCCAGATGATTTCACCGAAAATCATCTTCTAACTAAACGCCTTATCTATTACGCTACATGTCCATTCCGGACTATTCATAGTGAATTTTTGGGACTTTATGTCTCCATCATCTCATGGGATATTCCTCTGCACTATCATATCAGATTTTTTTTTAATAATAATGTTCTCTTTTTTTATAATGCTGTTAATTCTGTGTTGTATGTTAATCTCATGAATAAGATTTCTTATTAAAATTCAATTAATATTACTTTATCAATTGACACACACGCACACACACATGCACACATACACACACACACACACACACACAAGTGATTAATGTTAAATTGACTTATGAGCATTACTTAACAATGTCTGAAACTATTTAACCGTGAGCAAATGAAAAAATAATGTTGAGTAGAATTATTAGTGTTAGATTGCAATACTTGAAACTATTTAACTGTGTGCAAACAATAAATAGTAATACTTGAAACTATTATTTGTGAGCAAGCAAATGTGTTCGGGTTCGTTTAAAAATAATGTTACCGACAAATTATTCGTTTACAAAACACACACACACACACACACACACACACACACACACATATATATATATATATATATATATATATATATATATATATATCATCATCATCATCATGTAGCGCTACCAGCACGGATATTTCTGATCTTCTCTCGCCACTCCTCCCTGTCATCCATTACTTTTTGTAGGTCTTCCGGGCTACATCCAGTATCTGCACAGAGCTGCTGTATGTATGTTCGAGCTGGACGTCTTGCCTTTGCTCGTCCCTGTGAAGGGGTCCACAGGATTACATCACTTACGAGCTCGTCCCTACTTCTCCACCAGTGTCCTGCGTGTCTGGTTCGTCTAATTTTGATAGTTTTCGTGACGGGTGGTAGGTGGCCGTACATTTGCTGTTTTGTGGGGTGCTATCTCCAGGACTTGTTCAATATTGCTCGCAATAAATAAGCTGCAAGGGATGATATACCATAAAACCCAACCAACCAGTATGATATATTTATAAAAACGAGTTATGAATATAGGTGATAGAGCATATGCAAATAAATTTGGCCACTATGGTCAAGGGCGACCAGATGGCTCCCTTTTCAATAGCTACTACATCGAAGTGTTGGGGAGGGCGTTACTCTTTTCCTTGGATTGTTCCACTTTACCCTTGATACGTAACTTATATAGCTGAGTGTTAAGCAAGGTGGTATTAAGTACCATTTTTAAAGTCTTTGATATGACGCGACCTGGGATTGAACCCAGGTCTCCCGGACCATTGGCGAACACTCTACCCACTGGGCCAATTAATCTCCTCGACTCAGAAAGGTTACTTTGTCTCTTTGACTACTGGCCGGTATTTGAGCCCTTTTCTGATTAAAACATATTTTCATAACGATTTGTTCTCTCACTATATATATATATATATATATATATATCCTTTCTGAAAATGTTGCAAACAGAAATTTACATGAACCAACAGGCAGACATTTTCAAGATAAATATCTTTTACACACAATCTGATGTATCTGGTTAGACACAAAGAATAGAATTCATTTTTTCTGTTCACAACGGAATTAGCAAAAGTAGTAAAGAGTGAAAGAAAAGTCACTTTTTATTTCTTTTTGTTAACTTTTAATCTAAACTGAGACACGATATTCGACTAGGAATAAATTTATTAATTCAGAAAGCTTCTCTTTTATGACATCTATTAACACCTTCAGTATCATTTTTTTTTTTTTTACTGTTGTGTACAGGCTATGAATGGGGACTCTATAGAGATTGAAGAACATAGTTAAAAAGCAACAAGTAAGTATAACAGTGAGAAGAGAACAGTATGATGACAAATCGTGAATTTCAAAAAGGAAAAATTACGTACTGAACATACTTCAGCATTGAACTAGTTAAATTGTGAAATTAAGGAAGACATACACTATATGTTGTATCGCCACATATATATACAAAGCGGAAACATAATAAAGGATAATGACGAACGAAACTCACTTGTTTATAAACATATGTATTTCTCACGCTTTATTCTCGATGTTTCTGTGGTGTGTGAGTGTGTGAGAGAGGAGTGGAGACAGGGACAGACTGCTATATTGACCATACTTCTTCACTTGACCATAGCCGCATCTTGGCTGGAGTTGCTCAACCGGAGATCACCGAGGGTCACAGCCCTCAGTCTGCAAGGTGGCCCTCACTCTAGCCTTCCTGTGACCAATTGACTCAACTGCCGCCGGCACCTGCCTATATCCTTTCATAACCCCCACTTGCTTCCGCTTCTTCTTCCGCTTATTTACACAGGTGCATCTCTGATTGACGGCTCGGTCAAGGGTCAATATACAACAATTAGATAGATTGATAGATAGATAGATAGATATTAGTTAAGCTAACTGTATGTATTAAAACAGGTATACGATGATGGATCAATAATTCCATTGAGTAAGACAGTTTTTAGTTGAATTCTCATTTGATAGTTTCATTATATAATGTTCGGTTCATATCATTGATTGAGAAGAGATGGATTAAGTGCATTGACATAGAATGAAATTGTCTTAACAAAATAGATATTTTTGCGTAAGAAGAAATGATTTTTCATCGTAAGTCTATGGATTTACCTTTATATATGAATGAGGATTCGAAATTATTTACTCACACAGCTATTATATCTCTCTGATTATAACCTTTTAACGACAGCTAATAATTTGTGCTTCAATATTCATCTTTTTCCAGACATTACAAGAAAATTTCATCTCCTATATTTAGACCAGAGGAAAAAGCGTGAGAAGTGCACCGTCTGAATTGAATTAATTGGAGCTGCAAAGATTAGAATACGAAACACTCTTACTAAACACTATAACTAACCACTTTAATTAGAATCACTAAACACTGAATAATAAGATAGATAGACTGATAGATAGATTTTGTGTCTTTGTTTTAATGATACATCAACTTTCATAGGTTATTTAATGCCAAAATCGTCCTTGCAGATAAGACACAACAAAACAGCAAATGTAGGTTATGTGGTGATAAAGACGAAACGATCAATCACATAATAAACAAATGCAGCAAATTAGCGCAAAAAGAATATAAGACTAGACAAGACTGGGTGGGCAAAGTGATCCACTTGGAACTGTGCAAGAATTTTAATTTGATTATACGAACAAATGGTTTATACACAACACAGAATCTGTTCTGGAGAATGAGACGCACAAACTCCAATGGGATTTTGTGATACAAACAGATAACCTAATGTCGACCAGATGACCAGACCTTATAATAATCAACAAAAAAAAAGAGAACTTGCAGAACTCTGGACTTTGCTGTCCTGGCTGATCACAGAATAAAATTTTTAAAAAGTGAAAAGAAGGATAATTATCTCGAGCTCGCTAGGGAATTATAAAAGCTGTGGAACAGGAAAGTAATGGTTATACCTATTGTAATTCGTGCTCTTGGCACAGTTACGAAAAGATTGGTAAAAGGACTGGAGGACTTGGAAATAAGAGGACGAGTGGAGACAATCCAAACAACAGCATTGTTGAGATACGTCAAAATACTGAGAAGAATACTGGAGCCTTGAGGAGACGTTGTCACTCAAACTCCAGTGAAAGACCATCAACTAACGGTGATATGAAAAACTTTCAAGAGGATAATTGAGAACGGCCAGAATACTGAGAAGAGTCCTGAAGACTTGAGGAGACTTTCTGTCACTCAAACTCCAGTGAAAAACTCTCAGCTAACGCTGATGTGAAAAACTCTAAAGGGTAGGAGTAAATAATAATGGCAACAATAAAGAGAATTTGCCGAATAGTGGACTCGGCCATCCTAATGAACTACCGAGTGAAAATCCAAAACAAAAGAGAGTACGAAGACTTTGTCAGAGAACTAAAAAAAACAAAACAATAAGAGATAAAGATGACGGTTACACCAGTCGTAATTGGAGCAGATTGGAACGATGCCAAAAGGCTTAGTAAGAAGGCAGGAGGAGTTAGAATCAAAGGACGAGCCAAAACCATCCAAACTACTGCATTGCTGAAGTCGGCCTGAATAATGAAAAGAGACCTGGAGAATTGATGAGACTTGCTGCCACTCAATCTCCAAAGAATGAATCATCACCTAACGCTGGTGTGAAAAACTCGCAAGGAATAATAATAATGATAATAATAATAGTAATAAAAGCGGATGCAGAAAATTGGCACAGAAGGAGTACAAGACTAGACAAGACTGGGTGAGCAAGGTGATCCACTGGGAAACGTACAAGAAATTGAAATTTCACCATACCAACAAGTGGTATATGCACAATCCAGCATCTGTCCTGGAAAATAACACACATAAACTTTTATGGTACTTTGACATACACACAGATCACCTAATCTCAGCCAGAACCCAGACCTTATAATAATCAACAACAAAGAAAGAGAATTTGCAAAATTTTCGACTTTGCCGTTCCGGCTGACCACAGAATAAAACTGAAAGAAAGTGAAAAGAAGGATAAGTACCTCGACCTTGCTAGAGAATTGAAAAAGCTGTGGAACATGAAAGTGACGATTGTACCAATTGTGATTGATGCTTTTGACACAATAACTAAAGGATTATTAAAAGGCCTGGAGGACTTGGAAGATGGCGGACGGGTAGAAACTATCCAAATAACAGCATTACTGAGAACGGCCAGAATACCGAGAAGAGTCCTAGAGACTTGAGGAGACTTGCTGTCACTCAATCTCCAGTGAGAAACCATCAGCTAACATAGATGTGAAAAACTCTAATGAGTAAATAATAATAATAATAATAATAGTAATACGAAACGATCAATCACATAATAAGCGAATGCGGCAAATTAGCACAGAAAGAATATAAGAATAGATACGATTAGGTGGGCAATGCGATCCACTGGGAATTGTGCAAGAAATTGACATTTGACCATACGAATAAATGGTATTAACCAAGAATCTCTCCTGGAGATTGAGATGCAGAAAGTTCTCTGGAATTTTGAGAAACAAACGGATCACATAATCTCGGCCAGACGACCAGACCAAGTAATAATCAATAAGAAACTGAAATGATGATACCAATTGTAATTGGTGCTCTCGGTACAGTCACCTAAGGATTGGTACAGGGACTGCAAGAGTGGGAAATAAGAGGAGGAGTGTTGACCATCCAAACTGAAGCATTATTTAGATCGGCCAGAACACTGAGAAGAGTTGTGGAGACTTGAAGAGACTTGCTGTCACTCAAACTTGCTGTCACTTACACTTCAATGAAAAACTACTTGGGAAAACTGTTGTAAAATGCTTACAACTTGTAAAATCATTAAAAAAAAATAGATAAATTCCATAGCCAACAAAATAGCATCTTCATCATCGTGACGTTCCGCCTGCACGGATTTCCCTAACCCTCTCCCCCTATTTGTCACTATGTCCATCGCCCCAAGCAAGTCTTCCAGGCTACATCTTGTATATCTGTAGAGAGTTGTAGATAGGTTCTAGCTGGTAGTCTCCCCTCATCACAACGGATTAGCAAGAGTAGGTTATGGGGAGGCAGAGATGGAACGGTTAATCACATGACAAGCTAATGCAGCAAACAAGCACAAAAGGCTTTTTAAGACTAGGCACGGATTGGTGAGAAAGACGATCCACGGGAATTTTGCAAGGTTTGACAAATCTAACGAATAGTATATGCACAAACAAATATCTGCCCTTGAAAATGAGACGCATAAAAATCTCTGGAAATTTTAGATCCAAACGGATTACCTTTTCCCGACCAAAAGACAAGACTTAGTGTTAATTAACACGAAAAAAGAGCTTTTAATCCGGTGGATTTTGAAATTCCAGTGGATCACAAACTAAAAAATGAGAGAAAGAGAAGAGATAGACAAATACACGGGTCTTGCTAGAGAGCT
Source organism: Sepioteuthis lessoniana (assembly GCA_963585895.1). Taxonomy (NCBI): domain Eukaryota; kingdom Metazoa; phylum Mollusca; class Cephalopoda; order Myopsida; family Loliginidae; genus Sepioteuthis; species Sepioteuthis lessoniana. The sequence goes on along the minus strand of OY757915.1, from coordinate 3,240,278 downwards.
GAAAAAACGGTGGTACATGAAGGTGAGAGTCATACCAACTGTAGTTAACACCCTTGGAAATGTCCCCGAAATTCTGGAAAGGTAACTGGGGGAACAAGAAACCAAAGAAAGAAGCAAAACTATTTAGACCACCGCAAGAAGAATCTTAAAACCAGAGATTTCCTGTCACTCAAAATTCAGTGACAGAATGCCAGTTAAAATGATGAAAAAACTTCACGAACAAAGAAAATAGCAGCAGCAGCAGCAGTAGTAGTAGTAGTAGTAGTTGTTACTTTCATCACCATTATCTTCAAGTTGCACAAGCAGTGTGGATTTCCTTGAGTCTCTCTTGCAATCCGTCCCTACCATCCGTCGCTCCTGATGGTCTTGAAGACTGCACCTAGTGCCTTCACATAGCTGATGTATGTAAGTTTTTTGCTGGTCGGCCAACACTGGTGCATCCGTGTGTAGGATTCTATAAAAAAAACCTCGCTTATCAGTTCGTCCTTACTTCTCCAGTAACTATTAATTTTCGATCACAATGTCTTGGATGAGAGAGTAAAAATATTTTGTGTCACAACTTATTTGGAGACAAAATCATTCAAAACTGTCTTGAAATAGATGCAATCTATTAATATGATAATGATTTATTTCAGAGAAGAGAAACTCAAAAAATGATTGTATTTCTTGGAAGCTGATATAATAACAATTTAAAAAAATGATTGATTTGATGTCTAGCTCAAAGGATGCATTTTTTACAGGATGCGTTCCAAATGACCGCCTTTGCACTTGTCGCAGTAATAAATCATTATCATATTAATGGGTTGTATTTATTTTGAGACACCCTGTATATATACATATATAAGCTGTGTCGATGCTAAATATATGAGGATGATTCAATAAATAAAGGGAATTTTTAAAAAAAGAAATTTTTCTAAATTTTTTCCATGAATGTAAACTGTCTATTGTTTGGAATTTATTAATTGCAAACATTATCTTAATCATGCAAAAATATTTGTTTTAACTCAATTCAAAATTGCAGCAAATCAAAGTCCTCAAGTCTCAAACAGATTTCTGTCGTCAAATTTTTGCTAATAAAGAAGTGCAAACCATGTGACATTTACAAAAGAATGAGTGATGTGTGCGGAGAGGAATATTTTAGTTTAAAATATGCACAGAAATGGGTTAAATATGGGTTTACCACGATGAACCTGAATCAAAAAGACAGTCTATAGAGGAGAAACACACTGACTCTCCGGTAAAGAAAAAGTTCCGGAAACAGCTTCAGTAAAAAAGGTTATACTGACTGTTTCCTTGAACATAAAAATATTCATCACTGTTGATTTTTTTGAAAAAGGTGCAACTGTAAATAGTACTTCCAATTATCCACTTCATTTTATTTATTGAATGACCCTCGTATTTATAAGTTGTGATCAAAAGGCATCAAGACAGAGGCTTTGAATTTTTATAATTGTAAAATTTTAAAATGCTAAATTTAAATGAAGAAAATTGGACGACTGAGAAACTTATAAAATAAAGTGATGATGTCAAAATGTCTAAACTGCTTTTTAGGTTTTAATACCAAGGCGACTATTTTGACGAAAAAATTAAAGTTACACTCATTATTCATTTCTGCCTTGGTAAATACAGCTTCTATCCCAATAGTTTTTACATGATGACTGATTGATTATTAAACTTTTCACAGTATTTGTCACGGTTTGCTGAACGACTTAGCCCCATGTTGTGTTAATTCTTTAAAGACACGATAAGAGTCGGCTGCAGGTTTTGGCCGAAATTGTTCAAGCTCCAGATCAGCTCTGTAAAGAAAAAGAAAAAGAAACGAAAACGAATTCAAAAATACACACGCCTGGCTCTCTTTATGGATGACAATTAATTCTCGTTTATGTCGGACGGAGGTTCGTGTGATGCTTCACAATATGGATTGGTGAGGAACACTAATCAATCGGTAATGCTTTAGTTAGATACTATCACTCGCTATTTGATTTTATCATGAACTATTTAGCTATCTTTTATCCCAAGCTGTTGCCAAGTCAGTACTACCGTGTGATTGCACCACTTAGACTCTAACAAAATGCACAGAGAAAAAGCTACACGGGAACACCATAATGCAAGGGGCTGCTTTGAACAACTGCATGACCACTTACCTCCCATCTCACAAACTATCTTAATAGGCTGAGCAAGTCATGCAGGGCACTTCTAGAGAAATGAGAAAGAACTCATAAGCGACATTCTCTTATGGACACTCCGGTGTTGGCCAACCAGCAAAAATTTTGTTATAGCTCTGTGCAGACACTGGATACCGTCAAGAGAACTTGCCAAGTGTGATAACTGATATGGACGGATTGCGAGATAGTGTAAGGGAATTCATGATGTGGATACGCTTTAATGATGATGGTTATGATAGAATATATATATATATATATATATATATATATATATATATATATATGAAGTGGAACATATTAATGATTTTTTTTTTGTTTTGTTTTTTTTGCTTTGTTTTGTTTTTCACTTTGTGAAGGGAATTGTTGAGCGTATATCTTTGAATTTTAAAAACTACTGGCTTGCGAGCCACAGGGTGCCCCGAGGGTCACATTTTTCCCACCCGCACTCTAATGTATACTTTCTATCGAGTACATACACATTTTTCAATGCTTAACCAAAGACTCAGCAACGCAAATTCACAGACAACCTCTTTGATAAACATATCATTAGCACTTATTTTCGTACTGACTCTAAGCTGAAAGATTGATTTAATTTCTTTGTCCAGATCAGCCTTAGTGATTGACAATTGAAATAAGCTGGGCGCGTGATTAAGTGACTTGTTTCTTTCAAGGAGAGAAGCAAACACAATTAAAACGAAACGATGGATTTAAACCAATTAATATTTTATTGGCGGTCAGTAATATTTTTATCGCTTTCAGTAAATCACTTTTTATCTATTCCCAAATAATTCGAGATTTAAAGGAACCAAAAGAAAAAAGATTGAATCAATAAAATAAAATAATTTCATTAAGGAGATAAAAATCTTTTTGTCAATAAATTTGCCTTTATACAAACGTCATACCCTCAAATATATGGCGATTGAAGTAAGGTTACTGAAGGTCAGGACAAACTTTTTAAAAATGGCGTCTCTTAAAAACTGATACAATACAGAATTATTGCAAAATTCTTATACTTTAAATATTTTGAAAAGAGACTGCTTATTGACGAAACACTGAAGGTGAACAATGTTCCAGCACAAGACAAATACATATATATTCGGTTTCAGCGTAGTCAATGGTGAGACATAAATTTTCTATGGTAAACCAATAACTTTTCTAAATCTCAACAGCTATTATATCTAACCAATTTGAAAATAGGCAATGAAAATATTGTATACATAAGTATCTATCTTAGCTAATCTATCTGTATTTCTATAGATATGCTTAGTGTCCAAGTTTGGCTCGAGTTCTACTTTGAAATCTTTAACCAATGTAAGGAGTATGTAAAAACAGATAGATGGACAATAATAGACATACACACGCACATACATAAAGATACATATTTACCCAACCCCTCCGCTCGGGCAGGATATGACACAAGGTCAATTTTTAAGCAGAGTTTAACAGGTTTGAATTCAGAGTTTTCCTTCTACTAAACTAGTTGCCTCAACAAGGCAGAAGAACCCAGTCTTCTCTACCATAGCTGGGAGGAGAATAATAGGATTCATACCTTTCCCGCGGGTATTAGTGCTGTGTGAAATGCAATCAGTCTCGTCCAGGAATTGAACTCGTGTCGCCGTGTCCATTTCCTACGACGATAACCATTACACCACGGACACTTCCTCATACACATGAATGTATACATATCGGAAAAGTGAGGTAAAATATTAAATAATACACAGTTTTAGAAATTCAATAATGATTTTTTTCATTAACTTGAGCGAAAACTTTCTTAATAAAAATTACAGTCTATTTTCTTGTAACAAAATGTGATATTAGTTAGAGTGTTAATAAGCCCCTATATGGTATCAATAAAAAAGAAACTTAATTGCAGTTTGCATCGTTTCAATACACGATGATATATTTTTGTGTGTAAAAGTTCTTCATGTCTGTATTTCATGATATAGAAGCAAAGTATTTTTACATGTTAATGTGTATGAGAAATATTACGCTTTATAACCAGCAGCAGCAAATGTTAGGATATAATTATAGCACATTTAAAAAGTAAATAAAAAGAAAATTTTTCGCAATGTAGACATAATTATACGAGATTGAAAATAAATTAGTTGTGAAAAGAATTCAATTTCACTAAAAAAAAAAAAGAAATAAAGACGAAAATAAGTAGTATAGAAATTAATCTCTCTTGCATACTAAAAATTAGTTTATTTTATCAATCCATTTATAAGATTTAGATAGGCTCAAAATTACATAAAATGTGGATTATATTATGCATGATTCTAATTGGTTAAAAGATATTTTTAGCTCTCCCGGAGAGAAAATATTTCTTGAATTATTTTGAATTTTGATACTTGAAATTTTTCGAGACAATTCAATATCATTTTAAAGATATTAAAAAAAAGACGGCGTTTCAAACGAAAATGCTGTTAGATCAATAAATGCAAAAATGACGTTACAAAAATTACAGCTTCTCGAACCTCTTTTTATACAAAAGTTAACCCTTTGGTTTTGTGAGGAAATCAATTGAATTTCCTAATAGATAGATAGATAGATGTCAATAGCATGTGCTATCGATCTATCTACTTTGCGAGCAAGCTATAGACAGATAGAAAGATATCAGTAGTCTGAAATATAGATTCGATTACTTTATTTAATGGCATACCAAACTTAAAGGTTTATTTTAATGGTACTATTTAACCAATAGCTTAGTGGTTATGGGTTTCCATACCTTTCCCAAGTGTATTCGTCCGAAAGTGAGTGTAGTAACTCGACTAGGGTTTGAACTCGACTTAGTCTCGACTTTAGCCATTAGACCTCTGAACTAAATAGATAAATATTAATAGACTAAATAGATAAATATTAATAGACTTAGATAGATAAATACTAATAGACTTAGATAGATAGATAGATTTTTATGAACACGTCGTTCTAACCGTTTTTTCTCAAGAACTATATGATTCAATTTCGGAAACGCAAAACTGGAAGCATTAAAAATTTATTCTTTCACTATAATGTTTATGGGCAGAACATTAAAAGGTGGTGGGTTAACGACAAGATGAAAAGTCTTTTGTCTGATTGACCTTCCATTATTGACTTGATGTTCGCAGAATAAAACCTGAAAATCATTCTATTTATATTTGTTAATCTTTTATTATTCTAAGCTCTTTTCAAGTAAAAAAGAATCTCGATGGAAAGCATTACCTCGTAAAACGTACATAAAACCTTTTTTTTTTTTACCTCAAATGGCTTCCCTTTTCATTTTTCGTTTTCTTTCTTTGTTTTTTGTGTTATTTATTTATTTTTTTGTTATTTTTTTGTTTTGTGCTTTTTGTTTGTTTGCTTTTTTGTATTCTCTTTTCCCTTTTTTTAACGGTAACAAGCAAGAAGTCAGCGAAAAGTTAATAACAGCCATTTTGATGCTAAAACGGTCAGTGGATCGTCCAAAGAAAAGACTTCTATACTTATTTATTTACTTATATTATATTCAATGTAGATTACAAGTTAACGGTGTACGATCGAAAAAAAATATATCTCCAACGATAGACTGACAAATACTAAGTTTATAGGATGTTAATTTTTCAATGAATCTTAATAGAATTACCTAAAACTAACACAATCAACCGGTTCGACAACGGATGATGAAAGCCAGTAATATAAGGTGGTCTTAGTATGATATAATAATCTTAAGTATTTCGAGTAAATTCAAGGCTGAGTAAAAGATTTGATAATACGTGGTACCTTCAATAAGTTTCCAGACTTTTTATACAGTCTTTTAAAATTGTCGTAGACTCTTGAAAAGGCGCTATGTTATTGCTATACATCTTATGAGATGACTGACCAATTTTTATGATTTCGGGTTCAAATCAACAGCTACAGCAGCAATTGGAATACACCCTACTAAAGCCTGATTGTCACAGCTGGTGAATTTCAAAAATGCAATCTGGACGTCAGGACACTTTAGAAGAACGATATGCAATAAAATTGTGTTTTAAACTTGAAAAAAATGCCACAGAAACGTAGGGAATGCTTCAGACTGCTTTTCGACCATCTTGCATAAATCGAGCATCAGTTTTTGAGTGGTATAAGAGATTCAAGGAAGGCTGGGATTCTGCGAAGGTTGATGAGAGATGTGGGAGGAGTAAGAAAGACAATACACCAGAGCTGATTGGCCAAAGGGTTAGGGTTAGGGTTATTATGTTGAGGTTTTAAGGGAGTTCAGGAAGAGATTCCGTCGGAATAGGGCAGCACTCCTCAAATCGGGTCAGTGGCATTTTAACCAGGACAATGCACCAGTCCACAACTCCATCCTTGTCACAGACTATTTGACCAAGATGGGCATCAAGACAGTTCCTCAGCCTCCTTATAGTCCAGACCTTGCTCCCTGTAACTTTTGCTTATTCCTTAAGCTCAGAGGCTGTGGTTATGAGACAATTAAGGAGGTGAAAGAGGCTGTGACAAAGGGGGCCTTCCAGAAGTTGTTGGAACGGTACAACAAATGCATTGCAGCCGGAGGAGATTACTTCGAAGGGGACTAGAGTTTTATGTGTGTACTATCAATAAAATGCCCATACGAAAAAGTCTGGAAACTTATAGTATGTACTTCGTATACTAGCCAACCAACAACAAAAAAAAAGAAATCTGAATTTACAGGCTGGAGAAACCAATAAATTTTCTTTGGATTGTTCTATTTCGGTAAGTTTGGTATTCTTTTGAGGGTTTTGATCATTCTATCCCACAATTTAATTATGTTTTTAAAACTGTTGAAAATGATTTCCCAAAAGGTTGATGTATCAAATCAATACAAACATATCTTAATTTCAAGAGCAACAATCGCATTTCATGTGGGTACTATCAATAAAAGTCTGGAAACGTATTTAATGATCCTCGTATTTTGGTACATGATTGTTTTGGGCGCGTCCATTACGTGAATAGAGCTGTTCGAACTGTGGTGGGTAACTATTGTGGAGTATTGTGATAATAGGAGTGCTGATGGTTGCGCATTGCTTATCTCCGTATGTGTATTGAAAACAGCCATGATGACCATACAACATAGTCTAAATCAGGAACCAATATTTTAAGAGTTTGAACAGAGAAATAACGCCACAGAACCAACCAAAAACATTTGTTGTACAAAAGGTAAAGGGACAGTTGATCACATAACAGTAACCGAATGGTTCGAAGTGAAAGCGCAATTGATCACTGTACAGTAACCAGATGGTTCAAGATGAAAGTGCAGTTGATCACTGTACAGTAACCAGATGTTTCAAGATGAAAGAACAGTTGATCACTGTACAGTAACCAGATGATTCAAGATAAAAGTGCAGTTGATCACAGAACCAGATGGTTCGAAGTGAAGGTGCAGTTGATCACTGAACAGTAACCAGATGGTTCAAGATAAAAGTGCAGTTGATCACCGTACAGCAACCAGATGGTTCAAGATAAAAGTGCAGTTGATCACAGAACCAGGTGGTTCGAGGTGAAGGTGCAGTTGATATAACACGGTGTCAACAAATGATAGATTATTAAATCATGGCTTCATAACATTATTCTTCAAACCTTGTGCCAAAAGATATTAGGTTATGATATCCATTAAACGCATTAATTTCCTAGACTTTGGTAACAAATAAAAAGGTAGTAAATAATTGCTTCACGTATTAATCTCCAACGCATGTGCCATCAAATACTTGGTTAGTAAACAGTTGCCTTACAAGTATTAATCCCCACCAGTGCTCACAAACTTTTGGTTAGTAAATGACTGCTTCACACGCATTACTCCCTTTGCTCTGTGCTAAAAAAAGATTGTTTGGTAAGTAATTGCCTAACGAGAATTAATCTCCAAGCCTTGTACTAAAAATATTAGGATCGTAAATTATTACGCAACATGCATAAATACCCACAATAGTTTCCGCAATCTCGTCTGTCTCCCAACTTGAATAGAATTATTAGGGATCTACATTTTTTTAAGTAAAGGAATTATATGAATTGAATTACCATGACGAGAAAATCCGGCGAACACTTACGCACGAACACGTCCGCTGCTGAAGACTTTCCGCCACGAAGTATAAAGATAACCTTACTTCATTCTGGTTAGAGTATTTACACATCCAGTGTTGGACTGGCCTTTGTTCAATGTTGTCAACTGCATGTTGTTCTACCGTTGACGGCTTATTGAGCATCGTGTCAAAATGGTCCTTCAAGCCCCAACTATGACCAACAGTTAAAAAGAAATAATCAGTTTCTTCAACCAGCATAACCAGATATTTTGAGCTGTCCCAAATGCAGACAAAATCATTCTTCTTGGAAATTTTAACGCAAGAGTTGGCCAATCATATTAAACCTGGCGGAACGTTTTTAATAACTGTGGAATTGAGAAGAATTGCTGCTCTCCATCTGCACAGATCACCAGCTGATTATTACCAATACCTACATCAAACGTAAGTAAATCCATTAAAATTTCTGGATGCAACCCAGATCCAACCACTCGCACCATATCAAGCGGCAGAATGATTTTCCAGACTTTCTAAATACAAGAGCAATAAGGGGAGACAACTACAATATTGACCATGTTATGATCAATTCATCTACCAAACTACGACTGAGACAAAGAATGAGGAAAGACAAAATGCCAATCAGGAAGTTTGCTATGAAAACGATAAAAATCAGCAAAATCAAGGATGAGCTGCAAGCCTGTCTGAATGATAGGCAATCTGAAATTTCAGCGGGTATTGTAAAAGAAAAATGGAATGCCTTCAAATCAATCGTGTAGAAGCTATCCAAAGAGAAACTCGGCCCTGCAGTAATGAAGTACGCAGACTGGTTCGACGGAAACAGCATGGAGTTGGAAGAGTTTATTAACAACAGGAACTTAGCCAGGAATAACATGTTCAGCAATAACACTAAGTTCTACAGCAAGATATGGGAAATGCTGCCAACTTCTCTGATAGAGATTTAGAGAACTGAAAAATAAATGGTGGCTGACAAAAGCGACTGAACTCTCGATATTTAGAAAATCTAATGACATTAAAGATATTTACTAAAGCATGTGAAGTATGTGGAGGACAAACGTGAAACAAAGTGAACAAATATTTACACGTAACAACAAAAAAAATGATGGGAGAGAAGGGATTGAGTCTGACGAATTTATATCCTAGACTACTTCTAATAAATGTTCGATTAGTAAATAATTGCCGCATAGGAATTAACCTCTTAAGCATGTACTATAAGATTTTATGTTTGTAAATGATTGCTTCACATGCATTAATCTCATGGCCATGTACAAAAAATATCAGGTTAGTAAATAATTACCTAACATGCAATAATACCCACACTCAGGTAAAAAAATGTTAGATTACTAAACGACTGTATCATAAGCAGTGGTCTAGCTTTCTGCTAAATTTGAATTAGAACTGTTTGACTAAACTGAATAGCTTGAAATAGAAATGTCTTTGACAATTAAACCGTACTTACATTTAAACTGCGTGCTTAGGCTAAACTGAATTATTTGAAATGGAACTGTTTTTGACATTAAAACTGTACTTACACTAAACTGAATTGTGACATATAGAATTGTTTTGATATTTAACTGTGTGTTAACAAAATTAGCTGAATTAGAACTGTTTGAATAAACGGAATAGTTTGAAATAGAAATGTTTTTTTACAATTAAACTGTGTACTCATGCTAGACTGAATTATTTGAAATAGAACTGACTATTTGTATAAAATTGGATTTGGCGTTAAATAACCTACAAAGGTTGATATGCCATAAAACCCAACCAACCAACCAACCAAATTTTCTGCTAAAATATTTGGTTTATAAATGATTGTTTTGCATGCATTGTTCTCTCAGCTCAGTGCCAATAAGTATTAGGTTAGTAAATGAATATCTCACAAGCGTTGTTTTCCCTAGCTCTATGATAACAAATGTGATGTTAATAAATTAAAGCCTCACAGGAATTTTTTAGCAAATGAATACCTAACATTGTTTTCAGAGCTCTGTGCTGACAAATTATCAGTTAGTGAATAATTGACTAACAAGCATTGTTTTCCAAGCTCGGTGATAACAAATGTTAGAAAAGTAAATGTAGGCCTCACAAGCATTGTTTTCCTATCTCAGTGCCTACAAACTTTGGGTTTGAAAATGAACCTCTTAAAGTATTATTTTTCTTGCTTTATACCAAAATATTAGGTGAGCCAATGAATTCTTAAAAGCATTGTTTTCTATCTCTGTGCTTACAAATGTTAGGTCAGTGGATAAATACATCACAAACATTGTTTTCTTAGCTCTGTGATGTCGAATGTTAAGTGAATAAATGAATGAGTCACCGTCATTGTTTTCTTGTCTCTATGCCAACAAATGTTAGATGAATAAATTAGAGCCTAAAAAGCATGGTTTTTCTATCTCTGTGCTTTCAAATGTTTGGTTAGTAAAAGAATGACTTGCCAGCATTGTTTTTTTATCTCTGTGCTTACAAATGTTTGGTCAGTAAAAGAATGACTCGCCAGCATGGTTTTTCTATCTCTGTGCTTACAAATGTTTGGTCAGTAAAAGAATGACTCGCCAGCATGGTTTTTCTATCTCTGTGCTTACAAATGTTTGGTCAGTAAAAGAACGACTCGCCAGCATTGTTTTCTATCTCTGTGCTTACAAATGTTTGGTCAGTAAAAGAATGACTCGCCAGCATTGTTTTCTATCTCTGTGCTTACAAATGTTTGGTCAGTAAAAGAATGACTCGCCAGCATTGTTTTCTATCTCTGTGCTTACAAATGTTTGGTCAGTAAAAGAATGACTCGCCAGCATGGTTTTTCTATCTCTGTGCTTACAAATGTTTGGTCAGTAAAAGAATGACTCGCCAGCATGGTTTTTCTATCTCTGTGCTTACAAATGTTTGGTCAGTAAAAGAATGACTCGCCAGCATTGTTTTCTATCTCTGTGCTTACAAATGTTTGGTCAGTAAAAGAATGACTCGCCAGCATTGTTTTCTATCTCTGTGCTTACAAATGTTTGGTCAGTAAAAGAATGACTCGCCAGCATGGTTTTTCTATCTCTGTGCTTACAAATGCTTGGTCAGTAAAAGAATGACTCGCCAGCATGGTTTTTCTATCTCTGTGCTTACAAATGTTTGGTCAGTAAAAGAATGACTCGCCAGCATTGTTTTCTATCTCTGTGCTTACAAATGTTTGGTCAGTAAAAGAATGACTCGCCAGCATGGTTTTTCTATCTCTGTGCTTACAAATGTTTGGTCAGTAAAAGAATGTCTCGCCAGCATGGTTTTTCTATCTCTGTGCTTACAAATGTTTGGTCAGTAAAAGAATGACTCGCCAGCATTGTTTTCTATCTCTGTGCTTACAAATGTTTGGTCAGTAAAAGAATGACTCGCCAGCATGGTTTTTCTATCTCTGTGCTTACAAATGTTTGGTCAGTAAAAGAATGACTCGCCAGCATGGTTTTTCTATCTCTGTGCTTACAAATGTTTGGTCAGTAAAAGAATGACTCGCCAGCATGGTTTTTCTATCTCTGTGCTTACAAATGTTTGGTCAGTAAAAGAATGACTCGCCAGCATGGTTTTTCTATCTCTGTGCTTACAAATGTTTGGTCAGTAAAAGAATGACTCGCCAGCATTGTTTTCTATCTCTGTTCTTACAAATGTTTGGTCAGTAAAAGAATGACTCGCCAGCATTGTTTTCTATCTCTGTGCTTACAAATGTTTGGTCAGTAAAAGAATGACTCGCCAGCATGGTTTTTCTATCTCTGTGCTTACAAATGTTTGGTCAGTAAAAGAATGACTCGCCAGCATTGTTTTCTATCTCTGTGCTTACAAATGTTTGGTCAGTAAAAGAATGACTCGCCAGCATTGTTTTCTATCTCTGTGCTTACAAATGTTTGGTCAGTAAAAGAATGACTCGCCAGCATGGTTTTTCTATCTCTGTGCTTACAAATGTTTGGTCAGTAAAAGAATGACTCGCCAGCATGGTTTTTCTATCTCTGTGCTTACAAATGTTTGGTCAGTAAAAGAATGACTCGCCAGCATGGTTTTTCTATCTCTGTGCTTACAAATGTTTGGTCAGTAAAAGAATGACTCGCCAGCATTGTTTTCTATCTCTGTGCTTACAAATGTTTGGTCAGTAAAAGAATGACTCGCCAGCATTGTTTTCTGGCTCTGAGCTGACAAATGTTGAGTTAGTATATGAATGACTTACTAGCATTGTTTTCCAAGCTCTGCGATACCTCATTTTAGATTAGTAAATGAATGCCTAACAATTCTTGGTTTATTAGCTGTATAATAACAAATTTTAGGTTTGTAAATGAATACGTCACAAACTTCCTTTTCCTAGCTCTTTGCCTGAAAAAGTTAGTTACTAAATATATGCCTAAAAAGCATTGTTTTCATAGCGCTGTACTAACAAATGTATAATGAGTAAACGATGCCTCAATGACGTCGTTTTCCTTGCACTGAACTAACACCCGTCAGGTGAGTAAGTTAATGCCTAAAAAGCATTGTTTTCCAAGCTCTGTGAAAACAAATATTAGGTTAGTAAGTGAACGCCTAAAAAGCATTGTTTTCCTTGTTCCGAGAAAACAAATATTAGGTTAGTAAGTGAATGCCTAACAAGCATTGTTTTCCTTGATCTGAGAAAACAAATATTAGGTTAGTAAGTGAATACCAAACAAGCATTGTTTTTCTAGATTTGGGAAAAGAAACATTAGGTTAGTATGTAAACGATTAACAAGCATTACTTTCCTTTCTCCATGAAAACAAATATTAGGTTATTAAGTGAGTGCCTAACAAGCATTGTTTTCCTATCTCTCTGAAAACAAATATTAGGTTAGTATATGAACACCAAACAAACATTGTTTTCCTGTCACTAGGAAAACAAATATTAGGTTATTAAGTGAACGCCTAACAAGCATTTTTTCCTAGCTCTGTGAAAACAATTAGATTAGTAAGAGAATGCCTAACAAGCATTGTTTTCCTCTCTCTGGGAAAACAAATATTAGATTAGTAAGTGAATTTCTAACCAGCATTATTTTTCTCTCTTTGTGAAAACAAATATTAGGTTAGTAAGTGATTGCCTAACATCACTGTTTTCCTGTCTCAGTGATAGCAAATATTAGGTTAGTAAGTGAACGTCTAACAAGCATTGTTTTCCTCTCTCTGGGAAAACAAATATTATGTTAGTAAGTGAATGTCTAACAAGCATTGTTTTTCTCTGTCTGTGAAAACAAATACTATGTTAGTAAGTGAATACCTAACAAACATTGTTTTCCTTCCTCAGGGAAAACAAATATTACGTTAGTAAGTGAATGCCTAACAAGCATTGTTTTCCTGTCTCTGGAAAAACAAATATTTAGTTAGTATGTGAACGCCTAACAAACATTGTTTTCCTTGCTCTTTTATAAGAAATGTTTTGTTAGTAAATGAATACCTCACAAGTGTAGTTTTCATTGCTCTGTGCTAACAAGTGTTTCATGAGTAAATGAATGCCTAACAAGCATTATTTTCCTTGTTCTGTGATTACAAATATTAGATGAGTAAATGCATCTTCTCACAAGCATTATTTTCCTTTGTGCTGCGCTGATAAATGTTGGGTTAGTAAACGAATACATCACAAGCATTTTTTTCTAAGCTCTGTTCTAACAAACGCACAATAAGCGTTGTTTCTTAACTCTGTGCTGTCAAATATTAGGTGAGTAAGTGAATGTCTCACAAACATTTTATTCCTTACTTTCTGACAATAAATGTAAGGTTTGTAAATCAGCGCCACGACGCATTGTTCTATTAGCCTTTTAGTAACAAATATCGTCTCACTAAATCATTGCCTCACACGTGTAAATCTCTTTGCCATGTGCTAATAAATGTAAGTTTAGTCAATTATTGCTTCACACGCAATCATTTTCTCGCCTTGTGCTAACAAATTTAGCTGTGCAAATCATTACATCACACGCAATAATTTTCTAGCCTTGTTCTTGAAAATCGTAAGTTAGAAATAATTGCCTTACATGCATTATTCTCCAAGCCCTGTACTAACAAAGTTTATAATAGTCAATGATTACCTTACCGGAATTTCCCCCTCACTTTCTGTTAATAAAGTTTATAATCTCTTACCTTTTTACTCAAGTAAGCTCAGCTTAATATAGGATTAGCTCAGATGCATTAATCTCCTTTTTTTCTTTTTTTGCTCAACAAAATTAAGCTTATTAAATGACTACCTCATACGCATTAACCTCCTAACCTTTTTTCAGCTTAGCTAAGCTTAATGAATTATTTTCTTTACATGCATTAATCTCCAACTTTTTTTTGCTCAACTTAGTTAAGCTTAATAAACGATTACCTCACATGCAATTATATCTTCACCTTTTCCCCAACTAACATGATGTCGATATATGATTACCTCTCACGCATTAATCTCTTTTGCCATTTGTTCAACTAAGCTAAGCTTAGTAAATTATTGCCTCACCAGCATAAAATTTCTCGCCTTATGCTCAACTAAGCTAAGCCTAATAAACGATTACTTCACACACATTAATCTTCTAGCCCTATGCCAAACGATGCTAAGATTTGTAAATATTTACCTCACGTGCATTAGTCTTTTATATCTAGTTTTGAAAAACGCAAGGCTTGAGTTTTTTGCGTGGGTAGTTGTCATTTTCTAAGCTTAGTTTAGCAAAGATCTTGGAGATTAATTCTTATGAGGTAATCATTTATAACTCTTAGCTTAATTAAGCACAAAAGCAGGAGAATAATTCGTGTATGGTAATACTTTCTTAGCTTATTAATGTGATGTAGACAAAGATTGGGACCACAAGAAGTCAACTCAGAAAACGGTTTCAGTTTAAAAATATATTGAAGTAACAAGATACAGAAAAAAGCTGTGGTGTAAGTGAGGCTTACTTGTCAGTCGAATATCGGTAGAGTATCCAATCTCTTTATTTCATTATTATTACAATAATGAAGGCACAAGGCCTTGGAGTTTTGGGGGGAGGGGAAAGGAGTGGTGTTTGCTTTAACTAGAGTTTCTAAGGGGAACCTAGCTAGCCACAATCGCCGACCCATTCAACAATACAATATATAACCATTCATTCATCGCCATACGCGCTGCTACCACCAAAATACCACATTTGCTCTATGAAGAAAGACCTACTTAAAACCCCGGAAGAGATGCATGATTTTATTTACAAATTGTGATTTTTTACAAATGAATTCATATGATGGGGATGGGAGAAAAACCCCGAAATATATACAAAAGCAAAAAACAAAGGAAAAATCACCCGTTTGGTTGCCCTCCCATCCCCCCGTCTGTAAAATTGGAGGCCGACTGTTTTCCGGGGCGAAAGAACCGGAAACAAGTCGGACCTGCCCTAGGTGGGACAGGAATCCTAGTCTATAGGGGTAAAAGAAATAAAGGGTCGGGCGCGGTATGGGTCGATACAAGCAGGTAATATGATTTTTATACATATGAATGTTCAAGATCTTCAGAAAAAGGGGACTGGGATATGGGTTGAGGTACAAAAATAATAGGGGTGGGGAAGATCTTGAGAACTAACAACTAGATGACGGGGACAATGACTGACAACATACTGCTAACAAGGTTACAAGGGGAAAACATTGCCTACTTACCGGGGGTGGGGTCCCGAAGGACCCGTACCGTAGACGCCATGGGCCGACAGAGGAGGGAAGGATGACTCCAGCGTTGCCCCCTTTCTTACGACCAGGTTCGCTGCATTCACCCATCTTCTGTTGAGTGTTATGCGATCCAAGCGTTTTCTATCGCATCTGATTTTGACCCTCAGCTGATGCCGAAAATACAAAACCAGATCACGATGAGAAAAATTTGCATCGTCATACAATCCCTTCTTTCGCGTGATCCAAATCACCATTCGAGCTACACCCAGGATCGCGAGAAACACCACACGCTTCTCAACCTGAAACGGAGGAAGAACGTTGTCCACGACGTAACCAACGTCGAGCAGCACGAGCTGCTTGGGTTCGATGCGAGCCATCTACTCCCCGACGTGATCCCAAAACGGGCGAACTCGCTCGCAGTAGTAAAAGGCGTGCTCAGCCGTTTCTTCTAATGCACTGGCGCGGCGAGGACAATCAGGCATGTCTGCCAGGCCGACTTTGTAGTTCAAGCCGAGAAGGGTTAACGCATTCCGTACAAGTCGCCAGGTGAGCGAAAACTCGGAGTTGTTCAAGAAGCTCGATCCTGGCGCCCAATTCCAGTGAGAGCGGATCTGCTCCACCGTCCAGCCTCGCCGCTTGCTTAGAGGATCAGAAGCGGAACCCACCACTAACTCCCGATATAGCTCTTTCAGAGGCCGTGTAAGGTCACTGGACCCAAGAAGGTTACGAAGGGCCTTTCGGCACTCGCGGACAAACAGTGCTTCGCCCAAAGACCTACGTCGACCTTCGGCCTTTGGGTCTGACTGGAGGCGAGGAAAAGTCCGACTCGCCTTTCGTCTCCACACTGAGTCCACCGTCAAGGACCGGCGCAGGTATGCAAGTCTTTCAGCAAGCCAGTGGCTCTCCAGATCAGGCATACCCAGACCCCTGTTGCGTGGACGTTGGATACAGACCTGCCTACGGACCATCGGCCTTGCACCTCCTCAGAGCAATCTGGAGAGGGATTGTTGCAGTGCCAACCGACGTGCCTTAGGCAGAGGAAGTACAGCCAATCGGTAAAGGATCAGAGGGAAGACGTACGTGGCGCACGCCTCCGCCCTGCCCTTTAAGGACAACCTCCTTGAAGGCCAGATTCCCACCTGAGCATTCACCTTAGCTTGTACCAATTTCGCTCCAGCTGGAGGTCGGGCCCGAACCACATCCCGAGGATGCGGATGGGTCCGTCACTCCAGCGGAAGGGCCCTGGAAGAGTATTGCTACCCCTCCAAGCACCGAGCCGCAAACCTTCGCTTTTTTCAAAATTGACCTTGGCTCCTGCGATCCGCTCGTACTCGGCAACCGCCTCTTTCACAGCCTTTATATCCAGACGGCGGGATACAAAGACTGTGATGTCATCAGCGAACGCGGAAACCTTTGCCGTAAGAGGGCCAGCAAAGGGGACACCGCGTAGGGACGGACTTGTCTTCTCATCCCTAAGCCTGCACAGGAGGGGCTCCAACGCGAGGACATAGAGAAGAGGAGACAGGGGGCAGCCCTGCCGGACCAAACGCTCGATCGCGAATACCCTCGAACGCCTTCCGTTCACCTACACCACTGCCTGAGGGTTATGGTACATCATGCTAATCCATCTGCGGAACTCCGGTTTGAATCCGGCAGTCTCCAAAACAGACGCCAAGAACCGATGGTAAACCCTATCGAAGGCCTTGGACTGATCTAAACTGATCAGCGCGGCTTCCGTGTCGTCTTCTATCCCCTCTAGGACCTCGCGAATCAAGTGCAGATTGTCCTGGATCGATCTTCCCTTCACAGCAAAGGTCTGTTCAGGGCCGATCAGATCACTAATGACAAGCTGTAAACGATTCGCCAAGACCCGAGCCAAAATCTTTAACTCTGTGTTAAGCAGAGTTATGGGCTTGTAGTCATCTAAACCCTACCCAACATGCCTGCCACCTTTCTTCAGCAATGTGATCATGCCCTTGGTAACGCAACCAGGGATGGCTCCCTGGGCGAACCAATGGTTGAACACATCCGTCAGAATAGGGACATCCTCAAGTATACTTCGTTGGGCAAACCATCTAGTCCCGGTGACTTGTTGAGGCCGACATGCTTCAACGCGTCACGGACTTCGCATTCAGTAACCACACCCTCGCAGCTAGCCGCTTCAGCCACCCCAAGGCGGGGTAAGTCGGCAAGATAGCTACGAAACTCCCGAATCGGGAGGTCAGGGCAGCGAGCAAAGCGATCCCGAAAGGCATCACGCATCTCACGATTCGATCGCAGCAGTCGCTCGTCCGCGGTCTTGACAGACGCGATGTACCGATTGGGGAACCTTCGCACTTCTTCTTCACGCGCAGTCGCGTTCGATTCCACAGCTTCGTAGAGAACTCTATTTAACCTAGATCTAACTACGTGTCCCTTGTAGCGCTCGCTACTCTCACGCTCAAGGTCCCTCCTAGCTAGTTCTACACCTAGGGAGTCCCCGCCCGCCGCCGCCCGGCAAAGTTTATCGTCTATAGACTTCGCCTCCTTGGCCTTATCTAGGTTGAGCTGTTGACCGTATTTGGTGGCGAAGTCTCTAATCCTATATTTGAGAGAAACCCATCACCTATTCCCGGTAACCGCCCCCACTAACGCCCGCTGAATTAGGGATTCTAGCCGGTGTCGGAAGTCCAGTATCTCCAGTAAGGAGGTATTGAACTTCCAGTAGCCGGCCAGACTAGGCCTATTTGCTAACCGCAGACTGACACTAACAAGCTTATGGTCAGTCCACGCTATCAGGTGTAACGTGGGACATCTAACGAAATCAATATCAGCTCGTCTAACTAACACTCTGTCCAAGTAGGAACCTACTTTGGCAGAGGGCGAGCTATCTAGCCACGTCCACATCTCCCGCCCTGGATGATCAAGACGAAACCTGTCGACGAGGCCGTGACGAGTCACGAAGCTGACAAGGCTGCTTTCACACCTTCCAGCACGACTAGCTCCCCGACCGACCTTATCTATCTTGGGATCAAGGATCGCATTAAGACTAGCCTCTTCGTACCGTCCAGGAACGGTGTGCCAACCGACGAAAAAAGGAAACCCTCTCCGCAGCGATATTGGACACATAAACCGCAACCAGACGAAACTTGAAACTTTTCACGGCAACATCGGCCACAACCAGCCGGCCCCCGTCACCTGCAAAAACAACTTCAACATCAGCATCAAGGCTGCGTCCAACTAGCAAGGAGACCCCAGCGCTGACGTGGCTGCCGTATGCTGAGAAAACGTTAAAGTCGTTTTTCAGCACCCGACAGTCAGCATCGCGAGTGAAGTGGGTCTCTTGCACAGCAGCGAAGTCTACACAGAGGTTCTTGAGTTCACCAAGCAAGCGCGCACACTTGCTTGAATCCCTCAGTCCCCTCACATTCAAACTGGCAAGGTTTAAAGCCATCAATCCAACTTACCTTACTCAGTGTCGACTACGGGCCGGAAATCCTTGGGTGTGAGGATGCCGACGGCCTGACGCAGGGAACCGGTGCCGAGTTCAGTTGTAACCCGGTTGTCCCTGGTGATTCCGCCGACATCTATTGGAAACCTCAGCTTTAGGGACCTATAAAGAGACGGGTGAACCAAAATAGGGACCCTACCCGAACAATATGGTATGCATTTTTTTAGAAAGAGTGCTCCAATTCCGCCAGCTTTATGCCCGTATCAGTCTGACAGACCGTACTCAAGAACTTCCATACGCCCTTGGTACGGTCGCCAGCTGACCGGACAAAAGTGGTCACCATGGCTGCACTCCTGAAGTTGGCGGGGTTTGAAACGTTTAGATTTTTTATTTTATCCAGACTCAGCAGCGGTTTTAGTGCCTTTCGAAGCTGGAAGTCACCGACTGCTTCCAGCTCTACTGAGCACAAAGCCGCTGCCTGCTGGATCTGTTGTATGCTTAGTTCTTCACCCTTCTGCCGATTTGTTTTTTTACTAGCAGGAGAGTCATGTCTTTCTCTGGCCGGGAATAGTTCTTGTGTTGATATGGCAGAGGGGCTAAGTGACGGAAGGGATGGCGTTCTGGTTAGATTTAGGCGCTGGGACCGGTCAGCTGATTGTGACCTTGGGAGGGGGATTTGATAGGGGCGGCGGCATTTTTTTTTAAATTGTTCTTGCTGGGGTGAGAGGGTGACAATTTGGTGAGGGGTTTGTGTGGGTTGTAAGATTTGAGGGGGGAAAGGTGGTGGAGGCAGAGGTGGAGGTGGAGGAGGTTGTTGCTTTCGTAACTGAGAGAAGGGGCCAGCCTTGGGTTGCTCAGGGCATATTTTTTGGCGGCCCCTTCCCCACTGTTCCTTCTCCTCTTCAAGTTCACACTGGTTTCCATCTCTTCTATTTGGTGTTGTTTGGTTTTCTTTTTGTTCCTTTTTGGGGGATACTGGAGGTACTGCTGCGGCTGGTGTCTTTGGGGTAGCTGTTGATGTTGTCGGTGATGCTGCTGGTTTCTGAGTTGCTGGAGTTGGTGTTGCTGGAGTCGGTGTTACTGGTGCCGGTGTCGGAGTTGCTGGTTGTTCTGTGGTTGCTGCTACTGCTACTGCTGCTGCTGGTGGGGCCTTTATTTGTTTTTGAGGAGGGAACGAGGATGGACTTTTTTCCTCTTTTTTAGGGGATCCCCTCCTCTTTCGGGTTACTTCAGTCCGGCCCCCCTGGTTATTTAATTTGGGCTGGACTTAACCAGAGCCCTGGGCCTTCGCTTCCTTGTTGATGGTGGTGGTGGCGGCCGCCATGTCTTTTGTTGTTGTTGTTGTTGTTGTTGTTGTGACTGCCGCTCCTTCCCCCTCTCCAGGTCGCTGGGGGCAAAACTTGGCGATATGGCCAATTTGTTTACACCCCCAGCACCTGGAGCGTCTTCCTTCCACCATCACCATCATCTGCCGATCCCCGCTAACTAATGTCTCAGGGATGGCTTTAAAGCCATCCCTTTCCAGGCACAGCCGGAAGGCATAATCCCCGTAGGCTGTCCCGGCCGGGGATCTGAGGAGGTTATACTCTTCTACTTGGCCAAAGGCACTTAAGTAGGCCGCCAAAACCTCCCCACGGATGATGGCCGGGACATTGCAAACCGTGGCACGGAGCCTACGGGTGCCTTTATACTCCGGCTGTAACCTGAAGTGCTTCGTTATTACGTCGTTCGCTGCTGCCTTGGCTGCTTGTTCTTCGCTAGGAAGTAGGACATCCCATGTGGTAAAACTTTTTCTGCAGAAGTACTGGCATGGGATGCCTGCCTTCCTCAACAGCTCCTCAAATGTTTCTTTGTTTAAAACTATCCAATCTCTTCGAGAGTAATTGGCTCTCGATTAATATAGAATTTGGAAGAGTCCATGAATGGGTAGGGAACCATCCCATAACAGTATGTAAGGTAAAAGGCTTGCAGATTAATACATATAAAAATCGTTTAATAAGCTTAACTAGGCACAAACAAGAAGTTTAATGCGTGTGAGGAAGATATTTATCAAATTTCGCTCTGGTTTTGCAGAAAGCAAATTAATATGTGTGCGATAATCATTTACTAATACGTCTAGCTTAACAAGCAGATTAATGCATCTTTGGTAGTTGTTTGCTAATCTTTGCTTTGTTTAGCAAGAGTCTAGAAGATTAATGCGTGTGAGATTATCATTTATGAAGCTTATTTATGCATCAGCCTTGAAGAATAAAGCTTTCTTTTGTTTGTTACAAGATTAGTGACTCAGTGCGTATGAAATTTTCCTTTTCAAAGTTTAGCTTTATTTAGCACAAGCCTAGAAGATTCATATATGAGAAGTATTCTTTCTAAGCATAGCTTGGTTTAGCACTAATCTAGGTTGGTTGGTTGGGTTTTATGGTATATCAACCTTTGTAGGTAATTTAACGCAAATTCATTTATATGCAAATAGTTCTATTTCAAAAAATTCAGTTTACTATGAGAACAGTTTATAAATCATAAACATTTCTATTTCAAGTTATTCAGTTTATTCAAACAGGTCCAAATCAGCTAATTCAATTTAGTATAAGTACAGATTTTGTTAATACATAGTTAAATGTCAAAAATAGTTCTATATTAAACAATTCATTATAGTGTAAGTACAATTTCAATGTTAAAAACAGTTCCATTTTAAACATTTCAGTTTAGCATAAGTACGCAGCTTAAATGTAAGTACAGTTTAATTGTGAAAAACATTTCTATTTCAAGCCATTCAGTTTAGTCAAACAGTTCTAATTCAAAAGATTCAATTTAGCATAAATATGCAGTTAATTCTATTTAACTCATAGAGAGGGCCAATCAGGTGCTACCATTCCAGGCCAGAGTGAACCTGGGAGCAATGGCAATGAAGGCGTGCTCCGCATTCTCCAAAGCTCCAGTATCACTGGATCCCAACAATCAGATTGTTTAGTATCATATCTAGGACACTTATTGGGGGGGGGGTCTTACCCCTTTGCAGAGGTGCAGTCAGTGTGTTCTACCACCCTAGCCGACAAGGCACTAATCTAGGAGATTAATGTGTATGAAGTAGTTGTATTTACTAAGCTTAGCTTATTTTGGTACAAGTCTAGGGCCTTAATGCGTGTGAGATAATCATATTATAAGCCTAACTTAGTTTAGCTTATGCTCAAGTCTAGAAGATTAATGTTTGTGAGGTATTTATTTTCTAAGCTTACCTGAGTTTATCACAAGTTGAAGGTGATTATTTCATTCAAAGTAGTTATTTACTAAGCATAGCTTATTTTCGCACAAGTCTTGTAGATGGGAAGTATCATCCGGCCAGCTTCTCCCATCACTAAGACGACAGATTGAGTCTGGTGACTTCGTCAAATATTTTACTAGTATTTCTCGTCCGGAGAGCGAGATCAAGCATAATCAGCAAATCCGGGGCTACTGGATGAGATGTTGAACTTTATCAACCTGTCTCTCTTCCGGCTGCTGAACATTTTTATAAATCTATTCACCACTTACGGCCACTACCTTACAATTATACAAAAGTAAATACTGAACAAGATTTAAAGAATCTACCAATTCGTTTATTGTGAATACAATATCACAATGGCACCTCACAACTGACTGAGTAACTGTATGGTTCAGAGTTTTTTATTGGTTGTAAAACTGTAGCAAGACTTTGTAACGGTTTCTTATGATAACTAGAGAATTTCGGATTGAATATTTTGGTGATATTAATCTTTCATGTAAAGTTTTAATGTGGCGAAGTTAACTGCTTGTTATGTAAGAGGGTTATCTTGCTTTTTAGAATATCGTAGTAATAATATTCTTCACACCTGTCTGGATTGGGTTAATATGAAAAATCACATTTTTGTAGTTTTTTCAGAGGACAGCTTGGTTGTTGAGAAGACCAGATTTGACCTCGTATAGCGAGAGGTCAAAAAGTGTTGAGAAGACCAGATGTGATCCCCACCCACTTTCGAATAGCGAGATTTTGAAGCTGACACGTGGTAAGAGCCAGCTATAGGCTGACAATATTGGAATATTGCTTTGAGTGAGTAAGTATGGAGGAAAATACTCTTGAACTTGGTTTGAACAATAGCTGATTTGGGATGTATTTTTAGTGTAGGAATAGATTTGGATTATGAAGAAGTGTACATTGAACCACAGAGTTTGTCGTCACAAATTTAGTTGGCGTTTGGATTGCGGAGACAACGAATCAATTCGTTTTGATAGGACAAAGCACACACACAATAACAATCAGCCGAGAGAAAACATTAACTCACATACCTGTGCACTTATCAGTGAATGATTCCAACAAGTTGCTAAAGTTAACTTAAGACCGACTCACGTATAGCCAGTCCAGATGCTATATTCTGTTTTGTATTACTGTAGATGCCATACGTTAGTTGACTGTATTTCACTTGATATAGTGTTATTAAACTGTTTATATCTAATCATGAGCATGGTCGTTTTTCCAAAGAAGGGATCGACTTATCTAGTTCAGAACATTCGTCACCAGAAGAGATTACCACGCCATATCGGTTTGAGAAACACTCATTTCCTTGGCCTATAAAAATCCCAGCACATGTTTAATATCAAGCTTGACGATCGATTATTGAAACTGTGCCTTGGGACAGTTTCGAATTGTAAACACGCCATTATTCCGACAGCTGTGTCGAGTGAAGATGGTTGAAAGTATATGTTCATTGATTGACTTGCATGCCACATTGTTAATAAACATGAATTGCTAGCTTGATTGCTTGATTGATTGATTTAAAGGGCATGTCAAACTGTCTAGATTTATTCTATGTCAAGAGTTTATGGAAACGTTCATTTTTTTTTTTATTTTTCTGTGCATAGTTTCTTAAAAAGGCTTTTTCCACACAAATCACTCGAATACGAATAATTTTAAACAGCTCTATTTGGCATAGATGAGACTGCAACTGGTACTATCACTCCGGGTCAGAGTGGAACCGGGAGAAATGCAATGAAGAGATACTACACCGTCATCAAATCTTCTGGAGCCTCACCATCAGATGTAATTTAGTGTCATATGTATAACACTCCTTTTTCGGTGTGGGTGAAATCTAGATTCCTTGAAGGAGATACAGTCAGTTTAGTGTCATATCCAAAACATACCTTTTTGGTGGGTGTGGAATCTAGAACCCCTGATGGAGATACAGTCAGTTTAGTGTCATATTCGGAAGTCTTCTTTTTTGGTGGGGGTGGTATCTAGATCCCCTGAAGGAAATACAGTCAGTTTAGAGTCATATCCAGAATTTTCCTTTTTTGGTGAGGGTGGCATCTAGGTCCCCTGAATGAGATATAGTTTAGTGTAAGTTCCGACAATGTGGTAAAGGAAACTCAGAAGAAATCATGTTAGAATGATTAAACTTTTACAAGATTTTAAACTATCCAGTCTTAAAAGAAACGACAAAGTAATTTAAATAAATTTCTCTTTTCTAAATTCAGCTGGAATAAACTATGCAAATCAAGTTTTAAAAAGATCTGACCTCTTCAAAGATCAACTTTAATTATTTTTCCTTCTGGTATTCTCCTGTCTTAAAAAACACTATGTGTGTGTGTGTGTCTGTGTTCCTAGAAGTGGACAACGGTTCTTTTTTATAGAAATAAAAACAAACAAGCACTCAGCTACGTCGCCAGTCGAAAAAAAAACAACTTTCGTTCGCTACACTAGTCGTAAAAGACGAAGCAAGGATAAACAATTTAAAAATGGTTTTATACTTTAAAAACACAGAAGAATCTTTTTTTTTCTTTTCCCACGGCAACTGCTTACTTGTTTCTTCTTTTCACTCTTTCGGTTACTCTTCAATTTCCAGATTTTCCTTCCTTCTTTTTATACATATTTTTCATCTTCTCTTCTTTCTACTTAAACTCCTCCTCATCCTTCACTTCCTATCCGCCCTGTTTTCAGGGCTTATAATATTATACCTGCTGCAGAGGGATAAGAACCCATCCAAAAAAGGCTGTCTTGAGTATGATCATTTACCGCTTCCGATGGTAAGGCTCCAGATCTGGGGAGTTTGGAGTAACACTTTATTGCCATTACTTCAAGGTCCACTCTGATCCGAAGTGATAGTACCTGTTAAAATCCTATCTATGAGTCAAATAGATCTGTTTAAAAATTATTCTTATTCAACAGGAATTCTTGAGGCCATATAACAGTAAAATATTTGTGTTAAGAATAGTTTTTTTAAGATATAATTGTTTACTAAGGATTATTATTAGTAAATTGAAATCATATAACTGTATGCAAATAAATGACTATTATTAAATAGAAATAATAACTTAAAACCGTGTAATTAGTAGTATTAGATGGGAATACTTGAAAAGATACTACAATGTGCAAATTATTTGTATTAAATAGGAATACTTGATACCATATAACTCTGTGAAAAAAACCTTTTGAGGAATAATTATCCAAACATGTGAATATTAATGTCCAATGAACGCAGTTCCCTTACCTCCACGGATAAAATAACTCTAGACTGGTAAACATGGCGTTAAATTCAATCAACTAAATCCTATTCCTTCTTTTACTTTTTGTCGCTTTTTCCTTCTTTTATAGCGCAATTCTTCTTCTTCTTCTTCTTCTTCTTCTTCTTCTTCTTCTTCTTCTTCTTCTTCTTCTTCCTACTATTTTTCACTTTTCTAATTCCGATAATTGATCTCTTTTTCTTCCATATTTTCTTCTTTGTAAGCCACTTCATTCTATATCTTTTCTTTTTCTGATTTTATTTTCTAAAGTTTCTTTATCTGGTTTACCTTTGACCATTCCCCTAACCTCTTCATTCCTTTTTTTTTTTTAGCATTTTGGAGATCAAAGTAATTCTTTTGTCATTTAGTTGAGGATTCTTGCGTCTATTCTGTCTATCAAGCACTTGTGTTGGGTTTTTCCTCCAATAGTATCAAGTGACAGTCAATCTCATCAATACTTCAATATTCTAGTGGACTCTAAAATTGTTGCATATTTTTCTTTTTTAAGTTGAGAAATTATATTGTGAATTGAATTACCATGACCAGAAAACCCGGTGAAAACCTGCGGACGACACACGGAAACATTGAACAGCTGTTTCGACCTTATTAGGTCTCTATAAAGAGTACGGATGTAACTTACAAGACACATTAATGTTAATTGGCCGGGCAATTATAATAACTTGTTAATTTGGGGCCGCTTGCGTCCGATATGAACTGTTGGTACAGTTGTAGAGTTTCGGCTCAGTAATCTGTTGTCGCTAGTTCGATCTCCCGTGGTAGAGATCAGCGTATACACTGCTGATGAGACCTAATAAAGTCGAAACAGCGTTCTAATGTTTCCGTATGTCGTGCGTCGATGTTCGCCGTATTTTCTGGTCATGGTAATTCAATTTAAAATTGTTGTCATTTCAATGGTCTTATACTTTCTTTCAAATTTTCAGTTCTTCAATTACTTTGTAGGTTTTTTCTCTCTCTGTTGTAAGCACGCCAACAATAATTAATACTAATCTTAGCTTCAAATTCCACAATTTTTTTCGCATAGTCTACGTATCTGTTTAGTGTTTCAGATTTTGTTTGCTGGATTGTTTTATTGGTGGGGGGGGGCCTTTTGTTGTTTTCTTTTTGCTTTTTGTCTTCTTTTTCTTTTGTTTTTGCTTTTTTCAGCTTTTTTCAATTTTACTTTGCGGTCTCCTGAAAGAGCGACATTCAATATCTGATAAGTTTTCATTCTTGTTTATAATGATTATCTTGTCATGATTATCTTGCCAGGTTTTCATGCTTTTATTCGTTAATCCATTTGAATTTCAAAGTTTTAAAAACATTGGGTATTTTTTATGATTAAATTCTGAAGCATATTCTGCTCTATGCATAAACAATGAAACGCAAAAGCATTGGACACAGGATTTTATAATTATATAATTTCTCTTGTAGTTACTAACCAAAAACTTGAACTGAATATTGTAAATATTTAGTATATAAAAGTTGGCCATAGTCGAGGGCAGTCCGAAGGCTTCTTTTTCAAAAGCTACTACACCGAGGTGAATGGGAGGACGCTAATCCTTTCCCTGGGTTGCTCCACTTTACCCTAGATAAGTACCTTAAAATGCTGAGTGTTAAACAAGGGGGTATCAAGTACTATTTTTAGTTTTTGGTATGACTCGACCTATGATTGAACGCCAGTCTCCCCAGCCATTGGTGAACAATCTACCCACTAGGCGGACTTTAACCCGTCTTTTGTTATTTTATACCAAGAGGTTAGGGAATCACATTCTCTATAAGTTCATATTTACATATTTTGTGTCGTTATTTCAGAAGAGTTTTTTTTTCACGCAGTCCAATCGAATACGTAATAATTTTTAAACAGATTTATTAGACCCATAAACAGGACCCTAACGGGTATTACCACTCAGAGTGGACCTGGGAGCAATGAAAAAGAGTTGGTTTTCCACACTTCACGGATATCCAAAACAGCAGTAGCAGTTGTATGAATTAGGAAAAAAAGAATTGTTTTTAATTTACATTCATCAATTGATGAATACAACAGAATGTCACGCTAAAAAGTTTTGAACTCTTTCCAAAGATATGAATGACGCTAAATAAAAATTGCAGTTTAGGATTGACTTCTATTCAATCTATTGATTTGTGACTTTTCGACGACTAATTAGAATACCCTACGTACCGTGACTGATAACTCGCAACGTCTACGTTTCTTTGAACTAAAATTGAATTTCTGGCGAAGGCACGTGTGAAGGCTTACACAATGGCGAAGACAAATGAGCTGTTTCACAAGGTGATAATTGACCATCCTCGACGTGGAATGGGATATCGAAAGATCTCTAACGAGTTCCAAATCCCAAACAGTACGATTAGAGCCATCATTCAGAAAATGGAAGTAAGATTGCAATGAGAAAGATGTCTTGGTAAAGCAAGTGAACGAGGAACGAAACACATAGGTTGGAAAGTAATTTACAAGTCATTCACAATCTCAGAACTTCAGGAGTGAGCAAGAATACAATTAATCTAACACTTTACTCGGTAAGACTGCATTCTGGGACTCCTAGAAAACCACTCAACTGAAGTCCAGGCACGCGAAGGCTGGTCCAGAGTTTGTTCATCTTCTAGAGTGAAATATTATAGTTTGACGACACAAGAATCGATCTAGTTTGTAGAAACAATTCAAACATCTATATGGAAAGGTCATTTCATAAGACGTTAAAAATACTCTCCCGACGATTTAACACATAATAGAAATATTATAATTTGTTTTTCGTTGCTTTTTTCTCCCCAGTTATACAAGCACACTACGTATAATAAAATGAAAAATAGATAGTACATGAAATAATGGATGGGAAAATATTTCCATCAGGGAATGTTTTCAAATCACAGAGGTTATATCAAGGTAAATGTCTAAATAATACCGCGGTGAAAATTTTAAAAAATAATTTAATAAAAAATGATTTTATTGAGGCCTAGTTAGTCGACTCACCTAAATGATGTTGAAATTCTGGGAAAGAGCATAGACTTCGCACTCATCCAAAATCCCAAAGATCCTTGTAAAGTAAAGAAACGATCAGCAAGACACATCACTCGGAAAGTAGTGAAAAAGCCATTGACGTTTTAAGAGGAACTTCTGAAGGATCCGCAAGCAGCTGAAGCAGAACTTAGCAAGGATATAATTAGTCGGACACTCCACTGAGTATAACTGCATTCTCGGACGACTATAAAGAACCCTCTCCAGAGAAATCATCTACTGTTTACCCAATTTCATCTCAAGAAACCTACTTCATTCACCACCAAAATATTACAGTGTAAAAAGACTAAAATTTTAACTAAGCTTAAGTTTTAGGTGAGTAGAAATTATAGAAAGAATCCACATTTGTCAAATACTTTTGTGCGTCGCTGTACCATTTGATTCTATGGTTGAATACATATAATTTGCACAATTATTTGTGGTGGACCGTTCCTGCTCAGTCCAACTTTTTTCATTTACTTATATACTACTACTCTTTTTTTTTTAAACAAAAGGGAAGAAAATAAAGGCTGCATAAATTGTAAAGATGATGCTCAGACGAAAAATGTCATTGCTGCCATTTATTAATATAAATCAAATTAAAAATGTGGAAAAGACTGTAGTTTCATAAAATCAACAGTAGTTGCAAAAAGACATTACTAATAATGCTTGCATATTTGGGGCAAAGGGATGAAATTAAAAAACTTCATCTTGAATGGAGGAAGGAAGTGTTGTGTCAACTTTGACGGATGCACGTGATAAGAAAATACGACTTCATTCAGTTGGTTGGTTGGTTGGTTTAGGTGTCACAACTCTTTTCGGGTCTTTTAAGGCCGAGTTAAGTCATTTTGATAAGTTTCAAATAATTCAGTTTAGTATCAGTATATTTTTGTTTACACATGATTAAATGTCAAAACAATTCGATTTCAAACAATTCAGTTTAGCATAAATACAGGTTCTTGTTTATAGACAGTCATATGTCCAGACAGTTCTATTTCAAACAATTCAGTTTAACTTTAGTTCACTGTTTAATTCTATTTAATTCATAGATAGGACCCTATCAGATGTTAACACTCCGGGCCAGGGTGGTCCTGGGAGCGATGGCAAGAAAGGGTACTCCACATTCCCAAAAGCTCCACCATTACTGGAGCCTCGCCATCAGATTGTTTAGTGTCATATCCAGGACACCTGTTGGTGGCGGGGGAGGATCTTAATCCTCTCTAGAGATGCAGTCGGTATATTCTACTGCCCCAACCGACTGGGTCACAAGACACTCGTTGGGGGAGTCTTACCCCTCTACTGAGATGCAGTCGATGTATTCTACAGTCCTAAGTCGACTAGGCCATTTATCTAGTTGGTTATTTTGGGTTGCAAAACTCAGATTAATAGTCACACGAAGGTATCATTAAACTCTCTGACTTGTTGTCGTCAACGATTTTGCTTTTAAATTAGCCTTATCATCATACAGAAGCCATTTTGCTCAGACGTTTACATTCAACATTCAATAGAAAAAAATTTAAAAAAATGTAAAATATTTATCGATTGCAATCTTTTTATATCTTTCCATCCTCATGTATATCAAGTTGTAGACGTAACACAATCGTCAATAAATTAATTAAATGATTGATAAATCAATTAATAATGAAATTACAAATAAAAACTGAAAGTGCCTAATATTTTATGAATAGAGCAATATAGAATAAATATTGAATATGAAAATTTAACGTTTTCCTTCTGCTCGAGTTTCATGAATATAGAAAGAAAGCAAACAAGAAAGAAAGAAAGAGAGAGAGAGAGAGAGAGAGAGAAAGGGAAAAAAAGAAAGAATTTGTAGAAAGAAAGGAAGAAAGAATTTGTTGAACGAAAGAAAGAAAGAATTTGTTGAAAGAAAGAATTTGTAGAAAGAAGGAATTTGTGGAAAAAAGAAAGAAAGAAAGAAAGAAATTGTTGAAACAGAGAAAGAAAGAGAAAAAAGAGAGAAAGAAAGAATTTGTAGAAAGAATTTGTAGAAAGAAAGAAAGAAAGAAAGAATTTGTTGAAAGAGAGAAAGAAAGAGAAAAAAGAGAGAAAGAAAGAATTTGTAGAAAGAAAGAAAGAAAGAAAGAAAGAAAGAAGGAATTTGTAGAAAGAAAGAAAGAAAGAAAGAAAGAAAGAAAGAAAGAAAGAAAGAATTTGTTGAGAGAAAGAAAGAAAGAGTGAAAAAAGAGAGAAAGAAAGAATTTGTAGAAAGAAAGAGAGAAAGAAAGAATTTGTAGAAAGAAAGAAAAAAGAAAGAAAGAGAAAGAATTTGTAGAAAGAAAGAAAGAGAGAAAGAAAGAATTTGTTGAAAGAGAGAAAGAAAGAGAGAAAAAAGAGAGAAAGAAAGAATTTGTAGAAAGAAAGAAAGAAAGAATTTGTAGAAAGAAAGAAAGAAAGAAAGAAAGAAAGAAAGAAGGAATTTGTAGAAAGAAAGAAAGAAAGAAAGAAAGAAAGAAAGAAAGAATTTGTTGAGAGAAAGAAAGAAAGAGTGAAAAAAAGAGAGAAAGAAAGAATTTGTAGAAAGAAAGAGAGAAAGAAAGAATTTGTAGAAAGAAAGAAAAAAGAAAGAAAGAGAAAGAATTTGTAGAAAGAAAGAAAGAGAGAAAGAAAGAATTTGTTGAAAGAGAGAAAGAAAGAGAGAAAAAAGAGAGAAAGAAAGAATTTGTAGAAAGAAAGAAAGAATTTGTAGAAAGAAAGAAAGAAAGAAAGAAAGAAAGAAAGAAAAAAAACTAATGCTTGCCTAAAAGTTCAGATCATTTGATAAGAACATTTCCGTCTTATGTTGTACTGACTTGTCAGTTAACCTTTGTGAGGAAACATTACACTTTGTGAATCGCAAGAAGGTGAACTTCGAAGAACACAGTATAATCTACCTGATGGGTAAGTTAAATTCGTAGATAAATTTCTTGAACTTTGAGATATCGATTTGAATAGATAGATAGATAGATAGATATCAGAATCTGAGATAGATTAATAGATAGATAGATAGATAGATATCAGAATCTGATAGATAGATAGATAGATAGATAGATAGATAGATAGATATCAGAATCTGAGATAGATAGATAGATAGATAGATAGATAGATATCAGAATCTGAGATAGATAGATAGATAGATAGATAGATATTATATAAACTGTATTTATACTGGTATATGTTAGTGGATCAATAATTCGATAGACTGAGACAGTTTTTAGTTGAATTCTGATTTGAAAGTTTCATTATATAATGTTCCGTCTATATCATTGATTGAGAAGCGGCTAGATTAAGTGCATTGGCAAAGAATGAAATTATGTTAAAATAAATATTGTGGCTTAAGAATAAAAGATTTTCCTCTTAAATCTATGGGTGTATTAATTTATATAAATATACGAATGTAGATTCGAAATTATTCACACACTCAATTATTACATCTATCTTCTTATGACCATTTAAATACAGCCATGAATTTCTGTTACAATATTTATATTTTTTCTTAGATAGAATATCTAACCTCCAGAATTAAGTCCAGAGGGGGAAGGTTGAGGAGCGCAGCGGACGAAAATGAATTATTTGATGGTTTGATTTCTTTGATTAACAATATTAACATTCGTGGAACATTTAATTCCAAAGCTATACTTGTAGAACAGTAATGGAACTATTAAACCAACAATTTGGAAGATAAGGGGGTTCATGCCTTCCCAAGGGTATTAGACCGAAAGGGAATAGAATTGCACAAGTGGAGCTCGAACTCACTTCCTACGATTTCATAGTCCAGCACTTTAGCTACAGTGCAAAAAGAACTTCCCTAAAATAATTGAGGTAAAAAAGGGAATAATAATCAGATAGATAGACGGACTTAGTAATTTACATAGCTCTTTGCTTCGATGTGGCACAAGGTCGAATGAATGGGGGCGCTTAATGAAACTTGAACTCACTCGTGTAGGTTACTTAGTCTGTGGGGATTTAGGAATTAACAGAAAAACTCCCAACCGGATATTGACTCGTCGGCTGCCAGATACAAAATGTATAAACGCGTCGCCACGCATAAGGCTCCACGCATCCATCCGGTTAAAATCAGAAAAAAGAAAAATAATAAAATGTAAAGTGGCCAATGAGAAGCGGTCGCGCCAAAATTAGAAGAATTTTGGAGTAGCGAATTTGGAGCCGGTGAAGAGAGTTAAATACTCAGGTTTTTTGTGAACCGACCTCTCTCTTTTTCGGGTAGTGACGTCGAACCGACAACACCGATTTTACTATCTGGTGTTTTGGATACCACGCTGTGTCTTGGGACGTAGCGTTGGTTAGTCCATTCACCAAGTAAATAAAGGAAAGTATGAAAGAAATGTTTTCGTCTCTTATCTCTTCCTATCTTTTCCTTTTTTGTATATTTCTTTTGGACCTTCTTTGGGCAAGGCATTGCACCGGCCAGTCAACGTGGAGTAAAATAATATAACCAAAATATGGAGTCAGATATCTTACGGTAACACAGCCTTGCCCTTAGCAACTGACTACATAAAAACCTTCAAACCCCACAAGTCTAGCTTACTAACTGTTACACCACCAGAGGTGCCCTAGATATACGGACTTAGATAAATAGGTAGTATTAACAGAATTACAGATAGATAGATAGATAGATGGATGTCACAGTACAGTACGCTTTGATTATTTGTCCATGAAATATGATTTAGGGTAAAAGTCTGTACAAAACGAAATAGAAAGTATGAACTAATTTTTGTCCTTTTTATATGGAAAGCGGGAAAATTTTTTCTTGTCATTTTACCATTTTCCCTCCAACCAATGAAAACCAATGACCACTGGAGTTATTTGATCTTTAGTCCAGTTGTTTAAGAACCTATTACGATAATATATTAGCCAGTTGGAAACAAGAAGTTTGACAGTTGCATGTCGGGAGATTATTTGAGTAGAAATCTAAGAATTCAGGCTTTTCTTTTTTTAAATTTTCATTTTTTAAAGAATGTATTAGTGTTTGTTTTTTTTAATAAATGATTTGCTGAATATTTGATTTCATTTTTATTAATTTTCTCTTTTTAAGGTTACACAATAACTTTGACATTGTATAAAAAATAACATTATTATTTCAGATCAGAATCAATTCTGCCTCAAAAAAGACACAAAATCCGACATTTTTGTTTATTCAAAACAAAACATAACAAATCTTGGCATCTTTATTTTCTGCTGAATAAAATTTATTAAAATCAAGATGCAATGAATAAATAAATAATTGAAGAAAGGAAAGAAAGAAAAATTGTATTAAATAAAACAATCTTAAAAGT
Source organism: Sepioteuthis lessoniana (assembly GCA_963585895.1). NCBI lineage: Eukaryota > Metazoa > Mollusca > Cephalopoda > Myopsida > Loliginidae > Sepioteuthis > Sepioteuthis lessoniana. The sequence continues at coordinate 3,206,250 of OY757915.1, read as the reverse complement.
ACACAAATCGTAAACATTGTTTTATTACGTGGTATATTGCACAAGATTTATTTCTATTTTCTATCAACTCCCAAAGCGAAAAAGATTAAACCTATTCATGAAATTTAGCACCAAAGATTTATCAGTTTTTGACCTTTGTGGATAATATAAAGCTATCTATTTATTTCTGAAGAATGTAAGAACACCTTATAAGAAGTAGTGATGGACATTTTATAACATCAGTGAAATTGTTGTTTTTGTTCGTGGTTGTATTGGGCGAGAATGTGAGTGTTTGTATCTCAGAGAGAGAGAAAAAAGCCTTGACTCGTGTAAACCGAGAAAATAAGCTATAATACAATAATAATTAACGCTTAAATATATTTTTATGTCTTAAAAATTTTTACTTCATATTTCATCGAGCTGAATACGAGGATCATTATATAAGTTTCCAGACTTTTTTCGTATGGGCACTTTTATTAATAGTACACACATGAAACTCTAGCCCCTTCGAAGTAATCTCCTCCGGCTGTAATACACTTGTTGTACAGTTCCAACAACTTCTGCAAGGCCCCATGGAAGTCCTCCTGTGTCAGCGTGTCAATGACCTTCGTCGCAGCTTCTTTCATCTCCTCAATTGTCTCATAACCACAGTCTCTGAACTTAGGGAATAAGCAAAAGTCACAGGGAGCAAGGTCTGGACGATAGGGAGGCTGAGGAACTGTCTTGATTCCCATCTTGGTCAAATAGTCTGTGACAAGGATGTACTTGGGGACTGGTGAATTATCATGGTTGAAATGCCACTGACCCGATTTGAAGAGAGCTAGCATCTTCCCTAGGAATCTCTTCCTGAACTCTCTTAAAACCTCAACATAGTAACCCTAATCCTAACCCTTTGGCCAATCAACTCTGGTCTACTGACTACCTTACTCCACCCACACCTCTCATCATCCCTCACAGACTCCCTGCCTTCCTTGAATCTCTTATGCCACTCAAAAACTCATGCTTGATTCATGCAAGATGGTCGAAAAGCAGAATGAAGCCTTCCATACGTTTCTGTGGCATTTTTTCCAAGTGTAAAACACAATTTTATTGCATATCGTTCTTATAAAGTGTCCTCATGTCCAGATTGCATTTTGATAATGCTGTAGCAATTAGGCTTTAGTAGTTTGTATTCCAATGCCTACTGTAGCTGTTCATTTGAACCTGAAATCATAATAATTGATCAGTCATCTCATAAGATGTATAGTAATAACATACTGAAATTTCAAGAGTCAACATCAATTTTAAATGCCTGTACAAAAAAGTCTGGAAACTTATTGAAGGCACCACGTATATTTTGATGTCTTAAAATTTTTTAGTTGATATTTCTTCTAGCTTAATATATAATCACCAGATATATTCCCTGCAGAGTATTATATAGATAAATTTTCACCAAATATATTCCCTACTTTAAATAATATCCCTCAGATATACCCCAACTAATTATTACTTTTTCTGGCTTTTAGATGAATATAAGCGTCAGCAAAAGCACAAAAATATCTTCTTATAACTTATCTATCAACAACTGTGATTCAAGTTTTATCATCGTTATATTAACAAAAATTATTTCCTGGTTGTTGCTGAAACATTGTGGCGATTTGAACGGAACTTAGTTTGACGAATAATAACGTGTTTGAGCCGAGTTCTGACGACTTTTAACGTTTGTGTCTCAAAATGGACATTTATTTGGTTTCAACTTGATTCTTGTTTATGTAATTGATTGCTTTTCAAATCATTTCAAGTTGAATGTTAATGTTTGTTTTATAATTGCTTATTTTCCGAATTTACACAAGTTAAGATTTCTCTCTCTCTCTCTCTCTCTCTCTCTCTCTCTCTCTCTCTCTCTCTCTCTCTGAGATACAAACACTCACATTCTCGCCCAATACAACCACGAACAAAAACAACAATTTCACTGATGTTATAAAATGTCCATCACTACTTCTTATAAGGTGTTCTTACATTCTTCAGAAATAAATAGATAGCTTTATATTATCCACAAAGGTCAAAAACTGATAAATCTTTGGTGCTAAATTTCATGAATAGGTTTAATCTTTTTCGCTTTGGGAGTTGATAGAAAATAGAAATAAATCTTGTGCAATATACCACGTAATAAAACAATGTTTACGATTTGTGTACTTTTAAGATTGTTTTATTTAATACAATTTTTCTTTCTTTCCTTTCTTCAATTATTTATTTATTCATTGCATCTTGATTTTAATAAATTTTATTCAGCAGAAAATAAAGATGCCAAGATTTGTTATGTTTTGTTTTGAATAAACAAAAATGTCGGATTTTGTGTCTTTTTTGAGGCAGAATTGATTCTGATCTGAAATAATAATGTTATTTTTTATACAATGTCAAAGTTATTGTGTAACCTTAAAAAGAGAAAATTAATAAAAATGAAATCAAATATTCAGTAAATCATTTATTAAAAAAAAAACACTAATACATTCTTTAAAAAGTGAAAATTTAAAAAAAAAAGCCCGAATTATTAGATTTCTACTCAAATAATCTCCCGACATGCAACTGTCAAACTTCCTGTTTCCCAACTGGCTAACATATTATCGTAATAGGTTCTTAAACAACTGGACCAAAGATCAAATAACTCCAGTGGTCATTGGTTTTCATTGGTTGGAGGGAAAATGGTAAAATGACAAGAAAAAATTGTTTCCTGCTTTCCATATAAAAGGACAAAAATTATTTCATACTTTATCCTTCTGAATCTTTGAGATGAGGCTTGATGTGCAATATTTAGTGTGATTTTTCGGACTATTGTCCTCATTTTTAATGTTGTTAGTTGTCAAACAACGTTTCGGTCGCTGTATCCTTCGGCCTTCATCAAGTGTCCCTTGTTTATCTGGGCATAGAAATGATTCAACCTGCTAAATCATTTTAAAAATTTGACTGTTGATTAAACTGTTGATTTTTTGAATGCTTAGTTTGATCATCAGTCAAATGATTTCCCGGATTGAATAATTTCTACCCCCAGATAAACAGAGGACACCTGACGAAGGCCGGGGTAGAGCGCTCGAAATGTTATGTTATAACAACAATAAATATGAGGAAAACAGTCCGATAAATCGCACACAAAATATTGTTCATACTTCATATTTCGTTTTGTAAATGTTATATACTCACATAATAAATATGCTTATATACACATATGCATGTTCATACAGGATACATACTGACTCAATAAATTAATCTGACGCAGTAATAAACGACGCAGGAAGACTTCTTTAACAAAATATTTACCTCTCACTTTCTTGCAAGGGTTCGAAAAGGTTTACTCAGGGTTTGCGTGTGAGAGGGAGCTGGAGATCGAACATAACTGCAATATTTTGACCCAAAACTTATGGCCGTCAACATTGTGTCTTTCTCGTTCTTCTGATGCTCAACCAGAGGTCCAGAGGCCACTCTGCTGGGTGATGGCTTTCTTTACGGCATCTTATCAGCATCTTCTCCGGACCTCAACTCATCAGGGCCCAAAGGCCCCTTCGGCCTGTCATGGCTTTCCCTACCACATCTCGTTTATAACTCCGTCCGATCTTCAACTCTCCTGGATCGTCGAACTCAACTGAGTTATATAATCGTTCGACGCCCACTCGATCTTTGAAATCGAATGTTTAATCGTCATCAAGCGGAAATAACTGTCATGCAGTTCACAGATCACTCTCTTCCGGTGCATCAGTCTATGAGTGTACCATGGGAATTTTTTACCTCGTCCCATTTCATCAGCCAATATCCGCGCACGTGATTTCCTCTCCTAACTGCCATTGGAATGTGTCACTTCCTTCCGGTGCATCACCTTGAATGGCATTTTGGGCCGGGTCAAACGGTCAAAATATAACATAAAGACTTTTTCTCTAAATCCTTTCATATGAACAAATAATTATTGAATCAAGTTGGTTGCTTGGTTGGTTTATCGGTCAGTCAATACTTGCTGGATTATTATAAGACTGTAAGTAATAAGTAAAGAGTTGGCAATCTCAGTCGAGAGTGACCCGAGGGCTCCTTTTTCAATAGCTACAACACTGAGAAGGAGGAGGGCGCTACTCCATTCCCTGGATTGCTCCACTTTACCCTTGATCCTTACCTTATAATGTTGAGTGTTAAGCAAGGCGGCATCAAGTACCATTTTTCGAGTCTTTGAAATTGAACCCGGTCTCCCGAACCATTGGAGAACACTTTACTCATTAGGCGAAAGGCCCGATTTAAAAAGGGAGCCTCTAAGTAATAATTAATAATAATCATTTGTAAGTAATTATACCCTCAAGTAAAAAGTAAAGTTGGTGACCTTAGTCGAGGGAGACTCGAAGGCTCCCTTTTCAATAACTACTACACTGAGGTGTAGGGGAAGGCCCAATTCCTTTCCCTGGATTGTTCCACTTTACCCGTGATACGTACTTCATATTGCTGAGTGTTAAGCAAGGAGGTATCAAGTGCCATTTTTAAAATCTTTGGTATGACGCGACCTGGGATTGAACCCAGGTCTCCCAGACCATTGGCGAACATTCTACTCACTAGGCTAATAAAACTATTCTTAAAAGAACAATTTGCACATAGTTATATGGTTTTAAGTATTCCTATCTAATACTGATCATTTGCAAGCAATTGTATGGTCTCGAATAAATATTTTAATTTAACAATAATTATCATATTTACCAACCCCTCCGCTCGAGCAGGATATGACACAAGGTCAATTTTTAAGTGGAGTTTAACAAGTTTGAATTCAGAGTTTTCATTCTCCTAGACTAGTTGCCTTACCAAGGCTGAAGAACCCAGTCTGTCCTACTATTCACCCATAGCTGGAGGGAGAGCAATTGGATTCATACCTTTCCCAAAGGTATTACTGCTATGTGAAATGCAATCAGTCTCGTCCAGGATTTGAACTCGTTTCGCCGTGTCCATTTCCTACGACGATAACCATTACACCATTATGAATGTTCTAACAAATGGAATATGCACAAACTAGAATCTGTCCTTTAAAATGAAATCGATAAGTGTGTCTAGGACTATCAAATACAACGGATCAACTTATCTCGACCAGAAGAACAGACCTTGTGTAAATTAACAAGAAGAAAAGAACTTGTCATCTAGAGAATTTTGCTGTTCCAACAGAACACGAAGTGAAAATAAAAGAAAACGAAAAGATTGACAAATACTTGGATCTTACCAGATTGGAGGATAAACTGTGACCTTTGAACCAATTGTCTTTGGTGCACTTGGAACAGTTCTGAAAGGCTTGGAAAAGAGACTGAGATATCAAAAGGTAAAATCGAGACCATCGAAACATCGCCTCTACAAAAAAAACAACGAGGATACTTAAAAAGGTTCAGCTGAACTAAGGATACTTAATGTCACTCAGACTCCAGTGAAAAACCATCAATCTGAACCGGTGTGAAAAACTGACAACTAGTAAAACAATAAATTGTTTGCACATTGCACACACACACACACACACAAATACACACACACACAAACGCACACACACACACACACACACAAACGCACACACACAGATATATATATATATATATATATATAACACAAAACTCTCTTTGATACACATTTACACAAAAAAATAAGCTGTTTGTGAAACCCAAATTCACTCCAACGCCAACACACACACACACACACATATCTATAAACATATAAAATATCAAAGGCTGGTAAAGCAGACTAAAGTAAATACACTCCAGGAAAGAGGAACAACGACCCCTATATAAATCAGTCTGACCAGACAAGAGTCGTTTATACTGGAAACAAGAGTGATTTCAAGTCTCATTGAGTAACTCGTTAAAAAGGCCTTGTGCCACACATGTTCTCGGACGAAAGCAACAAGTTGGAAACATACATATATATATTACACGTATGTAAGAACAAAATAAATAAATTCAAAAATACAAATCTCTTCGTGGACCTTCCAATTTTAAAATATATCCTTATTCTTTCTTTGGACCTACAACAACCATCTTTAAATATACATATAGGTATAAATATATAAGATGAAAAAGTGATAAGGCAGGAATGAAATTTCTTAATAATTACTTTTCAAATCTTACCTGATATGTGTCCCTGAACAACTCTCGGGTAAATGTCAAGAAACATTTTAAATGTGTACTTGCTTTAAAGTTTAGTATTCGAAATCATTGAATTTTACAAGGGTTTATACTTCAGATATACTTCACCCACATAGAACCCATACATATATATATAAGTGTGTTTGTATGTCCTTGATATATATATATATATATATATATATATATATATATATATATATATATGCATGAAGTATTGTTGTATAGCCACATAATAAATATACATATATATACATAAACATGCAGAATACATATTGACGCAATAATAAATCGAGTGAAGAGTTCTTTAAAAAAATATACCTCTCACTTTATTTGAAAGAGTTAGTGTGAGAGGGAGTTAGAGACCAAACAGAATTGCAATATATTGACCCCCACTCTTATGGCCATCAGCGTTGTGTCTTTCTCGTTCTCCAGGGCTGCTCAACCGGAGGCCCGGGAGCCCAGCTCTCTGCTGAATGCTGGCTTTCTCTACCGAATCTTGTCACCAACAGGTCTGGTCTCCAAAACTAACTGACTTCCTCTATTCATCGAGTTATATAATATTTCAATCGCCCACTCAATATCTCCCCATGACTGGCCATCGGGATGTGTCACTTCCGCTGTCCTTGGAATGGCATGATTGTCATCGAGCGGAAATAACTGTCATACAATTCACAGGTCACTCTATTCCGATGCATCAATCTATGGCTGTACCAAGGGATTTTAACCCTGTCTTATATTGTCAGCCAGATTCGCCCACGCCAATGGAATATGCACTTCCACCGTCTTTGGAATGGCATGTTTGGCCGGGTCGGAGGTCAATATACAACAGTACGTCAAAGAACACATCGACTGAAATAGAAATGCCCAATCAGGAAAGAATCAGAACCCTGAGAGAAAAAAAAACTACGAATACCTGGGAATATTAGAAGCAGATGTCATCAACAGAGATGAATGAAAAAAAAAAGAAAGGAATAACCCCAAAGTACAAGAAAACATCTTGCAACCAGATGTCCAGCAAAAAGAAAACATCTTGCAACCAGATGTCCAGCAAAAAAAATACATCTTGCAACAAGATGTCCCCCTCATAAGATACTCTGCACCCTTTTCTAAATTGAACAAGGGAGGAACTCGGACAGACAAACCATAGAAGAAGTGATTTTTAAAAAAAAAGGCTGTAAAAATAAGAAATTTCATCAGAAGAACACAGTAATAATGACAAATGTTTTATATCCAAAATTTATAAACAACAACAATATATAAAAGAAATAAAAGAAAATAATTGATAATTACTTTATAATCGAACTGTACTAAAAATTATTAAGAAAGCTATCGTCAGTAGTCAGAAATTAAAGCAAGACTTGCTGACGACGTAGTGTACATTTTAATGTATTGCCAATGATTTTATGATAGAAATATATTCACAATAAGGAATCGATTGTCAATGGTCTGAAATCAATGCAGCTACGATGAATAGGATAACAGAATAATAGAATAAAAGAATGAGACGATTAGAGGCATAATATAAAATGCATTGCTAATGGTTTTAGGATTCTACTGAGCTTTATACATTGAAAATCGAGGATATTCAGAGGTTAAAAATTGATGCTAAATTACTAACAGAATATGTTGAAAAAAAAAGGAAAGGACTGAAATACATTTTCAGTGGACAGGAATAAATGCTACAATTATTAAGAGAATAAAGCTTTATATGTGGAATTCAAATTCATCACTGAGATTATATAATAGTATCCGATTAAAATTAAAAGGGAAGGAACTTCAATAGTCAGGAAATAATGCAAGTATAAATAATAGAATATAACTACCATACGTATAAACTGAATAAATTGCTGATGGTTTTATTATGGTAATTCATTGTATATCAGAGAAAAAGTAGTAAAGAATTAATGTGTCTTAACCAGAGAATATATATATATATATATATATATATATATGTGTGTGTGTGTGTGTGTGTGTGTGTGTGTGTGTGTGTGTGTGTAAACCGGATTATAAGATGTATATTTGAAAGACTATAGTCACTGCAACTTTCCAACTTCCAAAGCTTTTAATTTCAAACTTCAATGGGTAGCCCATTAGTCATGATACCAATTAATGAGACGTTGTATAATATTGCCAGATAATTATCTTAATGCTAAATATGTGTCTTATATTCAGGCAAATATGTGATTAGTATTTAACGCTAAAAGTGTTTTAACTAACAAATTCTTTAGAGTTATCAGTGGACGAAAATGCAGATCACAATATATGTAAGTCTATAAAAGAATATATGCAAAACAGGACAAACGGGTATATATATATATATATATATATATATATATATATATATATATACTTTAAGAAAAACAACGAAACCGGTCACATTGGATTATAAATTTATTTCCATCCTGTTACGCATTTTTGAAATTTCCAAAAACACGAAAAAAAATTAACAGGACTTCTTCAGATCATTTTGATAAAAAAACTAGAATAGACACAGAAGAGTGGGAGGGGATAGAAGAGGGGTGAAGAGTTATCTCCTCATTAAGCCCACTTCCGTTTTAAATTTAATTTTTTTTTATCAAAAAGATCTGAAGAAGTCCTGTTAATCTTTTTTCATGTTTTTGGAAATTTCAAAAATGCGTAACAGGATGGAAATAAATTTATAGTCCTATGTGACCAGTTTCGTTGTTTTTCTTAAAGAATTTATTGCTCTGTATTATTGTTACATTGAGCTCTTTACAAGGAAAATTTAAATATTCATTCATGAATAATTTCTTGTCCTGATGGAATTACTCCCAACTCCGGTTTAACTGGACCAAAGAATACCTTATATATATATATATATATATATATATATATATATATATATATATATATATAAAGCAATTATTAATAATCTAATATCCCGTGCCAAACTAATCTCCTCCGCCAAAACAATATTTTATACAGAGATAGAGATAGAATACATAAAACAGGCTTTCATTAATAACGGGTTTCCCATTCATATGAAAAAATTAAACGTATGATTAAAAACGTTAATCAACAAAATAAACACTGTACTACTCCACCCAGTCATCAAACATATATCAAACTTTTTTACCGTAACCAAATGCACTACAATTATAAATTAGATGAAAAAATATTAAAAACATTGATTCATAGAAACATACTCCCCACTGGTCCTAATAAAAAGATAAAACTTATTATATATTATAATAAATTTAAAACCTCCAACTTAGTCATTAAAAATAATTCCTCTCCTTCGATTGGGGTTTTGTAAAAAAACAACGTTATATATCAATTTAAATGTCCTTTAGGAGATTGTATCTCTGATAATAATAATAATAATAATAATAATAATAATAATAATAATATATGTTGCTTTAACCTCAACTACCCTAACGAGGAGACTTACAATGCACCTTTCTGATACAAGTTCAATAGTACAGCATTTAAAAATTCTCACCGATAACACAACAATATTAGAACACCAAAACAACAGACAAAAACTACAGATATGATGGCCCAAAGTTGGGCAGAAAGTACTTGGGATATATACAATTATGGAAAATACATCAATCAATTCCCGCCGAATACGATAAAAGCAATACGGCAATATGGACGGATTCAGAAGAAAATATGTAGACAGAAAATGTCTATTAGGTTCAACGAAATTTGTATTAATGAAGAAATGCGGCCAATATATATATATATATATATATATATATATATATATATATATATATAAAATGATGAAAATTTTGAACACCAAGACTCTCTGGAAAGCAATATGACTCTTTGGAAAGACAAAGTGACTCTTCAAAAAGTTGGAGTGACATCTTGGAAAGACAGGAACTTAACAAATATGAATGGTACAACGAAAGAAAAATGCCCTCAGGGTGTCTGTAGCGGAGAGGGAGAATATATCACACATCATACTTGCTCATACAGTAACGATCAAGATATGTACCCGGCTACAACGTGTGATTGCGGCAGAGAATTCAACAGCTTGCGAGGGTTACGAATCCACAAGGCACGCTGGTGCAAACAACGTAATGTAAATCACATGATGGGCTTATGAATCAGGAATATTATAACAGTGTTGATGTCACTAAATCACTTTGTGGGTTTATGTCGAACCAAGTGCAATATAATATGGAGAGTGCTCAATATCTAGGATAGAGCAATTATATAATAGTAATAAGTAAATATATATTATAGTGATCTGCATTTTTCGTCCACTGATAACTCTAAAGAATTTGTGAGCTGAAAACGCCTTTATATATATATATATATATATATTTCTTTAAGAAAAAACAAAAATCGGTCACATTAGGATTATAAATTTATTTCCTTCCTGTTATGGGTATTGATAAATATCAATAACACCAAAAGAAAACAGGACCTCTTCAGATCCAAAGGATAAAATAAATAGCATACAGAATAGACACAGGAAGGAAGGGTGGGAGGGGCTAGAAGAGGGCAGAAGAGTTACCTCCCCGTTTTTACCCACCTTCGGTTTTTTATTTGTTATTTTTTAAAACCGGTTAGAATTACAGTAAATTAAATTTTAATCCTTTATTCTAATTATATTTCAACGTAAAATTCCCGATTTAATAATAATTAAGGGAAGCACGACATTCCTTAATAACCTTACGTAAGTATCCAGGATTACTTATCTTCAATTAATTTCAAAATTTATATTCGAGCCTATTAATTCAGTTCCCTTTTCATTGAAAAGTACATGACATGGTACCTACTCATCTCTTTATTTTATGAATTTGCCTATAGTTTGAATCTATTCCTATGTCTACATCTGGCTATTAATTCACATCGCTGATTTAATAATTTTTCGGGTCTGGGTATATCATTATTTGTATTTTTTGCTCTAGGTACAGATTACACTACTATCAAAGTATTTTAGAGTATTTGACTTTTTTAATATGGACCATTGAATCTCAGGCGTCAAACCTTTATTTTTCAAACTCCAAAAATGTTTAGATAGGGCTGTTTGGTTTTTTAGATGTTCATGGGTGAAAGAAAATTTATGATTCAAGTATCTAGACTTCCATTTCGTGGACGAAATTCCTATATAGGTTTTTTTATTCTGAACATTTTCTTTTGGGTAAATAATTCCTTGGTACACAACATTATGTAAATTACATAATCCATTCCTGAGACAATTTGTTCGAGTTTTACAATTACATTCGTTTTGTTTAGTCTTATTATTATTGTTATTATTATTATTCTTTTCATTATTATTCGTTCAGTCTTGAAATTCCTTAATAATTTCTTTATTATGATTATTGATAATTTGAAAAATATTTTTCGTGCAGGAGTAACTAATTTTTAACCTTTTCCTATTAAATATCTTATGTAGTATATCATTATGTTTAAAATGCTCATCTATTATTTTCAAAAATTTCAAATATATATATATATATATATATATATATATATTAAAATAGGTAGGTCCACATAGATATTTGTATTTTTTTGAATTTATTCATTTTGTTCTTACAAACACGTTATATATGTATATGTTTCCAGCTTATTACTTTCGTCAGTGGCACAAGGTCTTGTTAATTGGGTACTCAATGAGACTTGAACTCACTCATGTTTGCAGTTTGAATGTTTTTCAGTTGGTTACGGCGTGTTTTATATAGGGGTTATTGTCTCTTTTTCTCAGAGTGTGCTTACTTTGGTCTGCTTTACTCCTCTTTAATATTAGATATGTTGATCATTGTGTTTGTGTGTGCACGCGCATTAGAGTGGTTTTGGGTTTCACTAACAGTTATTTTTCTTCTCTGTGTGTGTATGAGTCTTGGGAATTTTTTGTGCGTTGGCTGTGTGGTTTTAAATCAACTGGTAGCTTTTTTTCCTTTTTCCTGTGTATATGTATACATAAGTCTATGTATGTTTCCATATATATATGTGTGTGCATGTGTGTGTGCGTGTGTGTGTGTGTTTCCAGCTTAATGCTTTCGTCTGAGAATATGTCTGGCTTAAGGTCTACTTAATGGGTATTCAATGAGGTTTTAATTTACTCGTGTTTGCAGTCTGAATGGTTTTTGTATATATATATATATATATATATATATATATATATATATGTATATGTGTTTATTTCCGTTTGTGTGTGTACGATTCATGTTTTATTTTACTTTGGTTTAAATTCATCAATAAAATTTATTTCCTTTATTTGAAGTAGCGTATAGTTGTTGGTTTGATAAATTGGCATAATTTTAAATTTACCTCTGCTACATTGGTATAGGTGTGTCGAACATTTAATTTTCCCTTTTCTTCTATTTTGATATTACTCTTATTAAGTGCCTGTGTTGAGCTTATGTATATTTCTTTGAATTGCTACATTCATTTATGTAGACTACGTTTTTGAGTTGCCGCTTAACTTTTCCAACGCGCCCACACACACACTCAAACACACAACGACAAAAAATATCAAATATCAAAGAGGAGTAACGCAGACTAAAGTACACACACTCTAAGAAAAAGGGAGAATAACCCCAATATAAAAAACCCTAACCAACTGAAAACATTCAAACGGCAAATAAGAGTGAGTTCAAGTCTTATTAAGTACACCATTAACAAGGGTTGTGCCACACATGTTCTCTGACGAAAGCAACAAGCTGGAAACATACACATATATAATACGTATGTAAGAACAAAAAATTCAAAAAATACAAATCTCTTCGTGAACCTACCTATTTTAAAATATATTTTTATTCTTTCTTTGGAGCTACAACTAACATTTTTCTATATACCCCTTACAAAGAAAGAATACCACAAAAGAACAAACCAATGAACAAAATGAAAAAAATGATAAAGGAAGTACTAAAAAACTTAAAAGATATTAAAGAAAACCCAAAACGTCTGGAAGAAGAAGTAAAAGAAATTCGTTCAAAGATAAACATCTTCCCAAACCAACAGACTTGACTACAAAAGAAACCCGAAGAAAACAACACAAAATCTATAATAGAGTACCCAAAGAGAAATTAAAATTACCTAAGAAATATGGGAGAAACCCAAACAAAGAAGAAAGCATACGAAACAAAAATTAAAAATGTGGGGAAACCTGTTAAATCAACAAAAAATAACCTTCTTTATTGCTATAAAAAGTGAGAAAACAGCAAAAATCTACAAGGAGATCATGAAAAAGGACGAAATATTCACCCCTAGATAATTCCAAGAAAAAATAACCCCACAGGACACAGAAGAACAGAAAAAAAATAAAACTAAGCTTAACCTCATAAAGCTAAAAGCAGAAACAGAAATACTGGAAGACAAACTATCCATTATAAAAACCAAATACTAGGAAATTGATCGAGAACTAATTACAGAAATTAGGGAACTCTGCCCTATAGAAACACAACCATTCCTAAAAGAACTATGGGAAAAGAACTGCAAAAAGGAGGAAGAAAAATCTTGAACAAAATAAAAATCAACCCCAAAAAGAGAAGGAAAAAGAAACGAAAAAAAAAAAAACACGAATGAAAAGAAAATTAAAAAACAAAACAAAAACGAACATAAACAAACAAACAAACAAACCAAAAACACAATACACCAACAGAAAATATAATGCCCACTCACAAACAACAATATATAAAAGAAAAATTAACGCTCTGAAATACCATATACATACAAATTGGCAAAAACATCCAAGAACAAGCAACCATCCGGAAAAAATGCTTACCAAATGAAAGACACTATAAAAAAGAATCCCCCCCATAAATTATTATAGACAACAGAATTGGCCAAATTACCACGCGTACAACTACTACCCACAACAAAATAGGTTGAGCTGCTACTCATACGACACCTAAACGCAACAAAAATGGCTCAACTACTACACATACGACTCCAGAAAAAACAAAACAAACCCATTTGTATACTGTGACGGCAAAATTATTAAAATCCCAAGACTGGAATTTATTTTTCGCACGTGTGAAGAAGGGGCAGTCTGGCACTTGATCCCTCGTAGAATAAGTCCTTGTTCAGAGTCCTTTCTGGGGCATATAGGAACTGGTATATTATATGGGGGTTAATTTAGGGCTAGACTGACCGCCACTGGCAAGGGGCTTCCAAACTTCACGCTAACACACACACCCACCGGGCCACTAGCTCTTCCTACCCCTAGAACAATGGAAGATATGGACTTCTAGGTTTAGATATAATAATATTAATCATAGTAGTCGACAACTCCGGTTTCCCGTATAATATTTTTAAAGGAAAGAATAGGACAATTTAGGCGAGAATAACCTAAGGCGGAAGAAGCTGAAAACAAACATGAAACAAACAATTTGATAGTAAACGACACAAATGAACAAACTTTGACACGTGGTAACATTTATAAATAACAATCTTTTTAATACACACGCGGATACACGTATTCAACGTGTCGGCTATATTATCAGCAGATAATACATAACTATAAATGTCTTTCTTACTTTTCTTTTCTTTTCTTTAGTCTTCTTTACATCGAGGGAGAGAGAGAGTATATAATTGGGTGTAGGGAGAAACAGTCTTAAGGGGTTCCTTCGGAGAGTGTTTTCTCTTTTACAGGCTGACGGAATTTTATATATTCATAATGCTCTGGCTTGAAGGCATAGGTTCTCTTGTCCAAGATTCTTTCCGCTTTCTTTACCCGGAGTTTGGCACGAAATTCGCCCCTATCTGTTCACGACGACCTCTGTTCCAAAACTGATTTTCTTTACCCCTATTTCCGCTGACGGAAGAAGGGGGCTATTTCCGCTTTAGGATTCTAGCCAATCATTTAGCTTCTATCTTCTTCCTTCCCCTGTCAGGCGATTCTTTAGGACTACTATCTCTTTCACTTAAAACCACACAGTCCCACACACAAAAATCCCCAAGACACTCACACACACACACACACACAGAAGAAAAAGGATTGTTAGTGAAACCAAAAACCTCTCCAACGCGCGAACACACACGCACAAAACGATTCACATACCAAATATCAAAGCAGACGAAAGTAAACACACTCTCTGAAAACAGGAGAATAACCCCTATATAAAACCCGCCCTAACCAACTAAAAAGCATCCAAACTGCAAACAAGAGTGAGTTCAAGTCTCATAGAGTATCCCATTAACAAGGCCGACGAAAGCAACAAGCTGGAAACATACACATATATAATACGTATGTACTTTTACGAAAGCAACAAGCTGGAAACATACATGTATATAACACTTATGTAAGAACAAAATAAATGAATTCAAAAAATATAAATCCCTTCGTGGACCTACCTATTTTAAAATATATTTTAATTCTTTCCTTTGACCGACAACAAACATATATATATATATACATATATATATATATATATATATATATAGGGACAGTGTATGTGCTCGAGAGAAGGAGAGAGAGAGAATGAGATATATAGAGTTTACGTGTATCTGTGGATCTGTGTGTTTTTTTACAATGATAGTATTTTTTCAATATGACACTTTTCGATATCAAGTCGATATGAGGAGGTGAGATAAGAATTTTTTTTACGTTTTATCCCGCTCTACAGCCCAATTATTTCTTGATTTAAGAAAATCCTTTTGAGAACGATTTTTTTATTTACTCTCTCTGTCTCTCTCTCTCTCTCTATATATATATATATATAGACACACAGAAAGAGAAAGAGAGAGATAGAGAGAGAGAAGTGCATGGATAAAAGGCTGGGTGGAAACCATTCTAGAATGTTACGGGCACAAACACCAGCAAAACACACACACACTCACACACACACACACACACACACACAAACACACACACACACACACACACATATATTTCTATATATATTCAGAGAGAGGGGAAACAGAATTTTGTGGTTAAATTAAAACAGTATAATTAACAATTGTAGTCAGAATTGTGTGGTCTCCAAAGACTTATAGAGGCTAATTGTGTTCGGAATCTATGCCTATAAAGAGGACAACGTATAACCAGAATATATTCACTGCTGTATATCAGAATCCTCTGAGAAATTTGGATATCAATGTCAAATGTCAGCTGCTTGCATAAATATTCCTGCTTGAACGAATCGTCGATCTTTCAGTGACTCGGAAACTTTGGGAGAGATTAATGACTATATTCAGAAGAGAAAAAAAACTAAGGAAAAAACAAAAGCTTCTTTCGTATTATTCTCCTGTGTTATTTCATGACCGCGATAATCCGACATTGCTGCTTTATACATTAGTTCTTGACATTAACAAAACTCATTAAGAGAATGTCGTCAATCAGCCAGAGGACATTAATCTGTTCGATCAAATACATTTTATTTTCGAAGATAACACGATTTTACTTTAAAAAAAAATAAAGTGACCTCAATCAGTGCTAGAGAATACCATTAGTAATATATACGAGGTGCATACGATAAGTTTCCAGACTTTTTTCGTGTGGACACTTTTATTGATAGTACACGCATGAAACTATAGTTCCCTTCGAAGTAACCTCCTCCGGCTACAATGCACTTGTTGTACCGTTCCAACAACTTCTGGAAGGCCCCAGAGAGGTTATTTTGTGTGAGTATCTCAATAACCTTCGTCACACCCTCTTTCATCTCCTCAATTGTCTCATAACCACAGTCTCTGAGCTTAGGGAATAACCAAAAGGCACAGGGAGCAAGGTCTGAACTACAGGGAGGCTGAGGAACTGTCTTGATGCCCATCTTGGTCAAATAGTCTGTGACAAGGATGGAGTTGTGGACTGGTGCATTGTCCTGCTAGAAATGCTAATGACTTGATTTAAGAATGCTGGCCTTTTCCGACGGAATCTCTTCCTGGACTCCCTTAAAACCTCAACATAGTAACCCTAACCCTAACCCTAACCATCTGGCCAATCAACTCTGGTGTATTGACTTCCTTACTCCTCCCACACCTCTCGTCATCCCTCACAGACTCCCTGCCTTCCTTGAATCTCTTATGCCACTCAAAAACTGATGCTCGATTCTTGCAAGATGGTAGAAAAGCAGTCTGAAGTATTCCATACGTTTCTGTGGCATTTTTCCAAATTTTAAACACAATTTTATTGCATATCGTTTTCTAAAGTATCAGATTGCATTTTTGAAATTCGCCATCTGTGACAATCGGGTTTTGTAGAGTGTATTCCAATTGCTGCTGTAGCTGTTCATTTGAACCTGAAATCATAAAAATTGGTCAGTCATCTCATAATATGTATAGCAATAACATAGTTAATTTTTAAGAGTCTACGACAATTCTAAAAAGTCTGGTAAATTATCATATGTACCTTGTATTTATATTCAGCTTATTTTAGTCAGGCACTAGGCTATGTGAATAGGGTGCCTAATTATGATTGAAGTTATTACAATGATAAAGGTCTTCTGGAATAGCTTTCTAATAATGTTTCCGCATTGAGGAGTGGGAAAGGCCATCCACTGGTAATTGTGCAAGATATTTAAATTTGACCATGCAAACAAGTGGTGTATTCACAACCTGGAATCCATCCTTGAGAATGAGATGCACAAAATTCTCTGGAAGTTTAACATACAAACAGATCAACTAATCTCGACTAGACGAGTAGACCAAGTGATATTCAACAAAAAGAGAACCTGCTGAGTTGTGGACGTTGCCGTACTGGCAGATCACAGTGTAAATATAAGTGAGAGGTGAGATAAATTCTTAGACCTTCCCAGAGAACTAAAAATCTATGGAACATCAAAGAGGCGGTAACGCCAACTGTAAACAGTGCGCCCAGAACAATCCCTAAAGGTTTGATAAAGGGACAAGAAGACTTAGAAATCAGAGGACAAGTAGAGACTATACAGACTACAGTTTTATTAAGATCTTCCAGAATACTGAGAAAAGTCCTCGAGACTTGAGTAGACTTGCTGTCAGTCCAGTAAAAGACCAACAGCCAACGCTGGTATGAAAAACTCAATGAAACTCAGTAAATCGCAGGAAATTATCAACAACTTGATTTACCTAGACGACATCAAACTTTTTGCCAAAAACGTAAAAGAATTGAAAACTCTATACAAACTGTTAGAATATAAAGTCAAGATATAAAAATGGAATTTGGCATAAAAAAATGTTCCATGCTAGTAATGAAAAGTGGTAAAAGATGCATGACAGAAAGAGTTGAACTACAAAATCAACTAATCAGAACGCTCGGAGAAAAGGAAACCTAAAAATACTTGGTGATATTGGAAGCTGACACCATCAAACAAGTGGAGATATAAGAAAAATTTTTTAAAGATCATCTCAGAAGAGCCAGAAAATTACTCGAGACAAAACTTTATAACAGGGACCTTGTCGAAGGGATAAATACCTGGGATGTCCCCCTCGTAAGATACTCGGCACCATTCTTGAAGTGGACCAGAGAAGAATTTAAACAAATGGACCCGAGAATAAGAAAACTAATGACCATGCGTGAGGCTTAGCATCACAGAGATAACGTTGACAGACTATATGTATCAAGAAAAGAGGGAGGAAGAGAATTTGCTAGCATTGAAGACAGCGTGGACACATCGATACAACGACTCAGTGACTACATAGAAAAGCGCGGAGGAAGACTGATCACAATCACCAGAAACAATACTGACAGCACGAGGACCAGCGGAACGACAATAACCAGAAAACAAAAGTAGGAAGAAAAACAATTTTATGGAAGTTTGAAGCGACTAACAAGCGACATCTAACATGAGAAAACGTGAACGTGGCTAAGAAAAGGAAATCTTAAGAGAGAAACTGGATCTCTTCTTATATCAGCACAAAATAACGCCATAAGGACTAACCATATCAAAGCGAGAATAGATAAGATGCAACAAAACACAAGATGTAGATTATGCGATGAAAAAGACGAAACGATTAATCATATAATTAGCGAATACAACAACTTAGCTCAGAAAGAAGATAAGACTAGGCAAGACTTAGGGGGCAAGCTGGCCCACTGGGAATTATGCAAGAAGTTGATGTTTGACCATACAAACAAATGGTATATACACAACCCAAAATCTCTCCAAGAGAATGAGACACACAAACTCCTCTGGGATTTTAAGATACAAGCAGGTCACCGAATCTCGGCCAAACGACCAGATCTTATAATAATCAACAAATAGAGAAAAGTTGCTGAATTGTGGACTTTGCTGCCCCGGTGGACCACAGAGTAAAATTAAATGAAGGTGAAAAGAAGGATAAGTACCTCGACCTTGGTAGGGAATTGAAAAAACTGTGGAACATGAAAGTGACGGTGATACAAATTATAATTGGTGCTCTTGGTACAGTCACAAAAGGATTGATTCAAAGACTGGAGAACTTGGAAATAACCGGACGAGTGAAAACCAACCAATCTACTGCATTATTGAGATAGGCAAGAATACTGAAAAGATTCCTGGAGACTCGAGAAGACTTGTTGTCACTCAAACTCCAGTTAGAAACCACCAGTTAAAGCTTGTGTGAAAAACTCTCAAAAGAGAACAAATAATAATAATAATAATAATAATAATAATGATAATGATATTTGGGCTGTGCCCCTTGTCAGATATTCGAGACCCTTTCTCAAGTGGACCAGAGGGGAACTTAAGCAAATGGACCAAATAACAAGAAAACTAATGACCATGCATAAGGCATTACACCCCAGAGACGACGTTGACAGACTATATGTATCTAGAAAAGAAGGAGGAAGAGGACTTTCCAGCATCGAAGATAGCGTTGACGCATCCATACAACGACTCGAAGACTACATAGAAAAACATGAACGAGGACTAATTGCAACCATCAGAAACGATACGGACAACACGATAGACGAAAGAATGACAACAACTAGGAAACAAAAATGGGAGGAAAAACAACTTTATAGCCGCTTTAAACGTCTAATAAACATCTCACACGACAAAACCTGGACATGGCTAAGAAAAGGACACTTTAAGAGAGAAACAGAATCTCTCCGAATGGCAGCACGAAACAGCATAATAAGAACCAATCATATCAAAGCGAGAATAGATAAGACGCAATAAAATAGCAAATGGAGACTATGCGGTGACAGAGATGAAACCATCAATCACATAATAAGAGAATGCAGCAAATTGGCACAGAAAGTGTACACGACCGGGTGGGCAAGGTGATCCACAGGGAAATTTGCAAGAAATTTAAATTTGACCATGCCAACAAATGGTATATGCACAACCCATCACCTGTCCTAGAAAATGACACACAAACTCTTATGGGACTTTGATGTACAAATGGATCACCTAATCTCGGTCAGAAGACCAGACCTTATAATAATCGACAAAAAAAAAAAGAAAATCTGCAAAATTGTCGACTTTGCTGTCCCGGCTGACCACAGAATAAAACTGAAAGAATGTGAAAAGAAGGATAAGTACCTCGACCTTGCTAGAGAATTGAAAAAACTCTGGAACATGAAGGTGACAATTATACCAATTGTGATTGGTGCTTTTGGCACGGTAACTAATGGATTATTAAAGGGCCTGGAAGATGTGGAAGTTGGTGGCCGAGAGGAAACCATCCAAACAACAGCATTATTGAAAACGGCCAGAATACTGAGAAGGGTCCTGAGACTTCAGGAGACTTGCTGTCACTCAATCTCCAGTGAAAGACCATCAGCTAACGCTGATGTGAAAAACTCTAATGAATAATAATAATCAAAGAAAGTGAGAATGAAAATCAAAGAACGAAGAAAAAGGAAACTGAACTTTGATTACGTAGACATAGATATATGAATATAGAGGTGGTCCATAAAAGACAGACACATGAAAAAAATTCCGTCTTTTAGTCTTTTGAGTCATAAGATATAATCCAAGGAAATAGATTTTTAGCTAGTAGCGAAAAATGATATCAGGTCGATGGCCTCCATTTTCACGGATACAAAACGCACCCTAATTCGAGCACTCTGCATAAATTTGCTCAAGGTTCCTGTGGCTAATCCTCTTATATCTACAAGAATATAATTCTTGAACTGTTGCAATGTCTTTGGCTTATTCACATATAAAATTGCCTTCAAGTGACTCTACAAAAAGAAGTCGGGTCAACAAAACAGGTGGATAGAGAAGCCATTCGAAATCTGAATTTTTTTTAATTATTCTATCACCAAAAACATTTTAATTGAAATTATAAACCTCTCAAATGAATAGTAAAATTCTGTTATTTTCATTTGTTCTTTCACATTGAAACTTTATATTTTGAGTATGCTCGGGTTACTAAAAATACCCGAAAAATAATATGAAATTAAATAAAAAATAAAAATACAATACCCGAAAAATGATATGGAATTACATAAAAAATAAAAAATACAATACCCGAAAAATAATATGAAATAAAATTAAAAACAAAAAATTCAATACCCGAAAAATGATATGAAATAAAATTAAAAATAAAAAATACAATACCCGAAAAATGATATGAAATAAAATTAAAAACAAAAAATACAATACCCGAAAAATGATATGAAATAAAATTAAAAACAAAAAATACAATACCCGAAAAATGATATGAAATAAAATTAAAAATAAAAAATACAATACCCGAAAAATAATATGAAATAAAATTAAAAATAAAAAATACAATACCCGAAAAATAATATGAAATAAAATTAAAAACAAAAAATTCAATACCCGAAAAATGATATGAAATTACATAAAAAATAAAAAATACAATACCCAAAAAATAATATGAAATTAAATAAAGAGTAAAAAAACAATACCCGAAAAATAATATGAAATTAAATTTTAAAAAATACAATACCCGAAAAATAATAGGAAATGAAATTAAAAACAAAAAATACAATCCCCGAAAAATAATATGAAATAAAATGCTGCGATCAATATTGAACAAGTTATGAAGTCAGCACCCCACAAAGCAGCAGCTGTACGGCCACCAACCATCCTTTTTGAAAATTATCCAAGTTAGACGAACCAGACATGTGGAGCACAGCTGGAGAAGTAAGGACGAATTCATAAGTGATGTCCTCCTGTGGACCCCATCACACGGACGAGCAAAGACAGGAAGACCAGCTAGAACCTACATACAGCAACTCTATGCCGATACAGGATGTAGCCCTGAGGACCCGCCGAAAGCAATGGACGATAGAGAAGGGTGGCGAGAGGGGGTCAGAGATATCCGTGCTGATGGCATGACATGAGGATGAAAATAAAAACAAAAATGTTAGGAATCTTTTGAATGTTTCAATATTTTTGTAGGTTATTCTGCACAAGCATATGTCCTGGAAAATTCTTGGGGATTTTGGGATAAAAACAGATCACCCACTTCCAGTAAGAATCTAAACCTATTTTTAGTTAAAAAAAAAAAAAAAAAAAGAAACTGGCCTTTCAAGCACCCCACAAAGTCAAAGGAAAGGAAAATGAAAAACTGGATAAATATCAAGACCTTACCTAAGAGCTAAAAATTTATTCAACAAGAAAGTCACCAATTACAAATGAAGCCTTTGCAACGATC
The DNA here is from genome assembly GCA_963585895.1 of Sepioteuthis lessoniana. Taxonomy (NCBI): domain Eukaryota; kingdom Metazoa; phylum Mollusca; class Cephalopoda; order Myopsida; family Loliginidae; genus Sepioteuthis; species Sepioteuthis lessoniana. The sequence continues at coordinate 3,183,694 of OY757915.1, read as the reverse complement.
CTGGTTATACATGGTCTTCTTTATAGCCATAAAAATATATGCAATTAATAAAGAAAATAATAAATTTGTTTAACAACTTAACTTCGCATCTAAAGAAATAGATATACAAGGAGCACACAATAAGTTTCCAGACTTTTTTCGTATGAGCACATTTATTGATAGTACACACATGAAACTCTAATTCCCTTCGAAGTAATCTCCTCTTACTGCAATACACTCGTTCTACCGTTCCAACAACTTCTGGAAGGCCTCATGGAAGTCCTCTTGTGTCAGCGTGTCAATGATCTTCTTCACTGCCTCTTTCATCTCCTCAATTATCTCATAACGATAGCCTCTGGGCTTAGGGAATAACCAAAAGTCACAGAGAACAAGGTCTGGACTATATGGAGGCTGAGGAACAGTCGTGATGCCCATCTTGGTCAAATAGTCTGTGACAAGGATGGAGTTGTGGACTGGTGCATTGTCCTGCTGGAAATGCCACTGATCCGATTTGAAGAGTGGTGGCCTCTTCCGACGGAGTCTCTTCCTGCATTTTAGTAGGGTGTATTCCAATTCCTGCTGTAGCTGTTCATTTGAACCTGAAATCATAAGAATTAGTCAGTCATCTCATAAGATGTATAGCAATAACATACTCTAATTTTCAAGAGTCTGCGACAATTTTAAATGCCTGTACAAAAAAGTCTGGAAACTTATTGAAGGCACATCGTAAAAGATAAAACAGAAACACAAAGAAAGACTACAATGACTAAATCAATTTAAAACTGCCTGAAGAGAAAAACTTAGACGATATGTACAAAGATTAAGATATGCTGATATAAACAGTAAAAACTAATCGATAGCAGAAAAGTGCATGACTGAAAGTGGAAACAGAGGGTTTGATAACAGCAGCACAGACAAGTGCATACCAACAAGAAACTATCAGACAAACATTATGAAAAACGGATCAAACCAAATGCGTAGAGGGTACAAACAAAAAAATGAATCCATTGATTATTTAGTGTCTGGTTGCCCAATCTTAATACCGATAGAATATAAAGAAAGAAATCATGAAATAGGATATTATATTCGTTGGAAAATATGCAAATACTATGAAATACTGTAACATGAAACATGATATAAATACTAACCAGAACAAATAACAGAGGTGAAAGAAAATTCTATACAGCGGGACATTGCTATCCAAACTGATAGAAAAAACAAACAGTAAGAGACCAGATATAGTGGTTAAAGACGATGAAAGAAAAAATATGCTTCTAATTGATATGCCAGTTTCAAAAGATAATAATTTATCAGCGGAAAAATATAATAAATAAATACAAAGACCTTGAAATAGAAATTGAAAACCTGCGGTGTCTTCAAACTACCAATGTTTTTGTAATAGTGAGAGTACAGGGTATGATTAAAAAAGGGGCAGGTAGACATTAACAAGATACCTGGCAATCTCGGCCTATAGGTAATACAAAAAAAAATTACATTTTATGGAGAATACTGTCAACGTGATTGGAAATATAACAAAAAAAAGATCCAGCAAAAGACATTATATGCATAGAATCACAATCTTCTCTGTTCTTAGGTCTTGGATAAAGATCCGGTGGAGAAATAGAATAAACGGAAATTAACACTAAAAATCAAGTTATAATAATAATAATAATAATAATAATAATAAGAAGAAGAAGAAGAAGAAGAAGAAGAAGAAGAAGAAGAAGAAGAAGAAATTTATAATACGCAAGCGAATAGCGTGTGTAGTCTATGTATTGAAAGAGATCAAACGATTAATAACAAAAGCGAACGAAGCAAACAGGAACAGAAGAAATACGAGGTAGAACTTTGTGGAAAAAAAACGATCCACTGAATATCGTGCCAGAGATTAAGAATTGATCATACTAATAAATGGTAAAATCACAAATCAGAATCTGTCTTAGAAAATGAGATCCATAAAATCCCCTGGGATATTGAGATATAAAGGGATCGCCCAATCTCAGCCAAAACCCAGACTTTGTTTTAATTAACAAATAAAAAGAACTTGGCATCTAATGGATTTTGTTGTCTGAGCGGATCAGGGAGTAAAAATCAAAGAAAAAAAAAAGGTATATAAATAATGGGACCTTGCCAGAGAACTAAGAAAAATGTGAAACATAAGGATAACAGTGACACCAATTGTAGTTGCTGTGCTTAGAAGGAATTGGGAATTAGTGAAAGAATTGAGACTGTCCAGACTACAGTATTGCTAAAATTGGCCAGAATACTTAAAGACCTAAGGAGACTTACTGTCACTCGGACCCTAGTGACTGACCATCAGCTAACACCACTGTAAAAAAAAAACTCGTAAGTATTAATAATAATAATAATAATAATAATAATAATTATAAAAAGAAGGATAAGTACCTTGACCTTGCGAGAGAATTTAAAAAGCTGTGGAACATGAAAGTAACGATTGTGCCAATTGTGATTGGTGCTTTAGGCACAATAACTAAAGGATTATTAAAAGGCCTGGGGGACTTGGAAGTTGGCGGACGGGTAGAGACTATCCAAATGACAGCATTGATGAAAATGACCAGAATCCTGAGACGAGTCCTGGAGACCCGAGGAGACTTGCTGTCACTCAGACTCCAGTGAAAAACTATCAGCTAACACTGATGTGAAAAACTCTAAAGGAGTAATTGATAATAATAATAATAATAATAATAATAATAATAATAATAATAATAATAATAATAATAAATGGCTAGAACACTCAAAATAATACTGGGGACCTGAGGAGGCTTGCTATCACTCCTGAAAAGACCATCCGCTAATGCAGCAGTGAAAAACTTACAATGTGTGAAATAATAATGAGAAATTTACAGCAAAGTCACCGACCTTATCTAAAATAAGCTCTGGAGTCTATAAAAAAAAATTGAAACACCCTAATATTTTTATCAACTATAATGTTTTTCTGAATATTTATTTTTTATTCATTGCTAAGTTTTTGCCCAAATGGATCGGCCGTGGAAAGTGATAAAAATATAACCAAACAAATTCTACACAGTGGAATCCTCATGTCTAAAATGTTTCTTGCTACTTGATATATGTTTTTCACCCTAGAATTCAAGCTTAATGGATTAAGTGCGAGGAATGTACATTTGAATTATTGAATCGTAGCAATATTTTAGGATTTCAGTGATCTTTTACATTAAATTAGGAGCACAAGGTATGGATTCTGTTTGCATAAAGCAGATTTTAATCCATACTGCCGGCCATGTTTATAGATATTAACAATTTGCAGATATAAAATTGCAGTTGTTTTATTTGCTATTTTATGGTTCAAACTTTCTTGATGATTTAGAATCTGATTTTATTAGGCCTTATAATCTTCATAAATCTTAATGTAATACTTACACATAATATGATTATTATATTAAATTGATTTCAGATCAACCAACTTACCTTACAAGAAATGCAATGATAAGGACACGTTATAAATAATAGCAGGTTGGACTTTATTCCCTACAGTTCTTCTTACAAGTGTCATAAATGTTTTACTGCTTTTTTTATCAGGACATGTTTGTCCGATATCTTATTCAGCCTTCACGTTACAATAATGAATGATGAATTACAATAGATTTTAAAGTTTTCTTTCAAACATAAGATCCTTTTTAGCATGTAAGCTACAGGTAGTCAGAAATAATATAGTTGAAAATGACCTGGACATGGCTAACAAAGGAAAACTTCAAGCGACAATCTAAATCTCTTTTAATAGCCGCTCAATATTATACCATAAGAGACAATTATAGCTTAGCAAAAATTGATTCTACCTAACAGAATAGCAAGATTACGTAAAGATAGAAATCTGAATAAGTCTAAGGGATCTTTTAGTGGTAAGGAAATATTCCTCAAGTCAAAAGATTATAATAATATTTAGAATGTTAAGAAAAAAAAAGACTAGTCGGTGTTACATTAGAAATTGAATATTGGTGTCTTAAAAGAGATACTTTGAAGTTCATGCAGACGCTAACGAGAGAAAAGAAGAAGGGATAATTATGATTAATGGGTTTTTAATTACTTGGGATACTTATATATATATAAGACCTCGTCCAGATACCATCAGAATGTATATGGCAGACGAATTCGATAGCTAAAGGGTAGGAAACCGATCGAAGTCAAAATGTTTTATCGACCGCCAAAGTTGATAGAGGCTTTTGATCTCCCAGATCGAAGAGTCTTGTTCGTAACAGAAGTGATCCATGAGAAATACCTATCACCCTCTCTATCTATCTATCTATCTATCTTGCTTTAAAGCCAATTGTACTTTAAATGACTCTTGACGGACAAAGGATAAAAGATATCTGTAAAAATGACATTCCTTGCGTTTGCGTCACTTAGTATAAATGTGACAAGCAAAATATTTTTCATCCAGTTAGAATTTGGGCACCTGCTTTTTTAAGGAAACCAGGGAATGAATGGGAATCGACCACCCTTTGCTGAAAAGAAAGGGGAAGAGCTGAGAGTGCTTTGTGTTTCACTCTCCTATCCCCGACCTGCCCCCTATCACGAAAACTATTCAAGTTAGACGAACCAGACATGCAGGACACTGCTGGAGAAGCGGGGACGAACTCATAAGAGATGTACTCTTATGGACCCCCACACATGGCCGTGCAAAAGCAGGACGACCAGCACGAACATACATTCAGCAGCTATGTGAGGATACGGGATGCTGTCCTGAAGACCTACCTAGGGCGATGAACGATAGGGAGGAGTGGCGAGAGAGGGTCAGGGATATCCGTGCTACCAGCGCGATATGATGATGATGATGATGATGCCCGACATATTAGACCAGCGATGACCAAATATATTCCACTGATCAAAAGGGACACAGCCATTTGTTCCCGCAGTTACCAAACCCCGAGCATTTCTCATGTTTTCAACGTTGTATATGCCGCGGTAGTAAAATAGGACACAAAGAACAGTACACCTTATGAAGGGAAATATTTGAGCTACATAATCTTTAAAACAAACAGGTGAAAATAAAAGCCAGGTTTTCTAATACTAATTTTCAAGCCAAGCAATTACTTTGAAAAGTTGATAATATATTCTTAAAAAATAATTTTGAAATATTATTCCTTAGACCTCAAGTAGTTCAGACCAATGCTCTACAATGTCCTGGATGTTGCAACATCACTGGAATTTGCTGCAAAGTTGAAACCAAATTTATGAAGGCGGACCTCTTCTAAGAATAATATCAAATAGAAAATTTTGGCCAGTGTATTGATTTCGTAATTGGCGAAAATGTTTTCGGTTACGCACTTGAGAACTTGCAGAGATCGAACCGAGGACATAAACGGAATCGAAAATAAAATAAAAATCTACCTTGAAAAATCGATAGATAAATTTGGTCACCAGTTGGATTAGTCACTGTGATAACATGTATCTTTATTCTCAGTCAACACGCTAACACTAAAATAGTATTTTGGTGCCTTCCGTAGCGTGATGTATAACAACCTCGTCTTGTCAAGTAGTATGCTTGAATACTGAGCTTGATCCGTACTGAGTACACCGCTGCTTCGAGGAGGATATGAAACAAAGTCAATATTTAAGCGGAGTATAGCTGGTTTAAATTCAGTTTCACTTCTCCTTGAATGAGGTTAAAGAACCAAGTTTGCTCTATATTTTATCTGGAGTGGGTGGTGTTGTAAGATTCATACCATTCATAAAAGTATTACCGTCATGGGAAATGCAAACAGAATCGTACAGGATTTGATCTCGAGTCGCCAAATCAATTTCTAACAATAGCCGTTAGGTCACCAGCCCCTCCACTTTACTGCCATGAACCAATTGACATATCTCGCAGACTATGATAGTATTGTACCAAACTGGACAATTCTTAGTCGCTATCAAAAATATTGTGTGTCATTATCAGACAATAGTAAAATCAAATTTCATTTTATAATTACTGTAAATTGATTATAAACAAAATAAGGCGCCAAGTATTAAACAAAAGTAATAATACATATCAACTCGCAAGCCTTTGTGAGTAGAGTAAATTCAGACAATAAAATGACATGGAAAGAGACGTTTTATATGTATCAAATTAAAACTTGATTGGATGTTCTACGTATGAAACCCGCTGATAAACTGTCAAATATCAATATAGGTATAAAAAAAAGTTGGCGACCGTAGTCGAGGGTGACCAGAAGGCTCCCTTTTCAATAGCTACTACACTACTAATTTCCCTGGATTGCTCCACTTTACTCTTGATACGAACCTTATATTGCTGCGTGTTAAACAAGGAGGTATCAAGTACCATTTTTAAAGTCTGACGCGTCCTGGGATTGATCCCAGATCTCCCGGACCATTAGCGAACACTCTACGAGGACAATGAGCCGGTAATATAGGTATAAAAATATATAATTAATTTGATAAGTTTTATTTTTTAAAGAGACGATTTTGTCAGCCATCTGCAATGGGTTTTCCATTAATATGGAACAGTTACATATGAGTCTAAACATTAATGATTATCTATGCAAGTGTGTGTGTGTGGGTGTGTGAGTATATGTGTGTGTGTGTGTGTGTACGAATGTGCACACGTTACACGAATTCACAAGGTGCTTTTATTGTTTATTCAATTCTATCTTTCTGTGTTCATCTCTCAACAACGTCTACTCAGATAAGAATGTAATATCTGTTCACCCTACCAAGGATCAAGCTGTCTCTCTTCAGCACATCTACGTGGAAATCGAGTGTCGTATCCGGCTCTGTGGAAATGTAATTAAATAACTTACAAGACAATAAATTAATATTTCTTTATTTAATTAACATATTTATCCGCGCGCACATACACACGGACACATACGCACAGGTCCGTTTTTTCTTTCACTTTTTTTTCTTTCTTGCTTTGTTTTATTTCCTTTCCTTTTTTGGCTTTTTTAATCATCATATGGGAATGTGAAAAAATGGCTATACAATCATATAGTGAGGCATGTGCTTAGATATAAGTAAACGTCACACAATTGATATATAGAGAAATAAAATTAGGAAACTCCTAATAAAGATAAATAGATATGCAATTGGTCAGATGATAAATGACACAGTAGATATCAATGCAGTTCTTTTCTTCAACTATTTGTTTTCAGCATGTTCGTGTGATGCATATTGGCCCTTGACCGAGCCGTCAATCAGAGACTTCTCTACACTGGACTAACCTGTGTAAATAAGCCGAAGCAGTCATATCGTTGAAAGGAAATAATTGGTTGATGTAATGATATATGCAGATGCCACGTGAGATATAGTCTCAGTCTTGAGTCAGTCTCAGAGAGCGGCTCACAGCGGGCCTCCGGTTGAGAACGTTTCGTCGGAAGAGACGACGTAAGGCCTAGAAATTAACACAGCGTGGTATGGTCAAGAGAAGAAATTATGGGTCAATGTAGCAGTCTCCATTCGTCTTCGTTTGTCTCCGTCTGTCTCTTTCACATCACAGAAGCTTTGACCCCTTTCGAGAATAAAATGTGAGAGTTATATTTTTATATCCAAGTATTGTGGTTTCTTCTTTCTTCACAGCTATACAACACTTGGACACATAATTTTTCTTCCAGACTAAATCTGCAGCTATTGTTACCTCTTTTATTTGCTTGAGCTTTTTTCACATCACATTTTACTAAGAGAGATTCGCCTGTTTCCTTTTTTTATTTGCCATACATGTTGGGATAGTGTTGTATTGTTGGCATGTAGTTGATTGATAAAGCTGGAGTTATGATTTTATAATCTCCTTCCTCAATTCAGAATAAACGTTTCAAAAGCGTTCGATAAATCAAAGGATGATCAAAGTCTGGCCATCAGAGTTGAATAAAAACGAAAACAAGGAGGAAATCATGAATAACTTTCACCTATGGACCCCTGCATATGGACGTGGCAGTGTTGGCCGACCAACAAGGACTTACATCCAACTGCTCTAAATGAACACAGGATGTCGTCTAGAAGACGTGCTTGAAGCGATGGATGATAGGGACGACGTGCAATAGATAGAGAGAGCAAGGGAAATCCATGCTGGCAACGCGATCTGATGACGGTGATGATGGTATATATATATATATATATATCATCACCATCATCTGAAATATAAAAATATAGGAAGAATACTTCTAAGTACTTTTGAGTGTTTTAACTTGTTTGGAACGTACTTCATCGCCAGGAATTTTGGAACAGGTTTTAGAGAATTGATATGCCACAGAAGAGGCACCGAAATATCTGAAGGGTAAAAAGCTAATATAACATACTTTAATGAGTGTAATATTCGTCATGCCATGCAGTATGTAATTCATGAGGATTGTAATAAAACAATGAAGAATAATTGTATGGGTACTCAAGTGCAGTGACATTATTTCAATGCCCTCAATAGTTAAGCAAATTTGGAAAAAAAAGTAACTGATCTTCCGGATAACCCTCAAAACACACACACACACACACACACACACACACACACACACACACACACACATATATGTATGTATGTATGTATGTATGTATAACTAATGAAAACATTGAGAAATGCTGTCGGCATATCAAAAGTCTCATCTCTCTATATTCTACTCAGAAATTTATCTGAGAAAATAGATACCTCAAAAGTCTATTGCAAAAGTGAAAGTGAAAGTACACTGCACTTTCAAAATTAGGAATATTCACAAAATAGGAATAGTTAGAAAAAGTAATCGTGTTAATCACAAATCAAAGCTATCTCCGTTATCAAGCAAGTTTGCTAAGGTCTAGAAATAGAGTGTAGTATCTGTCTAATTGGCTTCGGAAAAAGGCTGATATTTTGATGTCTTAAAATCATTCATGTTAAGATAGTTGTCATTTTTGTTCTTTATATGTATCAAGTATTCACAAAACAAAAATATTCCTGTTTGTTATATCACTTTTTCACCCTCTCTCTCTCTATATATATATAAGTCAAATATTTAAGATCATCCACCTAATAAGTTCTTTGGCCACCTTTCGTAGTCCAGTTATTATCAAGGTAAGTTAGCAGATCTTTCTTTGTGAGTATGATTCTCACCGGGTGCAACATACTAGTCGAGACGAACTCTAGTCAGTTTTAAAAAGAGAAAGAAAATACAAGAAAAAGAAAAAAATTATAATATTTTTATATCTACCTTTATACTGACTCGAATCCACCAATATTTTCTGACATAAGGCTACAAATATTCAGCCTGGCCTAAGGATCGATTTCATTGCAAAATGTACACCAGCGACTGTACCCCCTGTAGAGTCAAAAGACGCCCAATATATAGGTGGCCTGAGTATAACAGTAAACTGTATCTGATGACGAGGCACTATTTTTATAAATCTGAAGAATGTGGAGTACTCCTTCATTGCCGTCACTCCCACGTCAACTCTGACCTGGAGTGATTGTACTCGTTAAAGTCTCATCTATGGGTCAAATAGACATGTATGAAAATTATTTGTATTTGAAAGGAATTCTTGATACCTTGATAAATTATTTATATGAAGAATAGATACTTGAAGTTGTAATAATTTACAAAGGACGATTATTATTTATTACTTGACATCCTAAAACTGTTTACAAAAAAGTTACTAGTAGAATTATTATTTCACTCATTTTAGAGTTTCTCACACCAGCGTTAATTGATTGTTTTTGCACAGGGGTCTAGGTGACAACAAGTATCCTTAAGTCTCGAGGACCTTAGCATTCTGACCGATCTCGACAATGCTGTAGTTTGGATAGTCTCCACTAGTCCTCTTAATTCCAAGTCTTCCAGTCCCTGTGCAAATTCTTTGGTGACTATACCGAGTGCGCCAATTATAATTGGTATCACTGTCACTTTCATATTCCGTAATTTTTCAGTACTCTAGCAAGGTTATTATTATCATTTTTAAGAGTTTTTTTTACATCAATGTTAGCTGATGGTCTTTCACTGGAGACAGAGTGACAGCAACTCTCCAGGACTCTACCCAGTATTATGGCCTATCTCGGAAATGCTGTGGTTTGGATTGTATCGGATCGTCTTCTTATTTCTTAGTAATCTAGTCTTTTTAATAATTCTTTGGTGACTGTACCTAGAACACCAATTACAATTTGTACTACCGTCACTTTCATGTTCCACCGTTTTTCAATTCCCTGGCAAGGTCCCGGCACTTTTCACTTTTTTACAACTTTACTCCATGGTCAGCTGAGACAGCAAAGTCACAATTTAGCAAGTTCGCCTTTTTTTTTTTTTTCTTTTTTTTTTTTTTCTTTTTTTTTTTTTTTTTTTTGTTGATTATTATGAGGTCCGGTCGTCTGGTCGACTTTAGGTGATCTATTTGTATCTCAAAATCCCAGAGGAGTTTGTGCGTATCATTCTTCAGGACAGATTCTGGCTTGTGCATATACCATTCGTTCGTATGGTCAAATTTAAACTTCTTGCACAATTCACAGTGGATCACCTTTCCTACTCAGTCGTGTCTAATCTTGTACTCTTTTTGTGTTAATTTGCTGCATTTGCTTATTATATGATTGATCGTTTCGTCGCTATCACCACATATGTAACCTACATTTGCTGTTTTGTAACGCCTTTTCTATTCTTATCCATTCTTGTTTTGATAAGGTTGGTCCTTATGACGTTGTTTTGTGCTGCTATTACAGGGTGAAACGATAAAATTGTCGTCCTAAAGAAAACAACACAACAGCTTTATTTTAAAACTTTTATTGAAAAAAATCAATTCAGGTAACTTGATTATGTAGTAGAGTTGACATCTATTCAATATAGCCGCCTTCAGCCTCAATCACCGCCTCGATACGGATCCGGAACTGGGAGCATGCCTTTTCCACAAGCGCCGGCGGAAGTTCGGTGGATGGCGGCGATCAGGCTGGCTTTGGTGTTGTGGGAGGTTATGTTGGTGATGTTCTCGACGTATGACCAAACGAAGTAGTTCAGCGGGTTCAGGTCGGGGGAGGAGGGGGTCCTGACGGACTTGATTAGCCTGAGGTTCTTTGTCTTCTTAGTCAAGATCTAGCTTGTCTGGCGCCTGTAGGACCTACACTTCAAGTCCTCCTTCACACATGCATTCACAGTTGTGTGTGACGCCTAAATCTTTGGCAATCTGCCGAATAGGCCGCTGGGGAGTTTCATCAATGATTGCCTGGACCTTTCCGATGAACTCCTTGGTCCGGGTCTTCCTGGCGGTGTCCTTCCGCTCCACTACCTCCAAAGGGTCATCCGATGCGTTGAGCTGTGCCCTCAAGCGTTGAACCGTCCGGATTTGCATTTTAGGTTACTGGCAATGGTCCTGTTGTCATAACTTGGATCGGTAGAGAGCATGGGTTGTACAGCGACGCATCTCTGATTTGGCTCGTAGAACATTGTCTCACTTTCAGACATGATAGAAGGCTCCTGTCGCTCTTGGGATTTGAGCAGAACTGGCCAACTAGTAGATGGCCTGCAACAAACAAAAAAAAACGGTTTTTATTAAACGGAAATAGAATCATGTCGTCTTTTCTAGGGCGACAATTTTATCGTTCCACTCTGTAGAAGAAATTCAGTTTCTCTTTTAAGGTTTTCTTTTCGTACCCACGTACACCTATTCTCGTGTGAGATGTCGCTTGTTAGTCGTTTAAAACGTCCACGAAATTGTTTTTCTTCCCACTTTTTCTTGTTATTTCCGGTCTCCTGATCCTCGTGTCGTCAGTATTGTTTCTGGTGACTATAATCAGTCTTCCTCTACATTTTTCTATGTAGTCTTCAAGTCGTATCGATGCGTCAACGCCCTCTTCCTCCTTCTTTTCTTAACTCATAGTTTGTCAACGTCATCTCTGGGAAGCACGGCCTTATGCATGGTCATTAGTTCTCTGTTTCTCTAATCCTTTTGTTTAAGGTCATCTCTTATCCACTTCAAGAATGGTCCAGAGTATTCTTCGAGGAGGACATCCCAGGTATTTATTCCTTTTTTAAGGTTTCTCCTATTTAGTTTTGTCTCGAGTTGCTTTCTGGTTCTCCTAAGAAACTCTTTTTTAACTTTCTCTTTCAGCTTCACTTGTTTGATTGTGTCAGCTTCTAATATTCCCAAGGTGGAGGTCTCGTGGTGTAATGGTTATCGTCGTAGGAAATGGACACGGCGAAACGAGTTCAAATCCTGGCCGAGACTGATTGCATTTAACATAGCACTAATACCCCTGGGAAAGGTATGAATCCAATTATTCTCCCTCCAGCCATGGGTAAATAGTTGGGCAGACTAGGTTCTTCAGCCTTGGTGAGGCAACTTGTCTAGGAAAAGGAAAACCCTGAATTCAAACCTGTGAAACTTCGCTTAAAATTGACCTTGTGTCATATCCTGCCCGAGCGGATGGGTTGGTAAATATAAATATTCCCAAGGATTTGTAGGTTTCCTTTAATGTCTGTCTTGATTCGGTAGTTTCATTCCGTCCGAAATGTGTCGTTTTCCGCTTTTCATTACAAGCATGGCACATTTTTCTATGCCAAATTCCATCCCTATGTCCTGACGGTATATTCTAACTTCGTGAATTAGATTTTCTAATTCTTTTTCTTTTTTAGCAAACAGTTGGGTGTCGTCCATGTATATCAGGTGATTGATCTTTTCCTGCAATTTATTAATTTTGTATAGTGCTGCGCATTTTCTAAGTATGTCGTTGAGTGGCATTATCACAATTATAAATAGTAATAATGATAGTGCATCTCTCTGGAATATGCCTCTCTGGATCTTTACCTTTATTAAGCTTTTTCCTTCTGCTATCAATTCCACTCTCTAGGTTTCCATGGTCTTCTCGATAAACTGTATGATTTTGTCGGGTATTTTATACATACTGAGACAGTGCAGTATCCATGTTTGGGGAACATAATTATTATTATTAATATTTTTTTTTACTTCTTTGAGAGCTTTCCACACCAGCGTTAGCCGATAGTCTTCCACTGGAGCCTGAGAAACAGCAAGTTTCCTCAGATCTCCCGGACTTTTCTCACTATTCAGGCCTATCTTAACAGTGCTGTAGTTTGGATGGTCTCCACTCGTCCTCTAATTTCCTTCTTTATTATTATTATTATTATTATTATTATTATTATTATTAAGTGAAAATAACTACTTGATAACATATAATCATTAATATTAGGAGTCGATAAATCCTTACAACTGTGTACAAGTTATTTGTATTAGAAAAGAATACTTGATATTATAAAACTCTCACGATTTCAACATTCGTTCTCTAACATTGATTTAGTTAGTTTTTAATTCAAAAACTTTTGAATAATCCGTTTAAAAAGTACAAAGTTAAGAAATACATGCTTCGTTCGCCTTTAGAAATTTAAAATTAAATTTACTTGAAAAAATTGGGAAAATGTTGAATATTTTGAGATTAGAAATATTCAAAGTTCCTTTTTATTCCATTAGTTAAGATAACCAGCTTAATACTTGTTAACAAATCAAAAGATTTAAAAAGATGAAGTAGTAGTACCTGTTAGGGTCCCATCAACTGATCAAATGAATTCATTTAACATTAATTTGCATTTCATTATTTGTTCACAAATTCGGTATTTTTGCAAAAACAAACAAAAAAAAACTCTTAAGAAACTACACAATAATATGTGAATATAAAGGAACCTGAAATGGTTATCCTCGCAGGAAATGGACACGGCGATGCGAGTTCAAATCCTGGACGAGACTGATTGCATTTCACATAGCACCAATACCCCTGGGAAAGGTATGAATCCAATTATTCTCCCTCCAGCTATGTTAAATAGTAGGGCAGACTATTCTTCAGCCTTGGTGAGGCAACTAGTCTAGGAGAAGGAAAACTCTAAATTCAAACCTGTTAAACTCCGCTTAAAAATTGACCTTGTGTCATATCCTGCCCGAGCGGGGAGGGTTGGGTAAATATGATAAAGGAACCTTAAACACTATTCCCCAACTTCTAGACCTAAAATAACTTTAGAAGGTTTGGCATGCCGTTAAAATCAAGCAAGCCAGCAACAATTAGTTCCTAAACCATTGCACTGCTTCAGACGCCCTCTTAGATAATTTTTAATTTTAGGTTAAACCTTTCCATAGCTAAGAGTGCTGATCCCGTTGTAAGAATCGAACTCACTAACCTAGAAAGCCTAGTTTCTTTTCCATCGTACTTAGCCAGGCACTTTTTTTTTTGGCAAACAACTACCCGAATGACTCTTTATACTTTAATTCTCTCCACTGCATTTCTGCGAGATTGCTTCATGTTTAATTGAATAGAAAATCTCTCTTACACATCTTTGGTAAATATTGCCTGCAGACATAAAGCAGCATTATCAGTGAATCAATGCCAAACTTCCAGAGGCACTGATGATGATGAAAGCAAACAAAGGAAAAATGCACGAGAAATCACAGATAATTCTTCCTTGTTGAAAAAAGATTATACGAACCTGACTGGAGGCAATATTCAAAGAAGCAAAAACAACCAGTTTAATAACAACAATGGAAATATCTCCAATATACTTTTTCCTGTTTATTTACTACCGTAGAACTATTAATATCAAGTTAATTTCCAATGAATTCCAATCCCTGTTTTCTGTAACATAGAATAAGAATGAAAAACAATGACTTTTTACTAATTCACAAGGGTTGTTTAAAATTGTTTTGTCAGCATCAAGATCAAAGTTTTTTTTTAATTTAATAGAAATAAAATGATTGAGAATATTTGTTTGGTTTGGTTTGATGGGTTTTATGGCATATCAACCCTTGTAGGCTATTTAACGCCAAATCCATTCTTATGTAAATAATCTTTTCTATTTAAAACAATTCAGATTAGCATAAGTACACAGTTTAATTGTAAAAAACATTTCTATTTTAAACTATTCAAGCAGTTATATGTAATAATTCAGTTAAGTGTAAATACAGTTTTAATGTCGAAAAACAGTTCTATTTCAAATAATTCAGTTACGCATAAGCACACAGTCTAAATGTAAGTGCGGTTTAATTGTCAAAAACATTTCTACTTCAATCTATTCAATTTACTCAAACAATTCAGTTTAGCATAAGTATGCTGTTAGTTCTATTTAAACCATAGATAGGGCCCTATCAGGTGCTACCACTCCGGGCCAGAGTAGACCTGGCAATGAAGGGGTACTTCGCATTCCGCAAAGCTCCAGCATTGCTGGAACCGCACCATCAGATTGTTTAGTGTCATAACCAGGACACTCGTTGGGGGGAGGGGTCTTGCAGTCGGTGTATTCTACAGCCCCAGCTGACTGGACAACAGAATATTTGTATTTACGCCGTAATATTACATTTTGTTTGATAAATTGATTGATTAATTTTTAACGGCATGACGACTCGTCTCGGGTTATTTTATGCTAAGAGATTAGGGAATCACATTCATTGTACTTCATATTTGCATTTCTGTGTAGTCGTTTCTTAAACCTACCCTCAAGTCCAACCCCTCCTCAACGTGGCAGCGCGGTGGCAATGGGTAATGTCAGAGTTATGCCGTCGGGAACTTCGGTTCCTGGTAGGGCTACCCAAGGCGGATTGGTCTGACACCCAGCGGTATTAGGGCTGCAACCCGACTAAAGGGGCTCTGGTGAAAATCCAGGAGGTATCTGTTCCGGCAACCGGTGGCTTCGGGTAGCTCTTTCAATGCGTCTGTGGAAAATCTGCGGCAAACAGGGCGTTTTTCTGAGTAGGACCTGGGAACCTTCCTTCAATCAAATCCCAAAGTATCTTCCTCAATGAGTAACTTGCTCGGGAGGAAGCTGGTTCAACCTGACCCGGGTGAAAGCCGATAGAAGTAGTACAAGTAAGTTTCTTAAACGGTTTTTGTTTTTGTATTTTTTTTTTGTTTGTTTGTTTAGTTTTTTTGTGGGGTGGAGTGTTGGTTCTATCAAACATGTATAACCTTTATATAGATTTATCTGAACCATAGATAGTACCCTAACAAATATTTCCACTATGAACCAGTGAATAATCCTATTTACCAACCCCTCCGCTCGGGCAGGATATGACACAGGTCAACTTTTAAGCGAAGTTTGACAGGTTTGAATTCAGAGTTTTTCTTCTCCTAGACTAGTTGCCTCACCAATGCTAAAGAATCAGTCTGTCCTACTATTTACCCATAGCTGGAGGGAGAATAATTGAACCAGCGAATAATGCCAATGAAGTTGTATTCTTACAGATCTTCAGAACTGGAGCCTCACCATTTAACGTGATACACAGTACACCTCGTTTAAAGGGAGACCTTACACCTCTGCAGAGAATACAATCTGTATATACGAAGCCCCACCGACTGAACATTGTGATTCTGTGCTGCCCTTAACATGTTATTTACCGATTCAAGCTAGTCCTGACACAAGGCCAAAAGTATATGGTACCCAGCGTGAATAGAAGTTACAAACTAATGCTTATTCATCTTGCCAACCGTTATACCACGAGAGGTGCCCACTTTACCAAAATGACTGAATATCCAGAAACAGTGAAACCAAATAACGTATATATTACCCATTTCTTTAGGGTGAGGACACGGTCAGTAGGGCTTAGAATATGCTGACTTTGTTCTCTATTGAGGGGTAAGATCCTCCTCCCCCACAAAAATGAGATGTACTGGTTAAGACACAAAACTGCATCTGATGTTGAGACACCAGTTCTTGAACACTGGGGAGTGTGGAGTCTCTTCTTCATTGCTATTACTTCCAGGTCCACTTTGAACGGGAATGATAGTATCTATCTATATTTTAAAATCATACCTATTTGATAAGAGAGTGTACAGGAAAAACTCTTAAAAGCAAATACACAAAAAATATGAATATTAACGTATAATGAATGTGATTCTGTATCCCTTAGGCACCAAAAAACCGTAGACGAATTGACTTGCTGTTAAAATCAGTTATTTACCCAGAATAGTTTAAAATTACGATATTTAAGCAAATTCTTACCATTTGAATTTTTTTAATTAATGGTATAGATTAGGCCGCCATTACCAGAATACTCCACACACAAGATATTTATTCCCATCATGCCCCGCACAATGTTAAGGAATATCGAGGATATAGGAACCATTTGCAAGCACATAAATAAGAAATTAACATTCACCAAGCACCAATAACAATGTATCAACGCTATTCTAACCTAGATCTATATGCTCTATGATAGATATTGAAAATTTTTCTTTATAAATCTTTCTGTCTTCCTCTATCTATCTCTATCTATCTCACTCCATCGATATATATATGTATATATATACCGATTTGATTAAACAATAATAGACTTTTTTGTCTACATATTTTTGCATCTATCCTTTCAAGTTGCTCTATCGATCTTATGTCATCCGGCAGGAAGTGGTTAATAAACCTTCCATAATTAATTGGTACCCAATTACTTTCTGCCCGATTTTGGGCCATCATCAGGTTGATGTATGTATTGGAAAAGAGATGTGACCTTTGCATGTACATTACTACTTTGCAAGAATTAAGTGTTTATTGTTTTTACTGGTGTATTGTTTTAGCGTTTATCTTTAAATTTGAATATATAAATAGCAGCAGGGGCTAAAGACATTAAAGTAAATGAGCATTGGATTCAAAATTAATTCTGTTGAGTTTAGGATGTTTGGTTCTAATGTGGAGTGCTTCGAGAATCTGTAATTTTGCTTATTGTTTTGTGGCTCTAATAATGTTATGTTTTCGGAAATAATTTTTCAAAATTTAGTTGTCGGGCAGGAATGTTTTTAGATGATGCCCCAACATCGGATAGAAAGTACAAAAGAACCAATTAATCATGGAAAGTTTATTAACCAATTCCCGTTAGATATCATAAAATCGATACGGCAACCTGAAAGGACAAATACAAATATATGTAAAAAAATGTTTATATTGTTTAATCAAATATGTATTAACAAAATAATGTTGCCCAAATACACACACGCACACACACATACACACATATAGAGAGAGAGAAAGAAAGAAAGAAAGAAAGAAAGAAAATAAGCAATTTTTAAAAAAAATGTTTTTTCATACCACCAAAAGAGTAAGCGCAATAAAATCTGACAAGGCGAAACCTGCCACTCTAGTGGAAGATTTATTTTGTGCAAAGTTTTGCTCTTGGTTCTTTCCAGAAGTTTTCAACCATTCTCCTAGAAAAACAGCAGAAGTACTATTTAAACAATTGCTGGAGAGATAAGGAGGTAAATAGCTTTTCTGAGAGTATTTGTTAGAAATTAAACGTAACTGTGCCACTCCAGGCGAAATAGGTTCAATCATCGACCGAAACAATTTACGTTCAGTTCGAATGAACTTTTTTTATTTTTACTTTATAAAGATGTGAATCCACTCTTCTCAGGCTGCAGGTAAATAACAGAGAATTTGGAACCCTTGAACTTTAAGAAAGCAACCCACTTTTGGTGTTCAGCAATAGATATTTTTAAGGATCGCTTCTTACTTCTGGTTCTATAAAACTCATCACCCTGTCAGTAGAGCTTTAAACACGCTAACAATATCCCCTGACGAAGAGACATACCCCCAATAAAAAAGGGTGTCCAAGGTATATTACTAGTTTGTATCTGGTGATGAGGCTCTACTTCTTGAGCTCTGGGGAGCGAGAAATATTCCTACATTATTATTACTCTATTGGTTCCGGCTTAGCAGGAGTGGTAGTACCTATTTGGGTCATATCTATGGGGTGTCCTGTATATGACACTAAACAATCTGATGGTGAGGTTCCAGTGATGCTGGAGCTTTGGGGAATGCAGAGCACCCCTTCATTGCCATTGCTCCCAGGTCCACTATGGGTTAAATAGAACTAAACAGCATACTTATACTAAAGTGATTTTTTATTTTAGAACTGATTGACCAAACTTGAACTAGAAATATTTTTGACAATTAAACTGTGTACTTGCATTTAAACTGCATGCTTATACTAAACTGAATCGTTTGAAATGGAACTGTTTTTTACATTGAAACTGTACTTGCACTTAACTGAATTGTTTAATATTGAACTGTTTTGATATCTGTGGGTAAACAAAATATGTACTTATGCTAAACTGAATTGTTTGAATTAGAACTTTTTGACTAAACTGAATAGCTTGAAATAAAAATGTTTTTGACAAATAAACTGTACTTACATTTAAACTGCGTGTTTAGGCTAAACTGAATTGTTTGAAATAGAACAGACGATTTGCATAAAAATGGGTTTGGCGTTAAATAATCTACAAAGGTTGATATGCCTTAAAACCCAACCAAAATATCTATGGGTCAAAAAAATCTGTTTGCAAAACATTTATATAAAATAGGAATATTTTATATCAAATAATCATGTGCTAAAATCTCTTGAGAAACTACACAAAAAATTAAGATTCAAATGTACGCGATTCCCTAACTGTGATACATAAAATAACATTAAACAGGTTGACACGCCGTAAAAAATAAAGAATCAGTCAATTATATTGCACAGTACAATCTGTCAATTGAAACGTTGAAAGGAGCCGGACAACGCAAAGTTGTTTTCGTTAACCTAACAGATATGAAAAGGGAATACTCGATATGACACCCGGGTGACCTAACAGATTATGAACATGTCTGCCAGTTCCTTTGCTCCCTGGAATACTTTTTCCCAATTAAACTAAAGAACTGTCTTCGATTAGTGACGCCATTATTCGTAATCGCGTGTGTAAGCAAATTTTTCACTGCTCATAAACTTTGCTATTTATCATTATTCCGCATTAAGATTTTTTCTGTTTGTGAAAATATTAAAGCGTAAATATATCACGTGAATTGCGTGATACGTCGAATCAAAATCGAGAAAATAATTATAGCAAGTCACTTTACGCTGTACTGTCCACACTCTCGAACATTACAAGAAGAAAAAAAAGGAAAGGGATTTTATCATTCTCATCTGCCCCTACCTCGAAGTTTATTCCAAACACCAAAAAGAAAAAGAAAAAGACAATAAAATAAGCTTCTGCAACAAAAACGGAAATGTGAAAATTCAGTCTGTATAAAATTATCTAAAAAAAAAATTATCTTCACTAAGCCAAAAAGAATGCAATTAAAAGCAGAATCCATGACGTTCTCAGAAAACCAATGGAAAATTAGTTCAGTTAATTCAATATGTACACACACACACACAAACACACACACACACACATATATATATATATATATATATATATATTCGAGGATCATTAAATAAGTTTCCAGACTTTTTTCGTATGGGCACTTTTATTGATAGTACACACATGAAACTCAAGACCCCAGCGAAGTAACCTCCTCTGGCTGCAATGCATTTGTACCGTTCCAACAAATTCTGGAAGGCCCCATGGAAGTCCTCTTGTGTGAGTGTGTCAATGACCTTCGTCACCACCTCTTTCATCTCCTCAATTGTCTCATAACGACAGCCTCTGAGCTTAGGGAATAACCAAAAAGTCACAGGGACCAACGTCTGGACTATTGGGAGGCTGAGGAACTGTCTTGATGCCCATGTTGGTCAAATAGTCCGTGACAAGGATGGAGTTGTGGACTAGGGCATTGTCCTGCTGGAAATGCCACTGACCCTATTTGAAGAGTGCTGACCTCTTTCGACGGAATCTCTTCCTGAACTCAACATAGTAATCCTTACACTAACCGTTTGGCCAATCAACTCTGGTGTATTGACTTCTTTACTCCTCCCACACCTCTCATCATACCTCACAGACACCCTGCCTTCCTTGAATCTCTTATGCCACTCAAAAACTGATGCTCAATTCATGCAAGATGCGCCAAAAGCAGTTTGAAGCATTCCATACGTTTCTGTGGTATTTTTCCATGTTTAAAACAGAATTTTACGGCATATCGTTCTACTAAAGAGTCCTCGCGTCCAGATTGCATTTTTGAAATTCACCAGCTGTGACAATCAGGCTTTAGTAGGGTGTATTCCAATTCGTGCTGTCGCTGTTCATTTGAAGCTGAAATCATAAAAATTGGTCAGTCATCTTATAAGATGTATAGCAATAACACACTGAAATTTCGAGAGGCCACGATAATTTTGAATGCCTGTACAAAAAAGTCTGGAAACTTATTGAAGGCACTACGTATTTATTCTGTTTGGTTTAGTTTTGTGGCATATTAATCATTGTAGGTAATTCAATTCCAAATCCATTTTATACATAAAACACTTCTATTTCAAACTATTCAGTTTAGCATAAGTACACACTTTAAATATCAAAACAGTTCTATTTCAAACCATTTAGTTTAACATAAGTACTCATTTTAGTTCTATTTGACCCATAGATAGGATCCTATCAGGTGCTACCATTCCGGATCTGGGGGCGATGGCAATGAAGGGTTACTCCGCATTCCCAAAAGTACCAGGATTACTGGAATCTCACCCTCCGATTGTTTAGTGTCATATCCTGGACACTTGTTGTTGGGGGAGTCTTACCCCTCTGCAGAGATGCAGTCGGTGTATTCTACTGCCCCAGTCGACTGGGCCAGAATATATTTATAAAACAAATGCTTAACAAATATCTTTCAAATGAGAGCTCAATACAAAGTGTCTGTAATAATATAATAGAAATTTGAAGACCCTTGGATGCCAGAAACTATTTTTCCTTTAACAAGCAGATAAGCTACGTCACCATTGCGTTTTTGTTGTTTCTCTAATAGCATTTTTTTTTTTTTTTTTTTTGCCGCCAAAACTTTTTCTTCTGCAGCTGACCTAAAGTCGAAACTCGTTAAGAACAATCAAAAAATAAATAATACAAAAGGAATATTCCAAATCATTTTATTATTTTCCGTCATATATATATATATATATATATATACGAGGGTCATTCAATGAATAAGGTGAATTTTATTTTATCCAAGGAGTTGACAGTAAGAAGCATTGTTTACAGTCGCAATTGTGATGGGTCTTTCAATGTCATAGATTACTGTCATAATAAACTTCTAACTGAATCGTGTGTCCGGGATTTTTTCTTTACCGGAGAGTCAGTGTGTCTCCACTCCATAGTAGCAAACCTATAAGTGACTGAAATGTAAAGAGCTTTTGACGTGCTTTTTCGTACGCATGATTCATTCTTCCGTAAATTGCAATTTTCAGCCAACAAAAACGCTATAAACCTCTGTTCAATCCTGCTTTACTTTAATTTTTCACCATTTTGAATAGCCCTCAAACAAATACTTCGATAAGATTAAAATAATTTTTCTTTTTTAAAAATATACCCTTTATTTATTGAATGACACTCGTATTTCTATTTGACCGCTCGTCATGAACAATTCTCAATCCTTGTGAGACTCAGAGAGTTTTATTCTCACTGGATGCTCTGTACATGAAACCTTGAACCAGACTAGGCTCATTCTTAATGCATTCTTTGGCTGATCATAGAATAATTGTCAGAAATCTTCTTTTTTTTTTTACCTTTTTAGGAGTACTGTGGCAAATTTCAGTGACCCACACGAGTGATTTAAGGCCAGAAAAAGTGAATCTTACAAAAATCTACTAACATAACGTTCATGGTGCTATAGTTATATGCGTAGGAAACGGGTTTGGCGACTCGAGTTCAAATACTGGACGAAGCTATTTGTATTTCCCATAGCGCTAATACTATTTGGAAATATATGAATCCAACTATTCACTATGCAGCTATGGGTAAATAATAGGACAGACTGGGCTCTTTGACCTTTGTATGGCAACTAGTCTAGGAGAAGGAAAATCATAGGTTCATTAAATTCCAACTTATCATGTCTCCCTTTGCTCCATGCCCATAAACTCTGAACACTCTACCTTGTGTGAGGCCCATCATGTTTTACTTTAAAATATGCAAATTAGCTGATGTTTCATTTTGACTGGGAATCAGCTTAAAGTCACTTAAATATTGACTAGAAAGATCCCTTTGATCAGTGGCATGTTGCATGGGCAGCGTAACAGAATGTACACTTGTTTCCTAAAGTAAATAGGACAGAGTCTCAACAGAAATGCTCCGTAAGTTTCGTAGCAGGATGTTCATCTGTTTCCTAAAGTAAACAGAACGCTGCTTCATAAGCGGAAGTGCTGCGTAAGTTGCGTGGGTGGCATGCTAGACAGAAGGTGTGTCCACGCGCAACACGTAGGCGGGATGTATGACCACGAGAATTTGCGTGGGATCCTGAAAAGTATATATACCAAGGAAGATATCGACCTCGGTGAGAGACCAGCAAAGAACGAAAAAGACCGGCAGAAGAACTACTGGACCTTACGGCGCTCTGGGCACCGGCCTTGCATCTTACTGCCCAGTATTGAGAGGTAGAGAAAAGCCTGAGCTGTACCAGACTCACGAAAGTATGGAAGCGAGGAGAAACTCAGATGATTCAATACTTTGAGGTGGCCTTGTACCAGTCTCCCGAAAGCCGAACGAAGAAGAAGCGGATCACTGAATATTCATATCTCACCCTGTGTGTACATCTCAGCCGTCTTCGGCACATCTCTCCACTCTACCATTTCTTATATTTCGAGAAATAAAAAGAAAAGAAAGAAGCAGATTATATTTTTAACAGCTCCGAGCCGACAAAGAAAAGAAGCAGAAGGTACCCCGCAAAAACAATTACCGACACCGACTACGCCGATGACATGGCGATTCAGGCAAATACACCCAACCAAGCCGAAACACTACTGCATAGTTTGGAACGAGCCGCCGCAGGCATTGGCCTCCATGTCAATGCACACAAAACTGAATATATGTGCCTTAATCAAACAGGCGATTGACGGCTCTCTGAAACTGGTAGACAAGTTCACCTACCTAGGAAGCAGTGTCTCATCAAACGAAAAAGACATCGACACGCGGCTAACTAAGGCATGGACAGTTATCGATAAGCTATCGATTATATGGAAATCAGACCTGACCGATAAAATAAAACGCAGTTTCTTCCAAGCAGCGATCGTATCGATACTGCTATATGGATGCACTACATGGACGCTAACAAAACGGCTGAAGACAAAACTAGACGGCAATTACACAAGAATGCTGCGAGCAATATTGAACAAGTCCTGGGGGCAACACCCCACAAAGCACCAACTATACGGCCACCTACCTTTCATCACGAAAACTATCCATGCAGGATACTGCTGGTGAAGCAGGGACGAGCTCATAAGAGTTTTATTCTTATGGACCCCCACATATGACCGAGCAAAAGCAGAACGACCAGCTAGAACATACATACAGCAGCTATGTGAGGATACGGGATGTAGCCCTGAAGACCTGCCAGAGGCGATGAACGATAGGGAGAGTGGCGAGAGAGGGTCGGGGATATCCGTGCTGGCGGCATAATGATGTTGATGACATCAGTGTTCTTCTTCTTCTTCTTCTTCTTCTTCTTCTTCTTCCCTAGATATGAAAAAGATATCACTACTTATCAATAAAATAACCAGTCCCACTTGGAGGCAACATCCTACAAAACAGCAGTTGTACGACTACCGACTACTCATCACGAAAATTATCCAAGTTAGAAGAACCGGACACCCGAGACATTGCTGGAGAGGTAAGGACGAACTCATAAGAGATATACTCCTGTGGACCCCTTCACATGGACGAGCAAAGGCTGGACGACCAGCTAGAACCTATATACAACAGCTCTGTGCCTATACAGAATGAAGACCTCCCGGGAGCGATGAACGATAGAGACAGATGACAAGAGAGAGTCAGGGATATCTGTGCTGGCAGCGGGACGTGATGATGATGATTACTTACAGACAAACAATACAACTGTTTATTTAGAGACTAAGCTATATAAGAAAAAATTGACGTGATAGAAGAAAACTGTAGTTTTGAAATCTGCCTGCCAATTTTAATCTAAATCAAGAGAAGAAATCAAAAGTAACAGAAATTTGGTTCAAAATTATTCCCCAGTGAATTTGATATCACAATTTTGTTTAATTAAATTTTATTAAATGAGAAAAAATTACTAGAAACTTGAGATAGACGTCTGGCACAAATAAACAAATCTGACCTTTAGAATTGGTTCCGAATCAAGGGAGGTAATTACTAGTCACTATTTACCAATCTCTATGGGATTGCGTTAAAAAATATACAAAATTATCTTTCTGAGACAAACTTGCCTAAAAAAAAAAAAACAAGAAAATGGAAATATTTCATTCGATCAGGATTCTTGCTAACAAAAATCATCATAGAACAAGAAATAAAAATCGCTCAACAACAAAATCAAATAAAATATTATTCCAAGAATCGTATTTAAGTTAATTTTGCACACAGGTAATATATGCTTGCATATCTGAGCGTCATGTAGTCTGCATCGAAACAAAGTGCTTACGTTTCGATATTCATAATCAAGAAAAATGGTGTCTAGTTTCTCTTTGAAACCTCGTTTTAGTAGGTAAGAGTTTTACTTATATATATATATATATATATATATATATATATATATATATATATATATATATATATATACACCAGAGAAAATGAAAAGGAATCCCACGGTATAAAAGTATAAAAATATGAAGAAAAAAAAAAACGATTTATTAGGTGGATGAGTTAATTTATAGTCGAATATTCAGCCGACGTTAAACGTTTCCGGTTTTAATATATTTAATATGATCAGGGCTATGTTAATATGCGATCTTGTACGTTCTGATTTATATTCATATCTAAACATGAATATTCAACTATGAATAAGCACAGCCTCTAAATAACTTGTTCTTTTTTCGTATTTTTATGTCTACATGTATATGCATATATATATATATATATATATACAAACACACTCATGGACACACAAACACACACACACATACATATATATATATATATATATATATAAACACACACACAGATACACACACACACACACACACACGCTCATGCACACACGAATATATGTAAACGTATAAATACCTATATAGATTCTATATTTACCAATGTGTTTGCATGTGCGTTATTTGAGTGATTTTAACGCCATGTCAACCTGTCTACCGTTATTTCATACCTAGAAGTGAGCGAATCGCATTCATTCTGTGTTGATACTTATATTTTTGAGTATTTGTTCCTTAGGAGTTTTTTTTGTGGAGGACACCATGTTATAGGATATAAAGTTTTCCAATCTAATACAAATAATTTGCTCACAGCTTTATGGTTTCAAGTATTCTTATCTTGTACGAATAATTTTTAAACAGATCTATTTCATCCATAAATGGGACCCAAACAGCAACTTCAAGTGAGGGTCGCAGTAGACTAAGGAGTAATAGGAATATAAAGGTACTCTACACTCCCAGAGCTCCTCAGTATTAGATGCAGTTGAGTGTTCTAAGTCCCATCGATTGGTTAGTGTGTGTGTGTGTGTGTGTGTGTGTGTGTGTGTGTGTGTGTGTGTGTGTGTGTGTGTGTGTGTGTGTGAGATAGAGAGAGAGAGAGAGAGAGAGAGAGAGAGAGAGAATAATATCTACACACAGAAGTATTTGACTCCGAGGTCAAAAAGGTTTTATTTAAAATCTGACAACTTGACACAAGAATCTTATAACAAAATTACATCTGAATACTTTTTTAAAACGACCACTTTTACAAAACTCAAAACAACATAGAAATACTGAGGAAAATCCATTTAATCATTGAATAAATATGTTTACATTACTCAATTCGTCATAGTCTGGCACAAACCACTGATACCCCAGTCGACTGGGGCAGCAGAATACACCGACAGCATCTCTTCCGAGTGGTAAGATTCCGTCAACTAGTATCCAGGATATGATATTAAACAATTTGATGGTGAGACTCCAGTAATTCTGGAGCTTTGGGGAATGCAGAGCAACCCTTCATTGCCATCGCTCCCAGGTGCACGTAAACCCTGATTGGTAGTATCTGAAAGGGTCCTGTCTGTCAAATAAAACTGCTTGACATTAAACTGAGTGCAAACAAATGACTTACGCTAAATTAAATTGTTTGAAATAGAACTGTTTGATAATCTAATCTGTGAAAACAAATGACTGATGTTTAATTGAATTGTTTGGGAAAATAAAACAATACTTGGAACAATTTATCTTTGTTGATTTTTGTTTACAAATCATATATCTAATATATATGATTTAACCACATTTGGCATTAAATCCCTTACAATGGTTGATATGCTATAAGACCAAACAAAACCAAATCCTATATATTTAGTATATATGTATAGAGAGGATTTGGCATTAAATAACCTACAATGGTTGATATGCCATAAAACCCAACCAAACCAAATCATATATATTCAATATATATGTATAAAGAAGATTTGGCATTAAATAATCTACAATGGTTGATATGCCATAAAACCCAACCAAACCAAATCATATATATTTAATATATATGTATAAAGAGGATTTGGCATTAAATAACCTACAATGGTTGGAATGTCATAAAACCCAACCAAAGCAAATCATATATATTTAATATATATGTATAAAGAGGATTTTGCATTAAATAACCAACAATGGTTGATATGCCATAAAACCAAGCCAAACCACACCAAAAAACCATTGATATTACAATGATTATCACTATAATGTTCAAAGCAATAAGGGAGGAAAACCAGTGATCAATTAGTTTATTAATTGTTGCTTTTTAATGAAAAACTATTAATATTACAAAGCTTATCATCATTTGGAACAAGAAAAAAGGTGAATGACAATCAGTGATCGTCTAGATTATCACTTATTTTCTAAAATTAAGAGACCTTAATATTATTATGTTTATCATTATTTGACACATGGCAAGAAGTGATCAACTAGTTTGTCAAATATTCGTCTAAAATGAAGAACCAGATACTATTAAGTTTATCATAGTCTGACACAAGGCGTTTGTTAAGTGAGAGAAAGTCGGAGATCATCTTGTTGATCATCCGTTTCTCTAAAATCAAGATATTGCTTCATTTATTATAGTCTAGCACAAGGTGATTGATGTATGACAACCAGTGATCAACTAATTTATTAAGCATTGGAGTAATGGTTATCGTCGTAGGAATTGGACACGGCGATACGAGTTCAAATCCTGGACAAGACTGATTGCATTTCACATAGCACTAATACTCTTGGGAAAGGTATGAATCCAATTATTCTCCTTCCAGCTATGGGTAAATAGTAGGGCAGACTGGGTTCTTCAGCTTTGGTGAGGCAACTAGTCTAGGAGAAGGAAAACTCTGAATTCAAACCTGTTAAACTCCGCTTAAAAAAAATCGACCTTGTGTCATATCCTGCCCGAGCGGAGGGGTTGGGTAAATATCATTAA
This sequence comes from Sepioteuthis lessoniana, assembly GCA_963585895.1. Lineage (NCBI taxonomy): Eukaryota > Metazoa > Mollusca > Cephalopoda > Myopsida > Loliginidae > Sepioteuthis > Sepioteuthis lessoniana. The sequence continues at coordinate 3,155,529 of OY757915.1, read as the reverse complement.
GCGTTGCCCTAAAATTCAATAGTTGAGATGATCAACTAATTTTTTAACCACAAGCCAATAATTTGTAGTGACCAGTGATCGAACTTTTTATAATCATAATTGATTTTTGAATAAACTTGCTAGTTACTGTTTCACAGAGAGACTAATTTACTGTTATTTATTTAGCGTGATCAATACTAAGATTGTGGAGCATCAAGTAAATTGTAATGATTCATGAGTCTTGGAGTTGGCGTTCTAGTTTTAAGATCACCATATAATCATGTCCTTGTAAATTCTGCAATACCTCAAAGGCATTAATGTCCCTGTTTTTATACAAATATATGACACAGGAACATCGACTTTTACTTACTGAAAGGTTTTTTTTTTCTCTTCACTTATTATACTGTTCTCACGAAACGCGTGACAATGCGAAAAGAAAGTAACTGCAGAGATCAAGAAAAAAACACAGTGGAGACCTTGGCATGTAATAAGAATCGTGAATCTTCTTTTCCAAATATTCAATTTCGTAGAACAGAATCTTCGAAGCCTTCTAAATGAATGTAAACAGGAGAAATGTGATTGTGTCGTTTCTTTTTTACCCCAGGATCCAATGTTAAAATCTTTGGAGGTTGCTAAAAAAAAAAAAAAAAAAAAAAAAAAAAAAAGGTTTTTCATTCAATTCAAGAATATGTTTCGAAAAATCAAAAAAAGAAAGAAATAAAAGGAATCAGGACTAATGAAACAGAGTCCTATTTAACATTTTCTGTCCTATAAACCAATATTATTTAGATTTGTGAAGGAATTGTGCCGAGGAATTTTATGATTATTTTGTTTATTAGTTTTTTCTTTTGTCACGTTTTTTGTTTTTTGTCTTCCAGATATTTCGGAGATACGAGTTACCTCAAACAGAATAAAGGTCTCAACCATTAGTACACAAGGACAAGCTGAATGTACAATTTAATGACGGTGTATTGCAAGGTTGCTTTTAAACAAATATTCGAGTAAAATACATATGTTCACCAGCACCATTGCAGAAAAAGATAAAGATAACAGGAATTATTACTAGATTCCTTTTGTGTTTTTCCTACCGGCATTAGCTAATGGTGTTTCACTGGAATCTGAGCGACATCAAGTCTCCTTAAATCTCCAGGACTCTTCTTAGTATTCTGACTGATCTTTACAATGCTGTAGTTTGGATAATTTCGGCTCCTCCGATTTCCAACTTTTCCATGCCCTATACCAAGCCTATGGGGACCTTCCAAGTTCGCCTATTACAAGTGGTATCACCGTCACCCTTATGTTCCACAATTTTTCTACTTCTCTTGCAAAGTCCAAGTACTTTTCTCTCTTTTCGCTTTCTTTGTTTTTCACTGTATTGTACGCTGGGACCGCAAAGTCTACAATTCGGCAGGTTCACTTTTTTTCTTCATTATTACAAGGTCTGATCTTCTGGCTGGGATAAGGTTATCTGTTTATATCTCAAAATTCCAGAGAATTTTGTGTCTCATTCTCCAGGAAGAATTCTGCTTTGTGTATATACCATTGAGTAGTTTGGTCAAATTTTAATTTCTTGCACAATTCTTAGTGGATCACCATTCTGATCCAGTCATGTCGAGTCTTGTACTCTTTTTAAATTAGTTTGTTGCATTGTATTTGATTAATCGTTTTGTCTTTGTCGCTCCATGACGAACACTTGCAATTCTGTTGCATATTACCTACTTTTACTTTAAGATACTTGGTCCTGTTGTCGTTTTTTGTACTGCTTATAAATGATTCAGTTTCTCTCAAAAGGTTTCCCTTTTTTAACCGTATCCCAGTTTTATCATGTAGGATTGTGCTAGTTCCTCATATGAAATATCTATATAATTGTTTTCCTTTGCGTTTCTGTTTCCTTGCTGTTGATGTTCTGTTAATTTTGATGCTGTCTGGACAAATTCTCATCGCTGTAATTAGTCTTTCATTGCTTTTTTATGTCGTCTTTGCATCTTCGTATTGATTCATCGACGATGTCTACAATGTTAGTGAGTCTTCTTCTTCCTTCTTTTCTTGATACATAGAGTCTGTCAATGTTATCCCTCGGATGGAAAACCCTGTACATCGTCTTCTCCTCCATTTTGGGGTTGAAACCCGAGTATATTACAAGTTAGACAATCCAGGTGTTTATTTCTTTTGATGAGATTCCTGTTACTAAGATTAGTTTGGAGAAGTTTTCTCGTTCTCCTCGCCCTCCAATTTATTTTTTATTTCGTTTACACTTTTTTGTTTGTGCCCACTTCCAATATTCCCAACTATTTCAAATTCTCCTTTTCTGCAAGCCTTCTGATTCTTTCTAGATTTGGCACTTCTGTTCTTTCTATTTGTCATTTTCAGCCATTCTTTAGTAACATGGCACATTTTACTATGCCAAATTCCATCCCTATATATTGATGTATATCCGTATTGTTTATATTAGAATCAACAATTCTTTTTTCATTTTTTTTTTCTTTTTGCAAACAGTTTGATGTCGTCCGTGTATATTAGGTGATTTATCTTTTTTACGATTTTGTTAATTTGTATCCACTCGTACATTTTTAAAGTGGTTGTGTGGCATCATCTCTATTACAAATAGCAATGGGGAAAGTACGTCTTCGTAGAAGATAAATCTCTGGATTTCAACCATAGCTACAGTTTTTCCTCCAGTGGTCAATTCAACTTTCCAGTTTTCCATGGCTTAATCAGCTCGTTTTATTCCGTGATGTTGTCCGTTTGAATATTCAGTAATAATTTGTTTATCTTTTCCGTTTCTACCTTGACTTTTGGTTTTTGAGAGATAGCAATGTAGTCTTCTTTTCTGTCACGATTTTTTTTATTAACTCAACATTTATTTTGTCTTCTTGCGTTGACATTTGTTCTGTGGAGTTGCGGTATATTGTTTCAGTTTTCAGGACGTTGGGTTTCAGTTCGGTTAGGGGGGGTCCTTTTAAGCGTTTCGGTTCGCATTGTGGAGTTTGGTTGACATTCTTCTATATTTACTTTTTGGTCTATTTCTAGTATCTCAAGGTCAGAAAACTAACATTTCTTTAATATTATTCTTGCTTGGTCAGGAGATCTTTGACTTATATCAAATCTAGTGAATTCTGCCCAAATTTCAATCATTCTTTTTATTTATCCCTTTCTTTATAGGGTTGCTCTTTATATAACAGTGAAGTACTTTTTGTTGTCTTCCCTTGTCCATTTCTACCAGTGGTGTCTCTGAGTTGAGTAGTTTCTTAGGTCATGATTTGTGTTCTTAAAATCAGTACAGCCAACATTCGCAGGACGCCTACTAGCTCCCCTATGCCGGCTATTAAGGAAACACCAGCTGATCATGACACCCAAACCTTTTCTTTAGATCTCACGTTGAATTATGTTTTGATTTGTTATTTTTCAAGTGTAATTTCATTGTAGCTATACTAAACCCAGGGATTGTTCATTATCTGTTCCCTGTCATAGATATGCCCAGGTGCTCTTAAAAATAAGAGAGCACTTCAGCGGTTCACTAAAAACACCAAAAAAACACGTTAATCCACCTTAAATTTGCTAAGTTTTAACTTAGTTAAAATCCCAACAGTTTTTTCTTTTTTTCTCTTATTTTTTCTCTTCCTTTTTATTTAAACTGTTACATTGGTTTATGATTGATATTCTTTTGTTTAAACCCTGAGCAGTTTAGTCAAATTCGTTTATTATGATCCTTGCTCTGCGTTTCAAGTACGTTATCATATTTATATCACCCTATCTGATTAGCTGCATTTGTCAAAAGAATTCTAGTCACCTAACCTTGGCGACCTTTCTCTCCGCAGCAACCGTTACTAGTACCACCTCCACTATCTTTGACCACCATTATTTCCCCCATTTTTCCTCTTTTCCTCGCATTGTAATAATTTATTAACCTATTGGGGGTGTCCTCGTGGTGTAATTGTTAAAGCGATGGACTACGGAATCGTAGTAAGCGAGTTCGTACTCCAGTCGCGCCATTACGTTAACTTTCGGAAAAAGTATAAATCCCCTTATCCTCCCACTAATGTTCTTCTAGGAGCATGGTTTTGGCATTAGATAACATAAAAAGGTTGATATGCCATTAAACAACCAAACCAACCAACCAACCAACTAACCAATTAAAAAGGAAAACCATACAACTTCGATGACATTACAGATTTTTCAGTGTTTCGGTGAAGTTAGAATTAAAAGGGTATCATCGCCTTTTCTTTGAAAATCTTCTTTTCACACACACACTACTTGTCTTCTGAAAGAATTTTTCGTTATGCTATTCTCTAACGAGTTCCAGTCACGTAACCTTGGACATTCCTCGGAATGGCAGATATATAAGAATAATTAACCATTTAATTCCTACTTCTCTTACACTTGGTTGTAACATGAATATCAAAGAATTTTTTAACTATCAAGCAACCTTTCCCTAGAAATAAGTTCGGGAAGCCAAGGGGCGTAGTGCCTAACGTGTTGAACTGGAACATCGTAACAATCAAGTCCTGCAATTACATTCAATATTGGATTATTACCCTTGGCAAATGTATTGATCCTTTTATCCTCCAAGCTATGAATTAAATAACGCCACTATTATCCTTCTACAAGGATGTTTTGGCATTAAATAACCCACGAATGTTGATATGCCATTAAACATAGAAACCAAACCAAACCCAACTCGTAAATCTGTTCGACGTAAGAGATGTGAACCTTTACTCCGGGATCTTGAAATGAAGGACAACCATTACCAGGGTCGGTGAGATAGATTAAGAATGGTAGATTTTTGTTGCTATTTTATAAAGGAATCTAGCAAATGTTATATATTGACCCTTGACCGAGCCCTCAATCAGAGATGCACCTGTGTAAATAAACGTAAGAAGAAGCAGAAGCAAGTGGGAGTTATGGAAGAATATAGGCAGGTGCCGGCAGCTGTTGAGTTAGTTGGGGACAGGAAAGCCAGAGTGAGAACCAGCTTGCAGATTGAGAACGCCCCCTGAGTGCTGTGACCCTCTGCAACCACCATTTGAGCAACCCCAGCCAAGATACGGAAGAAGAGCAAGGTGGGTTCTTGAAGATAACACAGCGTGCTATGGTCAAGAGAAGACGTTTGGTCAATATAGCAGTCTGTCACTGTCTCCACTCATCTCTCACACACCACAGAAACATCAACCCTTACGAGAATAAAGTGTGAGAAATTTATTTTATAAAGAAGTGTGTTCGTTCGTTCGTTGAAGTTCGTAAATCAATGTTATGATTATCGCTATACAAAGCAAATTTTCTTATGGGAGATCATATAAACGAAAAGCTTTGCTATAGAAAATGGTTTCAAATTCTTGTATAACTGGTAGTTAATTATTCATGACTTGGTATTTTGTTGTCCTATAAGCAGGTTCAGCCTGAATTTCTTTCTGTAGCATAGACTGAACTTTCTTTTCTCTATATGGTGACTTTCTGTTGCATAACATCCAGATATACAAGGTAAAAATGATTTTTTAATCAGTATCTCAAAATTGTCAGAAAAAAGTTATAATATTTCATTTTTCTGTACGCGAATGTTATCCGGCAAAATCTATAAATGAAACTAATCACGAAAAATTAAATTTTCTTACCTAATGATATAATTTCTTCTATTTAGTCTTTTTGAATGATTTTACGATGACGTGGTAAATAACTTGGAGACACTTGTAGCGTAACGGTTATCGTTATAGGAAGTAGACTCGACTAACCAAGAACAAATTCTAAACGATGCTATTTTCATTTCACATAGCGCTTATGCCCTCCAGTTAAGGGTGAATAGTAGGAACCGTTCTTGGAGAAATAAAAACACTGAATTCAAAACAGTTGTAGACCTGGAGAGGGATGGGCCTCGCCAGGCAATTCGCACTGAAGGCATACTACATTAGTAGCGCCCCACGATAAAAACAGGTTACGAGACCAGTGAGTAATTCCCATGTTGATATTTCCCCAAGCTTTTCGTTACAGTCTAAGTGGTGCAGCCATACAATAGTACTGGAACAAGAATAAAAAAGAAGCTATATTCCTTCTACAATAAGGAAGATTACCCTGCATTTATGTAAGATTCGCATGAAATCATTCCTAACTAATTCAACCCAAACATCGTCCAGTTGACTGGGGCTGTAGAATACACCGACTGCTTCTCTGCAGAGTGGTAAGACATCCCCAAGGAGTGTCTGGGGTATGACACTAAACAATCTGATGGTGATTTTCCAGCAATGCAGGAGCTTTGGGGAATGCGGAGCACCCCTTCAGTGCCACTGTTCACAGATCCACTCTAGCCCGGAGTGGTAGCATCTGATACAGTCCTATCTATGGGTTAAATAGAACTAAACTACATACTTATGCTAAACTGAATCGTTTGAATTAGAAGTTTCACCAAACTGAATAGCTTGAAATAGAAATGTTTTTGACAATTAAACTGGGTACTTATGTTAAACTGAATTGTTTGAAATAGAACTGATTATTTGTATAAAAATGGATTTGGCATTAAATAACCTACAAAGGTTGATATACCATAAAACCCAAACAACCAACCATCAACCCACACAAAAAAGCGTTCCTAGAAAAAAAAACTTCACAAAGAAATCGAATATCTATTAAAAATGGTCAAGGTTTTACCGTGTATTGAACGAAAGGCTCAAATGTCAACACAACCGACATTAAATCAGAAATTCTACTATTGATTTCTTGCTTTTAAAATGTCAGTAATTTGAGATGCACAAGTCATTGCACCCCGATAAACATTGCAAAATTCCTCTTCAGCCATCGCTTGGCTTCTGACAAATCTTCCACTTTATATAAACTTATTTCAGAGACAATTAAACAAAGTGATTAGAGCATCTAAGTTCTTTATTCGACGATTCCCAAGTGGAAATCCACTCATCTCGCTTATAAATTAATTATTGACGTAATTAATGACATTAATCAGTTTATTGATGATACGGTTCTACGTTGCGTCGAATAGGCTTCTTTCTGAGTTTATTTGTGAATTGCAGAGAATAAGTGTTTACTTGATAAAATTCTTATTAATAATTGCTTTCGAAATTTTCTCCGGCAATTAGGTTGAATTTATTACTTTTATTTTCTCTTGGAGTAAAAAAATAAATTAAGAAAAACAAAATTAATTAACCAACTCATCATCATGTGCTGTCTACGACTTTGGTATAAAATGTATTTCATATATTTTAGGTCTATTATCTTCATTTTTCTTGTTTGTAGCACTTATTTTCATATTATATTCTTTTGCTTCCAGGATTTAGTTTAAGTTCTAAGTTTATTATTTCATATAATTTTGTCTTCATCTTTATTATTAATCATACGACATCGCACTATATATATATATATATATATATATATATATATATATATATGTGTGTGTGTGTGTGTGTGTGTGTGTGTGTGTGTGTGTGTGTGTGTGTGTGTGTATGCGAGGATCATTAAATAAGTTTACAGACTTTTTTCGTATGGGTACTTTTATTGATAGTACATACATGAAACTCTAGTCCCCATCGAAGTAATCTCCTCCGGCAGCAATGAACTTGTTTTACTGTTCCAACAACTTCTGCAAGGCCCCATGGAAGTCCTCTTGTGTCAGCGTGTCAATGACCTTCGTCACCACCTCTTTCATCTCCACAATTGTCTCATAACGACAGCCACTGAGCTTAGGGAATAAGCAAAAGTCACAGGGAGCAAGGTCTGGACTATAAGGAGGCCGAGGAACTGTCTTGATGTCCATCTTGGTCAAATACTCTGTGACAAGGATGGAGTTGTCGATTGGTGCATTGTCCTGCTCGAAATGCCACTGACCCGATTTGAAGAGCGCTGGCCTCTTCCGACAGAATCTCTGGCTGAACTCCCTTAAAACCTCAACATAGTAACCCTAACCCTTTGGCCAATCAACTCTGGTGTATTGACTTCCTTACTCCTCTCACACCTCTCATCATCCCTCACAGACTCCGTACCCTCTTTGAATCTCTTATGCCGCTCAAAAACTGATGCTCGATTCATGCAAGATGGTCGAAAAGCAGTCTCAAGCATTCCATACGTTTCTGTGACATCATTTTCCAAGTTTAAAACACAATTTTATTGCATATCATTCTTCCTCACGTCCAGATTGCATTTTTGAAATTCACCAGCTGTGACAATCAGGCTTTAGTAGGGTGTATTCCAATTCGTGCAGTTGAAATCATAAAAATTGGTCAATCATCTCATAAGATGTATAGCAATAACATAGTGAATTTTCAAGAGTCTACGATAATTTTAAATGCCTGTACAAGAAGAGTCTGGAAACTTATTGAAGGCACCACGTATGTCTCGAGTAAGATGGAATAACTTACGTCTAGGTTTAGTTAGTCACTGAGAGACATGTATATCAACTAGTACAGACAAGTAATTCTCGGAGGAAAGCAACAGATTTTAGTAAAGGTACAATCAAACATTCGACGCACAAGGCATGAAAAAATCTGCAATCCGGGAGAGAGATTAAAAAAAAGAGGACAGAGGCCGGTGCAAAGTCAATGCTAAAAAATAACTAAAAGGACGTGATTCTCTTTTTTATTGTCTATTAATCGACGTGGAGGTGCCCGTGGTGTATTGGTTATCGTCGCAGGATATGGACACGGCGACACGAGTTCAAATCCTGGACCTGACTGATTGCATTTCACATAGCACTAATACTCTTGGGAAAGGTATGAATCCAAATATTCTCCCTCCAGCTATCGGTAAATAGTAGGGCAGACTAGGTTCTTCAGCCTTGGTGAGGCAACTAGTCTAGGAGAAGGAAAACTCTGAATTCTAACCTGTTAAACTCCGCTTAAAAAATTGACCTTGTGTCATATCCTGCCCGAGCGGAGGGGTTGGGTAAATATGATTAATCGACTTGGAAGTCCTTGGGAAACTTGGGTAAATTAGTTTGCCTTGTAAGCCGCCATACTTCGGTCAAAGGTATAGGTCGCCCTTCCATAGTCTCTGTTGGGTCTTCTGTGCCGATCAATAGTGTTGTTGACTCGACAGAGTGATAGATGTCTTCTCTTATTATGTGAGGGGATCAAATATTTCAGTGGGTATTGTTTAGGGGATGGGCCTCTCAGTAATGTTACTAAATGTGTCGTCGTTGGTAGAGACAAGTAATTCCGGAGGGAAAAGAGAAAAGAACATATTTTAATGAGTGTAGAATTAAGCGTACGATGTGCACAATAACTTCCAACCGGAAGAGGAAAAAGGGAGATAAACCTGCGTAGTAACGCTAACGCTCCACAACTTAAGGAACGGAACTTGTCATGATGTAAATTAAAATCTTTCAGCATTGTTTCATATACATTCGTTGTTCTACATATTTTGCGAATTACTGCATTTCAAGCCGACTTGTTCTTTGGGCTTCCTTAGGTTATATCGCTTTTGGTCATCCTTAAAACTAAAAATATCGAAACGTACTGAGAAAAAAGTGTGTGTGTGTGTGTGTGTGTGTGTGTGTGTGTGTGTGTGTGTGTGTGTGTGTGTGTGTGTGATTATGGCAAAAACTTTTTGTAATGTTTTTTTTTTTGTATTTAGAAATGTCAATTATTTCTTCATCTGGGATATAGTAAAAGTCGTGTGAGTTACAGAAATCTTTTCTTTTCTTTTTTACTGGATTATGAATTTTAGAGAAGCGATGAAAGAATATGAATGCAGCACGCTATTAGAAATACATAGGAACTGACGACGTATTCATGGAACATCGGAATTGAGCACTTATTGACGGAACATCAGAATTGACCACGTATTTATGAAACATCAAATTTGACCTCGTATTCATGGAACCATCGAAATTGACCACGTATTCATGGCAGTATTGAAATTGACTATGTATTAATGGAATATCGGAATTGACCACGTCTTCATGGAACTATCGGAACTGATCATTTATTCATGTAACATCAGAATTGACCACCGATTCATGGCAGCATCTGAATTGACCATGTATTCATGGAAGAACTGGAACTGACCATGTATTCATGGAAGAACTGGAATTGAGCACTTATTTACGGAACATCGGAATTGACCACGTATTTATGGAATTATTTTATGTCGCCATTGATAATATTGCATTTTCCTTTGAATTCGCGTTTCGCTTTTCAATGGTTGTTCCTCGATTTTCAACTGTGGGTGGAAAAAATAGTAAAATACTTTAAAATTATAGAGGGGAAAATAAGCATTTCATCCCCTTCTGATTTTCTGAGTTTGCCTCCTTACAAAAATTGGAACGGTCTATAATTTTCAGGATTGCTCCCTCTTGAAAGTGAGAGATAGAATATTTTTAAAATTCTGGGAAATTACATTATTATAATTTTCGAACATTTATTTGTATTTTATTGAATAAACAAATATTTCACCCCTTAGCAAAACATAACTCGGTACTTGGTGAAGAGACCTTTGTTGGCAAGTACAGCAGCCAGACGTTTCCTGTAGTTAGTTAACAAGTTTTTATAGATCCCGGGTGGAAGCTTTCTCCTCTTTGCAGATTCTCTCCAAATCCTTAAAGTGTGTTGGTTGTCGTTGGGCAACTCGAATCTTCAGCTCCCTGCTGAGATTCTTTAAAGGGTTAAAAGCCGGAGACTGACTAGACTACTCCATTACCTTAGTGTGTTTCTTTTTTAGCCATTTCCTTCTTGCCTTAGCCGTATATTTTGAGTCATTGTCATGCTGGAACACATATCCACAATCCATCTTTCTTCAATTTCCGGGCACAGGCTAGGGGCTTTTCACTCAAAATTTTCCTGTACTTGGCTACATCCATCTTTACCTTGACTTGGTGTCCCGTCCCTTTAGCTAAGAAACAGCCCCAAAGCATTATGTTTCCGCCACCATACTTAATGGTTAGGATGGTTTTCTTGGGGTCTAAGACGACTTTTTTTCCTCCAAACCCGGCGAGTTGAGTTGATGTCAAAAAGCTCCATTTTAGTCTCATCTAACCACAGCATCTTCTCCAAACCCTCTTCTGAACCATCCAGGTGCTCCTTTGCAAACTTCAGACGTGCCTCCTTGAATTTGGGGAACTTACTGGTACTACATGATTTCTGTCGCTTACAACGTAATGTGTTACTAATGGTCATCTTGGTGACTGTTGTTCCAGCTGCCTTGAGATTATCAACAAGCTCTTGCAGCGTAGTTCTGGGTTGTTCCCTCACCATTCTCATCATTACTCTACGTTGGGAGATTTTGTGTGGACCTCCAGACCAAAGGAGATTGATAATCATTTGGTGTTTCTTCCATTTTCTTATTCTCGCACCCAGAGTTGACTCCTTCTCACCTAGATGCTTGCCAATCTTTTTGTAGCCCATTCCAGTCTTGTGCAGGAATTCAATTTTGTTTCGGATGTCTTTAGACAATTCTTTCGTTTTGCCAATTTTCGAGAGATTAGATTTTGATTCATTGAAGAATTCTGTGAACTGGTGTCTTTTCTACAAGTAATGAGTATTTGATTAGGAGTAATAATTGAGTAATAGGACTAGTCTATATGTTTCCTGGTCATATAACCGGTTTGGGGGGCCTGAATCATTGCTGGTTGGTTGGGGGTGAAATATCTATAATATAAAAAAAAAAAACAAATAAATGTTCGAAAATTATTGTAAGGTGATATTCCAGAATTTTTTTGTATCTTCTATCCCTCACTTTCAAGACTGACCTACCCTGAAAATTATAGACAATTCCTATTTTTGTAAGGTGGTAAACTCAGAAAATCAGAAGCGGATGAAATACTTATTTTCCCACTGTATACATTAAATTTTTGTATAAAACTTTAAAAAAGGAATCATCAGATTTATTTCAACAAAATGTTACTCTTATTGTTTCGTGAAATATTTTTAATGATTAAATGCTAATATCATCATCATCATCATCAGTATCATGTCGTGCCGCCAGCACGGATATCCCTTACCCTTTCTCGCCACTCCTCCCAATCGTTCATCGCTTCTGGTAGGTCCTCAGGGCTACATCCTGTATCCTCACGTAGCTGCTGTATGTAGGTTCGAGCTGGTCGTCCTGCTTTTGATCGGCCATATAAGTGGGTCCATAGGAGTACATCACTGATGAGTTCGTCCTTGTTTCTCCAGCAGTGTTCTGCGTGTCTGGTTCGTCTAACTTGTATAGTTTTCGTGATGGGAGGTAGGTGGCAGTACAGTTGGGCCTTTATGGGGTGTTGCCTCCTGGACTTGTTCAAAAATTGCTCGCAGCATTCTTCTGTGGCTGCCGTCGAGCTTTTTCTCCATACGTTTAGTTAGCGTCCATGTAGTGCATCCATATAGCAGAATGAACAGGACCGCTGCTTGGAAAAAACTGCCTTTCATTTTATCGGTCAGGTCTGATTTCCATATGATCGATAGTCTATCGATAGCTGTCCATGCCTTCGTTAGCCGCGTGTCGATGTCTTTTTCGGTTGATAAGACACTGCTTCCTATGTAGGGGAACTTGTCAACAAGTTTCACAGAGCTACCGCCTAGTATGGAAATGTTTGATTAAAGCACATGTATTCCGTTTTGTGTGCATTGATATGGAGGCCGATGCCTGCGGCGGCTCGTTCCAGACTATGCAGTAGTGTTTTGGCTTGCGCAGTTGTATTTGCTAGAATCACTATGTCATCGGCGTAGTCGGCGTCGGTAATTGTTTTTGCGGGGTACCTTCTGCTTCTTTTCTTTGTCAGCTCGAAGCCGTTTTCTTTGATTTTATCAATCGATGTTCTAAGCACGTAGTTTAGACAGATGATAAAGAGGTATGGGGCTAGTGTGTCTCTTTGCAGTACTCCTGCTACTATGTCGAAGTAGTCTGTGTCTCCATCCGGAGAACGTACATTCACTTTGGTGTTTCTACAGTAAAAAGATGGAAGTTTAACACAGTTATTAAACTAAGATTTCCAGTGATTCGTTTTTAACAAAAGACAACTTTTCTAACTTACATAGAAATACAGGCGTGCTTAGTGTAATGGTTATCATATTTATCAACCCCTCCGCTCGGGCAAGATATGACACAAGGAGTTTAACAGGTTTAAATTCAGAGTTTTGCTTCTTCTATACTAGTTGCCTCCTCAAGACTGAAGAAACAGTCTGCCCTACTATTTACCCATAGCTGGAGGGAGAATAATTGGATTCATACCTTTCCCATGGGTATTAGTGCTAAGTGAAATGCAGTCAGTCTCATCCAGGGTTTGAACTCGTGTCGCCGTGTCCATTTCCTACGACGATAACCATTACACCACGGGCACCTCCCAGTGGGAGTGTAATAGTTATTATAGCAGGGAATGGAATAGGCGATTCACGTTCAATTCCTAAACAAAACTGTTTGCGTTTCACTCAGTGCTAATTTTCTAGAAAAAGGTATGAAAATATTAGTTCCTTCCTTGTTCTGCTTGATTTCAGCGGCATTCCAAACCATCTAGGGTTATTTTAAGCCATGAGTTTAGGGGATCACACAAATTGTACATTCAGATTTACATTTTAGTGTTGTTAATTCATAAAAGGGTTTTTGTACACGCTTCTATCAAATAGATAATTTATAAACAAATCCATTTGATCCATAGATGGGACCCTAACAGATCTCTTTGACTCCTTGATCGGACTCTAACAAATATAGTTGACCTCTAGATGGATTTCTAACAGATCTATTTGACCCCTAGATAAGACCCTAACAGATCAATTTGACCCCAAGATGTGACCCAAACAGATCTATTTGACCTCTAAATAGGACTCTTGCAGTTACCATCTCACCAAGTAATAGTGGACCTAGGAATAATGCCAATGAAGGGTTGACACCACATTTCCTCAAAACTCCCAAACTCCCTGAATACTCCTGTTTGGAGAGATATAAATTCTCCTCATAGGATACTATCAGAGTATTCTAAATCTCACCTACAATGCAACCCTAATTGTGGATATATTGTAGTTCGGTAATCAGCCGACGAGTACGAAAAGTCTGAATATTCAGCCCATAGCAGTATCGATTTTCTATCTCGAACAGCATCATTCCAATGTGAAATGAGTACGAGAAGCAATTGCATATTCACTAGTCTTAAAAAAACTCTCAACAGCAAATACACAGAGTGCACTGGTCCAAGCCATGATCTGAAAAAAAATGGTAAGATATTATCTTGATGGAACTACCACTTGCATAAGTCTACAGGCACTACATAGGTGACAGTTTAAAAGGGGGGCTAGTTATGTTAACCCCTGTATCTCTTGTTTCCCTAACATGAGGGTATCGAATCAGACACCTAAACTATGCCGAATGAGGTTAAAGGGTTACTTTGGTTTCATTTGGCTTCTTTTATTTTTAATGGTAGAGCAACCTTCATAGGTTATTTAATACCAAAACCATCCTTGTAGAACAGCAGTGATACTGTTTAAATTATAGTTGGGGGGTAAGTGGGTTCAATACCTTTTCCAAGGGTATTATTACGAAAGTAAATATAATAGCGCAACTTGTATTCACACCCACTTGCTTCTCGCCCACAGTCCAACACTTTAGCCTTTACGCCACGGGGAATCCCCCTGAAAAATGGTTAACAGAACGGTTAAACACCACTGATATAAGCTGATGTAAATTTTGGATGGTTTCTGGAAAGGCTTTCAGGAAATTTATTACAGGTAATCTCAACCAATATGAAGAACTTGTTTATAAAGAAAAATTGTACAAATTTGTCTTCTAGAAATTTGATGATCAGAAAGTTAATATAGGGAAAGCAATATTTGGCTTGGATGGTTTAAAAATCGAATTCTGAATTCCTATTTCTCATTTAAGGCGATTTAAAATGATAATCAGTTTAAACTGCTTTATTTTGCTATTGCTAGATTTTGGCTATATGCACCACAGATACAGTATAACAAATATATTATTTGTAAAGAATTAAGATGAAATGATATACTTTTCTCGTTTTTAAGTACATCATCATCCATTATCAGTATTTGCACCAGGAGAGGTGTTCTACCTCGGATCAAATTATAGCTCTGTCACAAGGGTGCAGAATACGAAGACTATATACCCTTGAAACAAATTCCGAAAATAAATATTTTGATTTTTGTAAAAAATTATAGAATGACCGTCGTATTTACAGAAATCACGTATTTTGTTGTTTTTCGCATGTATTTACATCCAGTTGTCAATTACAGTCATTAAATGCGTCGTCAAAAAAGGACTTTCATCCAAATCTAATTCATTTGAAGCTTCACAAGCAAATTTGAAATGATTTCTTGTCTTATGGGATGATTTCCATTGCTTATGCGTGGCATTGTGAGAATTGGTGACGTTTTTCAGAAACAAACATTTTTTGTAATGTTTTAGAAAAGAAGAAAGTTATAATTGTAAAAAAAATGAACATGCAACATGTGCTAATCAATTCTTCTGTTTAAAATAATAGTAACACTGATGACCTGCGTTAAAAAATTTTTCCAAAGGTCAAAGGTTCACCAAGTTATATATGATTGCCATTTTATTCTGAATTCAAAAATATCATTTATTGTTTGGTCAGGTCTGGTTTTTAAGATGTGCTTGAATACTTTACAAGTTGTACACAATAATAACACTTATTCAAAAGCCTGTGGACTCTACTTGTCACAGCTGATCATGGGTTCCTGATGTTTAATATAGAATATAATGTTGTATGTGTACCAAACTACTGTGTACCACCCTACTCGCTAACACCCACATACTTAGAGGGGGCAGAGTTTATCCCTAAGCTCAAAATGATTTTAATATACAGCGTCAAGTGTCAACGACGAGCTGAGAGCTGATTTTTTTCTCTTTTCAGCTCGACAAGTGTAAGAATAATTGCGACTGCTTCTGTAATATCTGCGGTATTGTGCTTATTTTAAACGGTCAAACAAATATTGCTGACTTTATTGAGAAGGCATATTGTGATTACTTTGGAGTCAAAATTGGGATCAAGAGAAGCCATTCGCTCCACACGTTTGTTGTAAAACATCCGAGAAGAACTAAAGAGATTGGAGGAATGGTGAAAGAAAGGCTATGCGATTTGCCTTTCCAGTGGTCTGGAGGGAAGGAAAAGATTACATTACGGACTGAAATTTCTGCAGGCCCAGTCGATTGGGGCTGAGAAATTCACCAACTGCATCTCTGCAGAGGGGTAAAACTCCCCCAACAAGTGTCCTGGATATGACACGAAATAATCTGATGGTGAAGCTTCAGTAATGCTGATAGGGTCTTCTCTATGTGTCAAATAGAACTAAACTGTGTACTTATGCTAAACTGAATTGTTTGATGTAGAACTGTTTTTGACATTCAAACTGTGTACCTATGCTAAACTGAATTATTTGAAATAGAACATGTACAAAAATGGATTTAGCATTAAATAACCTACAATGGTTGAGATGCCATAAAACCCAACCGAACAAAACAAACTAACATGCTTTTTCTATATACTAAATCTTGTGGAATTCGGGTAGCCATCTTGTTTTTAGTTGTGCGATACAAAAGATACACCATGTAAGTAACAAAACTGCATTACGTCAAGACTTTTTAATTTGCCATAGACTCAAAAACACAATTAGCGATTTAGTTTTTTGTTTTGTTCTTTATGGGGGGGGTAATATTAATTGGCATATCCAGGACACTCTTTTAGGGGAGTTTACCTCACTCCAGAGATGCAGTCGATTTATTTTTGTGCCCCTGTCGACTAGGCTATTAATGCCTAATTTACTAAGTTAAGAATCAATTACATACAATAATCTTTCTGAAAATGTTTAATTCTATTCCGGTCATTGGCTTTGTGAACACGTCAGCTACATTTTTCTCTGTCTCAATGTATTCTAAAAGAATGGACCTTTTATTTATTTCATCACGTATAAAATGAAATTTTGTATCAATATGTTTCGATCTTTGATGAACGACTGTTTTTTTTTCCAAAACAATACTGGACTGATTATCACAATGAATCGTTGGTGGATTTTTAAGTGACTCAAGTTCAGTCATAGTTCTCCATAGTGCTCTAAGATACTGGGCTTCTTGACTTGTTAATGAGATAGTAATAAATTCCGTTTCACATGTTGACAAAACGACTTTATTCTGCTTTTTATATTTCCATGAAATCGTTGGGTTATTTTCTGACAATCTAAAGCAAAATCCGCACACGCTCTTTCTGTTATTTAAATTAGCCCAATCAACGTCACAAAACTCTTCCAATTTCAAGATTTTCTGCAATTTCTTAAATATTAATGACTGATTGATTGTGCCTTTCAATAACGTAAGACATGTTTTGCCTTCGTTAAGAGGAAAGAATTTGGTTTTGCTAAGTCTTGAGACAATCTTGTAATTGTATAACAAATTTCTGGCCTTGTTGCAACCATTATATATATTCGACTGCCAATGATTTTACAATAAGGTTTTCGATCTATTAAATCGACTGTGTCCCTTGTTTTCGATATATTCATTTCACATGGCGTTGAGCGTGGTTTCCAATCTGCCATGCCAAACTTTGATAATATCTTCCCGATATATTTTGATTGGTTCGTTTTGATAGTATTATTTTCGCATTCAAATTGTATTCCCCAAAACCAGTACAATCTCCCAAGATCAGTCATTTTGAATCTAGAGTTCAGTCTTGTCTAAATTCGCATAAGGTGTGCCTCAGTTTTTGAAGCTATTAATACATCGTCTACCCATAATAAAATGATAGATATTTGATAGTGAACGTTTTGAGCATACATGCAGGGTTCCACGGTTAACAGCACGAAATTTTGTGTAACTAAATAAGTATTGAATATTTCTTTCCAAGTTCGACTGCTCTGTATTAACCCTTGTCATATATTTGCGAGTAGCCTTTGGCTACGAAACGATCTTTATACTCATCACATCCGTCACTTTTACTTTTTATAGTAAAAAACCACCTATTACCATATTTTTGTTTCTTGGAACCTTCTGCCATTCAAAAGTATTATTTCTACGAAGGAATCAAATTCTCTCTTCATTGCTAAAATCCTGTTATTCGAATACAGTATAGTTTACGACCTCATAGTAATTAGCAGGAATTCTACGCAGATTAAAACAGTAATCAACCCCACCATATTCAAAGTTTTAAACAACAACAAAAAATCGGGTCTTTTCCTCTGTCGGATGGGATAACGGCTGATTTTGCCCCTCCCCTTCGGTGCTTAAGTCGTCCTTCGATTGTACGTCATACGTGATCAAGTATTCAGGAAATTCGGTATTTTTATCTGGTTTCGATAGTGAGCTATTATCATATGAGTCAGTGAATTTTATACACCTAAATGTTTTAATCACTATTGTTTCCGGAAAGTAAATCAAGTAAGCTGAAATTTGTTTCTCATAGCCGACAAAGATGTCTTTTTCACAACGAGGATCCAATTTTGTTTTATTTTGTACATAACAAAAACAAGCCGTGCCAAAAATATGCATCTTATTTAAGTTTGGTTTTGAACAGGTAAAACTTTTATATGAGCATTTTCTTGTGTTTTTATTATAACAACGATTTCTAATATACACAGAAGCCATCAATACGTAAACCCACAAGTTTTGGGACAATTTTGACTCAATAAGGAGACACCTTGCCATAGAAAATAAAATACGCAATGACCGTTAAGCGGTCCAATTTTGATACGGAGAATAAAGAGCTGAATGCTCGTGTTGGATTCTATCAAATACATGTAACCGTTAAAAAGGTTCAGAATTGAACTCTGTTCCGTTGTCTGCCCGTAAGCATTTTTCATGGTCGTAAGGGGCAATGTCAGCCAAAGATTTCTTTGTAGCGAGCAAAGTGTCAAACTAGTGTTTTAAGAAATATAACGTTGTAAGGCCAAAATAATCATCAACAAATTTAATTACATATTTATAACCATCTTTTGCTAAGGGTTGAATTGGGCCTGCTAAATCACTGTGTACTAGTGCAATCCAAAGTCTTACGTGATATTCAATAAGTTTCCAGACTTTTTTGTTCAGGAATTTAAAATTATTCTAGACTCTTGAAATTTCAGTATGTTATTGCAATACATCTTATGAGATGACTGACCGATTTTTATGATTTCAGGTTTAAATGAACAGCTACACTAGGAATTGGAATACACCCTGCTAAATCCTTATTGTCACAGCTGGTGAATTTCAAAAATGCAATCTGGATTTTAGAAGAAGGATATGCAATAAAATTGTGTTTTAAACTTGGAAAAAATGCCATGCGATGAAAGCTGGATCTACTGCTATGATCGAGAGACCAAGAGACAGAGTTCCCAGTGGAAGCATGCTGGCTCTCTCAGACCCAAGAAGGCCAGACAGAGCAAATCAACTTTTGATGATCCCTTTTTTCACAGCATTGGCATTATCTACATGCAGACAGTCAACAAGGAATACTATGTTGAGGTTTTAAGGGAGTTCCGGAAGGGACTCTTCAAATCGGGTCAGAGGACATTTCCAGCCGGACATACTTTATAATGAAGAGTAATGAATATAATGAATATAATGAAGAGTAATGAATGTAATGAAAATATTGCTCCCACCCTTATAATGAAGGAGTAATGAAGAAGTTCCGGAGATCAAAATAACCAAATTGGCAAAATTGGCAAATAGGTGAATTGTCAAAAATAGGCAAATTGTCAAATTGACAATTTTTTCGCCAAATTGGCAATTTTGGCAATTTGGCCAAAATTTTGCAACTTGGCAATTTGACCAAAATTTTGCAACTTGGCAAAAAAATGGCCAAAAGTGGTCAAAATTTTGCCAAAATTGCCAAATTTGCGAATTTTGGCAAATTGGCAATTTTGGCAAAATTTGGCAAAATTGGCAAAATTGCCAAAATTGCCAATTTGCGAATTTTGGCAAATTGGCAATTTTGGCAATTGGAAAAATTGGCAAAATTGCAAAATTGGCCAATTGCAAATTGGCAATTTTGCCAAAAAATTGGCCAAAATTAGACAAAATTTTGTCAAAATTGCCAATTTACCAATATTGCCAGTTTGCCAATTTGGCAAACTTTTGTTAAAATTGCCAATTTTAACAATTTGCCAATTTGGCAAACTTTTGTTAAAATTGCCAATTTGGCAAATTGGCGGATTTTAGCAATTTGTCAATTTTAGCAAATTTGCCAAAATTGACAAGATTGACAAAAATTGACAAATTTGACAAAATTGACAAATTGACAAAATTGACAAATTTGCCAATTGTCAATTGTCAATTTTGGTAAATTTGTCGATTATTTTTTATTTGTTTTAGTAATATTCATTATTTGTTTAATAGTTGTTTGTTTATTATTTTTTTCTTTGTTCTTTTAATTCATATTAGAGACAAATTGTCTCTAATAATTGCTTTTTCATTATTTATTGTTTTCATTATTCTTGTCTTTCTTAAATTTTCTTTGCTAATTTTTCCTTAATAATCCTTATTGGCTTATTATTCTTTTCTTTGTCACAAATAATTGTTATTTGTTTCTTTGTCTCCAAAAATCTTATTTGCCAATAATTTGCTTTTCTCTCATAAAAAAGTCTTTTATTATTGTTTATTTTCCCTAAAAATGTTGTTTGTCTATTGCATGTTTATTTCTTTCTAAAAATCGTTATTCGTTTTTTTTGTTTGTTTTTTTGTAAATTATTTGTTATTATTCTTTGAAGTTATTTGTTTACTGTTTTTTTTTTCTTTGTAATATAACATAATAGGAAAAAAACATTTTAAGGTCAAATAAACAAAAAATAAAAGATATGATGAGAAATAAACAAATAATTGACAAACACAATTCAAATAATTAATAGAAACAATTATTCGAAACAAACAAATAATGATAGACACATATTGTGAGACCAATGTCAATTGTCAATTTTGGCAAATTTGTCAATTTTGGCAAATTGGCAATTTGGCAAATTTTGGCAAATTGGCAATTTTGGCAACTTTCTCAAAATTAACAAATTGCTGAAATGAACAAATTGCAAAATTAACAAAATTAACAAATTGCTAAAATTGATAATTGGATAATTGGCAAATTGGCAATTTTCAGGATTGCAAAATTGCTAAAATTAACAAATTGCTAAAATTAACAAATTGCTAAAATTGACAAAATTAACAAATTGCTAAATTCGATAAAATAGCCAATTTGCCAAAATTTTGACAATTGCTAAATTGAAAATTGGCAAAATTGGGCAATTGTGGCAAATTTGTCAATTTGAAAATTGTAAAAATTCGAAAAATGCCAATTCGCCAAAATTCTGCCAATTTACCAAAATAGCCAATTTTTGACATATTTGCCAAAAATTGGCTATTTTGGTAAATTTTTGACATATTTTTCGTAAATATTTGACATTTTGGTAAATTTTTGACATATTTTTGGTAAATTTTTGACATATTTGCCAAAAATTACCCAAAATTTTGCCAATTGCCAATTTGACAAAGATTTTGACAAGATCGACATTTTGTCAAAGATTTTGACAAGATTGACATTTTGACAAAATTTCTTGGGATTCTTTCCCTAGAAATTAGTAAGTAAGCTTACTTTATTAGTGGAACAGATAAAAATAGACAGAGAGAATACAAATTTAGTTAAGGCAAATTGCATATTTGAGAGAAAGGGTGGACATTTGTTAAATACTTGTCAACTAGATAAAAAACAAATAGTCATCAGTCGAAACATACCAAATAGACAAATTGGCAAATATTTAAATAGGTAAAGCTTGACAAAGAGGTAAATAGGCAAGTAGACAAAAAGTTAAAGAGTCAAGCGGTCAAATAAACATATAGAGACAAAATGTGGCATATAGACAAGTGGGCAAGTAGACAAATAAAAAGACGGACAAATGAGCAACTAGATAAAAAGAAATAGTCGAAACGAACCAAATACTCAAATAGGTAAATAGACAAACAAGAATAGAGACAATTATTCAAATAGACAAATAGGCTTGTAGACAAATAGGCAAGTAGACAGGTACACCATACTAGTGTACAAATAGACAAATATGTAAATAAGTAGAAAAGTATTTAAATATGCATGTAGAAAATTAATTGCTAGAAAAGTGAAAAATATGAATATGAATTTGATGGTGATATCAGTTGTTTAACTGAACTTGTCCTCTAGTTTCAAAGGCGCCACCCTTTACTGTGGAGATGTCACAGCTTTAATCAAAGAACCGACATCTCCACACTAAATCGTAGTTCTTTGAAACTAGTGGACAAGATCGCTAAGCAGAGTCTCATCAACCAAGAAAGACTTCAACACGCGACTAGCAAAGGCATAGAGAGCTATCTATAGGCTATCGGTCAAATGGAAGCTAGACCTGACCGATAAAATAATTATGTAGTTTATCCAAGCAACAGTCATGTTAATACTGCTATATGGATACACTTCATGGACGCTAACTAAACCTATGGAGAAAAAGTTTGACAGCAATTACACAAGAATATTTAGAGAAATATTGAACAAGTCCTGGAGGCAACACCCCACCAAGCAGCAGCTGTACAGCCACCTACACCCATCACGAAAAATACCACAGTTAAACGAACCAGACATGCGGGACACTGCTGGATAATTAGGGACGAGCTCATAAGTGACATACTCCTGCAGACCCCTTCAAATAGACGAGCAAAGGCAGGACGACCAGCTAGAACCTAGATACAACAGATCTCTGCTGATACAGGATATAGCCTGGAAGACCTACTGGGAGCGATGGACGATAGAGACGGGTGGGGAGAGAAGGTCAGGGAGATCCGTGCTGACAGTTCGACATAGAGATGATGATTAATAATTTTTGTTGATAAATTGTTTTTTATTTGTCTCGAATAATTATTTGTTTATTACGTGTTTATTGTCTCAAAAATGTTATTTGTTTGTTATTTGTTATGTGTCGTATATAATTTTTTTCTTCATTTGTCTCCAAACATAATATATGTCTATTATTATTAAAATGTGTTTGTCAATTATTTGTTTTTTCTCTATCATTTTTTTTGTTTATTTACCCTTAAAAATATTATTTTTCTATTAATTGTTTTATTTGTCACTACAAATCGATATTTATTTATCATTTTCTTATTAACATCTTATTATTGTTATTAATTTATTTTTTTCTTTGATAGTTGAGGTTTTTTGGGTGGGGAATTTGTTTAGTCTTCTCCAAAATTGTTTTTGTCGATTATTTTTTATTTGTTTTAGTAATATTCATTATTTGTTTAATAGTTGTTTGTTTACTATTTTTTTCTTTGTTCTTTTAATTCATATTAGAGACAAATTGTCTCTAATAATTGCTTTTTCATTATTTATTGTTTTCATTATTCTTGTCTTTCTTAAATTTTCTTTGCTAATTTTTCCTTAATAATCCTTATTGGCTTATTATTCTTTTCTTTGTCACAAATAATTGTTATTTGTTTCTTTGTCTCCAAAAATCTTATTTGCCAATAATTTGCTTTTCTCTCATAAAAAAGTCTTTTATTATTGTTTATTTTCCCTAAAAATGTTGTTTGTCTATTGCATGTTTATTTCTTTCTAAAAATCGTTATTCGTTTTTTTTGTTTGTTTTTTTGTAAATTATTTGTTATTATTCTTTGAAGTTATTTGTTTACTGTTTTTTTTTCTTTGTAATATAACATAATAGGAAAAAAACATTTTAAGGTCAAATAAACAAAAAATAAAAGATATGATGAGAAATAAACAAATAATTGACAAACACAATTCAAATAATTAATAGAAACAATTATTCGAAACAAACAAATA
This sequence comes from Sepioteuthis lessoniana, assembly GCA_963585895.1. NCBI lineage: Eukaryota > Metazoa > Mollusca > Cephalopoda > Myopsida > Loliginidae > Sepioteuthis > Sepioteuthis lessoniana. The sequence continues at coordinate 3,131,858 of OY757915.1, read as the reverse complement.
ATGATAGACACATATTGTGAGACCAATGAAGAAAAAAATAAATATACGTCACAAATAACAAATAATAGACAAATAAACAAATAATACACAAATAGAATATTTGTTTCTCTGTTTTTGGAGCAAATGTTATTTGTCGATTTATTTATAGAAATAAACATTTTTATTTTATTGTCTCTGAAAATCTTTTCATTTGTCTCTAACAATTATCATTTTGTTTATTTGTTTCAAATAAATATCATTTATCTCTTTTTTTATTCCTTTTTGTAATGTCTTTACTTGCCTTTTTCAAATGCTATTTCTTTATTTGTTGTCTCTGAATTTGTTTTATTAAAAAGATAAAGTTTTGGAGACATATATTTTCTATCTTTTTAAATAATGTTTGCCAATCTTATAATTTGTCTATATTTTTTTTTTATCTTTAAATAATTTTTATTTGTCTCTGAATTTGTTTTATTAAAAAGATTACATTATTTTCGGAAACATATGTCTACCTTTTTTATTTATTATTATTTTCTGTCTCCAAGAAATGTTATTTCTCTATTGACTATTCCATATGACTCTAATAATTTTTTTTTTTAATTATTTTTCTCTGTCTCTTATAATTATTGTTTATTTGTCTTTGATAATTGTTTTTTGTTTATTATTTGTTTGTTTTTTTGTCCAAAATATAGTATTGTTTGTTTATGTCTCCAATAAATTATATTTGATTATTATTTCTCTATTTGTCTTGAATAATTACTTTTTGTCTCTATTTTTTCTTATTTGTTTTTGTCACCAAAAATCTTATTTGTCTAATATATATTTATCTGTCCATTAGGGACAGATAAATCGTTATTTGTTCATAATTTTTGTTTCTAATAATTTTTATTTCTTTATTTGTCTCCAAAAATCTCCAAAATACTAATTGTTTATTATCTTTTAAACTTTTTATCGAATCATTATTTGTTTATTTGTCTCCAATTTTTTTTTTTTTGTCAGTTGTTTCTTTATTTGTCTTTAACAATCGTATTTTTTACTGTTTTTTCTTGGTCTCTAATAATTATTTGTTTATTTATGTCCAATATCATTTTATAATTTTTCTCCAGTAAATGTTTTATATTCATTTGTCGCCATTTTTTTGCTAAAACATGATTAGAGTCAAACAAAAAAATAATTAACAAATAGGAGACAAATAAATAAATAAATAATGAACAAATATAAATTTTTATAGTCAAACAAAAAATTCACTGATAATTATTACTGGAAGACGAAATAATAATTATTATAGGAAAATAAACAAATAATAATTTATTCAGGCAAAGTCAATAAATCCAAACCTTTGCATTCAGATGTAATTGTTCAACTGTTATATGTTCTTTGCGTTCAACTAGTACTTTTAGAAAGAAAGAAAAAAAGAAAGAAAGAAAGAAAGAAAGGAACGGTTTAAAGTTTAACAAATCATAAAAAATGAAGATAGATTAAGAAACGAAGAAAGAAAATACACAATAAAACAAACAAGCAAACAACAAACAAACATTACAAAAAGAAAGAAAGAAAGAAAGAAAGAATTTGTAGAAAGAAAGTAACGGTTGAAAGTATAACAAATCATAAAAAATGAAGATAAATTAAGAAACGAAGAAAGAAATACACAAAGAAAGAAACAAACAAAGAAACAAAACAACAAACAAACATAACAAATCGAAGAAAGAAAGAAAGAAAGAAATAAAGAAAGAAAGAAAGATAGAAAGAAAGAAAGAAAGAAAGAAAGAAAGAAAGAAAGAAAGAAAGAAAGAAAGAAAGAAAGAAACGGTTGAAAGTATTACAGATCATAAAAAAATGAAGATGAATTAAGAAAGAAAGAAAGAAAGAAAGAAAGAAAGAAAGAAAGAAAGAAAGAAAGAAAGATGTAAAAACAAAGAAAAAACGAGAATGTATAATCGAATTTGGAAATATTTTTACAAATAGCTAGAATCAAAGAAATATGGCTGGTTGATTTTTTATCATCTATAAACATTGAACAAATAAGAAAAAAATACCTGCCGAATCGAAAAAGAAAAACGCAAAATGATGGCAGCCAACCTCACAATTGCTAATTATTTGCCATTTTATTGCTTGATCTTTGTAAAAATCTCTGCACCAATCTTTGTATCTCAATCTAAGAATATATCTATATCCCAATCTACACGCATCTATTCAGATTTAATCACGAAGGTTTAATATGAGAGGCGGGTGATTTGATCTAAGAACATTGGCAGCTAATGAAGATATTGTGGATCTGGAAAGCTTCCTCATGAATAAGTCTTAATGAATTCCTGAGCCAAATATATACAGAGTCTGTCAAGATATGCTTGACTGACAAACATAATGTTCAACAAAACGCAAGTGATTATGACGTCTGCTATGGAGATAAAGGGTCACGTAGTCGTAAGAGAAGGCAGGGGAGCCCTTACTCAGAGAAAGTCTTAATTATCGTCTTCAGTAGAAGATGGGCACCTCCAAGTTGGAACAGAACGAATTCATCTCTATCAGTTAATCGCCTGTGCCATCTACAATGACGAAAGAATTTAGCTAAGCAATCACAACTAAAATTATGCTTCGTTTACAGAGACTCTTCCATCAAAGTTTAGTAATAATCAAGACATTTGTTAAATATTCTTTCTTCTGTTACAGTCATGACTCACACTCTCTCTCTCTCTCTCTTTCTCTCTCTCTGTATATATATATACAAAGATATATTGTTGTAGTAATTGTTATTGCTTTTTTTCAGGTATTATCATTATTATTATTATATCTAAATCTTAACCGTTCTGTGTATTTGGGATTAGTTAAGTAGTAAAAACTATTACGGATTGTGGGGACTTGACTGGAATATTTCCTGTGAGATTTCAAGTCCAATCTTCTTAAAGTCATGTGACCAACTATTGAAATAAATTAAGGAACAGAATTTGTAAGTCAAGGAAACTTATAAGGTTCACTATGGAATTAGCAGAGATGAAAATGATTTTAAAAAACTTAAATTAACTTGTTGAATTTAACTTTGTTAAAACTTAAGGAACACAAAAGAAATTAAACCTCATTAGTCATAGAAAACAGCATAGTGTGTAAAATATACTGGTGCAGGAAAATACGAAACACTGACGACTCTCCGTTGTTCAGGTACGAAACGCTTATTAACTTCTTGACTTTAGTTTTTCGACACGAGGAGAGAGAGACACAATTTTTACTATGCTAACTGTACCCAACAAACGCACTGCGCATCACATAGCCCCCAGCTGGACTGGCCCGGCCCAGAGTCGAAACTCAACTAACGTCTTTTTCAAAATCTCCAAATTCTCAGCCCATCGCTTCCGGGCATGAAGTCATTCACACCCCAGTCCTATTTCCTATCTGGGTTTTTAATAATGACATTCGTGATTGTCATATCCTCTGTGCGCAAGCTTGAACTGTACTCAATGTGTGTGCACCTGCACTAAGAGCCGAACAGTTCAAAGCCCAACCAAACCGAATGATAAAATATAATTAACGAAAAATGATTAGTATTAAAAAAAATCATTCCGTAATTATATAACAAGTGGATGTGAATTAAGGTGGATGAACCCAACGTCGGATCAACGGCGTGCTTCATCTAATACTAGGCGGAAGAACCCCATTGGTCAACGACCAGGATCAAATAGTTCAGTCAGGAAACTACTGCTACTCATCTAAAAGCGTGGCATCTATTGATAAGATTAAAATACAGCTACCGAGAGATTACCATGACTCTCACTAACAAACCATATGTCCAAACCACATCGCCCTTCACGCCGGTAAATAAGAGGCGCGTTCTGCTGAGGTTGGACCTCTGGTCCCAGTGTTCGAAAAATCAACTACAGAACTCAAATTCAGACCCAAATAAAAATTTCTTAAATGCAAAAGCACAGTACATATAGTGACGCTTAACGTTTGAACTTTGAATAGAATAAGCCAACTACCATGGCTTCCAGTGTTTGCGTTAGAGCATTATATAGACATGGTATGCATACAGTAACATAGATACCATCATAGCGAAATAGAAATAAAATACTATGATACTGGCAATGAATGGACATTTATTTCAGTGTCCGCATGGGAAAACCCTGTCAATGCCGTCAGAGAGGGTGTAGGAATACTTTTCAACCTTCGTCCACAAAAAAACATTTAATAGCATTGAGAAAATATAAACGAGAATAATGGTAGCAATACTTAACAGCAACCCTTATAGAATAATCATTTCTTGCTACAGTCCTACTAATTCTAGTGATAAAGCGTTCCTCATCACCTTCTATAACCAGGAGGTGTCTGTTCCGGCAACCGGTGGCCTCGAGTCGCCCTGTCAATGCGTCTGCGGAAAATCTGCGGCAAACGGGGCGTTTTTCCGGGTAGGACTTTGGACCCTTCCCTCAATCAATTCCCAATGAGCAATATATTACTTGCTCGGGAGGAAGCCGGTTCAACACGACCAGGGTGAAAGCAGATACAAGAACAAGTACAAGTAAGTACCTTCTATAACAAGCTATCCTCCCTTGTTCGTTGCATCCCCAAACACAAAGTTCATTGGTGGATACATGAATACTCAAATAGATATAGACGAAAAAAAAATATATAATCAGAATTGGTTGGATTATTTTCGTAAGGATTTTTATTTATGTCTTGGTTCATATTAACTATTGGATCTTCTAAGGACTACAGTGTAGTCAGTGAAAAGTACATATCACACATACACACACACACACACACACACACACACACATATATATATATATGTATATATATATATATAATACTTATCAAGGCATTAGTCAGGGCTGTAGAATACACTGATTGTATTTCCGCAAAGATCCCCCCACAAGTGTCCCGGATATGACACGATTTTTCTAGTCCGCCAAAACTGGTGTGTCCATCTGTAAGCGAACTTCGCTTATGAATTCGTCCTTATTTCTCCATCAGCGTCCATCAGTCCTCATCAGGCCTTGCTAGTCTTACTTGAATTTTTTGTGAGATGGGAGATAAGTGGCCAAAAAGCTGCTGTTTTGCCAGATGTTGCCTTGGGAATTTATTTAAAAAGAATGTAACATCCTTATGTAGTTGCTATCTTTTTCAAGGCGTTTTATTACAGTTCAAGTGGTACAAACATATAGTAATTCTGACAGGGCAATAGCTTGAAAGATAGTTGGTTTGATTGGCTTGGTTATATGGTATATAAACCCTTTTAGGTTATCTAATGCCAAATCCTGTTTATATATATATATATATATGGACTTGGGAGTAATTGAAATGAAAAAGTATTCGACATTCCCCGGAGCTCCAGGAATGAAGCATCGCCATCAGATGGTTTAGTTTCATATCCAAGACACTCGTTGGGGTCAGGCTTACCCCTCTGCAGCCGACTGGTTTGTAACTTGGAAGAAAACCCATTATATATATATATATATATATATATATATATATATATATATATATATAATTATGATTAAAATTCAACGCAAAATGCGTTTTTTAAACTGTAAAATCTTTGGTACTTGTTTGATGAAAATGTAACGCAGTATCACAATATGTTTTTCAAGTATTAAAAATAATGATTATAAAACAGGATAAAACTCACGACTTTCGAATTTCACGTTGTTTACACTCAGGTGTGCTATACAAACGTTTGACCTCTGTTGAATTCAGTCGGAAAAAAAATCTAACAAACTAATCCAGGATCAATGCCTGCTATCTCTGAATGATAAGTTTTTATTTTATTGTTATCTTATTCTATACCTCAAAAGTTTGTGCGTGCGTAAATATATATATATATATATACACGATACGCATTGCATGTTATATATATATATAGATAGATAGATAGGTATTTGCTCGTGCATGCGTGTGTGTCAATGTGTCAGTGTGTGTGTGCGTCTGTGTGTGTTCGTGTGCGTTCATGTATGCATGTTATAGGAATTACTTCTGTCATGATTGGCTATCGGTGTAACATTTCTCTCTTGTTGGTCTGCCAGTTACAAAAACTAGATATATGTGCATGTAAAGCCTCACAAAGAGAGAGAGAAAGAAACATGAAAATAGATAGATAGATAGATAGATAGATTGAAATGAACAAATAGGTGTATAAATATAATGAAACACAACTTACAATCTTCAGTCTTATATGCAACTTACATGAGATAGATAGATACATAGATACATAGATAGATAGATGAACTGAACAAATACATATATAAATGTTATGTAGAAGAATGTGCCGATAGCGACTCGCATGATTTGAACTCGGATCTCTAGCCAACAAACGCAAGTGTTGAAATGGACTGTGCTATTAGAGTTCACGTGACTAGAAATGGTGAATATATAAATGGGTCAGGCAGTGATCTGACGAATAGAGGATAGTGTGAAGAGTATACCGAGACCGACCCTTTATTTCTTTTCCCCCTGTAGATTAGGATTCCCGTCCCACCTAGGGTAGGTCCGGCTTGTTTCCGGTTTTTTCGGTCCGGAAAACAGTCGGCCTCCAATTTTATAGACGGGGGGATGGGAGGGAAACCAAACGGGGAATTTTTCCTTGTTTTTCGTGTATATATATTTTTCGGTGTTTTTTCTCCCATTCCCATCATATCCATCGTAAAAAACCATACATTGTAAATAAAATCATACACAATTTTCGGGTTTTAAGTAAGACTTTTTCATAGAGCAAATGTGGTATTTTGGTGGTTGCTGTGTGCATGGCGATGGACGAGTGATTATATATTGTATTGTTGAATGGGTCGGCGAATGTGGCTAGCTAGGTTCCCCATAGAAAATATAGTTAAAGCTTGGCCGCTCCCTTCCCCTCCCCCAAAACCATAAGGCCTTGTGCCTTCTTGTATTTATTACAAGAAATAAAAGGATAGTGTGAAGAGTAGAGAGATACACGTACATTGGCAAAATAAATGTGAAATGCAACATCGCAAATTTGTATTGTTTAGCATTCCAGTCCCAATATTCGGCATTGTATGAGAGTGAAGAGATTTTTAAATATCGGTCAAAATCAACCCCCTCCTCACGGAACATTACAAAACTGGCGACGAAAAATTAGTTCCGAACATGATAAAAATAGATATAATAAAACAGAAAGAACAACTTTCAGTCCTATATGAATTTTGCATTATACACTTGAACATAGATAGGCAGACAATGAAACACGAAGAAGGACAAGCTACAATCCTATATGTACGAGGATCATTAAATAAGTTTCCAGACTTTTTTCGTATGGGCACTTTTATTGATATTACACACATGAAACTCTAGTCTCCTTCGAAGTAATCTCCTCCGGATGCAATGCACTTGTTGTACCGTTCCAACAACTTCTGCAAGGCTACATGGAAGTCCACTTGTGTCAGCGTGTCAATGACCTTCGTCACAGCCTCTTTCATCTCCTCAATTGTCTCATAACGACAGCCTCTGAGCTTAGGGAATAAGTCACAGGGAGCAAGGTCTGGACTCTATAAGCTGAGGAAACGTCTTGATTCCCATCTTGGTCAAATAGTCTGTGACAAGGATGGAGTTGTGGACTGGTGCATTGTCCTGGTGTAAATGCCACTGACCCGGTTTGAAGAGTGATGGCCTCTTCCCTAGGAATCTTTTGCTGAACTCCCTTAAAACCTCAACATAGTAACCCTAACCCTAACCCTTTGGCCAATCAACTCTGGTGTATTGACTTCCTTACTCCTCCCACACCTCTTATCATCGCTCACAGACTCCCTGCCTTCCTGGAATCTCTTATGCCACTCAAAAACTGATGCTCAATTCATGCAAGATGGTCGAAAATTAGTCTGAAGCTATACATACGTTTCTGTGGCATCATTTTTTCCAAGTTTAAAACAGAATTTTATTGCATATCGTTCTTCTAAAGTGTCCTCACGTCCAGATTGCATTTTTGAAATTCACCAGCTGTGACAATCAGGATTTAGTAGGGTGCATTCCAATTGCTGCTGTAGCTGTTCATTTGAACCTGAAATCATAAGAATAGGTCAGTCATCTCATAAGATGTATAACAATAACATAGTGAATTATCAAGAGTCTACAACAATTTTAAATGCCTGTACAAAAAAGTCTGGGAACTTATTGAACACACCACGTAATTTGCTTGAAACTAAGAGAACTATCCCTCAGTAAATCAAATCTTTTTCGTAAGTTTGTAAATACCAAATGCTTCATATCTTTGATAACACACTCCCTGAAAATGAAAATGACAAAACCCTGTCCACCTCAACATGCTAAAATGATTGCAACGTCAAAATTCTTTCTCCTTTTTATTTAATACTTTTACTTATCGGTCAGTAAAGATTGATGTTATTTACTGAGTAGCCAACGCTATCTCAGTCGGCCAACGTCAGAATAGATCTGTTTTTACTAGTATCCACATCGATATCTCTATAAATGCCTTCAAAGTATTCCACCCCCCGCATCTATATGCCTCAACCCCAAACCTATTAATCCGACTGAGAGAAAAACAAGTTCGTTGCTTCTAGAAAAGCGACTGTTCTAGAAAGTAACAAGGCCTGTAGGTTGTCAAACAGAGGTAAGAACAACTGAACTCCGCCATGTTGGATAACAGCTAAGGATGTCAAACAGAAACCGTTTCTTTCCTTTTCGTGAGGCAAATGGATGTTCTTAGAATGTCTTCAGAAAAAGTAGAATCGAAATCTCGGGGAGAGACAAAAAAAAATAAAGAACAGCACTTAAGAGAAATAAAAAAAAAAAAAAAAAGAAAACAGATCGATATTGCATTTGATCGGTTTGTAGTGTTCAATACCCGGAATGTCTTCTTGTTATTCCAAAACAAGTCTAAATCAGTGCTGTTCGAGATTTAATTGAAGCTGTGACATTCCTTACCGTGAAAGATACGCCTCTCTTTTGTTTCGTAAAATAAAAATATAAAATGAAATGAAAATATACTTGATAACTAATGTTCTTAAAGTAATATCTAACTTTTACTTACACACACAAATATCAACCGTTCAATCGGTGTCACTTCAAATAGGCTAATAATATCTCCCACAGAAATATAAGACTCTTCAATCTCTTCCCCATGAAAAAAGATGTTCTTGGTATGACACTAAACTGCATCTAGTGGTGTGGCTCCCGTTTTGAGGATCGAGGCAGTAAGGAATTAATTACTCGACACTCTATAGAGCTTAGAACAGGTTATACACCATCATCAGGTGTTACAGCCAGGATACAACATTTTAAGAGATTTTTTTACCTTTTTGTAAGGGATAAAGTCAGTATGTTCTATCCCCAAATCAGGTTTAAATTCTATAATGCCTTAACGAGAGTTACAATTTTTTGCGTGTTGTTTATGGTAATTGTTAGGTGTTTGCCGTCAACATTAAGGCATTTTAAACGTAAATTATAAAGCAAATAACATAATTCTATAGTACTCATTATTCTTTGAAAAATATGAGTAAAATGCGTTTTAGAGTTGTTTAAAGTTAAGCGATAGTTATATACTTACGCGAGTTATTTACGTTAGTTTTCCGCTGTTTGTTCTCCTTTTAATGCATTTAAAGGCATTACGTCCGTTTTATGTAAAAATGGAAAATGCAACCAATCTTGTCAAGGGATTGAACGCAATTTACACTGTATATTTAGTACGTCGATAAGCATTACAAAAATGCTCAGCTATGGCTCTTCATAAGCAATGAAGGGCCGTGAAGAAATACTTACCGGCATAGGAAATGCATACCGTAAATCGGGTTTTTCTAGTTCTATACAAAAAACATTCAGATTTTTTTAGTTTTATAAGAAACGGTGGTGTATTGCCACTATAAATAGATTCAGCCAAGCTCTTCTTTCTGGATGAGGAGATAAGAACTTTTTGAACTACCCTCGTATATATATATATATATATATATATATACGTGGTAAATTCAATAAGTTTCCAGACTTTTTTTTTTGTACAGGCATTTAAAATTGTCGTAGACTCTTGAAAATTCAGGGTGTTATTGCTATACATCTTGCTATTGCTATACAATTGAGGTGATGAAAGAGGCTGTGACGAAGGTCATTGACACGCACACACAAGAGGACATCCATGGGGCATGGCAGAAGTTGTTGTAACGGTACAAGAAGTGCATTGCAGCCGGAGGAGATTACTTCGAAGGGGACTAGAGTTTCATGTGTGTACTATCAAAAAAAGAGCCCATACGAAAAAAGTCTGGAAACACAATTACTTATTATCCTCGTATGAATATATATATATATATATATATATAGTGAATTAGAGTGTAAATGGAAAAAAACACACAGAATTTACAAATATCTTAAATGTTATTTCTTTAGCCATGAGAGAAGAGATAGTTAAAAACAGTATATTTCCATGCAGGTTTTTATTGATTAGAACGCAAATATTTACATTACTATTAGGAAAATTTCATGCATTAAATGAAGCAGAGTGCTTATCTAAATCAAAAGAATATATTTTATATATCACAATGTATATTTACTTGTTGATATGTAAGTTAATGAAGCTAAAAAAAAATCAACTAGCAAAATGGGTAATAATTATATAAGAAAATCTAAATAGACAAACGATTTTCGTTCAATTTAAAATAATTAAGCGATGTCTGATATTAATTACTCCTTGAAGGAACAGAATGTTAGATTTTCTGTCAAGAGAAATAAAGACGAAAGTTGAGTAGAAAATAGAAAATAAGAAAAGAATCTATAAATCTACAAAAGGTTTCTCTATTTCATCGCTTTATTAATGAGATTGAAGTTGACTCAAAATCAGCTTTAAAAGTGGATTCATATTTTCATTATTCTAATGGATTAAAGAATGTATTTTTAAAAATCTTGGAAGGAAATGATTAAATTAAATTATTTTAGGTTTTTATTCTTCAAAATTTGCGAGGCGGGTCAAAATATTATCGTCTGATAATCTCAAAGAATTTTTTTAAAAAGGACCGTTTTGAATAAATACAAGCAAACAGATTGAAAAAATATCGCTCCTCTAGCCTATTTCGGTACAAAAATTAACGCTTTTTGTATGGAAATCAGTTGATTTTCCATATATATATGTATATATATATATATACCTCTCCCTTCGCACGATCAGGAATCAACACAAGGTTAATTCTTAAAGCAGAGTTAAACAGCTTTGAATTCAAACTTTTCCATCTCCTAGACCGGTCGCCATACTAATGTTAATGAGCTCAGTCAACCCTACTGTTTATCTATAGCTGGAAAGAGAATAGTTTGATTAACACCTTTCCCGAAGGCAAAAGTGCAAAGTAAAATGCAAATTGCTCTTTCTGGATTAGAGCTTGCCGTATCCATTACTTACAATGATATTCATTACCCCAGATGCGCCTCCATTAACTGGTTTACATTTAGTTTTCCTTCTCCTAGACCGGTTGCCATACAAAGGTTAAAGAGCCCCCTCCACTCGTACTACTTAACTATCACTGGAGGTATAATATTTTGGATGTGTACATTTCCCAATGGTATTAGTACTAAGTAAGATGCAAACAGCATCGCCTAGGATTTGAACTCGTGTCACCGTATCCATATATATAAGTAAGTTGGCCGACTATAGCCGTGGGCGATCCAAAGGCTCCCTTTTCAATAGCTGGGGTGTAAGGGAGGTCACTACTCCTTTTCCTGAATTTCTCTACTTACCCTCCATCTGTACCTTATAATACTGAATGTTAAGCAAGGACACATCATTTATCATTTTCTGAGTTTCTGGTATGACTCAACATGGGATTAAACCCCGGCCTCACATTGACGAAAGCTCAAACTATATATATATATATTTATGCTATTAGATATATATAAAAACTAATATAAATTTATTCATTATTATATTATATAATAGCTCTATCACAGACACTGAGCACTGTCCAAATTATACCGCATCTGGTCTGCCACAAACTCATTAACTGTCACCCATTCAAACCACCTGTCCAAACTGCATCGCTCTTCGCGCGGGTAAAAAAGGGGCGCATCGTGCCGAGTTCGAAAAATCAGCTTCAGAGCTCAAACAAAAATTACTAAAATGCAAACAAACAATACAAATAGCGACAATCAACGTTAGAATTTTAAATAGAATAGGACAACTACCGGAGCTGACTGCATCGGCCATAGATTATAACATAGACATAATATGCATTCAAGAACACAGATACACACATAGCGTGGATATTAAATATCATGATACTGGCATTGGATGAACGTTAGCCACTGCATCTGCATGGAAAACTCTGTCAACGCCACGATAGGAGGTATAGGTATGCTTATAGGAACACGATCCCTAAAATCACTAAATAGTATAGAGAAAATACAACTTAGAATGATGGTAGCTACTTTCAATGGCAACCCCAGCGCAACAATCATCTCTTGCTACAGCCCTACCAATGTTAGTGAAGAAACTGACCTCATCACCTTCTATGATGAGCTATCCTCCGATGTTTGTATCATCCCGAAACACAACGTTCTCTTCATTGGCGGAGACATGAATGCCCTAATTGGGAAAAACGTAAACCACAAATACAGCCTACACATCTCGTCAAACAGAAATGGACAACATCAAACAGATTTCACGATAGAAAATAGATTAACATGCCTCAATAAAAACTTTCAGAAAAGGGAGGGAAAACGATGGACCTACACATAAACAAAGCGCAGATAGACTACGTCTTTATAAATAAGAAATGGAATGATAGCACATTGAATTGCGAGACATCTTCCTCTTTCGAGGATGTGTCGTACGATCACCGAATTGTCACGGCAAAAATACGACAGAGCCTACAAAAGAATGCGACCCGAACAACAACCACTGTACACTATGACTGGGCCCTGCTTAATAACAGGGATATTAGAGATAAATATGCGTTAGCACTAAGAAACAAATTCGATGCTCTACAGGATAAAACAGAAACATATACTCCGAATTACGAATATGAGAATTTCGTCAATGCCCACTTAGAAACGGCAGCGGAATGCATACCAACTTAACAAAGAAATAAACCTGGAGTCCCATGGGAGACATTAGTGATTAGGGAAAATCGTGCAGACGTGAAAACTGTCTCCAAATGCAATAGACGAACCCAGCTTATACCAATGCCCTGAAACTTAAAAAGGCGCAAAATGAAATAGCTAATATATACCTAAAAGAACAAACAGAATACATACAAAATCAGACCGATAAGATAAGAGATTCGATTGAAGATCAATAATCTAGGATAGCATGGCAAACGGTAAACGAAGTGAGCAGAAGGAGGAGCACTGCGAAAGCTAAACTGGAAGCTTCTAGCCCAGAAGAACGAATATACCTATGGAAACAATATTTCAAGAATTTACTCGGAAACCCTCCGAAAGTTAAACATGAACCAATCACGAGAATTATAAGTAAGCAATTAGACATCAAACTAGGACCTTTTTACGCAAGAAGAACTCGACTCGGTACGGAGAAAAAATTTAAATAGAAAAGCAGCAGGACTCGATGAAATACCCCCAGAAGTATGGAAGGCCAGACAATTCGACAACATAATGCTCCGACACTGTAATGCTGTATATAGTCAAAACCCAATATGCAGATGGATAAAGGGGTGCATCCTCTCCTTCCCTAATAAGGGTTACCTCGGATTAACCAATGACTACTGAAGTATAACTCTTACATCAATAGCAGCCAAGATATACAATGCTCTAGTACGCAACCGCTTAGAACCCAAAATTAAGAACATACTTAGGAAGAATCAAAATGTCTTCTGGAGGAATAGATCCACGATGTCAAAAATTTTGACTATCCGTTGAATTCTTGAAGGTGTACGTGCAAAAAACCTACAGGCAACAATAGTATTTATCGACGTTACCAAGACCTTTGACTCCATTCACTGAGGAAAAATGGAACTAATTCTACTCGCCTACGGCCTACAAAAAGTAACTGTCGCACCCATAATGATGCTGCATAGAAACACAAAAGTAAAAGTCCATTCCTCGGATGGAGACACAGACTACTTCGACTTTGTCGCTGGGGTACTGCAAGGAGACACATTAGCCCCATACCTTTTTATCATCTGTCTATACTAAGTGCTTAGAACATCTATTGATAAAATGAAAGAAAACGTTTTCAAGCTAACAAAAGAAAGAAGCAGAAGGTATCCCACAAAAACAATTACTGACACTGACTACGCCGATGATATAGGGCTTTTGGCAAATGCACCAGCCTAAGCCGAAACACTGCTATATAGTCTGGAACGAGCAGCTGCAGGCATCAGCGTCCATGTCAATGCACACAAGACGGAATATATGTGATTTAATCAAACAGGCAACATCTCCACACTAGCTCTCTGAAACAAGTAGACAAGTTCACCTACCTAGGAAGCAGTGTCTCATCAACCGAGACAGACATCAACACGCTACTAGCAAAGGCATGGACAGCTATCAATAGTTTCTTCCCAGCAGCGGTCGTGTCGATACTGCTATATGGATGCACAACTTAGACGCTAACTAAACATATGGAGAAAAGGCTTGGCGGCACCTACACAAGAATGCTGCGAGCAATATTGAGCAAGTCATGGAAGCAGCACCCAACAAAGCAGCAGCTTTACGGCCACCTACCACCCATCACGAAAACTATCAAAGTTAGACGAACCAGACATGCGGGACATTGTTGGAGAATTAAGTACGAGCTCATAAGTGATGTACTCCTGTGGAACCCTTCACATGGACGAGCGAATGCAGGACGAACAGCTCGAACCTACATACAGCAGCTCTTTGCCGATACGGGATGTAGCCCAGAAGACCTGCCGGAAGCCATGGACAATAGGGAGGGTGGCGAGATAGGGTCAGGGAGATCCCTACTGATGGCGTGACGTGATGATGATGATGATATACATATATATATATCACTTCTCTTTTGTGAATGCAATTTTTCTGTATTTCTTACAGTTGTGGCCTTACGTCAGACTATACTAAATTTAAAACATATCCACATGCAGCTATACATATGAAGTGGATCTTTTTTAATGTCTAAATTTGTTTAAATGTTGACGTATTCTGAAAATTAATGCGGGTAACTTCTTTTTAAGTATTACAGATAGGCAATAAAGATTTCCTTAATATAGGAATTCTTCCTTGCAGAAACAAATAAGAACAACTGTTCATCTCTCATTAAGTCTTTGTACGTTTTATTTAATTAAGCCAATTGGAAAACGGACATTTTTTGAGGCGGAAAATTAATTCCTCGAACAGAAACAGAACTTATTATAGGTTATTACTTTGTTTTCCCGAAGCTGTCGTGTTTTTATAAGTTTTCATTTTTTTTTATATTTATTTATTTATTTATTTATTTTATTTTCTTATTTTTTATTTTTTTGGTGGGAGATAATTCTAATCAAGTTTAACAATTTTAGGATGGATCCGATTTCGCCATTTTATCAAAATCAAACTTTAACTTATATTATTTTTCAATTCAATAAATTGCTTTTTGGATTAAATTTTCTTTTCTTTCTTTTTCTTTTTTTAAATTTCTTGTTGCCATCCTCCTTAAATTGCACCGGTTGTCAATATTATTTCTCTGCTCTAAATCATTTTCTGGGTGTAACTCTTCACTCTTCTTTTTCTAATAAGCACAAAATATAGGCATTACCTTCTCCAAGGCGAGGGTTATTAATCTATCATTACCAACTAAATCTAAATCTTCTTCTTCTTCTTCTTCTTCTTCTTCTTCTTCTTCTTCTTCTTCTCTGTCTTTCACTTCTTGTTTCTCTGCCCAATTACGTAAAAGAGAGACCCCTCTGGACAATTATTACTTCTTTTCTCATAAAGCCCTAAATTATTTTATGTTTTCAACGGTTCCTTCATTTATGATTATTTGATAATTTCAGAACAATATTTCGATATTATTTTTATTACAACATTTTTGCGCATTGTTATTTTTAAATTAATATCATATTTTCTTGAAATATTGTGACCTGCGTTATTTTGTAACACTCACTTTTATCGTTCTTTGAGTTCTGTTTTATCAGTTATCTTTGATTGGTTTATTGGTTAAAGGCGTGTCAACCAATCTGAGGTTATTTTATGCCTAGAGGTTAGGTAATTGCGTACATTGTATTTTTATTTGGAGATGTTCAAGGTGTAATGGACATGGGGAACCGAGTTCAAACCCTGGACGAGGCTGTTTGCATTTCACATAGCGCTAATATCTTTGGGAAAGGTATGAATTGACTATTCTACTTTCAGCTATGTGTAAAATAGGAAGGCAGACTAGGCTCTTTAACCTTGGTAAGGCAACAGTTCAAGGAGAAGGAAAACTCTGAATTGAAACCTGCTAATCTCTGCATAAAAATTGACCTTGTGTCACACCTAGCCCTTGCAAAGTGGTTGATACATACATACATTGTACATTGATATTTACACTTTTTGTGCAATTGTTTCTTAAGGGGTTTCTTTAGCACAAAGTAATAGGATATCAAGTATTCCTATCTAATACGATTAATTTGCATACAGTGGTATGATTTCAAGTATTCCTATCTAATACTAATAATTATATGGGGTCAAGTATTTAATAATCATTTGTTTGCACACAGTTACATGGTTTCAAGTGTTCCTAACACCAATATATGTAAAGGAAAGTTTGAATAATTGACTTTTGCGGCATGTCAACCCAACTGTTATTGCTATACATCTTATGAGATGACTGACCTATTCTTATGATTTCAGGTTCAAATCAACAGATACAGCAGCAATTGGAATACACCCGACTAAAGCCGGAGTGTCACAGCTGGTGAATTTCAAAAATGCAATCTGGACGTGAGGACGCTTTAGAAGAACGATATACAATAAAATTCTGTTTTAAACTTGGAAAAAATGCCACAGATACGTATGGAATGCGTCAGTCTGCTTTTCGACTATCTTGCATGAATCAAGCATCAGTTTTTAAGTGGTATAAGAGATTCAAGGAAGGCAGGGAGTCTGTGAGAGATGATGAGAGGAATGGGAGGAGTAAGGAAGTCAATACACCAGAGTTGATTGGCCAAACGGTTAGGGTTAGGGTTACTATGATGAGGTTCAGCAAGAGATTCTTACGGAAGAGGCCAGCACTGTTCAAATCGGATCAGTGGCATTTCCACCAGGACAATGCACCTGTCCACAACCCCATCCTTGTCACAGACTATTTGACCAGGATGGGCATCAAGACGCTTCCTCAGCTTCCTTATAGTCCAGAGGTTGCTCCCTGTGACTTTTGGTTATTCCCTAAGCTCAGACGCTGTCGTTATGAGACAATTGAGGAGATAAAAGGGGCTGTGACGAAGGTTATTGACACGCTGACACAAGAGGACTTCCATGGGGCATTCCATAAGTTGTTGGGACGGTACAACAAGTTTCTTGCAGCCCAAGGAAATTACTTCGAAGGGGACTTGAGTTTCATGTGTGTACTATCAATAAAAGTGCCCACAAGAAGAAAGTCTGGAAACTTATTTAATGATCCTCGTATTTGTATGCTTATATTTATATTTTTGTGTAATTGTTTCTTAAGAGATTTTTCAATTATTCCCACTTAATAAAAATAATTTGCAAACAGGTCTATTTAGTCTGTAAATGAGACCGGAACAGATACTACAACTTCGGATCTGATTATCACATTATGGAGAAATTAACTGACACCAAGCACCGATGACTATGCGTCAACGCTATTATTAGATTTCGGCCTCTCTCTCTCTCTCTATATATATATATATATATATATATGTGTGTGTGTGTATATATATATATATATATATATATATATGTGTGTGTGTGTGTGTATATATACATGAGAGTATGTGTGTGTGTGTGTGTCTCGCTCTTTCGGTCTCTGTTTCTCTATCTTTCTCCCTGTCTCTCTCTTTATATATATATGAGTGTGTGTGTGTGTGTGTGTGAGTATCCCTTTTTTTCTCTCTCTTTCTCTCTTTCTCCCTCTCGGTATGTTTATGTGTGTGTGTGTGTGTGTGTGTGGAGCCATAGCAGCGTAACGTCTATCGTTGTAGAATATGAATTCGGAAACTCAAATCCAAACTCTTGTCACGACAGCTTGCGTGTCCCAGTCCACTAACATCCTGAAAAAAGGCATAAATCCACTTCTCCCTAATCTAGTCTTTCTAGAATAACAGATTTTTGGAGAAGAAAAATCTCTAAATTAAAAAGCTGAATAGTGTTATTCGGAGAATCTCAGCTAAATCGTTTTATCATTATTCTGTTATCAACTTATCTAAAACATGTATCTGATTTGGGGGGAGGTATCTATGCGTTTGTGTGTGTGTTCAAAGTTAAATAAAAGGTAAAAGTTATGACCACTTTTGACGATAAAGATGAGAAGGATGATGATAGTAGTGTCAACGAGATTTGCAGCCATCAAGGTGCTTGGATCGTATTTAAACTTTCTGATATCAAGTGATTTGAGATGATTCACAGGATCCACTTGATCCTAGAGGCATTCTTTAATAATGACTGAGTTTTGCCTGAGGAAATGATAACCTGAAATCGATTGAATTACCTTTCAAACGAGAGTCGCTTTCACAAGAAAGAGTACATCTCAGAAAGAGTACTTCAGAACTTTTTCGAGATTTGATAACTTTTACAATTGTTTACACTTCCATTAATTCTCGTTGCACATCCAAGACCTTCTAATCACTATTAAAATCTTTTCATTGTTTTAATACTTTTCATTTTCAGAATTTACCAAAATTTGCTTACTATGGCACGCAGACCTCAAGTTGATTACAGAACTTGTTATTCATTATTGTTAGACCATAGAAAAATTCATTGAAATGAATTTTTCAGCAGCCAAAGTCACTAAGCGCCATGGACTTTGTGTCTACACAATTCAAACTTAGATCTACACATACTATATAATCGATATTGAGCGCTCTTATATATATATATATATATATATATATATATATAGCCAAGTTCATTATTAAAGCCAACGGAACTTTCTTTTTTATGATCATGCTATTTTTGTATTATGGTCCATTTGGCCTTAGTTCTGCTCCAAAGCGCTTTCGATCATGTCAATTGATCGTCTTCAGCGTTTTTTGTATTGTTTGTTTTTGTTCAGTTTGCGTGTGAAATCTATTTTTGGGTCGGGTTTAATATTGGCGGGAATATTTTGGTTAACTTGTTAATTGTTGAAGATGTTTAGTATATTCGTGCAAGTGATGAATGTTATTTTATTCATTCTTGATCTCAAGAATTTCTAAGTATATATATATATATATATATATATATATATATATATTTCAAAATATATAGATCCACAAAGAGAACTGTATTTTCTAAGAATTATTTGTTTAGTTCTTACATACGAGTACTTTTCCAGCTTGCTTTTGAAAGAGAACATATATTGCAAAAGTCCATATGAATCGGGCACGCAATAAGACTCGAGCTAATTCAACTAATACACCAACACGAGTGAATTAGAGTCTCATTGGGTTCCCCATTCATTTGACATTGAGTCAAATATGTTGTCTGACCAAAGCAACAAGCTGGAAACATACACGTATGTAAGAACGAAATAAATAATTCTTTAAAAATGATATAAATCTCTGAGTGGACCTATTCATTTTGAAATATTTGCTTTTTTCTCTCTTTGAACCAACAACAAAAAGTAGCAAAAATTATATATATATATATATATATATATATATATATATATATATATATTAGGCAGTATCAAAAGTATTTTAGTAGTTTTTTTGTTCTTTGCTTTTTGCATATTATAAATATATATTGCTTCTCTGTTCTATTTGGATGATTATTATATGTACATCATATCATTCTAGATACTATTAAGCAGTAACGTTTCATATCTTATAATAACAGACACATGAAGATGTTAGCAATTTAGAGTCATTGTCTTAAATTGGGTCTCAAACCGGCTAAAGCTGCCTCAAAGGAAATGAATACTATTTGCACTGCATGGTCTAAAACTAGTTCAATCCTTTTAAGAGTCGTTACTTTCCCTTGATATGAATTCTATGAATAGACATTATTATTGGTGAAAACTCAATACAGAGGAAAATCCCTGGCAAAGGATCTGGACAATGGCATGAGAAATTCTCCCACTCACAGTTCAAACCTGCCATTTTTCAAACTGCCATTTTTTCACCCCATGAAACTCTTTTTCTCTGGTCTCCGTTTTCAATAAAAGTTATCGAATACTTGATTCAGAAATTCATAAAACCAAAACTAGTATCGTTCTTTTGTAATGAAATACACGATTTACTCGTTTGTTTTTTCTTTTAATATTCTTTATAATTATCCCCTCACCATTAGGTGGATATTTGTATTCATGTTATATTACAGCATGAAACGTTATGATGAATTTGGATTTATGTTCTTCCGCGAGATAGACAGATAAATAGATATTAACATACTTAGATAGATAGATAGATAGATAGATCATTTTTTTCTTTATATGCTTTAAGATTATTACTCATGACTGACTTTTTACTTAAATATATATTTTACTTATATAATGTTTTGCTTAAGACATTACAAAGTTATTAAATATCTACAGAGTTTAGGATAGTCTGACACAAGGCCAAAATTTCGATGGCCAAGTAAATATAGAACTTCATACAGTAGTCATTGACTGTTGGCATTATAATTTGTTACTATGACTTTGGACCAGAAATACCTCTCAAGAAAATGGATTCATAGTAAAGATCTTAACCAACCTGACATTAAGTAAGAAAGCCAAGATCCTCTTTATGTATGGGCTTTGCCTTTACTGCATGATTCTTAAGAACCACATAAATAATTTACTAGACGTATTATCACTCAAATCGCACAGATAAAAAAAACAAGAGTTTCTTGTAACCTGGTAACGAAGTGAACACTTAATGCTGAAAAGAGATACATCATAAAGTAACCGTTGTATGGTCATTGTCGATGTTCAGTACGTATTTACGACCTGTTCATATCTGATCTTTGTGCTTATAAAACTAACTCGCCTTCTATACGCGAGTCAAAATCCTAACGAGATTATCCCCAAGCCAAAGTCCGTGCTACGGGTGGGGAGCGTTGATAAAAACGATGTTTTTCGTGCCGTCACATCCCCAGACGTTTTTGACCATAACGCCACAAATCAAGTCGGTTTCGACCGGGAAACTAGTGAAGCCTTAAATCGACGCCAGGCAAGATGAGATTGAGGCGTGAAAGGCGACCCGATTGACGAAAAAAATAGCAAACAAAGATGAGATGATTGAATGGACGATTTTGTTGCCGCTGATTCTATCCCGCCAAACAAAACAGTTTGATTTAATCGAGTTCGCTTGATTTTGCTGAGCAACTAATAAAAACAATATTGTATGGAGATTATTACCTTTTAAAAAATAAACTATCCTTACAAAATTAATTAACATTCATAAATTCTTACTAACACACACACACACACACACACATATATATATATATATATATGGGAAAAACTGGAAATAAATCCGACTGACTGAAATGTAGAGCGATTAAAAACCCAAAGTCTTCAGAAAATGATTTTATTAGTAGAAATATGTACCAACGTTTAACGTTTCGGTTTTTAGACCTTCATAACTTATAAATATTTAATGACTACAGTTGTGACAGATTAAACTGAGGGTAAGTTAAGTTGACCGACCGTAGTCGAGTGGGGTCCAAAGGCTACCTTATCAATAGCTACTACTCCGAGGTGTAGGGGAGTGCACTACTACTTTCCTGGATTACTCCACTCACCCTTGATCAGTACGCTGAGTGTTAAGCAAGAAGGCATAAAGTAACATTTTTGGAGTCTGGTATGACTCGACCTAGTATTGAGCTCCGGTCTCCCAGACTATTGGCGAACACTCTACCAATCGTACCAATGATCAGATAGATAGATATATAGATGTGTGTGTGTACATATTTAAAAATACAGTTTTCAGATGAAACGTACGAATTTTTTCATCTGAAGATCTTTTTATAAATAGATCAAGAAACTTATCGCCACGAGACTGACATGAGGAAAGGAGAAAATATTTATTTCAGATTTAATCCTATTCTACTGCGAAGTATTTGAGCACTTTTCTAATTCAAGAAAAAAACGTTTTCCTAATAATAATCTATTCCTTTTATTATTATTATTATTATTATTATTATTATTATTATTATTATTATTATTATATATAAAATTAACTTAAATCGCGAGTCAGAATTCTCCTACTAATGTTTCATCTCAACGGATCATCTGATGATCTGTTGAGGTGGAACGTTAATAGGAGAATTCTGACTCACGATTTAAGTTAATTTTGTAATTGGCTCCACTCGTGTTGAGCACTCTTGTAATTGTAGCATTGCAGCGTTTTACGGTGGGTTTTATTTTTCTTTTGACCAACTGACTGCATATCTCTTGATTTTTTTCGACTGGTGTGACGGAGTTGGTCTTTTCCTTTTTTTGTCCGATGATTTTTTTCCCCCGGGTGGTGATTCGAGATATTTTATCTCTTGTTCCTGGCGAGTTTTTTTTCTTTTTTCCTGGTAACTGTGAATGCTGATAGATGGTAGGTTAGTAAATATATATATATATATATATATATATATATATATATATAAATTATGTAATGCGCCATATTCAGAAGTAAGGAGTGCTCATTATCAGTGATGTAACATATATATCTAAATTATTACAAGGAAGACATATTCTATAGTCTCATCTATAGGGCCTGGTAACTATCAGTTTCTCGGCTTAGCCTCATGATAGCATCGATGAGAAACTGACATTAAATTTGTGTCGATGCTATTTTAACACACACACACACACACACACACGTATATATATATATATATATATATGGGGGGGTGCCATTTCAGATAGTGCTAATATCATTTGGAAAGGTATGAATAAAACTATTTTCCCTCCAGCTATGGCTAAATAATAAATCAGACTTGACTTTTTAACATTGGTATGGCAACAAAATCAGCGTAAACAAACCTTTGAGTAATAAAAAGATTAATAGAAAAGGAAATTCTTGAAATAACTAAGAGATTTTTTTTTAAGAGATCAACATAATCCCGGAACTTTTTAAAATGTTCATTCTAAAATAATCAGGAAAATCGAATTCGATCAGAAATTCAATTAGAACCCACTTACTTCTCGCACTGTTACCAGGAATAGATGTCCGGAATGTTTTTTGCCGTAGCATTAATCAGAAAGAACTCATTTGTACAGATAGTACACAGAATATTCTAATCTAAACCCTGCTAAAATATTAATGCACCCAACCCTTCCGTATAAACAGGAAGCGACACAAGATCATTTTGAAGCCAAACTTAAAAGCTTCGAATGCAAAGTTTGCTTTCTCTTAGATTTATGGCCATAATAAGGTTAAAAAGCACAGTCTGGCCTACTATTTTGGCTTAGATGGAAGGAGAAGAGTTGAATGTATTCCTTTCCCAAGATATTAGCGTGACGGCAAATACAAACTGACATTTATCATTAAACTACAAGCACTTACTAATATATATATATATATATATATATATAATTGCTTACTTATTTACTCGGTTTTGTTGCCTCAACTTAAAAATATTAAACACTTTCTTATTTAATTTTAATTTGTCTTTCAATATATATATATATATATATATATATATTCACTACGACAAATATCAAGGAGGGGTAAAGCAGACAAAAGTAAACACAATATAAGAAAAAGAGAGAATAACCCCTATATAAAACCCCCAACCAAAAGAAAAAGGCATTCAATCTGCGAGTTCAAGTCTTATCGAGTACCCCATTACCAAGGCCTTGTGCCACATACGTTCTCTGACGAAAGCAATAAGCTGGAAACATACACATATGTAACACGTTTGTAAGAACAAAATAAATAAATTTTTAAAAATCCAAATCTCTTCGTGAACCTACCAATTTTAAAATATATTTTCATTCTTTCTTTGGACCTACAACAAACATATATATATATATATATATATATATATATATATATATATATATATATATATCCTTATATAATCCGAGGAGAAAATCCCAGCGGTACGAGTATCCAATTTGAGTGCTCAATGTTAACGGCTATCGACGTATAATTAATTTGGGATTAAAAACATCAAAACTAACTTGATGAGGAAAAAAATTATTTTTATAGGAAATAAAAATTCTAAAAATTCACTTCTTTGGTGTCATTATCAATTTATTTCTGGTCGTTATGACCATCATCAGATGTTGTACGAAAATAGAATAAATTTTCTCGTGCAACATCTGATGATGCTGATCACGACCAGAAAGAGATTTGTAATGACACCAAATGAGTGATTTTTTTATTCTTATTTTTATCTATATATATAAAATTTCAAAATATTTGCTTTCTTGTTTCTCTGTCTGAAAAATTGATATTCATGAAATCTGTGCATTAGGGAAACTTAGAGAATTTTTGTATTTGATATTTATAATATTGCTCCTCTGAGAAAGTTCTAAGAACGTTTTGGGAATTTATTCATCATTCTATAATTATTCACTACTTGCTACTTTCTCACATCAGCGCTAGCTGAAGATCTTTTAGCGCTAGCGGAAGATCTTAAGTCTCCACTGGTCTCCAGGACTCTTCTCAGTATTCTGGCCGATCTCAACAATGCTGTAGTTTGGATGGTCATGATTCGTCCTTTGATTTCCAACTTTTTCATCTCCCTTTCCAAACCTTTTGGGACCGATCCAAGTATGCCGATTACAAGTGGTATCACCTTTGCCATCATGTTCCATTGTTTTATTTGTTCTCTGGCAAAATCCAAGTACTCGTCATTCTTTTCGTTTTCTTTGATTTTTACTCTGTGGTCCGACAGGAGGGCAAAGTCCAATATACAAATGGTTCTCTTTCTTTATTTTTTCGGTGGAGAGGGATTGACTATCATTTGGTCTAGTCTTCTCTACTTAAACGGAATTAACCAAATTGTATATATATATATATATATATATATATATATATATGCGGGCACTCACACATATATTGACACACATAAACACATACAAAGAATGATAGTCTGGGATTTATCTGACATTAATCTCAATCCCATTTCGCTATGCATGTAAATGATAACACACATAAACACTGGTAACTTTACTTAAATTACTTTGCCCGATCATCACAAAGAAGAAAAAAAGAAACGAGAAATGCAGAAAAAGATTGTAAACATCTGCAATAAACAAGCCCAAAAGGAAATGTCCTCTTTTTCTAGGTTAGCCTCACAGCAATTAAAGTCTTCAGAAGACCATTCATAAAAGAAATTCAAGTGTTTTAATTTAAAAATTGATTTCGTTTGAAAACTCGTCATTACGAAACGAAAAATCATTAAAAACAAACCTTTATTAAAATTAATGGAAACAAGTCTTAACAAAAGGTGTTTTTTTATAAGGCCCAAGTTATTCTGAAAAAGTCTCAAGGGTTTTGGAGAAATGACGAGAGTAAAATGCATGGCCAATCTCCAGAACTCTGTGCAGCAGGATTGTCCGTGGATCGTCCACTTTTGCTTGCTAAATAACCTAATCCGAGTAGGCCGTGAATCAGCTTAACAAAAAGGAACAAATGAACTTGTTGTGGAATCATCCTTATTCTCGATATACAATGGACTCTTCCAATTAACATATCACATTTGACTAGAATCAACTCTGGGAGAGTTAATAGCAAATACTGACATTCCTTGAGCCTCAGGGGGCGTCCTCAAGGCTTTAATCCTCTCTGGAGGGGTTAGGTTTATCGCTTGGCGCCTGAGGCGCCCCTTTTTTTAGGAAAATGCAGACGGGGTCCGACACATTTTTATGAATGCCGAGCGTGTCTGTGAAACGGCCCTTCGTCAGACGCACCTTAAAAAAACCTTGTGCCGCTTTCATCCGGTTTGTGGAACGTACGACAAATGTGTGCGGCAAGGAGACACATTAGCCCCATACCTGTTTATCATCTGCTTAGACTACGTGCTTAGAATGTCTTTTGATATAATGAAAGATAACGGTTTTAAGCTGGCAAAGGAAAGAAGCAGAAGATACCTCGCACAAACAACTACAGACGCGGACTACGCCAATGGCATAGTGCTTCTGGCAAATACACCCGCTCAAGCCGAAACCCTTTTACATAGTCTGGAACAAACATCTGTTGGCGTAGGCCTCCATGTCAACGCAGACAAGACGGAATACATGTGCTTTAATCAAAGTGGCAACATCTACAAACTAAATGGTAGTTTTCTGAAACTAGTGGACAAGTTCACCTACCTGGGAAACAGTGTCTCATCAAACGAGAAAGACATCAACACGCGACTAGCAAAGGCATGAATAGCTATCGATCATGTCAATCGGTCTAACCTGACTGATAATATAAAACGCAGTTTTTTCAAAGCAGCGATCATGTCGATAATGCTATATAGATGCACTACATGGACGCTAACTAAACCTATGGAGAAATAGCTTGACGGCAACTACACAAGAATGCTGCGAGCAATATTGAACAAGTCCTGGAGGCAACACCCCACAAAACAGCAGCAATACGACCACCTACCGCCCATCACGAAAACTACCCAAGTTAGACGAACCAGGCAAGAGGGATACTACTGGAGAAGTAAGGACGATCTCATAAGCGATATACTCCAGTAGACTCCATCACATGGACGAACAAAGGCAGGACGACCAGCTAAAAGCTATACACAACAGCTCTGTGCCGATACAGGATGTAGGCTTGAAGACCTCCTGTGACCGATAGACGATAGGGAAGGATGGCGAGAGAGGGTCACAGAGGTCCGTGCTGGCAGCGTGACATGATGATGATGATGATGACAAATACCAGCAAATAGCTATATTGGTGACATTGTATTACTTGTTTTCAGTAATATATAACTTGTTATTCTTCTCTCTTAGTAGGTGTTTGTCTTATATATTCCATACCCTTTCCGTGGACATAACAGGACCCGAGAATACAGTTGTTTTTCGTTTGTTTGTTTGTAGTTGTTTTGTTTGTTTTTTACTTTTCCAGCAATTCTGATCGGGGAACAGTGCATGACACTTTGCTCTTCAGCCTGATTGAGTCGACCAGGACAGAAACCAAAACCTCTATCACAGAGTAATCAACTAATAGAACAGTATCCCTAACAATCGATTTACACAACTTGCGTTATTCCGACAGATTACCACAAGCACTTCGAACTTAAACTGGTGTTTGAACATTTTTAACAAATTAACCCAGAAATTAACATAAAATAAAACTGTAATGTAAATTAAGTATAGTATTAACGATGTATCACACGGCGGAAGCAATCTCTCATCTATGAAAAACGATGTCAACATCCGCAAGGGATAAGTATAGACGGCTATTGACCCGGTAATTGACCAGAAGGAAAATTCGATCAATCTTATAAAATAAAATGTGAAGTGTTTTTAGGCTATAGCCACGTCAGTACCATTGTATAGCAGAACCCCATGGATAAAGCGGTTAGAAAAAGAGCTAGACAGGAACTACA
Source organism: Sepioteuthis lessoniana (assembly GCA_963585895.1). Classification (NCBI taxonomy): domain Eukaryota; kingdom Metazoa; phylum Mollusca; class Cephalopoda; order Myopsida; family Loliginidae; genus Sepioteuthis; species Sepioteuthis lessoniana. The sequence continues at coordinate 3,104,372 of OY757915.1, read as the reverse complement.
TCAGGATACTGAGTGCTGTTGTGAACAAATTCTGACTGCAGCACCCTACAAAACAGCCACTTACCTCACACAATCTCATAAACCATCCAAGCAGCTAAGCATTGTTAGCAAAGCTGTGGACGATTTAATGAACCATATTCTCCCGTGGAATCTTACACATGGCCAACTAGGATAGACTTACATGCATGGACTTACGACTGTAGTGGCTTGTACTGTACTGTATATCCATCGCTGAAAAGTGGCTTATTCTGTACGGATACACTTCAACGGCGTTTGATACTGTACACTTACCACTAAAAAATGACCTATTCTGTATAACCACTGCTCAATTGCAACCAATTCAATACATTTCAATGGTTTCCAATTCTCTATAGATGCACAATAGTAGCTTATACAGATACACTTCAATGGTGTCCTGTTCAGATACTTTTAATGACAGCCTATACTGTAAATCTAGCGGTACGCAGCAGCCTCTTTTGTACAGACACTTCAAAGGTGACCTATGCTTGACACCAATCGCTGAATTGTAGCCTATTTTGTATAGATAGCCATCAGTGGTGGCCTACATAAGCAATGCTAAATGGAATGCTATTCTATACTTTAATTGCGAACTATACTACAGATACAGTTCGATGGTTGATTTTATGTACTAATACCCTTCAATGCTGGCTTATTCTCTACTTCTACTCTTCCATGGTGTCTTAGATTGTGCACTCAACTCTGAATTACCTATTCTGTACAGATACCCTTTAATAGCAGCCTATTCTCTATATATACCTCTACACAGATACACTTCAGTGCTATCTTTTATTGTAAAGTTATATCTAATTGGTGACCTATACTGTGCAAGTACAGTTAAAGGGGGGTATTTTGTAAATAAACAATTCAATGGTAGTTTCTTTTGTAAATGGCAACCCATTCTGTAGCGATAAATTTCAATGTTGTTCTATTCTGTATAAATACTCATCAAATACGTAGTGTACACCAACCATTGAATTGAAGCCCCATTCTATAAAAATACATTTCAATAAGGACCTATTTTATACATATAACATTCAATGGCAGCCTATCCGGTACATTCTTCAATGACAGCTTATACTTTACTCACATCTCTGAAATGCAGCCTGTTCTGTACAGATGGTGACATATACCGTACAAATATATTCAATGGCTGTCTATTTTTATACAAATACGATTCAATAGTGACCAGTTTTCTACGGATACACTACGATAGCGGCTTATGCAATATAAATAAAGTTGGTGCCCGTAGTCGAGTGTGGTCCAAAGGCTCCCTTTTCAATAGCTACAACACAATATTAATATTATGTACTGATGGACTTAAATTACGACCTTTTCTGTGCCGATACACTTCAATGACCCCAATCTCTCTACAGATCAATGTGTGCATTTATTGTGCACCCATCGATGAATGATGGCTTATTCTGTAGATAGACACTTTAATTACTACCTTTACTGAACAGCCATTTCTTAATGGTGATCTATCGTTCGGTATTAGGCCGATATTGAAACATGTACAAAGTGGTACAGAATGAACATCTATTCTGCATTGCTACCCTGATATGATGGCCAATTCTGTACAGATATACTTTAATAATATCTTATACTCTCTCCAGTGCATGGCGTCCACATCTGTATATATAAACTTATGTCTCATACTGTTGTATAGCCATAATGACATCAATCACAACAGTAATACAAATATATATATATATGCAAATACAGACGGTCTCTGTTGTTTGGGATGTGAACAGGTTTATTAATTTATCGCTTCGGTCCATGGCGACACTAGGAAAGAGACACAATTCTTAAAAGCCTATGCTAACTATACTATGCTGACCCTACCCCAACGCGCGGCGCATCTTGTGATGTTTAAGATCTCAATTCATCTCTGCCGGTCGAGATCCGAAAAACTTAACCGCACACCTCAACGGTAGAAAACTCAACTGCCGTCTTCAACGGCCGAATGCCCAACTACTGTCTTTTCAAAATCCTCAAATTTTTAGGACCATCTCTTCTGGGCATGACGTCATTCACACTCCAGCCCAATTTCCTGTCTGGGGGTTTATTATGACAAATGGTGATTGTCATATCCTTTCCGCGCGTGCGTAAAACTGCACCAAATGACTATGCACCTGGACTAAGGGATCTGAATGGTTCAAAGCCTTACCAAACTGAATGATCAAATATAATCAACGAAAAATGATTAATATAAAAAATCATTCCTTAATTATATAACAATACTATACATTCAGTGGTATATGGCGGTCGATTCTGTAAAGAGACACTTTTAATGGCAGCTTATACAGTACATACGCCAATAAATGATGTCTAATTCTGTACTAAAGGCCTCTATTATAAAGATACCCTTGAAAGGTGTCCTTAATGTGTACAGAGTTTTCAATGGTGGCTTTTACTGTACACTCACCGAGGAGAAGGCCTATTCTGAACCCTTCAATGGTGTTTTAATATATATAGATACAGTTGACTCAATGTAGAATCGCAGCCTATTGTTATAAAGAAACAATTCAATGTTGGCCTATTATAAATCATAGTCTTAATGGTGTTCTTTACTGTTTAAACACCACTGAATAGTGACATATTCTAAACTGATACACTCTAATTACTGACTATTCTTCAATGTCGGCCTATGGACCCCCACATATGGCCGAGCAAAAGCAGGACGACCAGCTCGAACATACATACAGCAGCTATGTGAGGATACGAGATGTAGCCCTGAAGACATGCCGGAGGCGATGAACGATAGGGAGAAGTGGCGAGAGAGGGTCAGGGATATCCATGCTAGCGGCACGACATCATGATGATGATGATCATCATCATTCTGTACAGCCTTCGCTGAATGGCGGCCTATAATATACAGATATAGTTAAATGGTAGTCTATTGCATACATGTACACTTCAAAGGCTATCTACACTCTACAAGTTCCCTGTGGCAGCCTATACTGTACATTCACCGCTAAATAATGGCTTATACATCCACCGCCATTTAGTGCTGGGTGTAATATATAGGCTGCTATTGAAGTTTATGTACAGAATAAGCTGCCCTAATAGTGTATCTGTACAATACATTATCGGTGAAGTGTCTGGCCATTTAGCAGTGGATGTATAGACTACCATTGATAACTATCTTTTGAGAATAGGTTGGCATATAAGCGATTTTTTACCAAATAATATTTTGTTCAAATACAATTCAATGCAGATACACTTCAATGGGGTTCATTTACCACTGAATGATGGCTTATATCGCCTGTAGAATATATTGTTCAGATACAGGCCTATTCTATACGGATTCATACAGACGTATTTTATATTCTATACATACTGGCCTATTTTATACAAGCTATTCTATATAAGCCCATATTGTATATTCTATACAGGCTATATTCTCCATATTCTGTATCAGCTATTCTATACAGACATATGTTGTTCAAATACAATCATATTCTATACATATACATACAAGCCTGTTTAATATTGTATTTTCTATACAGTCTATATTCTGTGTTGTCTATACAGACTACTTTATATGGGCCTATATTGTTATTGATACAAACCTATTCGATACAGATATTCTGAAGAAATAATTTTCAACGGCTATCAATAATTTTGAGGTGCCCGTGGTGTAATGGTTATCGTTGTTAGAAATGGACACGGCGATACGAGTTCAAATCTGATAGCATTTCACATAGCACTAATACCCTTGGGAAAGGTATGAATCCAATTATTCTCCCTCCAGCTATGGGTAAATAGTAGGACAGACTAGGTTTTTCAGCCATGGAGAGGCAATAAATCTAGGAGAAGGAAAACTCTGAATTCAAACCTGTTAAACTCCGCTTAAAAATCGACCTTGTGTCATATCCTTCCCGAGCGGAGGGGTTGGTAAATATGATCAATAATTTTGAGATACTCTTCAATGGTAAAATATTCTGTGCTGATGCATTTTCCAATATTCTTAAGTGCGGCCTGTACTGTACTCTTACAGTTAAAATGGAGTCTATTCTGTATATAAGTTAATTGCGATTTATCCAGTAGAGGTATTTTTCAATGGCGACATACACTATACTGCACTCTTTGATGATGGCCTATTCTGTTCGGATAGCATTTCAGTGGTGGTCTCATATGTGCAATCTTCAGTGGTGGGCAGTACATCCATTGCTTAAGAGTAACCTATTCTATACAGATACACGTTCATCATAATCAACATCAAATCATACTGATATCACAGAATCCCTTGATAGTTTCACGCCATTCGTCCCTACCGTCAGTAGCACCAGGTAAATCATCTAGACTGCATCCAGAATCCACACAGGACTGATGTGAATCTTCGCAAAGTGGCCAACACTAGTGTGTCCGTTTGTTGAAGTCCATAGAATGTCGCTTAAGAGTTTTTCCTTACTTCTCCAACATTGCCCATAACTTGCTGGTCTTATTTAGATAGTTTGTTTAATGGGAGGTAAGTGGCCGTACTGCTACTGCTTCGTTGACTGTTGTTCCCATAATGCGTTCAAAATAGAAACAGAGTATCTTAATGTAGTTCCTGTTTAGCTTTTTGTCCATGTGTTTCGTTCGATTCCAAGTGATGTATCTATACAGTAGTACTGACACATCGACATATTGGAAGAAATTCCGATACATAATTAGTTTTAATGCTGCTATGATATAGTTCAATTGTTTATCATTGGTAAATGACTTCTTGTTCTGACAGATACACTTCAATGCCGGCCTATACGGAACAGATACACTTCAATGCCGGCCTATACGGAACAGATACACTTCAATTGCGATCTATACTGGACACCCACCGCTAAATGGCTGAATATTCTGCACAGATGCCCTTCAATGGTGGGCTATACTGTACACCCATTCATGAATTGCCGCGTATTCAGCGATCAGCGCAGATACCCTTTATAATCAATATATGGTATCATTTTCTATATAAATGGGTCTTAATGGTGACCTATTCTACTGATACCATTTCAATGGTTGCCTATTCTGTGCAATTTCGTCCTATACTATACACTCACCACTGAATGGTGGCCTATTCTTAACAGATACGCTTCAATGGTGTCATATTTACCGTAAACCCAGCCGTATGTGGCGGCTTATTCGGTATAGGCACACTTCTATGATAACCTATATACACTATTATGTAGAGTATGTGCAATGTACAGTATAGGTCGCCGTTTACTGGTAGGTATACAATGTAAATGCTAAATGGTGACCTATGCCGGTAAAGGTAATATAAGTGGTATAAAGATACTGCCTTTACTATACAATCAATTGTGGCCAATTCTGTACATTTGCCCTAATACTACACAGATACTTTTCAAGAGTGGTCTGTGCTCTACACCCAGCATTACTTAGCAGCCTATACTTTACAGTTAGTTGTATGAGGCCGTCTGTTAGATACCAATACAGTTCAAATATACTTCAATTGACGTCTTTTGATACTCTTGATAGCAAGTCTAGTTGCCTTCTTTTGCATATATATTTTTCAGCTTCATTCGCTTCAATTTATTCTCGCTAAATGTCTTATTCGCCTTTAAAAACATTACATGGGAAATTGGAATTGCCGACTACAGTGAATAGTATTTTATCTTATCATAGGAGTCCATGTTTTCCGTTATCCGAGGAGGTAGAGAGACGAAGGGATTTGGTGACGTATGTAAAGTGAATTTGGAAACCCTTGCCAGTGGCGGTCAGTCTAGCCCCAAATTAACCCCCACATTATTTGCCAGTTCCCATATACCCGACAGGGAATCTTAACTAGGACTTATTTTGCGATGGGTCAAGTACCAGACTGCCCCGACGTCACACGTGCCAAAAATAAACTCCCGTCCTAGGATAAATATTTATGCACCGTCACAATATATATATATACATATATATATACCTTCACTTTATTAGCCTTCACTCATGGTTTTCACTGTACGCCCAACGCAAAATGCTGGCGTGTTCAGTGCTTTCTGTCTCGGTCTATAAAGTACAGATTCACTTCAATAGCAGCCAATACTAAACAGATACACTTAATTGGCGGTCTATAATATACACCCCCGCTAAATAGTGTTTTTTTCTATAAAGATTCACTTCAGTGGGAGCCGCTATGGAACAGAGACATGGAATGTCGGCCAATACTGAATAGTGGTGGTCTGTACTGTGCTCAATGGTCTTTTCTGTACAGATACACTTCATTGGCAACCTGATTTTTGCACATTCCAACAGTGACCTATACTGTACAACAAATCCTAACGTACTCTAAGACTAATTAGGTGAAAGGTTTTATTTCGACCTGTACACTTACCAAAGACTGCTGGCCTATTTTGTACTGATAATATTCAATAATAGTTTATTTACTGAAGACAGAGATGTATTCAGCACTGATACCCTTCAATGGTGGCCTCTTACTTAACAGATAACACTTAAATTGAGGACTGTTTTGTACAGATATCGTTAAATTGTGTATACTGTACACACACTGCTAGATGTATAGAATAGCGGCTTATTCTCTACATTCTTCAATGTCAGTCTGTACTTTACAGCCTCAGCTTAAAAGCGGCTAATACTTTCCATACATTTCAATGGTGACTTATTCTGTAGAGGCACCTATTCTTCAATGTCGGTCTATACTGTATACCCACCGCTGAATGGTAGCCCCTTCTGAACAAATGCAATTCTGTACATATATTCTTTACTGTCGGTCTATTCTGTACCCTACAGTTGAACAGTAGCATCTTCTGTAATGAAATACATCAGTACAAACACATTGTATAAAGTACAAATACACTTTAATGGTACACTGCCTTGTACTATACTGTGCATGGTCCTGTATACAGATATACCTCAATGGCGGCCTATACTCTACACTTTAATTGCTATCTATTCTTAAGGGATACAATAGCAAACAATACAGATACCCTTAAGTGTTGGCCTCTTCACCACATATACCCTTCAATTTAACCTATCATGTACAAACCTCAATGGCAGACTGAATATTTAACCCACTGCTGACCGATTCTGTTCAGATGCTCTTCAATGACTGCCTTTTCAGCAATACTTAATGGTAGCCCAACGCTTAATTTTCTATAGATACACTTCAGTGGCGGTCTATTCTGTACATATACACTTCACTAGCCGTATTTACTGTACAGTTACACTTCAATGGCGACCTGTTGGGTATAGATACACTTCAATGACGACCTATTCTGTACATATACACTTCAATGTATTTACTGTACAGATACACTTCAGTTGCGTTCTATTCTATCTATAACCACATCATAATCATATCATAATCATAATGATATCTCAATCCAACGGCACATGTACAAATTCAAATACAGGGAAATACACAACACATTAACAGGCAAACTCACTGTTGTTCAGATACGAACGTTTATTAACTTCTTGACTTCTGAGTTCGGTTCTTCGACACGAGGAGAAAGAGACCCAAGTCTTTCGTATCATATTATGCTAACAAAACTCAAACGCTCGGCACATCTCGTGGAGTTTTAGATCTCCTTTCATCTTCGCTGGTCGGGGCCAAAAAACTTAACCGTATGCCTCAACGATCGAAACCCAAACTTCTCAACACCATGGTCGGAACACGACTGCAACTCTCGACATGGCCCAAGTCGACTACCAACTCGACCGGCCCCCATTCGAAAACAAACTGGACTGGTCTCCAGTCAACTACCAACTCCACTGGCCTACAGTCGAGTCCCAACTGACGTCTTTTTCAAAATCTCCAAATGACGTCATTCACACTCCAGCCACATTTCCTATCTGGGGTTTATTATGACAATTGTGGTTATCATATCCTCTGTGCATCTGAACTAAGAGCCGAATAGTTCAAAGCCCAACCAAACTGAATGATAAAATATAATTAACGGAAAATGATTAATATAAAAAAATCATTCCGTAATTATATAACACTTCAACTGTGGTTTTTACAGAACACTCGACGCTGAATGGTGGCCTCCAGTACAAATACCTTTCAAAGATGGCCTATTTACTGTAGACCAACCTGTATGTGGCAGTCTATTCTCTGACGGTTTATACTCTACACACACCACTAAATGGCGACCAGTCAATGTAGATAGCCAGCAATGACGATCTATACAGTAAACATATCCTTCAATAGTAGCATATTCTCGACAGATACCAACAAATTACGCGTATGGTAGTGTTCACTTCAAAGGTGGCCTAGTTTGTTGAGATTAACTTCAATGGCGGCCTATTCTGTACTCTTAGCGGTACATAGCGTCTTATTCTGTACAGATATACTTTCATGGCGGCCTATACTATACTCTTAGCGGTACATAGCGTCTTATTCTGTACAGATATACTTTCATGGCGGCCTATACTATACTCTTAGCGGTACATAGCGTCTTATTCTGTACAGATATACTTTCATGGCGGCCTATACTATACTCTTAGCGGTACATAGCGTCTTATTCTGTACAGATATGCTTTCAGGGTGGAATATACTGTGCACCCATAGGCTATATTTCACACCCAGTTCTAGGATATTGCAAACTAGGCTGTCAGGATATTGCAATCTATTCTATGGTGGCCTATTCTGTACAAATACTCTTTAATGGCAACCTAAATTGTACAGATACTCTTCAAGAGTGGCCTATTTGCTGTAGACCTAATTTTATGTTTTTCCCTTCCCATCCCATGATTAGTCATTCTCGATATAGCAGTCGTCAGTGACTACTTTATATAAGCTCCGCCACCATGCTATGAAACGGGAATACAAATTATGTCCAAAAACTATTTTCTTTCTCCAAATTCTCATAATTTAATTTGATGACCGAAAATTTGATTGACTAAATTTGTATGATAATAAAACAAGAAAACAATTTAAATACGTATAATAATCCAGGAATCTCAAAAAATAAAAAGATATCAGCGAACTTTTACGGCTTTGATTGAGAAAATATTAAATTTGGAAAAAGGAAATTATCACTTTGAAAATAAGGCTATTTTATCCCATCTTTCTAAATGGTGAAATAAATGAAGAAATATTGTCTTGAATTTTATCGATTAGACTGTCATCTTTGGGTGGGGGACAAATTTAATAGTTATGTATATCGATCTGAGTTTACACTTAAAGAAATAAGTGCGTTATGATCGTCCCAAAACCTTCGATTCAACCACAAAAAAACATTAGCAATTTTATCGATATTTTCCATTTTTTTCACACATTTTTCTCACAGCCAACGCCATCTTTTTGCTGTACTTCCAGAACTACGTTTCTGAGTCGATCTTCTCTTTATTCTAGAAATAACGGTGACAATTTTAATTAAAAAGAAATAGCTTTCATCCCATAATATGCAAGATGACAATGTCATTGGTTGATTGCTTGATTTATTTATTTATTTATTTTTACGGTATGTCAACGCATCTACGGTTATTTTATACCTTGACGTTAGGGAATCGTCTTCATTGTACATTAATATTTACATTTTTTTGTATATGTATTTCTTAAGAACCGTTGGAGTTTTTGTCTGTTTTTGCACATGATCCTATTGAATACGAATGATTTTTAAACAGATCTATTTGACCCAGCGATGAGACATTAACAGGTACTACCACTCCGGGTCTGAGTGGACCTGGGAGTAATGACAAGGATGATGTACTCTACACCTTACAGAGCTTCAGAAATAGAGATTCACCACTAGATGCCCTTAAGTGTCATACTCGAGACGCCTTCTTTTCGGGTATCTTAATCCTCTGTTGGGATATATCAAATAGTAATGCGTATACAACTTAAGAATGAGGAAGACATTGTCATTTCAAATACGTATTCAGAAATCTACAAAAACTTGTTTCGTTCTGATTAGCTTCACGCTGGATTGTTGACGAATTGTTAGAATCGTGTTCTATATAATTTGCGATTTTAAGATTAAGCATGTTTATTTCTCCATATATTTAGAAATTGTTATCTTTGTTTCTATGACAATTTTATGACAACGTTTTTGTCGATTTATTCTTTGATTTTCGAATTAAATTGAACTAGTGATGATCAATCAAAATTTTCCTTGTTGTGTAATAGTTAAAGCGATGAACTGCGGAATCGTAGTAAGCGAGTTCGAACTCCAGCCGGACTATTAATTTCACTTTCAGACAAACACCCTAAGGAAAGGTATGAAGCCCCCTTATCCTCCCAGCTAGGGGTTAAATAGTACCACTACTGTTCTTCTTGAATGAGGGCTTTGGTATTAAATAACCTACAAAGGTTGATAAGCCATATAAACTAAACAATCATTCGAAACTGAATAGCTTGAAAAAATGTTTTTCACAATTAAACTGTACTTGCATTTAAACTGCGTTCTTATCCTAAACTTAAATGTTCGAAATAGAACTATTTTTATAATCTGTACTTACATTTACAATGTGTGCTTATGCTAAACAGAATTGTTTGAAATTGAACTGTTTTTGACATTGAAACTGTACTTACACTAAACTGAATTGTTTAATGTAGAACTGTAATGACATTTTACTGTGTGAACAAAATATGAATTAGCTGAATTAGAACTGTTTGAATTAACTAAATAGTTTGAAATAAAAAATATTTTTGACAATTAAACTGTGTACTCATGCTAAACTGAATTGTTTGAAATAGAACTATTTGCATAAAAATGGATTTGGCATTAAATAACCTACAAAGGTTGATATGCCATAAAAACTAAACAACCAAAGCAAACCGAATCTGCATGTATATGTGTATGTATAGTGGTCATGGCAATACAACAAGTCATTTGTCTGTACACAGTTTAAATATCAAACAGTTCTATTTGACTCATAGATGGGAGCCTATCAGGTGCTACCACTTCTGGCCAGAGTGGACTTGGGAGTGATAGTAATGAAGGGTTACTTCGCATTCCCCAAAACTCCAGCATTAGTGGAGCCTCACCATCAAATTGTTTAGTGTTATGTCCCTCGTTGAGGGGGAGTCTACCCCACTACATAAATCCAGTCAGTGTAATATACACCTTCAGTCGACTGAACAGGGGGAGTCCCCGTGGCATAATGGCGAAAGTGCTTGAACTCTAGAGAGAATCGAATACACATTCATTGTCATTTCTCCCAGCTTTACTCAGCCCCTGAGTGGTAGTACCTGTTAGTTTCCTATCTATGTATAAAATTAATCTGCATGAAAATTATTTGTATTAGTTAGGAATACTTTAAACCATATAACCGTGTGCAAATAAAAACCTTTTAAGAAACTATACAAATAATGTAAATATAAACGTACTATTTAAGCAATTTCTTAGACTCTACACGAAAAATAACACCAGACGGGTTAACATGCCGTGAAAATCAATGAATCCAGTTATTGTCATATAATATCTAATTGATGAGATTTCCTGTTATTTGAGATTACTAACCATCTTTTATTTATGTTTTTTTTTCGAATTCGCTTTTTAGTTTCTTGTGTGTGTGTGTGTGTGTGTGTGTGTGTGTGTGTGTGTGTGTGTGTGTGTGTGTGTGTGTGTGTGTGTGTGTGTGTGATCTGTATTTTCCCTTTGCAAGAAAAATTGTTGTAACTTTCCGAAACTAATTCTGTACTTTAAAGTGTTAAAGTTTTCATTTCAGTCTCGTGGGTTAAATTTTTCAATCACCTCCAGCCTTTCATAGATTACCTGCCACTTTGCAAAGAAAACAACATTTTTTTTTTAAATAGGCTTATCAGCAAAGAAGACTCTCTGATTTATAAAAGTCACATGATTGGTGGAGTGATTGTGACGTTTACAACCGGTCAATCATTTGATTGACCGGTTGTATCAACTCTTCCCCGCTTGGCTGATCATCTTCCGGTGATTGATGTTCAATTCGTAACCAAGAAAACATTAGAAAATATCAGTTGATTCTCAGAGTCGTAACACAAATCCTATTTCGACATATAGCAGTTTTACATGTACACCAGTGACTCTTAAAAACATGCCATTTAGACAAGCTTAGGTTTGGTAAATGGTCACTTTTTCAAGGGCACTTAATAAAAACAACGAATGCAAGACAAAAATGTATTTTCGGTTTGAATATTGATATATATTTTTTTTTTTAAATAATTGAAGATCAATAATCGATTTAGGGTAATCACGTTTGACTGACAATCTGAGCCATGTTTTGACATTGCTCAAATTTCTGCTCTGTTGATTCTGAGAGTTGACACAGGTTTGAACATTTCTATTGATTGACGCTTCCACGAAGGCAATGATTCTATTTGGGAACGGCGGTTTGCAGAAATACTTCCTGAGTTCGACAACCAAATTCAAAAGTTCTCAGTGGGCGTTACCCTATCGATTCGCTAGCCACTTCAACTCCTTTTCATTTCCCACTGGTTATCTCCCTTGTTTCCTGAGTTTCTTTCAAACTTATGCAGTTATTATCATACTATAAATATTATACAGTGGCGAAGAAATCTCGAGATTAAATTTGGAAAAATATCTCCAAAACTAGAGATCGTCTGGTTTTTAAAAAAAAAATCATGTCATTTGTGATGTACTGGGTCTTTCGGAAAAAAAATCGATCACATTTCATCATCTAATAATTTCACTAACCATCGTTCAAATAATCTCAAATTTTAACAGTTTAAGAAACAACTCAATATCCCAAATTAAATCTTTAAAAGCGATTTCTTTTCCAGTAAAAGTTATTTCTACATGTGAAAAAAGAAAAACAACATTAAACATTTGACAGAATTTTGAATCGTTTCTACACAATGTTAAATTGAAAATCCTTTTCGTAGAATTGGTCCAAGTTACGAGGTGCATGCGACAAGTTTCCCGACTTTTTTCGTATGGGCACTTTTATTGATAGTAAACACATGAAACTCTAGTCCCCTTCGAAGTAATCTCCTCCGGCTCCAATGCACTAATCGTACCGTTCCAACAACATCTGGAAGGCACCATTGAAGTTCTCTTGTGTAAGCGTGTCAATGACCTTCGTCAAAGCCTCAATTGTCATCTCCTCAATTGTCTCATAACGACAGCCTGTGAGCTTAGGGAATAACCAAAAGTCACAGGGAGCAACATCTGAACTATAGGAAGGGTGAGGAACTGTATGGATGCCCATCTTGGTAAAATAGTCTGTGACAAGGATGGAGTTGTGGACTGGTGCATTGTCCTGGTGGAAATTCCACTGACCCGATTTGAAGAGAGTTAGCCTCTTCCGACGGAATCTCTGGCTGAACTCCCTTAAAACCACAACATAGTAACCCTAACCCTAACCGTTTGTCCAATCAACTGTGGTTTATTGACTTCCTTACTCCTCCCACACCTCTCACCATCCCTCACAGACTCCCTGCCTTCCTTGAATCTCTTATGCCACTCAAAAACTGATGCTCGATTCATGCAAGATGCTCCAAAAGCAGTCGGAAGTATTCCATACGTTTCTGTGGCATTTTTTCCAAGTTTAAAACACAATTTTATAGCATATCGCTCTTCTAAAGTGTCACATTGCATTTTTGAAATTCACCAGCTTTGACAATCAGGTTTTAGTAGGGTGTATTCCAATTGCTGCTGTAGCTGTTCATTTGAACCTGAAATCATAAAAATTGGTCAGTCATCTCATAACGTGTATAGCAATAACGTACTGAATATTCAAGAGTCTACGACAATTTTGAATGCCCACACGAAGAAAGTCTGGAAACTTATCGTATACACCTCATATATATATATATATATATATATATATATAAAGGCTCTATCCTAGCAAGCATTCCTATTGTTGGGATTGAACTAGCAACCACTAGATTATTTCATTCAGAAGCACCTAACAAACAAACACCTTATCCACTGCGCCATGTATGCTTTCAGCTTAATTCGTTAAGTACTTTTCAACCCAGTCGGTGGAGCTGAGAAAATAAAATAGATATGGGGTCAATAGTTCGAACATTCTAGATAATAATAATAATCTGCGTAAGTACTTCAACGGTTCATCTCTGGATTGTTGGGTACTCCTACGTCGAGATCGATGGGGAAATCAATCACACACACACACACACACACACACACACATATATATATATATATATATACGAATAATTATTAAACAGATCTATTTATAACCAATAGATGGGAGCTTAACAGGTACTACCAATCCGAATCAGAAGGGGCCTGGGAATAATGGCAACGAAGAGGCACTCTATATTCTACAGAACTAGCGCCACAATATCGGATGCATTTTAGTGCCATACCCAGGACAGGTCTTTTGGAAATGATCTTACCGCCCCTCTACAGGAGAGACAGTCTACTTAATCTTGTCCCTACCGACGAAGCTAGAAATTTCTTCAAAAATATTCTCCAAGTTTAGAAACCATTACTTCATTCAAAGCTTAGTGGCTAATGTGCTGGACTTTGACATCGTAGTGAGTTCGAACTCCAGTCGAGAATTTACGTCCAATTTCAGGCAAGTACTCTTCGGAAAGGTATAAGCTCCTTTATTCTAGCAGCTATAGGTCAAAGAGTATGAATAATGACTTTCTACGAGAATAGCGTTGGTATTAAATAACCTACGTAGGTTGATATGCTATTTAAACAAAGACACTGAAACCGAATCATTCAAAAACTCGTTAGAAATTAAGTGTGTATATGTGTGTGTGTATACATACCTAAATACGCACACATAAATATATATGCAGGTATACGTCTCTCTCTCTCTCTCTCTTTCTCTCTCTCTCTCTCTCTCTCTCTCTCTCTCTCTCTCTTTGTCACTGTGTGCGAAAGAGAGAGAATACATATATCTTTACTTACATCCGCACTGAAACATGCATGCATTCTTCAATCAAAAGGATAGTCCAATTACTCTCACCGACATTTTTCGACCTTCCCAGACAACAGTCGTGAGGAATTTTATTTACTAATTTTTTTTTCACAGGAATAAGAACCTACATTATTTTCAAATTGAATAAAATCAATGATCTCTCCACACATGCACTCCCTGGCTATCCTTCATTCTTCATATTCACTTCTTATTTTTTTACCAAAATACTTTTCTTTTAAATAAAGCAGACGACAATAGCAAAAAAAAAAGCTTTTTTTTTTCATTCCTAATTGAAATCAACTATTTTATTCACTTTTAATTTAACATTGCATCTTTGCTTATTGCAAAATAATTTTTGAATTTTCTAAAATTTCCATTCACTTTTATTTTTATAATTTCTGTTTTGTTTTTTTTCTCTTTTCCCGAAATTATCTTTCAATTAAAATAACTTTCTCTATTTTCTAAACTTTCTACATTCCAAGTAACTGACTGTTCACTAAGAATTGCTATCTAACACAATGATTTAACTTCTCAAAAATATTTCTTTTGTTCTTTTATCGCTCTCCAAATTCTACATTATTTTAGAAATCGAATTAGCTCCCTTCGCTGATCACATGACCCTTTTCGTTTCTTATTCTATTTTTCCACACGCATAATACATCCCTTATAATTTGCCAACTTTATGACATTCAGTACCTAAAGCCTCTTTTCTACATGCCTCATGTCGGGGGTGGGGGCTTACAGTATCTTGATTGCTTCCCCTGCAGTGAGGTAAGACTTTGCCATCTAAAAAGGTGTCCTCGGTTTTACACTAAATTGCATATGATGGTGAGGCTACAGTTCTGGAATTATGGAAAGCATAGATTACCTCTTCAGTGCTAGTACCCCTTGGTCTATTCTGACTGGGAGTGGTCGTATCTGTAAGATTCCCATCTATGAATCAAAAAGACCTATAAAAAAATTAACTTGAATGATAAAAAATGTTTTATTGTAATTCATGCCAACTTAGTTCTACATGTGAATCGAATCAAATAGGCAATTCTATTTTAAAGCAATCAATGTCCTGAATATTTTTAGTACAGGAGAATCACAACTGGATTTTTCTTTTTCTTCTCATCCCTCAAAAAGGTGAATCGAGTTGTTATGGACGAGAAGTTTTAGCGAATGTCTTTGTGAACGTGATAAATGAAGATCGTTATAAACTGAAGTACTTTTAATTTAAATGCAAAAAATACCCCCCAAATTTACGAGCAAATTACACTCTGAGGAAAATGTATAAATTCAACTATTCTCTCTCCATTTGTGATAAAACAGTAGGGCAGACTAGGCCGCTTAACTAAGGTATGGCAACTAGTCTAGGAGAAGGAAAAGTCTAAAATCAAACCAGTTTTAGATTCGTACCAAAGACATGCTACATGAGGAGCGCTTCCCAGGATCAAACCAGATCCAGATTTTCTTTCTCTCTTTCTCTCTCTCTCAAAGTTATATATGTGCAACTGACTGGATTTTCGCTATCCACAGTCAATAGGTTAATAAACGTGGTTTTATAACGGCTTCTCGAAGTTCAAGAGCATCGAAACTACTCGGGTGGGCCGTACAGATTGCGTGATAAGAATACTTGGCTTATGTTTTCCAAAGTTGAGCAAATACACTCAACGACAGTCTAGACTAGAATTTTGATTAGCTTACCCTTACTTTCCAGGGTCAACATGAATAAAGTGCACACACACACACACTCACACACGCATATATATATATATATGTGTGTGTGTGTGTGTGTGTGTGTGTGTGTGTGTGTATTTATCATTTGTGTAATTTTCATAATCTTTTGATTTATTTCAAGACTTTATCTTCTGGTGTTCTTGTCTGAAATCTTTTTTTTCCCTACGGGACCAGATGGGTCTCTAACATCGCTATTGAAGTCACGTAATCCGTGTAACGTTTCTACTGTTCTAGGAGTTTTTAAATTCATTTCTTGAAGGAAGACGCCATTTATATGGTGTCTTTTATACAGAAATTGCCGGTAAAAAACGATAAGCTATATTGAATATTTTTAACACGTATACTTGTAGAAAATGTCTGACAGAGATATTTAAGAAGAATACTTTCTTTTTTTTATGAAAACTTAATGAACTCTTGTGTATTTTTAGTTTCGAACAGAAAATCTAATATACAATATCAACCTTTATCATGCTACACATTTCTATCTTATTAAAAAAAACCTATTGGCGAACACTTCACCGTAAACCAAAGGTTAGTGAAATACTTTACGATGACTGCGAAATGTGTTTGATCTTTACTAGATGCCTCATACAAGTGTCCTTGTATCAGACTTAGCTAACTCAAGTAAAAAAAAAAAACTATATATAAAGAGGGTTATAAGGTCAGCAGAAATTTGGTAACTTTTTTCTCTAAATAGCCTTGTCATCTTCCGTGAAGACATAAATAAAAAGGGATAAAAACTAAAAAGGGCGATGCATAAAAGGTAAAAGATACCTGATAAAACGTAATATGATTATAAATAATGATTGTGATAGATATGTTTTACCGAATATAAGATGCAAACCCACAATAATGTAAGATTAACAAGCCTGTCGCGAAACAATCAAGCAGAAAGTAGAGCCAGGTTCAAATCTACGCTCCGCACGGCGAATTAACTAATAATCATCATGTTGGTTGGTTTGTAGTTTTAAAAATATCGTTGTGGTGTCATGCTGTCTGCAAGGCAAAAATCAACACCTGCCAGCACTCCTCTCCTAATTTAATCAACATGAAACTAATAAACTACATAGGGCCAGAAGTAAGGAAGAATCCCTGGCCTGAATACGTTTTTTCTCACTTTATCGTGTAAACTTATCATCGTCCATTTCTTTCCCGATTATATCTCACCTGTCGAAAAAAAGAATCACAGGACTGATTACATCCAGATTTTACAACACACTTCTCTGTTTCAATAGCACCAGTAATTTAGGCTGGTATGTATATCCCTTCTTGATAACAGGAAGCACGTAGTGTTGAGTTACAAAGTTCAAGTACCATAAAAGAAGTTCTAAACTGTTCAAGTTTATCTCGGTTTAAGGTACCCTGAAATTCTTGAGTGTATATCAAAATCCCACTCCTACAAAACACCCAGAAACAAAACCACCACGCAACAAAACTACCACTCAAACAATAGAACTCCACCAAAAAAATAATATACAGAAATTCTAAACAATATTTTTTTCTTATTTGTATATTATTTAGTAATTCTAATTTATGTATCAATTATTTAAGTAATAAAATATTACATTGTTTATTATATAGTTAGATAGGAAAGGAACTACGATACGAAAGACGTTTTTCCTTTTGTTAGTATTACTCAGGCTGAAATGTTTCTATTGAGCATATATTTATTATTTATGAGGCTGTCTTTATTATTTATGAGGCTGTCTTTTCAAAAAGGAATTGACTCCATTATGTCTTAACTGTAGTTAAAATTCACAGTTAGTATCAATTTTCTAAATTTCTACCTTCTCTTCAACACTCAATATTATTCGCTTGAAATATGGAAATTTATTTCATCAAAATTTCAACAAAATAAAGAAATAAAAAGGAATCGGCATCTCTTTCATAAACGAGGTCTTATTTTCCAATAAAAAGACATAAAAATTGTTTATGGTTTTTACTCTTTTTTCAACCCAAACAAAACAAATTTGATTAAAAGATGGGATGTGGAAAATTGATAATACAAAAATGGTCAAACGTCTATATTTTTTTTATCAATGCTTATCAAATAGTTTAAAATTGGCTGTAAGATATGGTTTATTTCTACTGTGAAAATAACCCGAAAATGAGTATAAAATATCAAATTTATCTGCTGAAAAGGTAGTCTAAAAACTGGATATAATATATAGGTTATTTCGGCCGTGGAAAAATAGCCCGAGAAAGGGTATAAAATCTGGGATATTTCGACCGAGGAAATAGACTGAAAATGGGTGCAGAATATGGGATATTTCGACCGAGAAAAAGACAGATAATGGTTATAGAATATAGGATATTTCGGCCGAAGAAATAGCCGAATAATGGGTATAAAATCTGGGATATTTCGACCGAGGAAATAGCCTGATAATGGAAATAGTTATTTATAAAAGAATAAAACTATGAGTCGTATGCAAAGGTTTTGCAGCGATCGGACTTCTCTGATAAGATACAACGGGAATTCTTCATATCCATAGCCGTGTCAGTACTACTGTATGGCTGTACCACTTGGACTTTAACGAAATACTTGGAGGAAAAGCAAGACAGGAACAACACTAGGATTATGCATGCGGTTTTGAATATATCTTGGAAGCAGCACCGTACAAAAGAGCCACTGTACGGTAATTTACCTCCCATCTCACAAAAAATCCAAGTAAGGTGAACAAGTCAAGCTTGGTACTGCTGAAGAAGTAAGGAATAATCCCTAAGTGACGTCTTCTAATTGACTCGAAAACATGTACATACCATCGTAGGCACACCAGCAAAAGTCTAAATTCACCAGCTCCATGTTGATACGGGATGCTCTCTTGCAGACTTACTTAAAAGCGATTGCGAATAGGGACGGATGGTGAGAGAGTCAAGGAAATCCGTGCTATCGGCGTTCAATAAAGAACTAAAATTCTTTGCATATGCCTAATTGAAACTTTAAACAGGATTCAATTTTTGATGCATAGAGTAGATTTGGTTAAACTCACAATACAAAAAAACATATGCCTTACCGACATCAAAGCGTCGAGTTGGGAATATGATTTTAGAAACAATTTTCTTCAAATGGTACTAAAGCACTTTATATGATTAACAGAGCCATGAATGAAGCTATATATCTTGGAAGATATCTTCGGTCGAGCAAGATGAAAAATAGTTGAATTTCCCAAGACAATGAACAGAAACAGACGGCAAAGAAAAATAAGCGCCGAACTAAAATCATCACATTTGAATATCAGCCATCATTCTTATCTCTTTCTATCTGACTCTTTATATATATATATATATATATATATATATATATATATATATATATATATATATATCATGGTAGTGTCTGTCACTTGGTAAGTTTATGGTGGACCAGATTTTGCAGTATTTTTAAATACTAGTGCAATATATATACAAGGTGCATATGATAAGTTTCCAGACTTTTTTCGTATGAGCACTTTTATTGATAGTACACACATGAAACTCTAGTCCCCTTCGAAGTAATCTCCTCCAACTGCAATGCACTTGTTCTACCGTTCCAACAACTTCTGGAAGGTCCTATGGATGTCCTCTTTTGTGAGCGTGTCAATGAACTTCGTCACAGCCTCTTTCATCTCCTCAATTGTCTCATAACGACAGCCTGTGAGCTTAGGGAATAACCAAAAGTCACAGGGAACAAGGTCTGAACTATAGGGAGGGTGAGGAGCTGTCTTGATACCCATCTTGGTCAAAAAGTCAGTGACAGAGATGGAGTTGTGGACTGGCGTATTGTCCTGGTGGAAATGCCACTGACCCGATTCCGACGGAATCTCTTCCTGAATTCCCTTATAACCTCAACATGATAACCCTAACCCTAACCCTAACTGTTTGGCCAATCAACTCCGGTGTATTGACTTCCTTACTCCTCCCAAACCTCTCACCATCCCTCATAGACTCCCTGGCTTCCTTGAATCTCTTATGCCACTCAAAATCTCATGCTCGATTCATGCAAGATGCTCCAAAAGCAGTCTGAAGCATTCCATGCATTTATGTGGCATTTTTTCCAAGTTTAAAACACAATTTTATTGCATATCGTTCTTCTAAAGTGTCAGATTGCGTTTTTAAAATTCACAAGCTTTGACAATCAGGCTTTAGTAGCGTGCATTCCAATTGCTGCTGTAGGTGTTCATTTGAACCTGAAATCATAAAAATTAGTCAGTCATCTCATAAGATGTATAGCAATAACATACAGAATTTTCAAGAGTCTACGAGAATTTTAAATGCCCATACGATAAAAGTCTGGAAACTTATCGCATGCACCTTGTATATATATGTATATATATATATATATATATATATATATTCCAATATGTATAAAGGCTATATCATTGATATTGAAAACTATTTAATTATAGCGCAATATTTAGTCCATCATTAACTAATCATGTGAGCTCGTGATGACCATCAACCTTTACAATATATATATATATACATATATATTATATTATAAGAGCGTTTGTTGTCACTAAATCACTTTGTGGGTTTGTATCGGACCAAGCGCATTATAATATGGAGAGTGCTCAATATCTAGGATAGAGCTATTATATAATCATAATAAATAAATACATATTATATATATATATATATTTTATATATATTAGATATAGATTTTTAATTCATGGAATTTAGACTGTGACCCCTGGGTTTCATGGATTTTTTTGCAAAACAATCATCAGGCAGTTAACAAAATGAAATGAATCGAGAATCGGAAAAATATACTGTCAAAACACCGTTGGGATTTTGTTGGAATCTTTACGTATGATTGTAAGTGTGTGCGTGTGTGTGGGTGTGTGCGTGTGTTTGTGTGGGTTATAGTTGCGTATTATTGTGTGTATGTGTGCGTAGCAGATAGTGTATATGAAGGTACAAACGCAGCGCGTTGTTTTAACCGGATATAAATTCGTCGGCGTATCTTATTTTTTGCTACATTATTTTATTTTTGTATGTGTAGGTGGCTATAGTTAAGGAACAAAACACCATCATTGCATGTCGAGGGGAATGAATAAAGATTTGATTTGTAAGCGTAATTAAACGGTTATGGTATGGTAGACCAGAATCACAATGGGTATTAGTAGGGATATATTCTATTACAATATAATATTGTAAAATGTTGGTATTATATTTAGGGGAGAGAATTAGGATAGGATGTAATAATAAATTGATGAAATGTTGCGTAAATATTATATATACTATAGTTATCTTTGGTAGTACGTGCGTAATGAAAATAATGAAGGGGTTACAATAACAGTATTTTTATGTACGATGATGATTATAACTGAAGAGCAAAGTGTTGTTATTATAAATTTAAGGAAATTGATTAAGAAAATAGATGGTGGGTTTGGGAGGTATGGGTAATAGTTGGGCGGTTGAGATGGTTATTTTTTTTAATATTTTGTGATAATGTTGTGTGATTTATACGCTATTGTAGAAAAAGGTAAAGTGTACGTGGTACATAAGGGGCATAATGATGAAGAAAAATAGGGTCAATATTACTCAAATTAGTGACTGACAGAACATGTAAAAATATATTGAAAAGATTTGGGTACATAGTTTTGTATGCTACTTTGGGTAGTGACAAGTTTAGAATAGACTGACAGGTACTTACGTGAGTCTTAAAAACTTCTATTAGTGATATCTATTATTTTTAGCAAATAAATTTTACTTCAGCGTGACTCGTTGAATTCACAACCCATTCAAGTCACGTCTTTCTACGTATTTTACATATCTATACAATGCAACAAATGACATAAGGGCATCTTTTATGAGGGATTTAAAACTGTTCATTCTTATGTGAAATTTCATTGCCTGTGAGAAACAAAATCAACTGAGTGACGAACAAGCGCTGATCTAAGGAATTCATCAACCAAGCAGATGGAAGTCACGATTCCCGGTTGAACACGCCCATGGTGACCTGGCAGGAAACCGGAAGTCCTATTGAAATTTATGACACATGTAGCAAGCATTTTATTTATTCATTCATTTATTTATCATTTTTATACACCTTCACCCGAAAGACAAAAACAAAACAGTTTCGCGTGTTAATACAAGGACGATTAAAAAGTTTTGCAATATTTCGGTACGTGCAAGTTTACGGCGCGTGTATCATGTGACTAAAGCAGTTCAAATCGTGCAAGGTACCTGCTGTGGTTAATAATATCGTGGTTGTTGGTGCGCTGACACGTTGTACATTGCCTCATTCCGTGTGTGGATTAAAAACAGCACAGATAAAAGTGCAACGTCGTCTATTTCCGAAACTTTGGCTTTATGAGCTCGAACTGGGCCATATTGCTGAGGAAGCAACTAAAAACATTTGCTTTGCCGAAAGTGAAGGCGTACTTGATAACAGTAAACAAATGGTTCAATAACTTTCGCTCGAGTTGCAAGAACTCCGACGATTAGACAAGGTCACCAAAAACCGTAGATACAGAGACCGTGCTCCAAGTAATAGAGGAAAATTTGGCAAGTAGTTCTCGGAGAACATCAGGCGAACTCACCATCTCACAGTCAAGTGTGATTCCTCATCTTTCCGACGTCGACAAAAGAATCTGAAGTTACCGAATTATACAACACATTACTAAAATATCGCAAAACCTTTGATTCACCCAAGTTAAATAATAAGACGAAGGTTTGTTTTTGGTTAGCTTTTTTTTTTCTTTTCATTTTTTTAAGGGAATAATAAAAACGAAATGATCTGAGCATTTTCATATATATTTGTTGTTCAGAAGTCGATCTTATATTCTGATCAAGGTACTTCTAACAATATAACTGTGCAAGAAAAATAATATTATTAGAAATAATTCTTGAAACTATATGATTGTGTACAAATTATTTGTATTAGATTGGAATACTTGAAACCATACAGCTGTTTGCAAATTCTTTGTATTAGATAGGAATACTAGATATAAGTGAGTGTAAAAAATCTTAACTCCATAAAGAATATAAATCTAAAAGTACAATATATGCAGCTATCTAACCTCGGACATAGAATAGCTTAAGACATGTTGACAAGCTGTTAAAACCAATGAATTAATCTATCAAATAATTTATTTCTAGTTATTGATATAGATTTCAGATCTCAAAGAGAAAAATATAATGAAATTAAACAAAAAACTAGAATGCAACAATTACAAAAAAAAAGTAAATAAATATAAATATATGATAAATGCAATTTATAACTTAGACATTAAATTACCCCAGACAAGTTCACATACCTTTAAAATCAATCAATCAATAATTGATATCGTCAAAACGTTGGACCACTTATAGTGGACTGACAAATAATCTATTCCTAGTTATTGATAAAGATTTCAGATTTCACTGAGGAAATTTTAAGGAAATTAAATAAAAACGGAAAATAGTTATTGATAATTTTAAACAGACGTTTAATAATATTGACAAACCAAATTGTACGAATAAAACGAGGAAAAATAATAATGAATATGCCGATCCTTGTATTGCAATAACAGCTCGCCACAGACTACGACAAATGTTTGCGATATTTTGTAGGTTGGCTAAGGAAATTAACCCCCCTCTTTATATACGATGCTTTGCTAATGCCTGGTGGCTGTCAGTTATTGAGTGCTTGTCCAATCATATACCAACCCATGTTCAATAATATCTAAACAGGGAGTGTTAGCTGACAAGTCTATAACCAGTAACCATTAACGTTGCAAAGTTTACTGAATAACCCTGGCTTTATCTATTGAAGCGTTATCCAAGAAAATGAGACTGTGGTCGGATGTGCGTTCATCTGTGCTACGATAGGGTTTATGACGATATCACCCCGATAACACAGTTCATTTAGTAGATTTTCCACAATGAAAACCTGCTCCATATTTCTGTCATAACTAAAACTAAGGAATAGAACAACGGAACCACCATCAGCTTGCTTTAGTTGAGGTAAGACACAGAGTCTCCAAACCCTTATGTGACAGTCGTTTCGTATAAACTTAAACTTGGAGTCCTCATTTCTTATGACACTTCACAAGGGAGTGAATATATATATATATATATATATATATATATATATATATATATATATATATATATGAAAGTAAATAAAGGACTGTAATCCGACAATATGTAGAAAAATTGATAACAAGGTAATCCAAGTGGAAGGAGAGATTTATTGAGAAGTCGACACTATAGCGTTTCAGTTCTTCTGAACCATCATCAATACCATGAGGGTTGATATTAGCGATGTTAAGTCAACGATGTACGTTTAAAAATACAAAATACCTGTAAGAAAAAGTTGGCCGTTTAATTAGGGAATCAGCGTTTGTTATTTTAAATTTAAAAACGACAAACACTGATTCACCAATTAAACGGCCAACATTTTTTTTATTACACAATTTTTCCCCTAGGTTTTTGTATTTTGCATTTTTAAACATCCATCTTTGACTTAAAATCGCTAATATAACCCCTCATGGACCTGATGATGGTTCAGTAGAACCGAAACGCTATAGTGTCGACTTCTCAATAAATCTCTCCTTCCACTTATATTACCTTGTTATCAATTTTTCTACATATTGTCGGATTATAATCCTTTATTTCATCATCATCATGTCGCGCCGCTAGCACGGATATCCCTGACCCTCTCTCGCCACTTCTTCCTATCACTCATCGCCTCCGGCAGGTCTTCAGGGTTACATCCTGTGTCCTCACATAGTTGCTGTATGTAAGTTCGTGCTGGTCGTCCTGCTTTTGCACATCCATATGTGGGGGTCCACAGGAGTACATCGCTTATGAGCTCGTCCTTGCTTCTTCAGCAGTGTCCTGCGTGTCTGGTTCATCTAACTTGTATAGTTTTCGTGATGGGGGGGCAAGTGTCCGTATAGTTGGTGTCTCTTGGGGTGTTGCCGCCAGGACTTGTTCAATACTGCTTTCAACATTCTTGTGTAATTTCCGTCTAGTTTCCTCTCCAGCCGCTTAGTTAGCGTCCATGTGGTGCATCCATATAGCAGTATCGACACAACCGCTGCCTGGAAGAAACTGCGTTTCATTTTATCGGTTAGGTCCGACTTCCATATGATCGAGAGCCTATCGATAGCTGTCCATGCCTTCGTCAGTCGTGTGTCGATGTCTTTTTCGATTGATGAGACGCTACTTCCTAGGTAGGTGAATTTGTCTACTAGTTTCAGAGAGGCTCCGTCTAGTGTGGCAATGTTGCCCGTTTGGTTGTAACACATATATTCAGTTTTGTTTGCATTGACATGGAGGCCAATGCCAGCTGCGGCTCGTTCCAGACTATGCAGTAGTGTCTCTGCTTGATTAGGCGTATTCACTAGTAACGCCAGGTCATCAGCGTAGTCGGCGTCCGTGATTGTTTTTGCGGGGTACCTTTTGCTTCTTTTCTTAGCTCGAAGCCATTTTCTCTGATTTTGTCGATCGAAGTCCTAAGCACATAGTCTAGACAGATGATAAAGAGGTACGGGGTTAGTGTGTCTCCTTGTAGTACTCCTGCAACAATGTCAAAGTATTCCGTGTCTCCATCTGGTGAACGTACTTTCACTTTGGTGTTTCTGTAGAGAATCATTATCGCTGCTACGGTTTCTTTTGGTAGGCCGTATGCTAGTAGGATTTGCTCCATCTTCCCTCTGTGTATGGAATCGAAGGCCTTGGTAAAGTCGACAAATAGTAATGTCGCCTGAAGGTTTTTTGCCCGCACGCTTTCAAGGATTCTACGGATGGTCAGTATTTGTGAGGTTGTGGATCTATTTCTCCGGAAGCCATTTTGGTTTTTCCTAAGGATGTTGTCTATTTTGGGTTCTATGCGGTTTCGTAGTAGGGCATTGTAGATTTTGGCTGCTATGGATGTAAGTGTTATCCCTCGGTAGTTTCCGGCTAGTCCGAGGTCGCCTTTTTTAGGGAAAGGAAGGATGCATCCCTTCGTCCATCTTTCTATCCTATTTTGACTATAGACTGCGTTGCATTGCCGGAGCAGTATATCGTCGAATTGTCTAGTCTTCCACACTTCTGGGGGGATCTCGTCTAGCCCTGCAGCTTTCCTATTTTTAATTCTTCTGAGAACTGAGTCGAGTTCTTCTTTGGTGAAAGGACCTAGTTTAACGTCAAATTGCTTACTAATAATTCTGGTGATCGGTTCATCCGTTATTTTCGGTGGGTTTCCAAGTAGATTTTTGAAATGCTGTTCCCACAGTTTTACTCTTTCTTGTTGGCTTGCAGCTTTCAATTTTGCTTTGGCTGTGCTCTTCCTTCTACTTACTTCTTTTATTGTTTGGCAGGCTATCCTGGATTGTCTATCTTCCACCGAGTCTCTAATCTTATCTATCTGATTTTGTATGTATTCTGCCTGTTCTTTTAGATATATTCCTGTTAATTGATATTGTGCCTTTTCTAGTTTTCGTGCATTTGTGTTTGTTGGGTTCTTTCGATAGCTTTTGGAGGCAGTTTTCACGAGTGCACGTTTTTCTCTAACCGTTAGCGTTTCCCATGGGACTCTATATTTAGTTCTAGGTTTTGTTGGAATACACTTTGCTGCCTCCTCAAGGTGTGCTTCTACAAAATTTTCATATTCGTCATTTGGGGTACCTATTTCTGCCTTCTCTTGTAGTGCTTCGAATCTGTTTCTTAATTCTAATGCATATCTATCTCTAATATCTCTGTTGTTGAGTAGGGCCCAGTCATAGTGCTTGGTTGTCGCTTTACGTGTGGCGTTTTTTCTTAGGCTTAGTCGTACTTTGGCCGTAACTATTCGATGATCGGAGGACACACCCTCGAAAGAGGAGTATGCCTCGCAATTCATCGCGTTATTTTTCCATTTCCTGTTTATAAGGACGTAGTCTATATGTGCTTTACTCTTATTCGCGTATGTGTAGGTCCATAATTTCCCCTCCCTTTTTTGAAAGTTTGTATTGAGGCATGTTAATCTATTTTCTATCATGAAATCTATTAGATGTTGTCCATTCCTGTTTGACACGTTGTGTAGGCTGTATTTGTTGTTTCTGTTTTTCCCGATTTGTGCATTCATATCTCCGCCAATGACTAGCAGGTTGTGTTTCGGAATGCTACGTACTAGGGAGGATAGATCTTCGTAGAAGGTGACTATTTCGTTTTCTTCGCTCACATTGGTAGGGCTGTAGCAGAAGTTAATTGTTGCTTTGGGGTTGCCATTAAACGTTGCGGCCATCATCCTAGGTTGTATTCTCTCAATGCTGTTCAGTGTTTTTAACGCTCTTGGTACTATAAGCATTCCCACCCCTCCTACCGATGCATTGACAGAGTTTTTCCATGCCGATACAGTCCCCAGCATCCATCCATTACCAGTTTCGTGATATTTGATATCTTCGGTGTGCGTGTATTGGTGCTCTTGTATGCAAATTACGTCTATCTTATGTTCTACGGCTGATGCAGTTAGCTCTGATAGTTGACCTATTCTATTTAGGGTTCTCACAGCAACATTATATGATTGTCACTATCTCACATGATGGGTTAGTGGCGGAACAAATGTTGTATAATTTGGAAATTGCTCAATATATGTGAGTGACCCATTACATAATAAATCTAATAATAAATAGATATATAATAGTTTATGTATATATATATATTTGATATGTATATATGCGACCACTGGTCTCATGCCGTCTTTAATAGCAATCATCAACCTGATGATTTTTGGCCTGATGATATCCATGTAAAGATGGCTTTAAACCAGCGGTTGCATGCAATTAAATATACAAAACTGATATATATATATATATATATATATATATATATATATATATGTGTGTGTGTGTGTGTGTGTGTGTGTGTGTGTGTGTGTGTGTGTGTGTGTGTGTGTGTGTGTGTGTGTGTTTGAGAGAGAGAGAGAGAGAGTGTGTGTGTGTGTATGTATATTTGATACATCGAATATATATGTATTAAATATATATAAAAACTAATATACACACACACACATATATATATATATATATGCGAGAATTAATCTCAAGTGAAAAATTTTGAAATTTAAGAAATGCAACGCTTCAGCTGTACAAGATATCTAAAAAATATATGAAAAACTCACTGGAATGAGCTTTAAATGTCACGGTGACTATTTTGAAGAAAACTAATGTTTCATTCAGTGGTCAATTTTCTCCTGGTATATTCAGCTTGAGTCTGTATTGTTGTAGAGCCACACCGTATATATCATCACGTAATGTTGTATACTGTAGGTGATTAAAAATTCTTATAATTTGTTTCGTAACTATAATTCATACAAGAAATGAATAAGAAGTATTTTAAAATTGGGAGTTACTTTTCAATTACTCTGTATGAGTGGATCAGCAACACAATTTATTATTAGACGAAAATTTTAATTATGAACAAAATATACACTTACTTGACTTTTTTGTTCGCTATTTGAACATTTCAAATTTTCACGTTTTAAAGATTTCCTTCTTTTTTTGGCTTCCTTTTTCTTCTTTCAGAAATTATACTATCATTTATTGCAATTGCTTTCAGTAAATTGATTTTTATTTTTCTGTTTTCAAAATATTTTATGTGACGTCCACATCTGTTAACGTGCTTGATTTAGCGATTATAGGAGAAACACAATAAAGAAGGAAAAAAGAAGTAATCAAAATAAATCAAGAAGTAACGAATAAAATTACAAGCAGGCAAAAGTTCTTGGAAAGAATGACAAGTATTTAAGTTGACAAGAAATGAAGTAAATGAAAATGGCACGCGAATTTAACTGAAAGATCCAATTGGAAGTCATTTCATTCTATATCAATAGCGACCGACAGGTTCGATCCAATCTCTCCAGAAAAAGCTTTTATTTCTTCATCGATCATTTAAAGTGTTATGTCGATAAGCGATGCTCAGTGACAAAAATTGTCAAACACACAGAAAGAAAAATTGATGGATGGATGGTTAGTTGTATATTATGGTATTCCAACCCTTATAGGTTATTTGATTCCAAATCCTGTTATATATATATATATATATATATATATATATATGTGTGTGTGTGTGTGTGTGTGTGTGTGTGTGTGTGTGATGGACTCTCCAGTCGATTTCTACGTATGAGTGTCTAAAAGCAAAAATACTTCGAATGTTTATGGCGATTGTGAGATTTCAGTCCAGCCAGCGATTTGCAGATAAGACCACAAATGGAGTAGGAGTGACGGGTGTCAGAAAGAATTAATGGTTGAGTCGATATATATATATATATATATATATATATATATATATATATATATATATATATATATAATGTGTAAACGAATAGTTTGTAGGTAACATTGTTTTTTAGCGAACCAGAGCTCATTTTTTGCAAAAAGTTGAATCGTTTCAAGTATAGTTAATTATTTAGTATATCAAATCGACCCATACATGGGACCCTAAGAGGTACTAACCCTCAAGTTCAGAGTGAACCTGGGAGTTATGGCAATGAAGTGGTACTCCACATTCCACAAACTCCAAAACTGTTGTCTCACCAACAGATGAACTTTAATGTCACACCCAGGACGGTCAATGGTTTCATGTATTCCTATCCAACACTAATAATTCTGTTCAACATTATTCACTCGTTTGCACACAATTAAATGGTTTCAAACATTGTTATGTAATACTAATTGTTCAATTTAATAACTATTTGTTTGAATTTCACGCTTTCTGACCAAAATATGATACTGTAACATATACAACCTCTCTAGGTCAGAGTGGATCTGGGAGTAATGGCAATAAAGGGTACTCTACATTCACCAAAGCTCAAGAACAGGAAACTCGCCATCAGATGCAATTCAGTATCATATCTGGGATACTCATTAGTGGGAGTCTTACTCCTCTTCAGAGATACAGTTGTAATATAATGGCCGAGGGATTTCGTTTTATGCCTTTGGGTTTAGTTAGGCTGACAACCTTTCGGTTCAGTGCATGGGTTACTTAGGTGCAACATTAACGCTAATGTTCGCGCGCACGAGCGGAGCGGACGTGTCACTAAGAGATATCACAATAGAAACCCGAGATGGGAAACGGGGCTAGGGAGTGCAAATGACGTCACGCACCGGAAGCGCACGGAGGATTTGGGGAGATTTGAAAAAGTCAGTTAGTTGAGTTGAGAACTAAACACCGAACGAGAAGGGTCGACTTTCAGACCTTCCGAGGGCAGACGAATTTGTGCGCTACGGGCGCCGCCGGGAGGCAGATGGAAAAGTTAGAACAGAAAGAATGTGTATCTCTCTCCTTATATCGAAGAACTTTTAAACTCAAAGGTAATAAAAAGTTTCGTACCTGAACTAAGAAGTCGGAAGTGGTTTTCGTGTTTCGAGATTCCGATGTTCTATGTATATATGTTATGAACATTCTATGTACATTTCACGTATCCGTATCACGGGTATGGTACACAGTCAGCGTATCTTGCAGATCCAGCCTTGCGCAACTCCCCAGACTTGCCTCAATGGTTTGTAGTACGGTCTCGGTATGCACGGTTTTCGGCCGACTCGACATCGAGTGAAAGTTTTCCAACCGTTTGGTTACTGTACTGTGATCAACCGTGCCTTCACCTTTGGCACGGCAAATGTTTTTGGTCGCTTCCACGATCCAATTCGAACTCGTAAAGCTTAAGTTCCTGAATTAGACTATATTGCACGTTCATCTGTATGGTTTTAAAATCACACAAGTAATACAAAACATGTCAGCGCACTAACTACCGCGATACTACCAACCAAAATAAGTACCAATCACAGCTTGAACTGTTTCGATCACACGAATTACGTAAAGTAACACACACTAAAATAGTGCAAAACTTTTGACAAACTCTAGTATTTGATATATCATTGAGCACCCCACGATTTTGACCTGATTGCAGACTAAACTTAAAAGAGGAAAATATCTTCTAAGCGGTGTTAAAATGTATGAATCCTTCAAACTATTAAGACTTAAACATATTTTTTATTTAATAATGTTCCAAAAGGGTATACGTAGTAATATTGGCAAAGAGATGCTATAAAAATGTCTTGAATGGTTTATATAGTTTTAATTACTTTTATCCCATACAAATAATTTTTAAATAGATCTATCTGATTCATAGATAGGACACTAATCAGTATAACCACTCCGGGACAGAGTGGGTCTTTGAATAATTTCAATGAAGGCGTACTCTACACTCCTCAGGACAATCGAACTGGAACCTTACCACTGAATCCAGGTTAATGTCGTAATCAGAATACCCCTTTCTTGTGTGTAAAGAGGGGGTCTTACCCCTCTGCAGTGTGCGCAACGAATGTATTCTAATCTGCAGCCGACAGAGAGAATATAGGTGGGAAAATAGTAGTATTACACTAAAAGAGAGAAATCCTTGTTTTTAATACTTTAAGCTGAAACTTTTCTTGTCATTGCTTCTTTAAATCAATAATCTTCCACGGATATCCAAAGTGAATTTTAGCAGGTTTTGTGTTAGACGCAAATAAATAAATAAGTTATTTCGTAAGAAACTGATGTTATCTTTGGTAGGGAAGTTATTTAACGATTTCTGTAAGCTTTTGCAGTCAAAGCAGACTTGGTATTTTAAACGTGGAGCGGTGTCAGTGATAGCGGCTCACAAATAGTACTGGTTCTAACATAAAGTAATTTCATCATTCTGCCCATTGTTCGGGCAAATACCTTTCTTTGTTGCTTTAATGATATATTCTTCGGCCATTACATAGTTTAAAGTTCTAAGATGTAATATTTTCATTATTCTACGCTTTCTTTACAGACAAATATCTTAATCTTTGTACTTAAGTCAACGGTAGTCATTAGAGTGGCATGAATTTACTTTTCTTCTCTCTTTATATATCCTCTGCTAAAACCCCACCGTTTTATTCTTTGAAATTTTATCTGTTGTCTCGTTAACATGCGACATTCGATTAGATAACCTTGTTAAAGTACACTTAAAAAGAAAAAGGCAGGCGATCTTGGTAGGCATTGATTGATTGATTTTAACGGCATTTCAACCT
This sequence comes from Sepioteuthis lessoniana, assembly GCA_963585895.1. Taxonomy (NCBI): domain Eukaryota; kingdom Metazoa; phylum Mollusca; class Cephalopoda; order Myopsida; family Loliginidae; genus Sepioteuthis; species Sepioteuthis lessoniana. Next base: position 3,071,868 of record OY757915.1, on the reverse strand, counting down.
ATCTAGGGTTATTTTATGCTTAGATGTTAGTAAATTACGCTCACTATACATTTATATTTGCCTTTTTTGGGTTCTTGTTTCCTAAGAGGGTTTTTTTTTGGCTCACAATTATATGATATCAAATATTTCTACCTTATACAAATAATATTGCGTACAGTTGTTCTATATATTCCAATCAAACGATTATATGGTTTAAAGTAATTATTTCTATTTAATAATTATCATACCTAGTTCAGTTATATTGTTGAGAGTTAATGAAAATAATCCTTCGTAAACAATTACAGCTTTGAAGAAAGTCAGACCTGACCAATAAAACGAAACGCAGTTCCTTCCAAGCAGCGGTCATGTCGATACTGCTATATGGATGCACTACAAGGACACTAACTAAACGGCAACTACACAAGAATGCTGCGAGCAATATTGAACAAGTCCTGGAGGCAACACCCCACAAAGCAGAAGCTATACGGCCACCTACCGCCCATCACTAAAACTATCAAAGTTAGACGAACCAGACATGAAGAACACTGCTGGAGAAGCAGGGACGAGCTCATGAGTGATGTTCTCCTATGGACCCCTCACATGGCCGACCAAAAACAGGGCGACCAGCTCGAACCTACATGCAGTAGCTATGTAAGGATACGGGATATAGCCCTGATGATCTGCCAGAAGTGATGAACGATAGGGAGGAATGGCGAGAGAGGGTCAGGGATATCCATGCTGGTGGCACGACAAGATGATGATGATGATGATCAAGTACTCTTATCAAATGCGAATAATTTTTAAGAAGTCTGTGTGAACCATAGAGGAGATCCTAACAGGTACAATCACTCCAGGTCAGAGTGGACCTGGAAGTAATGATAAAAAAAGAAATACACCACACTCACCTGACCCCCAGAACTGGAGCGTAATCACCAAATGTAGTTTAGTGTCATACTTAGAGGACCCAATTTTGAAGGGGTGTTTTTTCCCTCTGCAGAAGATACAGTCAGCATATTCTAAGCCCTGTCAATTGGGCGTTTTATTAATAGAGAACGACGAAATTTAAGTTGCAAAGTAATGATAAAGTCAGTGGGCAACTGTATGAAATGCCAAAATCTGGCCTATGTATGCAGGTTTCAAATGCAGTAAGGAGAAAAATACGACCGTGTTTATTATTTCCTACCTTCCATCTTGTTTTAAATAAATAATTCTATATCATGGTCCAAAGCGAGTACCAAAAACATGTTGGCAAAGTGAAACTATAAAAAACGTGTATATATATATATATATATATACGTATGACAATAGTGTAAACACGGAGTCGGCGGCGCTTGGTAACTTGCTGTTTTTCTTCCAATGCAAACATCAGACCAAGAGGCTCCCACGAGGTGAGTATCATTTTATAAACTATTGTGTGAGGCATAATGGGAAGGATGGTTTACTTTATTCTACATGGATATTTACATGACAATATTATATTAATTTTGAGAATTCATTTAATCTATTAGATTTAATGTATCATTTTGTAGGGTTTTTATTCATTTCTTTATTCATTTTCCTCCTGGCGAGTTTTTCACATCAACATTAGCTAGTAGTCTTTCGTTGATTTATGAGTGACAGCGAGTCTCCACAGGTCTCCAGGATTCTTATCATTATTTTAGTCAATTCATTGCGATGGTCTTGATGGTCTCGATTCTTCTGATGTCCTGCATTTCTGGTTCGTCTAACTTTTATAGTTTTCAGGATGGGAGGTAGGTGGCCGTACAGTTGGTGCTTTGTGGGGTGTTACCTCCAGGACTTGTTCAAAATTGCTAGCAACATTCTTGTGTAGTTGCCGTTAAGCTTTTTCTTCAGCCGTTTTGTTACCATCCATGTAGTGCATCCATATAGCAGTATTGAGACGACCACTGCTTGGAAGAAACTGCATTTCATTTTATCGGTCAGGCCTGACTTCCATATGACCGATAGCTTATCGATAGCTGCCCATGCCTTCGTTAGCTGCGTGTCTATGTCTTTTTCGCTTGATGAGACACTGCTTCCTAGGTAGGTGAACTTGTCTACTAGTTTCAGAGAGCTGCCGTTTAGTGTGGAAATGCCATCTGTTTGATTAAAGCTCAAGTATTCCGTTTTGTGTGCATTGATATAGATACCAATGCCTGAAGCGGCTCGTTCCAAACTATGCAGTAGAGTTTCGACTTGGGCGGGTGTATTTGCCAGAATCGCTATATCATTGGCGTAGTTGGCGTCGGTAATTGTTTTTGCGGGGTACCTTCTGCTTCATTTCTTTGTCAGCTCGAAGCCGTTTTCTTTCATTTTATCAATTGATGTTCTAAACACGTTGTCTAGACAAATGATAAAGAGGTATGGGGCTAGTGTGTCCCCCTGCAGTACTCCTGCTACAATGTCGAAGTAGTCTGTGTCTCCGTCCAGAGAACGTACTTTCACATTATTGCTGCAACGGTCTCTTTTGGTATGTCGTATGCTAGTAAGATTTGTTCCATTTTTCCTCTGAGAATGGAATCAAAAGCCTTGGTAAAGTCGACAAATAGTATTGTCGCCAGTAGGTTTTTTGCCCGTACGCCTTCAAGGATTCTACGGATGGTCAATATTTGTAAGATCGTGGATCTATTTCTTCGGGAGCCATTTTGGTTTTTCTAAAGAATGTTGTCAATTTTAGGTTCTAGAGGGTTTCGAAGTAGGTCATAGGATATTTTGGCTGCTATGGATGTAAGTGTTATACCTCGGTAGTTCTTGGCTAATCCGAAGTCACCCTTTGTAGGGAAAGGGAGGATGCATCCCTTGATCCATCTGTCTATCAGATTTTGATTATAGACTGCTTTACAGTGTCGTAGCAGTATGTCGTCGAATTGTCTAGTCTTCCATACTTCTGGTGGAATTTCATCAATTTCAATTTTTCTAAGTACTGAGTCGAGTTCTTCTTGTGTAAACGGTCCTAGTTTAATGTCTAATTGCTTACTAATAGTTCTGTTGATTGGTTCATGTCTAACTTTCGGTGGTTTTCCTAGTAGATTCACGAAATGCTGTTTCCACAGTTTTATTCTTTCTTGTTTGTTTGTAGCTTTCAGTTTAGCTTTGGCAGTGCTCTTTCTTCTACTCACTTCGTTTATTGTTTGCCATGCTATCCTAGATTACCTATCTTCCACTGAGGCTCTAATCTTATCTATATGATTTTGTATGTATTCTGTCTTTTCTTTTAGATATATGCCTGCGAATTGATATTGTGCCTTTTTTAGTTTCAGGGCATTTGTGTTCGTTGGGTTCTTCCTATAGCATTTGGAGGCAGTTTTAACGTATGCACGTTTTTCTCTCACCACTAATGCTTCCCATGGGACTCTAGATTTAGTTCTAGGTTTTGTTGGAATATATTTCGCTGCTGCCTCGAGGTGTAAGTTGACGAAATTTTCATATTCGTCATTTGGGGTACGCTTTTGTCTTCTGTAGTGCAGCAAATCTGTTTCTCAATTCTAACACATATTTATCTCTAATATCTCTATTGTTAAGAAGGACCCAGTCATAGTGTTTGGTGGTCGCTGTTCGAGTGGCGATTTTTCGTAGACTTAGTCGTATTTTTGCCGTGACTATTCGGTGATCGGAGGACACACCCTCGAAAGAGGAGTATGCCTCGCAATTGATTGCGCTATTTTTCAATTTCTTGTTTATAAAGACGTAGTCTATCTGTGCTTTATTAGTGTTTGCGTATGTGTAGGTCCATAATTTTCCCTCCCTCTTTTGAAAGTTTGTATTGAGGCATGTTAATCTATTTTCTATCATGAAATTTGTTGGATGTTGTCCATTCCTGTTAGACGTGTTGTGTAGGCTGTATTTGTTATTTCCGTTTTTCCCGATTTGGGCATTCATGTCTATACCAATAACGAGAACGTTGTGTTTCGGAATGCTACGCACTAGAGCGGATAGCTCATCGTAGAAAGCGACTAGTTCAATTTCTTCACAAACATTGGTAGGGCTGTAGCAGGAGATGATTGTTGCTCTGGGGTTGCCATTAAAAGTAGCTACCATCATCCTAGATTGTATTCTCTCTATGCTATTTAGTGATTTTAACGCTCTTGGTCTTATAAGCATTCCTACACCTCCTACCGTTGCATTGACAGAGTTTTTCTATGCTGATGCAGTGGCTAGCAGCCATCCATTGCAAGTATCGGGATATTTGATATCCTTGTTGTGTGTGTATCTGCGTTCTTGTATGCATATTATGTCTATGTTATGTTCAACGGCCGATGCATTCAGCTCCGATAGTTGACCTATTTTATTTAAGGTTCTAACATTGAATGTCACTATTTGTATTGTTTGTTTACATTTTAGTAGTTTTTGTTGTTTGAGCTCTGTAGCGGATTTTTCGAACACTGAAGCCAGGGCTTCAACCTCAGCAGGATGCGCCCCTTTTTTACCTGCGCGAAGAGCGATGCGGTTTATATATGTGGTTTGAGTGTGGGTCATGGTTATCTTTCGATGGTTGTTTTTATTCTCATCTATAGAAGCCACCTTTATAGATGAGCAGCAGTAGTTTCCCGATCGAACTGACGATCCTGACCGTTGAACCGCGATATCTATACGTCCAGGACTAGGTTAGGCATTGCGTTAGGCTGTCAGAGGGTTTATTCGCATACCTCAACGTCCACCATGTTGCTTCCCATAGGTACGTAAAAAAACAAAAAAAGACGAAACAAATAGTGAAATGACGACTCTACCCCCCTACCAAGTAGTAGGCCTACCCAAATTCTATTTAAATCCATAAATGACAAAACGGTAGACGACAAAGCTAGCTATGAAAGAATATCCATATGCCCACTAGAAGACAAGAGTCAAAAACTGGTCAGTATAATATTGTCTTTAAGTCTTAATTTAAAATGCCAGAAAATTTTACCCAAATTGTATGCTCTTTTGTTTGTAAAATGACGCTTGTACACTATCTGTGTTTTAAATGTAAAGGCAATTTTACGTAAATCCAATTATAATATTTGAACCTGGTCAAAGGTGCTAACACGTTTGGTACATGAAACTTTCTTTTCTAAAACTTTAGAATTCCTACAGACCCCCATAGTAGTTTAGAATATACAGTGAGTATATATATATATATATATTCTTCACTAGTTTATGAATGTTTATTTCCTAATGCAGCAATTTATTTATTTCAGTTACATTGCTCCATCTATATCCTGGCACAAATTTATAATCAATTTTGTTTTTTTTTATTTTGTAATAATTGAAGGTTTTTGTCTTTTCGTTCCTGTAGAATACACCGCCTGCTTCTGTTTATATGTATAAAAATGGATTTGGCATTAATTAACCTACTAAAGTTGATATGCCATAAAACCCAAACAAACAAACTTTCCTTCTTACTTCTGCTTCATGGTTCAGGTCTTCTTGTTTGAGATCTCGATTGTTTGCCGTTTAAAATGTCCATAAAGTTGTTTTTCTTTCCTTTTTTGTTTTCTGGTTATTTTTGTTCTGTTGATGTGTTGACTGTATTGTTTCTGGTGGCTTTCTCGGTACATTTTCAAATAGTTTGTTTTTATACAGTCTATCTACGAGGTGCATACCATAAGTTTCCAGACTTTTTTCGTAGGGGCACTTTTATTGTTAGTACACACATGAAACTCAAGTCCCCTTCGAAGTAATCTCCTCCGGCTGCAATGCATTTGTTGTACCGTTCCAACAACTTCTGGAAGGTCCCATGGACGTCCTCTTGTGTGAGCGTGTCAATGACCTTCGTCACAGCCTCTTTCATCTCCTCAATTGTCTCATAACGACAGCCTCTGAGCTCAGGGAATAACCAAATGTCACATGGAGCAAGGTCTGGACTATATGGAGGCTGAGGAACTGTGTTGATGCCCATCTTGGTCAAATAGTCTGTGACAATGATGGAGTTGTGGACTGGTGCATTGTCCTGGTTGAAATGCCCCTGACCCGATTTGAAGAGTGCTGGCCTCTTCCAACGGAAACTCTTGCTGAACTCCCTTAAAAGCTCATCATAGTAACCCTAACCCTAACCCTTTGGCCAATTAACTCAGTTTTATTGACTTCCTTACTCTTCCGACACCTCTCATCATCGCTCACTGACTCCCTGTCTTCCTTGAATCTCTTATGCCACTCAAAAACTCATGCTTGATTCATAGAAGATGCTCCAAAAGCTTTCCATACGTTTCTGCGCCATTTTTCCAAGTTTAAAACACAATTTTATTGCATATCGTTCTTCTAAAGTGTCAGATTGCATTTTTGAAATTCACCAGCTTTGACTATCAGGCTTTAGTAGGGTGTATTCCAATTGCTGCTGTAGCTGTTCATTTGAATTTGAAATCATAAAATTTGGTCAGTAATCTCATAAAATGTATAGCAATAACATAGTAAATTTTCAAGAGACTACGACAATTTTAAATGCCTATACAAAAAAAAGTCTGGAAACGTATCGTATGACCTTCGTATGTCATCTCTGGGATGTAAGGCTTTATTCATCGTCATGAGTTTTCTAATTCTTTGGTCCATTTTTGGGAGTTCTTCTCTTGTTCACTTTTGAGAATGGTCCTGAATATCTTACGATGGAAACAACACAGGCATTTAGCCATTTGATGAGATTTCTGCTTTGTAGTTTGGTCTCGGTCAGTTTTCTCGTTCTTCAGAGGTATTCTTTTAAAATTTTCTATCCTTCATTATGCTGTGAACAGAATATTCAGTCTCTAAAGAATCTCAAAGTCATGAAAACAACATAAATAGATTCGATATCAGTTTGTTTTTATCTTGCTCTACTCACCAGTATTTGAGTACTTCGAGTTATTTGGTTTTCGCCACCTTTTTAACGCAAGGATAAAATAGTTTTCGGTGTTCTGTAAACCCTGATAAGAATAAACAAGGTTCCTCGACTCTCTCTCTCTCTCTCTCTCTCTCTCTCTCTCTCTCTCTCTCTCTCTCTCTCTCTCTCTCTCTAGCAAAGGACATGAAGGGACAAGCGGTCGCATGGACGGAGAGCGATTGAACCATTCAAATGTATGATGCTGCTCCGGATAGAAAATTGATACATAACAGTATCTATTTTCTTACAGCATCATTCCAACGTAACTTGAAAAGAGCGCAAGAAGATATCTATGTTGCAATTACAGCTTCTCCAGTCCTAAAACACGTTTCAACAGCAAATGCACGTTATGCACCGGTCTGATCATAGCAGATTGTATCTGGAAAAAAATATTCAAACATTAGCAAAATGGAGCTAATATTGCTACTGGCCTAAGTTCGCTTACCCCACTCAGGACGGATTTCGTGATTCTGCCGCCTTCTGTTTTGTTGGCTCGGGTACGAGGAGACAAATGTTCGCATAAACGGAGAACGAGAAACGACTCAAATATACGAGAAGAATCCAGTTTCTTGGAGAACGTAGAAGTCAGTCCGTACGTTCTATCCGTTATCCATTCCTTCTAAATTTCAATGCCACAGAAACTTAACAAGGAGAATAAAGCAACGAATTCTGAACGCTGGGTCTTTTTCCCTCCCCCGACCTTCACCGACATAGCAGTCATAATTCTATGACTTAAGCTAGAAAAAACTCAGCAGCCAAATCAGCCTTAGATATAAGCCCTGGAGTTATCTCTATTCCACATACCGATTTGAAACCGACAATCAGTAAATTCCTTCACACAGAATGACAACAACGATGGGACATGAACATCCATAATAAACTCTTCTAAATTCAGCCCACCTTGGGAGAATGGAGACCAGCTTTTGGAAAATCAAGAAGAGAACAAGTCGTTATATCCCGACTGTGCATTGGTCATACAAGGCTTACTCATGCTTTCATACTGAAACAGGAACCCCAACCACAGTGCTTGACTTGTCAGACAACATACACGGTTAAACACATTCTTATAGAATGCAGAGCTTTCGCTGACATCAGAAAGCGATTTTTTCAAAGTGACTTGTCAAACCGAATTGTTCGAAAACGTCAAAATAGATGGCATTCTGTCCTTCTTGCGAGAGGCAGGGTTTTACGAAAAAATATGACGAATTAAAACTGGTTAATCATGTGCAAACAAATGAAATCCTGCTAATAGAAAATTTTACCTACTTTGTATTCGTCCAGAAATCCTTGGTTGAATCTATATACATATAGACAGAATTTGGCGTTAAGTAACCTACAAAGGTTGATATGCCATAAAACCCAAACGACCAAACAACCTAGAAAAAATATTTTAAAGTTAATATTTGTCTTGCATGTGTAATGCTTTCCACAAAAATTACTAGAAATAGCGATCAGCTAATGAGACTAAAATGTCTATAATGAAAACTTATTGTAATCAATATCAATGTTTTGGGTGGGGGTTGGGCGAACATATACAAATTAGACAGGAGAAAGACGAGGCTTCTTTTAGACGGCAACTTCTCTTTATCACAATGGTGTCTCGTGCACAAAGAAATGATACAACATTATGTTTTGGCTGCTTTCATTTCGTTTTATGTCCTTACATGCGTTAAAGCTCCGCTCGTTTAGCACACCACCACCACCACCCTTTTTTTTTCAAAATCTAACAAAAACATTTTTCATTATTTTAGTTACTTCATTCCGAGTTATTTTCTTTCTTTTGCTCAAATTTGCTAAGAGTAAAAATATGTGTTAGTTCGTTGTGTTTTACGGCATATCAACTTTTGTAGGTTATTTTATTCTGAATCCTGTTTAATACATATATGTTATATAATTGCGGAGGGATTTTTTTATATTATCATTTTTCGTTTTGTATATCTTACCTTTCGGTTTAGTTAGGCTGAGAACCTTTCGGCTTAGGGCATGGATTAGTTAGGTGCACACATTGAGTGCAGGTGTTCACGCGCATGCTGGGAGAATGTGACAATCAAAGATGTCACAATAAAAACCCCAGATAGGAAATTACCGTGGACGTGAATGACGTCATGCTCGGAAGCGATGGGCTGAGGATTTTGAAATTTGAAAAGAGGAGTTGATTGAGATTTGGGCTTGGACGAGGCAAGTCGATTTTTGGAGCTCTCCGAGGCCAGACCAGTTGTTTGCAACGGGGTGCCGCACGTGGTGGAGTCATATGGAAAAATCAACATAGAAAGAAATTGTGTCTCTCTCTCCTCATGTCGAAAAACCTTAAACTCAAAAAGGTAATAAAAAGTTTCGTACCTGAACCAAAAAAAAGAGTCGTCAGAGTGTTTCGAGTGTTTTCGGATTCCTATGTTTATGAACATTTGTGAACGTTTTCCGTATCCGTATGAATATGTCTATTTCACATATCCGTATCACAGGTATATATATATATATTTCTGTCTAAATATTTTCTTGTTGATCCTTTCATATTGCCGTATTGATTTTGTAATACATCCTCCATTGATGATGGCCCAAAGTCGGGCAGAAAGTAATCTGGAAATAAACAATTATGGAAAATATATCAATCAATTCCCGCCGAATACTATAAAATCAATACGGCAATATGAAAGGATCAACAAGAAAATATTTAGGCAGAAAATGTCTATTATGTTCAACGAAATTTGTATATATATATATATATATAGGCTCAACACACACACACACGCACGCGCACACGCAAGAAAAAATAACTGTAAGTGAAATCCAAAACCATTTTACCACTCTCACACACACAACTAAAACAATAAAAACATATCAAATATCAAACACAATTAGAGGTAAAACAAACTAAAGTAGACACACTCAGTGAAAAGGAAAGAGAGGAGTGACCTCTATATAAACCCAGACAAAACTAAAAACAATTCAAACATGAGTGAGTTCAACTCTCAATGAGTAACTAATTCACATGGCCTTGTGCCATATATGTTCTCTGACGAAAGCAACAAGCTGGACACATACACGTATGTAAAAACGAAATGAACTAATAAACCTTAAAAAATACAAATCTCTTCGTAGACCTATTCATTTTAAAATATTTTTCTCTCTTTGGACTTACAACGCAAATTTTTTTACATATATATATATGATTTGGAAACGAATAATTTGTTGGTAATAATTATCTTTAATAAACAAATATAACTTTAAATAGCAATTCTTAAAACAAGTAATTTGCATACAGTAAAATGGTTTCAAGTATTTCTGTCTAACATTAATAATTCTAATTAGTAATCATCATATATCTGCATACCGTTATGTTTTCACTTATTCCGTTCCGATACAAATAATTTTAAAACATATATTTGACCCATAGATGTGACTCTAAGTCAAGGCTTTTCAAACATTTTATTTGATACATTCCTTGTAATCAAATTTACTTTCGGGTGTGTCCTCGTGGTGTAATGGTAGCGTGTTCGAACTTCAGATGTGCAATTACGTTCACTTTCTGACAAATTCCCTTGGGAAAGGTATGAACCCCCTCGTTTTCCAAACTATGGGTTAAATTGCATCACTGCTGTTCTTCTAAAAGAATGGCTTTGGCATTAGATAAACCACGGAGGTTGTTATGTCATTAAACAAAGAAACCTAACCTAACCAAATTTAATTTCTGTTCTACGCTAAATAAATTAGATGGATATTAAATTACAAAACTAATTCGATAGTGTTTAATAAATTTACCTGTAAAGAAAATCCGTTTTCTATAAATGCAAGAATGACTTTAATTTTTGAATTATTTTTATGGAAAGGATAGTTTTGCAGGGGACATCGGAGATCACTAATATTAGGATACAGATTTGTGAATTTAAGCTATAATTCTGCATGTTCTATGTTTAAAATATTTCTCTGTTGGCTTAATAAATAATGCACAAGGCTACACCTACATTTTATCATCTACAAACGTGGAAAAGCTTGTAAAATGGTCTCAAAAAATTTAGTTCCATATCAACGTTTATGGGTTATTCAAAGACATCCTGTCAGAAGAACAGCTGCAGCGATACTATTTTGTAATTTACAAAGCGCTTTGCTTTGATGTGGCACAAGGCCGAATGAATGGGGCGCCCAATGAGACTCGAACTCACTCGTGTAGGTCTGCTAGTCTAGCTTGCTAACCGTTACACCACCAGAGGTGCCCTAATTTACGAAGCTCTTTGCTTCGATGTGGCACAAGGCCGAATGAATGGGGTACCCAATGAGACTTGAACTCACTCGTGTAGGTTTGCTAGTCTAGCTTGCTAACCGTTACACCACCAGAGGTGCCCTGCAGCGATACTATTTAGCCGATAGCCGGGAGAATTAGGAGATTTATACATTTCCGTTACGTCTTAGTCCAAAAAGTGAACACAATAGCACGACTGGGATTCGAATTCACTTATCAAAATTTTACAGTCCAGCACGTTAACCATTACCCAACAGGTACTTCCCTCGATTCTGGTGATATTTTGCTATTTTTTTTTCTTTTATCCAGTAATATTCAGTTCATACATGCGAACTAGTAAATTCACTCCGTATGTATAAAAATGCATTTATTCACCCTGTCAAAATTTTATTCCTCCCCAGGGTTTTCTTTGTGGACCACAAAGCTTCATTAGTGTTGGGAGGAGTCCCCAATATTACACCACACTGGTGGCCTTTTTGCAGACAATGACAGGTTTGGTAAATACTACCTATATATATATATATATATATATATATATATATATACCCAACCCCCCGCACAAGCAGGATGTGACACAAATTCATTTTAAGCAGAGTTTTACAGGTTTGAATTCAGAGTTTTCCTTCTCCTAGACCGGTTGCCATACCAAGGTTAAAGGGCATAGTGTATATCCAGAGCTGGGGGAAGAATTATTGGGTTCCAAAGGGTATTATCTCCAAATGAAATGCAAACAGCCTCGTCGGGGATTTGAACTCGGGGCACCGTCTTTATTTCCAATGACGATAACCATTACAGAACAAGCGTTTCCTACATGATGACATATTAATTTTTACAGAGTAGACCAATTGTTGGAATTTCTAAACTCGGCAGTTAATGTTTGATCGAATATGATTGGCTGTTTTGAAGTTGTAGTGTTATTCCCCGCCCCTACAAAAAAGGAATTGTCCCTGGCGGATCTGTCTTAAATAAGTCAGATCCGCCAGGGACAATTCCTTTTTTGTTTGTTTTTTCAGACTCGAGCACAATGCACTGCTTGGATTGTTCTTTTTTCCTTTTCCTTTTTTTTTCTTTTTTTTTTTTTTTTTTTTGCTTTGTGAGCACTTGTTTATTTGCCTTTGACTTTAGGCATTTTTTAGCTTGGTGGCTTGAATAAAAATCGCTTAAGCTCTTTTTCTTTCATTTTTTTTTTTTTTTTTTTTTACTTGTTGAAACAAAAAGCCTACTGCAGCCTAATTGTGGTTTTGGCATGTTGTCTCATTCAAAAGAAAGCTGAGACTAAAGTCTGGAGGCGGAATTATTGGCCAGACAAGAGACGCTGTTGACCGGGTCAGTAGATTCGGTAAATGCTTCCGTAGACTCAACAGAAGAAAGCTCGAAGTTCACTTAAAGAAATAGTAAACTTTGTTTTTAATAAGTCAACACATGAAACTAGATGAACACGATTGTCCCGGTTGATTCTACAAAAGAAAGAGAAGGAACAAACCCTAAAATTTGGCTTGAAAAAGAACTTTGACGTAAACTACCAAAGGTATTTCATCATTAACAGACGTTAAACTGACAGTAAGTGGTTGACTGCATTACTTCGTCTAAGTCAGTTGTTATTTTTTTATACCCTCTTCCTTTTTTCTTTTTTTTGTTATAATATTGTCGTTACTTGAATGTATGTTGTTTTTTTTTGTTACCAATCTGATTCAATGTTTTCGACAAGCATAGGGAAAATATGCAAAGCTGGATTTTGTAAAGTTTATTTCTCCTGAAACAAGACTACTTTGTGGGAACTGGTTGTTTTTGTTTTCAAGAAATATAGACACGTTTCTCTTTCAGGTAGCAAAAGTTAGTATTTTAATCCCCATTTTTGGCGTCCTTTATTTTTATGTTTCTCTCACCCTTCGCCTAGCTTGACAGTTGATGCTAGATTTCTTGTGCTAGCAGAGATAAAGTCTACTTAGTAATTCAGGTTGAATTGTCCCTTATAACAACTAACATTCGAATAATTTGATTAACTTTTCGTATGCTAGTCGTTGCAATTTAGAACCTAAAATTTAGTATATTTATGAAATTGAGCAGATTTCTAATACATTTTTCTCCGAATATCATCTACAAATTAAAAAAAAAAGAGATTATAACAGTAAGAATCGAAGGCTTAAAATAAATTTATTTATTGTTTCCGCTAGAATTATTTATTTTCCTTTTAAAGAAATAGAGAAATGACTATTATAACGTAATGGCCACCCCCTTCCATCAGTGATTCTAGTGCTTGGCTGTGTGACTAACCACAAAGGATCAACTATGATAGCTCTCACGGTAGATGCAAGAAACCGTCACACGAAAGTTAGGGATTTTTAGCTGCTAGTCGAGCGATAAATAACGATCTAAATTTCGGGTTTGACGAAACCGTCCTGCACTGATTGTGATCGGGTTAAGATTTCTTAACAATAAAAAGAAAATACAAACTTGTGTAAATATGTTATAAAATTATCGTCACTATGTATGACTATTAAAATTGCTTGATTGATATTTACAGTATTTCCAACCATCTCGGGGTTCTTTTATTCATTTATAGTAATTTCAGATTTACATTTTTTGTGTAATTATTTCTTGAAAGTTGTCTGATTGCTTTTTATTTTTTCCCGCGGTCTTATCGAATGTGAATAATTTTTAATTCTTTGACCAATTTATATGGCCCTAACAGGTATTAATACTCCAGTTCTGAGTGGACCTGGAAGTAATGGTAATGAAGGGATACTTTTAACTCGTTAGAACTTCAAAAGTGAAGCCTCACCATCAGAATCCTATCAATGTCATACCCCAAGACACCCTCTCTTTTTTTAGGTGACTTCCCCTTCTGTGGGGAATGCGGTCAACGAATTCCAATCCCAGCTGACAGACCGAGTAAATTTTTAGTCAGATTATAACATAAATTCTCATTTATGATTTTTCGGGAAAAAAAAAGATTAAAATTAAAATTAGAAAAATACAAAGTTAAATTTCTAATTTGTGAATTTTGGTTGATTTTTAATTAACCGGATTTTTCATCATCCTCTTAAGAAATTCTTTGGCTTTTTCATTTAAAAGCAAAAACAATTTTATTCTCGTTTTCCTATGATAAAAAAAAAATAGAGAACTGCACTCAGATAAATTGCTTTTATGATTTCCAAAATTATAATTAAAAAAGAAAACGTTTTGAATTAATCAAAATAAAATATATAAAGTATTTTCTTTATATCTTATACCTAAAAACATTACTTCAAAAGGAGTGTTTTACACTACAGTATGAAGTGAATTAAAATTCGTTAATTAATTAAATAATAATAATAATAATAATAATAATAATAATAATAATAATAGAAGATTCTACTAACAAGCCGTTGGAGAAGGCATAAACAAAAATGAGCAACTTGATAAAAAGGAAACAAAACATTATGGAACAAACTATGGGAACAAAAAAAACCATAACAGAAAGAATAAATAACTTGAAAAAAAGAATTTCAAGTAATGGAAGAAGGCCCCGAGACGGATATACACTTGTATTTAGTAAGAAAACACCCAAGAAAATACCAAATTGAAAGACACCAGGCCACAATGGGATTCATTGATTTTGCTTTTAAATATACCTATCCACCCACTACAGATTGTGAAATGCTGACGAAAGACAGAATTATCCGAATGAATTGCAAGGATGAAAGAAAGACCCCCAAATAATCCCATGCAACGATTGGCCGATAATGTCTTTATCTGTGATGGGAAAGATCTTAACTGCACAGATAAGAGAAGCAATATATAACTCGATTGAATGCCACGGAGTATATCCTGTAAAACAGAAGAAATTTCACAAGGGAAGAAGAGGAACAAATGACCTATTATATATAAACCAGCACCTCCTCAAGGAGTTAAAAACTAAGCGAAAAGATGTATCCTATTGCATGAACAGATTACAAAATATGGTCCCACAAACTGGGATAATAAAATGTCTAAAAATGTTCGAAATATCTAACAAAGTCATAAACTTCATCATGAAAGTTACAGAAAGGAGAAAAAACTCAGACAGAAGTTAGAATCCAAAGAGGCATCTTTCAAGGAGACCCTCTCTCTCTCTCTCTCTCACACACACACACACACACACACACACCACTGTTTATTATAATGTTTATAATGGTGTTATTATGTTTATTATGGTGTTAATCAAATATATTGTTTTAAAATGCACAGTAGGCTACCAAGTTTTTAAGTCAAAGGCAACGATAAAACACCTCATGTATCTGGATATTAAGATATTTTCCAAAAATGAAAAAAAAAAAAAAAAACAAGAAACACTTATACAAACGTTTTGAATCTACTGCCAGGATTTAGGAATGGAATTTTGGATTGAAAATGTTTATTATTTTATTATTAAGCTTATTATGAAAAAAGGAAAAAGAGAAACAATTCCAGAAATAGAAATGCCAATTACGAAATCATTAAATAAAATGAAAATTACAAATACCTGGGAATCGAAGCGGACTTCAAGCAAATAGAAATGCCAGAAAAAATAAGAAATAAGTCTCTAAGAAGAAGAAAACTTCTCGAAACAAAACTCTGCAGCAGATATTTCATGTAATGAATACATGTCTATTGTAATATACTCTAAACCCTTCTTAAACTGGACAAAGGAGGGAATCAGACGGACGGACTAAGAAAAGAAAATTATGACGATGCGTAAGGCCTTATACCAGAGGGAAGACATAGAAAAACTCTCGAGAAAAGGAGGTAGAGAACTCTCCAGTATTGACGATTACATGGATAAAACAATTCAGAGACTCGAAGAATACGCACAAAGAAATACTTATTACTGCTACCAGAAACAGAAATATCAACAGAAAGAACTTAAAAACAGTAAAACAGCAAAATCTTGAAGATAAAAATGGGGAGCAAAACAACTGCATGGATATTTCAAGCGACCAAATAAGGAAATTGCATACAAAATGAAAGGGAAATTGCTTAGAAGGAGAAACTGGAAGAGATAAAATGAATCTCTTTTAACAGCAACGTACAATAGTGCCATAATAATCAATTATATCAAAGCAAAAATTGATTATAAGTAGAATAGCAAGTGCAGTTTATGTAATGACAGAGATGAAACGGTTAATAAAACATTCACAAATTTCAATCTCTTGCATAATTCCAGTTCATACTCTTCTCCCCCAATCATGTATACATTTATATTTCTTTTGTACCAGTTTACGACATTCGCTTGTTATACGATGGACTGTTTCATCTCTGTCACCACAGCCCAGTCACTTTTGCAGAGGGGTATGACCCCCGCAATGAATGTCCCGGATATGGTATTAACCCGTCTGATGGCGAAGCTCCAGCTTTGGAGTTTCGGGGAATGTGGAGTACCTCTTCATTGCCATTGCTCCCAGGCCTGCTTTGACCCGGAATGGTAGCATCTGAATGGGTCAAATAGAACCGTTTGACTATTCAAACTGAGAGCAAACAAATGACTGATATTTGATTGAATTGTTAGTGATGCATAGGGATACTTAGAACCATTTAACTTTATTGACTTATGCTAAATCGAATCGCAAGAAACAGAACTGTTTGATCATTTAACTATGCGTAAACAAATGCGTCATGAAGTTTTATCACTTAACTATGCGTAAACAAATGATATTTGATTGAATTGTTAGTGATACATTGGAATATTTGGAACCATTTAACTTTATTGACTTATGCTAAATCGAATCGCTAGAAATAGAACTGTTTGGTCACTTAACTGTGCGTAAACAAATGTCTGATGTTTGATTGAATTGTTAGGGATTCATAATAATATTGGAACCATTTGTATCCAAACGAATGAGTAAAGTTGAATATAATTATTAGCATTAAATAGCAATACTTGAAACTCTTTTATTGAATTATTAGTATTACATAATAATACCTGGAAACATTTGACTGTGTACAAATGAATGAATAGTTTTGAGTAGAATAATTGGTGTTAAATAGCAATACTCGTAACCACTTCACTGTCTTCAAATAAATGATTAATATTGAATAAAATCATTAGTGTGAGATAGCAATAATTGAAAACATTTAACTGTGTAGAAACAATTGCAATACAAGGTGCTAACAAAATAGTTCTAATTCATTAAAAATGAAAGTACCCACAAACTAATCCGACATATCACGTATATCTATTTGGATGTGTGTAAACAGATGACTGATGATAACTATTACTATTACATAGCAATACTTGAAACCAATTAACTCTATGCAAAAATGAGTTCAGTATCGTTCTAAAATGTTATCAATAAAATGTGTTTACAATTCATGTATATTTGAAATATGTTTATAAATAGGATTTGGTATTAAATAACCTACAAGTTTTGATAGGCTCAAACATTAAACCAAACCAAAACAATCTGTAACCACATAACATTCACTTGCTATTGCGTATTTATTATTCATTCATTTATTCCTTATCCATTGCTACGATAAAGAAACGTCTACTTTCACTTTCCATTTCTCACTTTCTAACTTTTTTTTAACTGGAACTTTTGCATCTCCACTTCTGCTTTGATTAAACATCAATTCACATTTTTCTTTTTCTTGAACACAGATAAGGAAGTTCTCCTTTTTCTCTTTGGTAATCGTGTTCATCGTACGTTCATATTTTTATTTATATTTCAGTTACATTTTTCGTGTAATTGTTTCTAAAGAGTTTTTTCTTTGCACTCTTTTGAATATAAATAATTTTTAAATAGATATATTTGACCCGTAGGAGAGGCTCTAACAGATCTAGTTGACCCATAGAAGAGGCCCTAACAGATCTAGTTGACCCATAGAAGAAGCCCTAAAAGATCTAGTTGACCCATAGAAGAAGCCCTAAAAGATCTAGTTGACCCATAGAAGAGGCCCTAACAGATCTAGTTGGCCCATAGAAGAGGCCCTAACAGATCTAGTTGACCCATAGAAGAGGCCCCTAACAGATCTAGTTGACCCATAGAAGAGGCCCTAACAGATCTAGTTGACCCATAGAAGAGGCCCTAACAGATCTAGTTGGCCCATAGAAGAAGCCCTAACAGATCTAGTTGACCCATAGAAGAGGCCCTAACAGATCTAGTTGACCCATAGAATAGGCCCTAACAGATCCAGTTGACCCATAGAAGAGGCCCTAACAGATCTAGTTGACCCATAGAAGAGGTCCTAACAGATCTAGTTTACCCATAGAAGAGGCCCTAACAGATCTAGTTGACCCATAGAAGAAGCCCTAACAGATCTAGTTGACCCATAGAAGAGGCCCTAACAGATCTAGTTGACCCATAGAAGAGGCCCTAACAGATCTAGTTGGCCCATAGAATATGCCTTAACAGATCTAGTTGACCCATAGAATAGGCCCTAACAGATCTAGTTGACCCATAGAAGAGGCCCTAACAGATCTAGTTGACCCATAGAAGAGGTCCTAACAGATCTAGCTTACCCATAGAAGAGGCCCTAACAGATCTAGTTGACCCATAGAAGAGGTCCTAACATATCTAGTTGACCCATAGAATATGCCATAACAGATCTAGTTGACCCATAGAAGAGGCCCTAACAGATCTAGTTGACCCATAGAAGAGGCCCTAACAGATCTAGTTGACCCATAGAAGAAGCCCTAACAGATCTAGTTGACCCATAGAAGAGATCCTAACATATCTAGCTGACCCATAGATGGGACCCTAACCAGTACTATGACACCAGGTCAGAGTGAACATGGGAATAATGGCAATGAAGGAGTGATTTATACTCCCCAGATTTCGAGAAATTAAGCCTCGCCATCAGATGTAGTTTGATCTCAACCAGTAGACCGAAAACAAAACTTTGATCATAGTGCAAACAATGTTGTATACTCGGATATTCGGCAGAAATAAAGATCTCTAGAATAATGCTCTTATTTTCTTTACATGAAGTACACTGTTTAAAACATACATCTAAAAAATAGGCGAGATGCATTTTATAACATCAGTATCTCAGTTTCCAATAGCGTTTTGAGAACTCTTGACAATAACATCACCCACCAATATTTTATTAATATCTTTTAACCTTAGGTTCCACAGTGTCGATGTGGCTTGAATAAGCTAACTGTGGAGGTGCCCGTGGTGTAATGGTTATCGTCATAGGAAATGGACACGACGACACGAGTTCAAATCCTGGACAAGACTGATTGCATTTCACATAGCACTAATACCCTTGGGAAAGGTATGAATCCAATTATTCTCCCTCCAGCTATGGGTAAATAGTAGGACAGACTGGGTTCTTCAGCCTTGGTGAGGCAACTAGTCTAGGAGAAGGAAAACTCTGAATTAAAACCTGTTAAACTCCGCTTAAAAATTGACCTTTTGTCATATCCTGCCCAAGCGGAAGGGGTGGTAAATATGATAAGCTAACTGTATTACCAGCACAGGAATAAAACCCACTCTGGATATGAAACTAAATTGCATTTGATGATGAGACTCCAGTTCTGGAGATCAAGGGACTGTGGAATACACCTTCATTGCATTAATCTTAGTTTCTCTCTGTGGAAGTACTTGTTAGTATCCCATCTATTGGTGAAATAGTATTCTTTAAAATTATTTATATTAGATAGGAATCATCATCATCATCATGTCGTGCCACAAGCACAGATATTCCTGACCCTCTCTCGCCACTTTTCCCTATCGTTCATCGCCTCTGGCAGGTCTTTAGGGCTACATCCCGTATCCTCACATAGTTGCTGTATGTATGTTCGAGATGGTCGTTCTGCTTTTGCTCGGTCATATGTGGGGGTCCATAGTAGTATATCCCTTATGAGCACGTCTCTGCTTCTCCAGCAGTGTCCTGCATGCCTAGTGCGTCTAACTTGGATAGTTTTCGTGATTGGAGGAAGGTGGCCGTATATTTGATGCTTTGTGGGGTGTTGCCGCCAAGACTTATTCAATATTGTTTGCAACATTCTTGTGTAATTGCCGTCTAGCTTCTTCTCCAGCCGTTTTGTTAGCGTCCAAGTGGTGCATCCACACAGCAGTATCGACACGACCGCTGCTTGGAAGAAACTGCGTTTCATTTATCGGTCAGGTCTGACTTCCATATGATCGATAGCTTATCGATAGCTGTCCATGCCTTCATTAGCCGTGTGTCGATGTCTTTTTCGGTTGATGAGATACCACTTCCTAGGTAGGTGAATTTGTCTACCAGTTTCAGAGAGGTTCTGTCTAGTGTTGAAATGTCGCCTGCTTGATTAAAGCACATATACTCAGTCTTGTGTGCATTGACATGGAGGCCAATGCCTGCGGCGACTCGTTCCAAAGTATGCAGTAGTGTTTCGGCTTGGTCGGGCGTATTTGCCAGTATCGCTATGTCATCGGCGTAGTCGGCGTCGGTAATTGCTTTTGCACTTGATGCAATTTAACTGTAGATTTGAATTTAGACGAGTTGTCTAAAGCAACAAATAATTACCGAAGACTATTAAACAACTTGAAACCATATAACTGTTTGAAAATAAATTATTATAGGGTGTGGGCTACACATCATCCCCCAAGGTTAATCTTCCTTAGTATTTTCTTGTGGCCCTGGGTGATGTGGTAAGAAAAATAAAATTTTATCAGCAGTAAACTCTTTCCCACTATACCAGACACCTCTTTAAACAAACAAAAAAAAAAAGGGAATTTTGTATCTGGGTAGAGAGAAAACCTTAATACTAATAACTTTACTTTAGATTGTCCAATTTCAGTAAATTTGATAATATTTTGTAGGGTTGTGGTCATTCTATCCCGAAATTTAATCATGATCCTCAAAATCAAGTAAATAATGATTCCCCTAAACAGAGAAATATCAAATCAATGTGAAAATATATTAATTTTAAGTGCAACAAATACAGAAAATTATTTACGCCTCCAAACTTAACTTAATTGGTATTTTCCATTAGTCCTTAGTCTTGTTAAACTATCAAATCGTGTTACTAGCAATTTTTTTAATTTGAACTTCACCAAATACACCAGTTTTTAATACCTCCCCGAAAAGGTATAAAAAATCTGTATTTAGAGATAGAAAAGAATCTCAAACTAATGAATTCTCTTTAAATTGACCAATTTTAATAAACTTGGTATCATTTTGTAGAATGATGATAGCTGTATTATAGATTTTTATCATGGGTGATAAATTAGATAAATGATGATATCATCAAATGGGGGAATGTAAAATAATAGGAATCAATGTAAAAAAAGTCACAATTACAAATACATCAGGAAATTGAATTAAAAGTTTATTTGGATAAATCATCAAGGTAAAGGATTATAATATAATTAGAGGATACATATCAATTATTTTATACTATATATAATATTACAATAAATAAAACAATCAATTGCACTAATGTACAGTTCAAATTGTAAGCCTTAAATTTTTCACCCGTTATAATTAGATTTAATGTTGAGTTTAAAACTTTGTTTATTGAAAAAATTATCAAAATTTACTTAATGATATACTCTAGTTACAACTTGCTTGGAAATCTTCATCAAAATCTTCATCATAACTGTCAGAGTCAAGTGACATTTGTTGGAATTAAATAACAAACTGTAATAAATAAAGTTCAAATTGTAAGCCTTATTTTTAGATTTAAGGCTGAGTTCATAATTTTGTTTTTATATGGAAATAAAGTGATAATTATCTAATTATATACACTAGTTAACATTTGCTTAGAAATATTCATTAGAATCCCTTATCACAACTGTCAGTGTCAATTTAAATCTCCATGATGATGATGATCATCATCATCACTGTTAGATTCATACTCAAAGTTTTCAAGGGTTGGTTTCTTTGTTTAATGGCATATCAACCTTTGTAGGTTATTTAATGCCAAAGCCATTCTCCTAGATGAACAGTAGTGGTACTATTTAACCCATAGCTGGGAGGATAAGGGGGTTCTTACCTTTCCCAAGGGTATTTGCACGAAAGTGAACGTAATATCACGACTGGAGTATGAACTCGCGTACTACGATTCCGCAGTCCATCGCTTTAACCATTACACCACGAGGACACCCCTCAAAGTTTTCAAGAACATCGACAAGCTGAACCTGCATGATGTCTCCACAAGTCCAATGTAGTATTATTTCATCATTTTTATTATGAATCCATCTATGACTCCCCGATTGGTTGAGGCATATCAGGTTTAGCAATAGGTTCCCATTTGCAAATATTGTATACCCATGAGGAATAGATATACATGCATGGAGGAAAAAACCGCCACACTTGCTTATAAAAATATAATCCTCACACTTTATTCTCGATAGGGGTCAAAGCTTCTGTGGTGTGAGAGACAGACGAACGGAGGGAGACAAACATAGACTGCCATATTGACCCATAACTTCTTTTGTTGACCATTACCACGCTGTGTTATCTTCAAGGCCCCACTTAACACTTCTTCTGCTTCTCAGCCGGGGGTTACTCAACCGGAAGCCCGCTGTGGGCCGTTCAATGAAACGCTGCCCCAGCCTGGTGTCCAGCCACTCACTGGCGCTCCTGTGACCGCAAGCTGAAACTGACTCAAGACTCACTCACAGACTGCTCGTATCTCACTGGGGCATTTTCATACATAATTTCCGTTCAACCACGTGACTGCTACTGCTTATTTTCACCGGTTCATCCTGTACACAGAATCTCTGATTGACGGCTTGGTCAAGGGTCAATATGCAACACAACTACCAATCTGGTAGTTGAATCAAATTAAATGTTCTCACAATGTGCAGAGGAGTAATGCACTCAAATCAGAATTTTATGATCTATTATGAGTCCCATCTTCTCTACCATATTTTGATTGCAACATGAAGAATTTCATATCATTAAAACTTTAAACTCACTTATTCCAATACAGAACGCAAGTAAATTTGTCAATGGAACTTGAAAAACTTCATTTATTTGCTAAGACTCTTCTAAATTCATAAACACCTCCAGGAAGTGTTTTTATCAACAAATTTTATTAAGTGGCTATATGTATATAAGATTCATACGGCTACCCATGAAATAAATTTACCAACCTATTCACTAAAAGAACTTTTTGCAATAGTCTACTTGGCCTTCATGCTTTCACTGGTTGCATCATAACAAGTGCTTTTAAAAAGAAAGGAAAGGTGAATGCAATAAATTGTTATTTTTGGTACCACAGGACACAAAGCCACAAAAAATGCAATCAAGTTTAGTTTGGGGCTTGAGATATTTTTCCATGCGATTGTTGCTCTTGAAATTAAGATATGTTTGTATTGATTTGATACTTCAACCTTTAGGGAAATCATTTTCAACAGTTTTAAAAACATAATTAAATTGTGGGATAGAGTGATCAAAACCCTAAAAAAGAATACCAAACTTACCGAAATAGAACAATCCAAAGAAAATTTATTGGATTTATGGTTTCTCCAGCCTGTAAATCCAGATTTCTTTTTTTTTCTTTTTTTTTTTTTGTTGGTTGGCAAGTATACGAGGTGCATACAATAAGTTTCCAGACTTTTTTTCGTATGGGCACTTTTATTGATAGTACACATGAAACTCTAGTCCCCTTCGAAGTAATCTCCTCCGGCTGCAATGCACTTGTTGTACCGTTCCAACAATTTCTGCAAGGCCCCATGGACGTCCTCTTGTGTGAGCGTGTCAATGACCTTCGTCACAGCCTCTTTCATCTCCTCAATTGTCTCATAACGACAGCCTCTGAGCTTAGGAAATAACCATAAGTCACATGGAGCAAGGTCTGGACTATAAGGAGGCTGAGGAACTGTGTTGATGCCCATCTTGGTCAAATAGTCTGTGACAAGGACGGAGTTGTGGACTGGTGTATTGTCCTGGTGGAAATGCCACTGACCCGATTTGAAGAGCGATGACCTCTTCCCTAGGAATCTCTTCTGACGGAATCCCTTTCTGAACTCCCTTAAAACCTCAACATAGTAACCCTAACCCTAACCCTTTGGCTTATCAACTCTAGTGTATTGACTTCCTTACTCCTCCCACACCTCTCATCACAGACTTCCTGCCTTCCTTGAATCTCTTATGCCACTCAAAAACTGATGCTCGATTCATGCAAGATGCCCTAAGAGCAGTCTGAAGCATTCCATTCGTTTCTGTGGCATTTTTTCCAAGTTTAAAACAGAATTTTATTGCATATCGTTCTCCTAAAGTGTCAGATTGCATTTTTGAAATTCACCAGCTGTGATAATCAGGCTTTAGTAGGGTGTATTCCATTTCCTGCTGTAGCTGTTCATTTAAACCTGAAATCATATAAATTGGTCAGTCATTTTATAAGCAGTATAGCAATAACATACAGAATTTTCAAGAGACAACGATAATTCTAAATGCCTGTACAAAAAGTCTGGAAACTTATTGAATGCACTACGTAATACGAATGAGTTTACTGCTTGTAAAAGTTTATTTTTGATACCACAAGGTTACCATAGGATTACAAAAAGATATCAAGAAAGTTGAACGTTGGGGGTGATTTAATTGCCTCTCAGCCATTAACAGCCAATCCTTAATGAATTGAAATAATTACTTGAAATAAAGATATTGTTTATGAAATATTAATATCAGAAATAAATACTTGAAATCATACAAGTGTGTGCAGTATTGTTTGTATTTGATAGGAATACTCGATATCACATTACGGAGCGCAAAAAAATTCTTGGGAAGCAACTTCACAAAAAATGCAAATATAAACGTATCATGTACGCGATTCTTTGACCTCTTAGCATAAATCAATCCTAGAAAGGTTGACATGTCGTTAAAATTCCGTTAAAATAAATCATTCAGTCAATTATGAATTCACTGTTCTTTGTCTTTTGGACATAGAGATGGTGTCAGTGAATCTTCTTTTTATTTTTTCTGTTAGCCCTGCTCAATTCAATTTTTCACTGCGTTCTTTATTTCCAAATATTTTGAATTCTCTCTCTCTCTCTCTCTCTCTCTCTTAGCTTAATATAAATATCGTTTTGACGTTCATTTGTTTTTTGTTTTGTTGTTTTTCTTCTTATTTTTTTCTTTCCTTTCCTTCTTTCTTTATTCTTTTATCTATTATAATAATTAAAAGATATCTTTTGCGACGCTTTTTTCTTTTTTTTTTTTTTTTTTTGCTTTCCTCTTTCATTCTCTTTTCTTATCTTACTATTATGACACTTCCATATTTTCTGTCTTTCTTCCTCTTCGCTGTTATTGTATTATTTATTTATTAATTTATTTATTTCTCGCTTTAATTGTCGATTTTAAACTCTATTTATTTATTTATCAATTTTATCTATTTATTTATTTCTTGCTTTAATTGCTTCTTTTACTTTCTTTCTTTCTTTCTTTCTTTCTTTATTTATTTATTTATTTATTTATTCGTTTATTTATCACTTTTATTGACTATTTTACTTTCTTTCTTTCTTTCTTTATTCATTTATCGTTTTTTTGCCTATTTTAATTCTTTCTTTCTTTCTTTCCTGTTTTCTTTATTTATTTATCGCTTTTTGGCGATTTTAATTCTTTCTTTCTTTATTTCCTTTTTTTCTTTCTTTCTTTATTTCCTTCTTTCCTTCTTTCTTTCTTTCTTTCTTTCTTTATTTATTTATTTACATTTTAATTCTTTCTTTATTTATTTCCTTTTTTCTTTCTTTATTTATTTCCTTCTTTCCTTCTTTCTTTCTTTCTTTCTTTCTTTCGTTCTTTATTTATTTATTTATTTATTCATTTATTTATAACTTTTATTGGCTATTTCACTTTCTTTTTTCTTTCTTTCTTTCTTTCTTTCTTTCTTTCTTTATTTATTTATCACTTTTTGCCTATTTTAATTCTTTCTTTCTTTCATTCTTTCCTTTTTTTTCTTTCTTTCTTTTTTCCTTCTTTCCTTTTTTCTTTCTTTCTTTCGTTCTTTCTTTCTTTCTTTATTCGTTTATTTATAACTTTTATGGGCTATTTTACTTTATTTTTTTTTTATCTATTTATCGCTTTTATTGCCTATTTTAATTCTTTCTTTCTTTCCTTTTTTCCTTCTTTCTTTCCTTCTTTATTTATTTATCTGTCTATCTATTTATTTTACGGTCTATTTTTACTTCTTTCTTTCCTTTTCTTTCTTCATTCTTTATTTATGGATTTTTTGCCTATTCTGCCTTCTTTATTTATTTGTTCACTTATGTATTCATCGCTTTTATCGCCTATTTTTCGTTCTTTCTTTCTTTCTTTCTTTCTTTCTTTCTTTCTTTCTATGCATTGCTGTTCAATACAGTCAATCAAGAAAAATTAGTTTTGCACAAGGCTTTGCGAAAATGAAGACCGAAGCTTGAAGTAAACGCTTCGTTTAAATTTTTTAGCACATGAAGGATGAGGAAGAAAGTTGAGTTAAACGCTTTTACTTCCCGTGGCTTTGACAATATTGACCAAATTACCAGAAAGGTTGTGGGTTATATGCGTTCGCACATGTTTAGAAATGATTTGGACCTTCTGTCCTGGCGTAGACCCTTCTGTAAACGTGTGAATATGCTCACTCTGACCTGAAATACGAATGAAGGTGTTTTGAAATAATTCATATTTGTGAGAATATCACCTTTTCAAAATAATGACGAACATGTATACTACTTTGATGAAAGCTTCAATCTTGCAAGATATTTCCACTAAATAACATATTGACATGTCGATTAGAAAAGGTCAAGATGAAGCAACTTAAAGAAATCATTTTTACCACGTTTTTTGGCAAAGAGACACGATGTATACTGAAATTTTACGTCCTCAATCCTGAGCAGCTATTAAATAAGACTTTTTAGCCAAGAATGTCCACGTTTTTTTAATCGCTTCTATGACCTTAGGTGACTGGAGATTTTACCCCATTAAAGAAATTGATATTAATTCATTTTTAATCAGAAAAAAATTATAATTAAGATTTTCATTATTTAATGTTCAACATTACTTTCGATTTCTTACAATCCTTCATCGGTTTGGTTTGGTTGGTTTCTTTGTTTAATGACATATCAACCTTTGTTGGTTATTTAATGCCAAAGCCATTCTCCAAGAAGAACAGTAGTGGTACTATTTAACCCATAGCTGGGAGGATAAGAGGGTTCATACCTTTCCCAAGGGTATTTGCCCGAAAGTGAACGTAATAGCGCGACTGGAGTACGAACTCACTTACTACGATTCTGCAGTCTATCGCTTTAACCATTACACCACGAGGACACCCCCTTACCCTTCAACGGGTCTTTAAAGAAAACTGAGGAGGAGATAAGGTAGTGATTCTGTTTTTTGGCTGCCTCCTTTCGGTGATATTTTCAGTCCTATGGAGATCAGCCGTTCCGCAAACTGCAATTTATAGCATTTCATATAGACTAGGACTGCCAGGTACCTTATTAATCTGTTTACCACTCCCTTTTTTACCCAGGTCTCCCACTATTATAGGCACTATGTTAGTTCTAAGGTGCCAGATTTATTACTATTATTATCATTTACTCATTAGAGTTTTTTACAACAGCGTTAGCTGATGGTCTTTCACTGAAGATTGAGTGACAGCAAGTCTCCTCAAATCTCCAAGACCCTTCTCAATATTCTGACCGTTTTCAATCATGCTGTTATTTGGATTGTCTCCACTCGGCCGCCAAATTCCAAACCTTCCAGGCCCTTTAATAATCCTTTAGATACCGTGCCAAAAGTACCAATCACAATTGGTATAATTATCACCTTCATGTTCCATAGTTTTTTCAATTCTCTAGCAAGGTCGAGGTACTTATCTCTCTTTTCACGTTCTTTCAGTTTTATTCTGTGGTCAGCCGGGACAGCAAAGTCCACAATTTTGCAGATTTTCTTTTTTTTTGTTGTTGTTGTTGTTGATTATTATAAGGTCTGGTCTTATGGCCAAGATTAGGTGATCTGTTTGTATGTCAAAGTCCCATAGGGGTTTGTGTGTGTTATTTTCTAAGACAGGTGCTGGGTTGTGCATATACCATTTGTTGGCATCGCCAAATTTAGATTTCTTGCACATTTCCCAGTGGGTCACTTGGCCCACGCAGTCGTGTCTATGATTAGTTCTTATGGCGCTGTTTTGTGCTGCCATTAGGAGAGATTCTGTTTCTCTCTTAAAGTTTCCTTTTCTTAGCTATGTCCAGGTTTTGTCGTGTGAGATGCTGTTTATTAGTCGTTTAAAACGCCCATAGAGTTGTTTTCCTTCACATTTTTGTCTCCTAGTTATTATCATTCTGTTATCTATCGTGTTGTCAGTATTATTCTGATGGCCGTGATCAGTCCTCGTTAGTGTTTTTCTATGTAGTATTCGAGTCGTTGTATGGATGTGTCAACGCTGTCTTCGATGCTGGCAAGTCCTCTTCCTCCCACTTTTCTTGGTACATATAGTCTGTCCACGTCGTCTCTGAGATGTAATGCTTTGTACATGGTCATTAGTTTTGTCTAAGTCCATCTCTGGTCCCCTTGAGAGTTTTTCACACTAGCGTTAGCTGATGATCTTCCACGGAAGTTTGAGTGACAGCAAGTCTTTTCAAGTCTCCAGGACTCTTCTCAGTATTCTGGCCGGTCTCAACTATGCTTTAATTTTGATGGTCTCCACTCGTCCTCTCATTTCTAAGTCCTCAAGTCCCTTTTATCAATCCTTTGGTGACAGTACTGAACGCCCCAACTACAACTGATATCACTGTCACTTTCATGTCTCATAGTTTTTTTTCCGTTCTCAAGCAAGGTCGAGGTACTTTTCTTTCTTTACGCTCTCTTTCAGTTTTACCCTGTTATCAGCGAGACGGTAAAATCTACTATTCAGCAGGTTCTCTTTTTTCTTTTTTTTTTTTTTTTTTTTTTTTTGACTTTCATAAGGTCTGGTCATTTGGCTGACATAAGGTAATCCGTTCGTATCTCAAAATCCCAGAGAATATTGTGCGTCTCTTTCTCCAGGACAGATTCTGGGTTGTCCGTGCACCATTTGTTCGTATGGTCAAATTTCAGTTTCCTGCACAATTCCATGTGGATTAACTTGCCCACTCAGCCCTGTCTAGTCTTATAATCTTTCTTTGCTAATTTGCTGCATTCGCTTATTATGCGATTGATCGTTTCGTCCCTATCACCTCATATGCTACATTTGCAGTTTTGTGGCGTCTTATCTATTCTAGCTTTGATATTGTTTGTCCTTATGGCGTTGTTTTTCGCTGCTATTAGAAGAGATTCAGTTTCTCTCTAAAGGTTTCCCTTTCTTAGCCACGTTCACATTTTCTCGTTAGATATGTCGCTTGTTATTTGGTTAAAACGACCAAAGAGCTGTTTTGCTTCCCCTTTTTGATTTCTGGTTATTTCCGGTCTGCTGATCATCGTGTCGTCAGTATCGTTTGTTGGTTGCGATGAGTCTTCCGCTTTTCTATGTAGTCTTCGAGTCGTTGTTCCGATACGTCAACGCTGTCTTCAATATCTGACAAGTCCTCTTTCTCTATCTCTTCTAAACACATATAGTCTGTCAACGTTATCTCTGGGATGTAAGGCCTTATGCATGGCCATTAGTTTTCTTGTTCTCTGGTCCATTTGTTTAAGATCTTCTCTGGTTCACTTCAAGAATAGTCCCGAGTATCTTACGAGGGACACAGCCCAAGTGTTTTTTTCATTTTTTTAAAGTTCCTGCTATATAGTTTTGTCTTGAGTAGCTTTCTGGTTCTCCTGAGATACTCTTTTTTAATTTTTTCTTTCATCTCCAATTGTTTGGTGGTGTCAGCTTCCAATATTCCCAAGTATTTGTAGGTTTCCTTATCTCCGAGCGTTCTGATTTTTTCTTGATTTATTTGTTTGATTCCGTCTGTCTTGTGACGTTTCTCGCTTTTCATTACTAGCACGGCGCATTTTCTATGCCAAATTCCATCCTGATGTCCTGACTGTATATTCTAACCGCGTGTATTAGAGTTTCCTGTTATTTTTCATTTTTGGCAAACAGTTTGGTGTCGTCCATGTGTTAAGAGGTTGATCTTTTCTTACAATTTACTGAGTTTGTATCCTGCGGAACATTTCCAGAGAATGTGACAGAGTTGCATCATCGCTATCACAAATAGTAAGGGTGACAATGCATCTCCCTGGAATACGCCTCTCTGGATCTTTACGTCTGCTAAGTTTTTTTCCTCCTGCTGTCAGTTCAACTCTCTAGGTTTCCGTGGATTATCGATGAACTGTATGACTTCGTCGGGTATTTTATACATATTGAGACTCTGTTATATCCAGTTTTGGGGAACCATATCGTAAGCTTTTTATAGTAAATCCAGGTCATAGCTAGATTTTTACGTCTTGTTTTGCTCTAGTTGAGTATATGTTGTTTTATATATAGTAATTTTCCTGTGTCTGTGGTCACTTTGCAGCATCCTTTCTATTCCTCGGGTTATCAGTGAGTTGTTGATCTCCTCTCTAATTTTTGTCGTTAACATATTCCATGGTTTTCTCGATAAACCTATGACTTCGTCGGATATCTTGTACATTTTGAAACACTCTTTTATCCAGCTTTGTGCGACCATATCATATGCCTTTTTGCCGTCAATCCACGCCATAGCTAGATTTTAGGTCTCGTTTTACAGTCCTTGATGATGTATTGATCAATGTATCGTAGCTCTACTGGACCCCTGGTCCCCTTGCGTCATATATTCTGTTCCTCAGGGAAGAGTCTCCAACTTATTAGCGAAGCGTAAATCTCTTCCTTAATTTATGCCGTTAGTATTTTCTACATCATCGATAGGCACGATATGGGTCTATAGTCTTTAGTTCTTTTGAGGGGGTCTTTCTTGATCAGGGTGGGCTTCCCTTTGGTCATCCTTTCGGGTATTTCAGTTTTTTTATTCATTTTTTCATTTCGGTAACAAATCTGACGTGGATGGAGGTGAATTTTTTAAACTAAAATCCGTGTATGCCATTTAGGCCAGGGGTTTTCCATTTTGGTATTTTTTTAAGTGTTGCCTTGAGTCCGTCGATATGTATTTTCACCTTAGGGTTCTCTTCGAGTTTTCGCAACTATGCTTCCATGTTTTTATCCGTTCGGCTTTTTTGTTATGCTCTTTCCGTTCCTATATTTTGCTCCAAAATCTTTTTGCTTCGTTCGCATCCAGTTACTGGTATGTCTTCACCTATTCTCCTCTATCTTGTCGGTAGAATTTTCTTTCGTTGTTTTGGAAAGTCCTTTTTCGTCCGTATTGTTTGGTTATGTGTCGGTATCTTTTTAGTCTTCCTTCTTTCACCGGTACTTTTTGATTAGTCTTTTCTAGTTTTATTTTTCGTTCTAGTTGTCACGCTTTTTCTGCTTTGTCCGAATATATTTTCATGTTCTGTTTTTTTTGTTGTTTTTTTTGCTTGTTGTCGTATCTTTTTATCTTTTTATGACACACATAAACTCCTATGGGACTTTGACATAAAGACGGATCACTTAATCTCGGCCAGAAGACCAGACTTTATAATAATCAACAAAAAGAAGAAAATTTTCAAAATTGTCGCCTTTACTGTCCGGGCTGACCACAGAATAAAACTAAAAGATTGTCAAAAGAAGGATAAGTGCCTCGACCTTGCTAGGGAATTGAAAAAAAAACTATGAAACAAGGAGGTGACAATTATACCAATTGTGATTCTAGTCTAAGTTCCCACCCAGGCTTCGACATTCTGTCTGTGGTCTTCAGGGGAACTGCGATTTTTCCACAGACTAATTTTGCTCCTACATATATTAAATCAATTCTGTGATGTTGTTTGTTGGGATATTTGTCAATAAGACGTTCACTTTCTTGTTTTCGGATTTGACTTTCCTCCAATTTTGATTCCTGAGAGAAGGCAATGTGGTTTTCTTCTCAGACATGATTCATTTGTGATTTCTCCATTCATTTTTCCTTTTTGGGTCAGTGTTTGCGTTTTTGTGTTTGTCCTTATCATTTAGTGTTTGGTTAAGACTTTCTGGTTTTATTGTATTTAGTGTCTTGGTTACTGTATTAGGGGTCTGTTGATGTGTTTGCCTATATATTTCTTGGTGGATTTCTAGTAATTCAAAGTCAGAAAATCAACCATTCTTTGTTATTGCCCAAACCTGGTTTTTGGTTTGTTTTCTTAAATCTTGCAAATTCTGACCAAATTTCTAACATTCTTTTTCTATACCCTCTTTTTGTATTGTTGCTCCTAAAATAACAGTATAATGCTAGTTTGTTATCTTCCCTCGTCCACTTCCTACTCTGCGGTCTCTGATTTGATTTGTTACTTTGTTCATCGTTTGTGTACCTAAAAGTACAACCAACATTTACAGGATACCTAACGGATCCCCTATGTTTGCTATCAAGGAAGCACCTTCCGATCATGACACCCAAACCTGCTGTCTAGGCCCCATGTTGAACACTGTTTCAATTTGTCATTTTCATGGGTAGTATATTGTAGCAATACCAGACCCAGGCATTGTTTATTATCTGCGCGCCTGACACTGACGTCACTGAGAACACTTATGCTAAGAGTTCTTCACACACATATAAAAAAGGCAAAGTTTTAACTTAGCCAACGTCAACAGACAGGCTATTTCCATAGTCTACTACCTAAAATAAGTCCCTGAACTATTTGCAGGTATTCTTGTATCGTCATTTTGTTTTTGTTTTTTTCATTTATGACCGTAATTTATCGAAATCTCGTTTTTACCGAATCTGGCCCCCTTTAGGAATAAGGATTCTGCTTCTTACCAATTTTACAAGTATCGTTGTGGACAGCAATTGTTCTCCCATTATATGCGCTTTTAGCCTATCTACTAAATACATTATTTTTCATCTATCTCAAGGAGGAACTGACAAACGATATAGAATTTCTCACAGAAGAAAAATGAAACGTTCAAATCTAACCCATACTTTTGAAATAGTATAGCTGAAGAAAAAATCTTGAAAAGCGTCTTCATTTGAATTACAAACATTTATAAAAGATTTCAGGTTTGAAGGACAAAGCAACATCTATTATGCATTTTAAATTAAAGACAAATTCTACCAGCTAATTTTCTTTATTCAAGAACGCAGCGAAGATTTATTCCTTATGATGGGGTTGACAGAATTTCTCTACGTATAAGCTGAGACAAATGTCCATCTATAACCAGCATCGTGGTATTTTATTTCTACTTCGCAATGATGGTATCTGTGTTCTTGTTGTAGGATCCTAACCCATCTTACCATAATGGACTCTTCTCACCGTTATTAGTACTAGAGATTTCGCAACCAGAGGCAGATCAATATCGGTGCTATCGAAACAGTACAAGACTTCTTACCTTTTCTATGTAACTCTATCTTTCTTGTGTAATATAATCTGTTATCTAATATTCGTGTTTGTGTTTTTATTAGTGACCCTTTCCGGGGCCACAACAGTTCTTGCACGCATACACTATCTATTTTAGACTCCATTGCAGATGCTTTCAACTCCGCTAGTTGGTTTCGTTCTTTGGTTTTATGGCATATCAACCTTTGTAGGTTATTTAACGCCATGTCCATTTTTATGCAAATAACCAGTTCTATTTCAAACCATTCAATTTAACATGAGTACACAGTTTGTCAAAAACATTTCTATCTCAAACTATTCAGTTTATTCAAGCAGTTATAAATAACAATTCAGTTTAGTGTTAGTACAGTTTCAATACAAAAAACAGTTCAATTTCAAATAATTCAGATAAGCATAAGCACGCAGTTTTAATATAAGTACAGTTTAATTGTGAAAAACATTTCTATTTCGAGCTATTCAGTTTAGTCAAGCAGAGCTAATTCATAAGTATACATAAGTATAAGTACAGATTTTGTTTACACACAGTTAAATGTCAAAACAGTTCTAAATCAAACAATTCAGTTTAGTGTAAGTACAGTTTCAATGTAAAAAAACAGTTCTATTTCAAATAATTCATCTTAGCATGAGCACGTAGTTTAAATGTAAGTACGGTTTATTTGTCAAAAAAATTTCTATTTCAAGCTATTCAGTTAAATCAAACAATTCAGTTTAGCACAAATATGCAGTTTAATTGCCAAAATCAGTATTGTGAAAGAAGCACGGTTTAGTTCTATTCAACCCATAGATAGGACCCATATCAGGTGCTACAACTCCGGGCCAGAATGGACCAGGCAATGAAGGGGTACTCCGCATTCCCCAAACAGCAGCATTACTGGAACCTCACCATCAGATTGTTTAGTGTCATATACAGGACACTCGTTGGGGGTCTCACTCCTTTGCAGAGAAGCAGTCGGTGTATTATACAGCCCCAGCCGACTGGACAATCCGCTAGTTGGCCTATTCTATTTAAAGTTCTAACGTTAAATGTCGCTATAAGTAATGTGATTTTATATCTAAGCGAATTTTGTTTGCGTTAGTGTTTGAGTTCTGTTGTTGATTTTTCGGACACTGGGGCCAACTCGCCCCTTTTATTCCGCGCGAAGGACGATGCAGTTTGGACATAAGATTTGAGCGAGAGCTATTGTAATCTTTCGATGGGAGTATTTTCTTTACCTCCTCAATTGACGCTACCCTTGAAGATGAGCAGCAGTAGTTTCCTGACAGAACTATTCGATCCAGGCCGCTGCCATGTGGATTCACTTGACCATGTGCAATCTCTGTTGTCTATGTATTATCTCGTTCGACTCTCGATGTTTTTTCACAACCCACCCTTGTTTTTAATTACTTTAGCAGAAAATAAAGATTCCAATTAAGCAGATACAAATCTTAGTCCGATAGATAATAATAATAATAATAATAATAATAATAATAATAATAATAATAATAATAATAATAATAGCGACAGATATTATTGTTATAATTGCTATTGTTATTATTTCTAGCGAGTTTTTTCACACCAGCGTTAGCTAATGGTTATCACTGGAGTCTGAGTGACAACAACTCTCCTCAAGTCTCCAGGACTCTTCTTAGTATTCTGGTTGAGCTTAAGAATGCCGTAATTTTGATGGTCTCGATTCATCCTCCGATTTTCAACTCTTCCATCGTCCTTTCCAAGTTCCTGGGGGCCGTTTCAAGCGCGCTATTTACAATTGGTATCACCGTTATGCTCATGTTCCACAGCTTTCCTAGTTATCAAGCGAGGTGCAAGTACTTCTCTCTCTCTTTTTATTTTCTTTTATTTTCACTATGTGGTCAGCCTGGTTGGCAAAATCCTCAAGACGGTTTTTTGTCTATTTTTACGAGGTTTGATCTTTTGGCCAGTATTAAGTGATACGTTTTTATCCCAAAATCCTAAAGAATTCTGTGCATCTCATTCTCCAAGACAGATTCTGGTTTGTGCCAGGGTCATTTGGTAGTATGGTTGAATTTCAGTTTCTTGCACGATTCCCTGTGAATAACTTTCCCACTCAATCGCGTATCATCTTATTTTCCCTTTGCGCTAGTTTATTACATTCAATTATGCGATTAATGATCTTGTTTCTATCATCATAAAAATATACGCTAGCAGTTCTATTGCATAGTATCTACTCTCGCTGTAACCCTAAGCAAAGCCAGGTCTTCTTATGAAAGATTTCGCTTGTTTGTCGATTGAAATATCCCTATCGTTGTTTATCTTCCCATTTCTGTTCCTAGGTTATCATAGTTCTGTTCGTCCTCATGTAGTCAGTGTTGCTACTGACCTTTGTAATAAGTTTTTCTGTTCCTAGGTTATCATAGTTCTGTTCGTCCTCATGTAGTCAGTGTTGCTACTGACCTTTGTAATAAGTTTTTCTGTTCTTAGGTTATCATAGTTCTGTTCGTCCTCATGTAGTCAGTGTTGCTACTGACCTTTGTAATAAGTTTTTCTGTTCCTAGGTTATCATAGTTCTGTTCGTCCTCATGTAGTCAGTGTTGCTACTGACCTTTGTAATAAGTTTTTCTTTACCCTTTTGTATGTAGTCTTCAAATCACCGTGTTGATGTATCCATGCTATTTTCAATACTGGTGTTTCCCCATCCGCCTTCTTTTCTTGACGCATAGAGTCTGTCTATGTTATCTCTCAGATGTAAGGCTTCATGAATTGTCATCGCCTTTCTTGTCCTCTGGTCCATTTGTTGGAGTTCTTCTTTTATTTATTTTAAGAATGGTCCCGAATGTCTTACAAGGGAGGCTGCCCGGATGTTTATTCATTTGATGAGATTTCTTCCCCGTCTAAGAAAATCCTTTATTATTTTCTTCTTTTATCTCCACTTGTTTGATGATGTCCGTTTCCAATAGTTCCAAATACTTGTAATTTTCCTTTTCTCCAACTTTCTGATTTTTTTCTTGATTTGCTAGTTTTATTTCTTCACTTATTTGTCTTTTTCAAACTTTCAGTATAAGCATGGCACATTTTTCAATGTCAAATTCTATTCCAATATCCTGGCTGTATATTCTTATTACTTGTATCGGAGTTTCCAAATCATTTTTTATTTTTTGCAAACAGCTAAAATTTCCCGTTGTTACATAAGAATATGGGTTTAGACACACTTAATTTTCTCTTTTCTTGTATTTTAATGTGGCTTTTGGGAAGTAATATCCAGATATTGAGAGCGTTTGTTGATCCAATAAATACTTCTTTACATTTGTTACATTTAATTATGTTGACAACGCTTTTTTTAGTTGCAGCTTAAATCTTTATTTATTTTAAATTTTGTTTCCGAGTTTTCGAAGGTATAGGATTTTCCTTCTATAATTATATCACATACCCACATTTTTTATTCGTGTATTTAGTAACTCCTTGTGTTGTGCAGAGAAGGTTTTTTTTAATATGTCAATCAATTTGCTGAGTCTGTTTGGCGGAGCGGGGGCATGATGAGCCTGCTCCTAAGGGTCTAAATTTGAGGTTACTAGAGTTTTGATTTTCTATATATTCATATTATTGTGTTTCTACGGCTTTTTTTTTATTTCTTCGGACTTGTGAATTTTTGGTAGTCAGTAGAAATTGCTAGTTTTTGAGATGTAATTTGTCAAGAAGTCTTTTATTCTTTTTTAGTTAGTGTTTTATATATATATATATATATATATATATATATATATATATATATATATGGGGGGTAGCATTTCTTTGTTAATACATACTTTATCAAACAATATAGACATCCTTTGTCTACACATTTTTGTATTTATCCTTTCGAATTGCCGCATCGATATTATTGTATCCAGCGAGATTCGGTTAATAAACCTCCCATAATTAATTGGTTCCTGAGTACTTTCTGTCCGATCTTGAGCCATCATCAGAGGTGTGTATATTGCAAAAGCGAGCTTAAACCAGTTCAAAATTAAACGCTACAACAACACACGAGAAAAATAATAATTGCCCAACACTTACAAAGTAGTAATGTACATACAAAGGTCACATCGCTTTTGCAATATGTATACCTCCGATGATGGCCCATTATCGGGCAGAAAGTACAAGGGAACCAATTATGGAAGGTTTATTAAACAATTCGCGCCGGATACCGTAAAATCAATGCGGTGACTTGAAAGGATGAGTACAAAATTTTGTAGACAAAGGATGTCTATATTGTTTAACAAAAATAAAATTATATATATATATATAGCAGAAAGTAACTTGAATTTTTGTTTGGCGCGTAATTTAATTTGACCGTTAGAGTCGCCGAACATTTTCACCCAATCAAGATGACTTCTCCTATTCAGCCCGAACCATATTTTCTAGCAGCACCAAAAATTGAAGAAAGCCCGCGAATCTCTCCCTCGCTCAGTAATCCTCAAAGGAAACGGACGTCTATTCGTCTGTTCCTGAATAGCAGTAGCCGCATTAACCATTATGACGAGAGCCATCTAGTTTATGGACCCCTTTGGTTTATTCTTCTAGACCAAGGGATCCTAGTTAAAAACGAATTAGATGATACACTCTAACAACTTACTACCTTCTTTCCTTACTACTAGTCTCGTAGCATACCAGCATAAAACCCTTTACTTCATGCTGCCATTAAAACCTCGATACAAAAACCTAACGGCGTCTTCGTTCTTCTCCACCACCTTTATTTTCCATCAACATTTAGCGAAGCGATAGCTACCAACGGAATACCAACGCAACAATCGTAATACCAACATAACCAACGCAAAACCAACTTAAACCTAAAACCCCAATAATAAAAACAATAATAATGATGTTATCCCCATCGCTATATATATATATATATATATTGCTGCTCATTTTAACTGATAAATTATATAAGATAGTATACATACAAGTCATATTTTTTATATCTTTCTGACAGCATGTATTTGAGTTTTCGTAGGCGCAAAGTTTGACAAGACTAACATGTGCAATTGTAACTAATATCAGATGGTTCAACTGTAAAGAAACGGTATGTATTTTATTTATATTGCCTTATTTTGCCACTATTTCAATTTTTATGCAACATTGGCAGTAAAATATATTTGAGCCATGATGACAGAGTAAAAATTGTTCAGATATTTCGTCATCATATAAAAACATTAGAAATTGATAAATTCCTCGCAAGAAACCATTGTATGATCAAGTAATTTGTTAGAAATCCAGCTGCATACAATACGACCAAACAAAGAAAGAAAAATCTTGGGCTTCCACTCGACGAATTGTAATCCGATTAAAAATTGAGATACGCAAGGACCCACACAAGATTTGTAAAGAATTATTCAAAGACGGTGAGGTTAAACTTAAATCATAGCGTATTGATGAAAACATTTATCATAGATAATTTACAAGAGAAATCTGGTAAGAATTAACAAAAAAAAATAAAAGAAAAAGAAAAAAAAGGTTTATTGCTGCTAATTTTCAATTACAAAAATCTTTGAAATCTTTTTCTTATTCTCTCAACCAATGAAAAAACATTTGATATTTTCATATTTCAAAATTTTATTTCCTTTTAGTAGTATTTGAAACTGAATAATCTACGCGATCTATTCGCTTCTTTTTCTTTTCTCCACCTGTCGTTTGTACCTAAAACGCCATGTTGCCGCATACTGAAACCGGCTTTCCAAAACGTTCTACCCACGGATGAGAGTAGAACGTTGACCCAAATGGTTGGTGAAATGGGCAGTGCTTGAAGGAGGAAGATAATCCTTTTCTGTCGAGATCTTAGTAAGTGTGGGTTATATTCTGGGTGGGAATTATCAGTAGTAAGTTGGTTGGCTTCTGAGAGGTGGACAATGGCGTTAAAATTATCTCTTTTGGATCCATCCAATTCCTAAAGGCAAAGCTGTCTTAAGAAGACATCTTAAGAAAAGAACGATCAAATGAAAAGTCACAACAACGCACCAACCGACGCTACTCATGAAACTTTTGAATACTTCAGTAAATTAGGATTTAAAGATGACAGACTTTTGATGTGGACGCCATGTTCCTAAGTCTATACCCAATTAAGAACTTTTATATGGCGTTGTAAACGTCTCGAAGGTTCTCAAAGAAAGTTTTAACGATGCGGAGAAATGAAAAGAAGATAAAGTTGTTCCAATCGGGGATAAAAAGGCAGACACATGGTTACAAAAAAATTCCACTCATGTTTATTTGCAAGTTACAAGTTCACACCGGCAAGAAGGAAGGATTTATCCAACTTCCCACAAATTCAGATTTGACAGGGTATCGTTTTATAATGGGCGTCACGCACGAATCAAGACTCATGTGTGGCCGTCACAAAAAATGTTTGATTCCTCGGTATTCCCTTTCAGAGGCGTCTTCAGACGCCAAGCGATAATCCTATCTGAGAGAAGGTATCCCGGGACCACAAGCCAGCAAGAATAATATTAATAGACGTGGAGAGGTTTTCTTGGTCAATTAAAGAAAGTCACCCCTCCAAATTGGCGATCAATTTACCTCAAAAACTGAACCGGCATTAAATGACTCCTTGTGGTTGATATTCCGTAAAACAAAACAAAAACAAAACAAACCAAATTGGAGAGGCTGCTTTGCTTCACCTCAAAATTTGTCCTGTACCGTTAACCAACTGACACTATTTGAATTTCAAGTCTGACTGCCTCTCAAATCGAAAACGAGTGTTCTCGTCGTGGACCTTTTGACGTTTCCCTGTCACTGTTGATGAAAGATGTCATCACATTACACGTAGGTCCATTGTCAAGAGTTGTGATTATGAAAGTTCCAAGAAATTTGTACCCAAAATTGAAATTTGGGAAGCAATATTAGCTATCTGCTAAACCACAACTCCAAGAGATTTCTTCAATTATCTTCTATTAACAGTAGACTGCTTTTAAAATATTCCAAGTGCAAAAAAAAAAAAAGATTTATGTTTACCAAAATTTCGTAACATTCTAATCATAGAATTATTCTAATTGTCCTTATTTGGAGCACATTGTTGGTAATTTTAAAAATTGGGGCATTGTTGTCAAATTTAGAAAAAAATTAGATTGCTTTTCACCTAAATGTACTAAATTGGGTTGTTTTTCGATAATTTTTTTAATAAGGAGGCGTCTGAATTTTCAAAATTAGAGGGGTTTTTATCTACATTTTTCTAATAGTGGTATTTTGAGTGTATGTGAGTGGATGTGTGTGTATATGTGCGTGTGTTTTAATGTTTAAATTGAGGTGTTTTTCACCTAAATTTTCTAATGTAAATCACTCCAATTTTTTGTGGTTGATTAACTTTTCAAACAATTATTTTCCCAAATATCTTCACTTTTATAAAGTGTAAACAGCAACTTTTTTTACGTCAGAATTTTCAATGTTTCTTTTGGCACTAACAACACAAAGATTTTAACGATAAAATTCACTTTTATTCTTAAGCTAAAAAAAATCTTATTTATACCTACAGTATAGCATTTATTTACATAACATTTACATTGAATTTGTTTAGATATGTTT
This sequence comes from Sepioteuthis lessoniana, assembly GCA_963585895.1. Lineage (NCBI taxonomy): Eukaryota > Metazoa > Mollusca > Cephalopoda > Myopsida > Loliginidae > Sepioteuthis > Sepioteuthis lessoniana. The sequence continues at coordinate 3,031,083 of OY757915.1, read as the reverse complement.
TAAAGCATACAAGTAAATGTGAGTGGGTATCATTCATCTGGCGGGGGGTAGATTCTCATTTCCAAGGCACCCGTTAGATAAAATTGTTGGCGAATGATAACGGAAACAAATAGATAAGTTATCAAAAAAGCCAGTAGCGAAAGGTTGATAAAGTTCAACATCTCATCTAGTAGGCTAGATGTATCTCATCCGGTTGGCTAGATGCACCTCGGATCCTGACAGGTACAGTCATCTCAGATTACATTGACCTTGGAAGTAAGTAGAGGGGACTTCACAATCCCCAGAGCTCTGGAACTAGGCCTCACCACCAGATATAGTTTAGTTTCATACCCAGGACGCCCATTTTCGAGAGGCCTGACTCTTCTATAGAGGATACAGCCAAAGCCTCACTGATAGAGAGACCCTTGAGACGAATTGTATTTTTATCTTCCCCTTCGCCATCAAGTTTTTTTTTTCAACCGAATTTATCCAAAGTTGAAAAGATGTTTTCCTGTTGATTACAGATAAACTAGTACTAGTAGAAAACTTACAACTAACCAATCAAGTAGGCTAGGTATTATTTACTATTCTGTGCTTAATCTGACCCAAAACTCACGTGTCAATCAACCAATGAACATTAAGTTTGTATTCCATTTATTTTGGATTTTCAACACTTTTATCTAAATTCTGTACAAAGTTTTGTTATTAATATTATGCTTATTACTAATGGGAACTTTTCTGAAAAGGATTTTGAGACCATAAGGTTTTTTTTTTTTCTCAGAGTTGGTTGCGTGTTAATCAAATTGTGTCTGAAATAACCGGTGAACAATCGAAAAGCTGGATATGCGACGTTTTCTTTGCTTACAAGTCTAACGAAGAGAAAGTTAGCAACAGAACCCATCATATATTGAATTCACAGCTGATAAGAAATTTTCTTCGCTTTTCGACAGGTTTTATTGAAATTGCTTCAGCCAACGGCTATTAGGTGGCTACACCAACCTTACTGTATGGAACAAGTAATGAAATAAGTAATGAAATAAGTAATGAACTGATTTGTATTTTCAGATAAAGAATGCGCCCAGGTTGTTCCCTTTCTTGTGCAACTAATGCAACAGGAGGTAATTATTATCGGAATTTCCTAGTGTCAAGAGAAAATCATTGGCCATTGGGAATTTCAGTAGAAAGAGAGAAGAAAAGTATTTATTAAAAAAATAATCTCTTTTTTGTATACATACCTATCTATCAATACTCTCTCTCTCTCTCTCTCTCTCTCTCTGTCTCTCTGTCTCTCTCTCTCTCTCTCTCTCTCTCTCTCTCTCTCTCTCTCTCTGTGTGTGTGTGTGTGTGTGTGTGTGTGTGTGTGTGTGTGTGTGTGTGTGTGTGTGTGTGTGTGACTAAGATTCTCGAAAACCAAAAACAAATTAGCCAATACTCAGCTGGTGATGAGATGTGGTAAATGAACAGAAAGAAAGATTTGAGTGTGTACATGTATGTATATATGTATGTATGTGTGTGTGTGTGTGTGCATGCGTGTGTGCGTGTGTGTATGCGTGAGGTTATGTTTGTATGTGTTCCCATGTGTGAGGCATGTGTGCATGAATATGAGTGTGTGTGCGTGCGCCTGTGAGCGTGCGTTTGTGTGAATGTGTACGCGTATATGTGATTGTGTACATGTGTGTGCATATGTTTGTGTGTACGGTTGGGGGTGCATGTGTCGATTCATGAGTGTGTGCGTGTGTATGAGTGTGAATGGGCATGTGAATGCGTGCATGATGAGCGTGTGAGTTACTAAAATTCCCGATAAGTAAGAATTACTTATCCACAACTCAATATAGATTCATGATGATATGGCAATGAAATGAACAGAAATAAGGATTGGACAGTTGAGAATGAGTGAAGAAGGAAATATGACGGTATAAATGGAGGCTGAGCGACTCGGATGTCTAAGAAAAAAAAATTATACAATTACTGACCTTGGACTTGACGAGCTGAAGGTCTTAAGCTGTTTAAAAACATCCACCGGGACGTTTGAACCGCATTTCAATTATTCTTAGGAAGAATCTGGTTGGTTGGTTGGTTTTTATGGCATATCAGCCTTTTTAGGTTATTTAACGCCAAATCCATTTTTATGAAAATAGTTCTATTTAAAAAAAATTCAGTTTAGCATAAATACGCAATTTAAATGCCAAAATCAGTATAGTGAAGGAAGCACGGTTTAGTTCTATTTAACCCATAGATAGGACCCTTATCAGGTGCTACCGCTCCGGGCCTGAGTGGACCAGGGGGTGATGGCAATAAAGGGGTACTCTGCATTCCCCAAAGCTCCAGCATTACTTGAACCTCACCATCAGATTGTTTAGTGTCATATCTAGAACACTCGTTTGGGGGGGGTCTTACCCCTCTGCAGAGGTGCAGTCGGTGTATTCTACAGCTCCAGCTGACTAGAGAACTGTTTGATTGGAACTTGCGTCGAGAATGAAGAATATCAAGAAAGCACAGATAAGATTCATAAGATCTGTCGAAAAGAGTTTCAACATGAAACAACGGTTACCCAGACATTTGGACTGTGCCTTACCGAAATGCAATGATTAGACATATTGAACAATATTGAAGTCAAATTAACACCCTTGAGATTCAAATGAGATATCCGACTGGTGTAAAGTCTGCCGGGTTTCGATCCCAGTTTAAGTATATCTCGTATCTAGCCACAAAGAAGAGTTGTGATACGACGAAACAGCCTGTCTGTGGATGATAAAATACATGCTCTCCCCAGTGGGTTGAGTACTTGAGTGGAGAATTGCCGGCTGCCATATACGCGTAAATGAAAAGCTCTTCTCATGAATTGAGCTCTCTGGTAGACGATAGGGTTTATGGAAAAATATTTACGTAAAAAATTCCTTCGCTTACATAGAGAATTACGATAGCTTTGTGGTAAGATATCCGACGGACGTAAAGTTAGCCGGGTTTCGATCCAAACCTGAAGCATATCTCGTGTCAAACCACACTGAAAAGTTGTGATCCAATGAAATTGCCTGTCTATGGATGGCAACATATATATATATATATGTGTGTGTGTGTGAGTTTGACTTATTGATTTTGTGGAATATCAGCCCTAGCCATTATAATTTATACCAAAGTCAGTTTCACAATTATAGTCTCCAATTTTATAAAGAATAAAAATGTATCTTCACAATCATTTTAAACATATAAACATCACAATATTAATGTCTTAAGTGAAACGCTTTGTCCATGGTTTGAATTCGAGCGGCTTATTCAATTCCCTACGATGATAAACCTTAAATTATGAGAAGGTACAATGGAGCAATCACCTGATACCGATCTTCACTCAAATTGGTGCAGTCTCAGTGATGTAGTGGCTAACGTGCTGGACTGTAACATCGTAGCAAGCCAGTTCAAACTCCAGTTGCTCTATTAAGTTCCTCTCGGACTAATACACGTGGGAAAAGTATGACCCCACTCATCACCCCCAACAAAATTTACCTGAAATTAATTACTGTAAAAGACAACCGTCTCTTTTATTTGTTTTTATGTTTTCTTTCAGCTGTGAGCCTATCAAAAGTGTTGTTTGTTTGTTTGTTTGTTTGTTTGTTTGGGTTTTCCAGACACATCAACCCTCGTGGGTTACTTAAAGTCAAATCCTGTTTTTACATTTTTATTAAATATATGTGATTTTGTTGATAAGATTTTTAAAACAAGACTGAGCCCATTTTTTACACACAGTTAACTGGTTTCAAGTATTTCCGTCCAACACGAATAATTCTATTTACTATAGATCATTTGTTTGCACATAGTTAACCGGTTTCAACTATTGATAGGTAGCACTAACAATTTAACCTCAGTTATTTGTTTGTACACATTTAAATGGATATACATATGATGTTTAAGTGAATAGTTTGACGGAAATTTCATTTTTAAATAAGTTAAACCTAATTTGTATGTATATTAGTATTGCTATTGTTTCTTGGCAGTTAAATGGTTTTAATTATTGAAATATTAACACTTATAATTCTATTCAATCTTAATCATTTATTTACTGACAGGGAAGAGGTCACAAGTATTGCTATGTAACACTAATTATTCTATTCAACACTATTCATCCGTTTGCACAGTCAAATGGTTCCTAATATTATTACATAATACCAAAAATTCAATTTAGGCGCACGGTTAGAGTTTCAAGTATTGCTATGTAACACTAATAATATTTTTCCACGTTACTCATTCATTTGCACACAATTGAATTGTTCCAAGTTGAGCTATGTAATTCTGGTGATTGGTTCATGTGTAACTTTTGGTGGGTTTCCTATTAGATTTTCGAAATGCTGTTTCCAGTTTTATTCTTTCTTGTTGGTTTGTAGCTTTCAATTTAACTTTGGGTGTGCTCTTCCTTCTGCTCACTTCGTTTATCGTTTTCCAGGCTATCCTAGATTGCCTATATTCCACTGAGTCTCTAATCTTATCTATCTGATTTTGTATGTATTCTGTCTGTTCTTTTAGATATATGCCTGCTAATTAATTTTGTGCTTTTTTAGTTTTAGGGCTTTTGTGTTTTTAATATATCTGTTTGGAAATTATAAGTATTTGATGCGAATACGTAAAATCATACAACTATGTGTGGCCGTACATTCACCTTCTCCAAACTCTGGGATGAATCCGCTTTTAGTCCACTGACCGTTCCACTTGGCTGGTTATGTCATCGGATGACACGATCGATCTGCTTATCTGCCCACATTGTGTTTTTCAGCCAGACAGCAAATCAATTGCGAATCGGAGTGGCCAGTCGATGAGTGGACGGATGAGACCGCACAATTAAATAAGTGAAAAAAGTCAACGCCAACAAACAGAGAACAGAACACCGCTTTGTAACAATAATAACAATTTGTTATAAAAAATGTCTTTAAAAAAGGTACATATATTCACCCATCCCAGTTCACGAAATAAGAATCAGTGAATTTCTTGGCATGCAAAGTCTGATTTAAGGTCCCTCACTTTATCGTATAAGTTTTAGGCTTTTCTATCTTCGCTTTCTATAGTCTGGCACAAGGAAATCTCAAATGGTGGTTATTTTGCCTTTCTCAGTCTTTAGCTCCAGCTTCTCTTGGTGTTGATAGTCTGGTATAAGGTAATTTCAAGTAGTGAGTTATTTTGATTTCTCCGCATTCTTTACTTTAACGAGTCTAGTACAAGGGCGTACCAAAGTGTTGTGTTATTTCAGGCTTTTTCTATTTCTCTCAAAGTATCAAATTATCTTAGTCCTTTTTGCTTTTCTATACCCAGAGCAGTCAAATAAAAAGTCAAAACACAGAGCATCGTTGAGTCTGTTCGTGCTGGCCACTGGAAAGGGATGAAACACTTCTATGTATTTTCTCTCATCTGTTGGGTGGTAGTTGGTGAAGCTATTTACAATATCAATTTTCTCCTAATTTGGATTTTAATAATTAATTCCGCCCCCTCGACTTGCTGCGCTTTTGATATTCGATTCACTCTAGCTTTTACCAAAAGGGGCGGTCTTCCCCAATTTAGAATTACTACTCATTTTCTATTTGCGTGATATGACGTCAGAAACGTTTTAAAGAAAATATCCGTTAAAAGATCATGCTCATTCAAATTTTTTTTAATGTTATCTCAAAATGTTCGTTCTGGCACCTGGTAGTCAATTTGACTGGTTTGAGTTGAACTTGCATACAGAGTTTTGCTTTTACACAGTAAACAATCGAAAAAATAATTCTCTCTCAATTGCTATTGACAAAACATCCTCGTTTGGATTTCCTCTTTCAATAAAAAAAGCAATATATTTTTCCGTTTTCTTTTTCATCGAATAATATGCTTTTGATTGTTTCTTTTAAAATCCATTTCCGTTAATTTTCAATTTTGTAATGTACTGACTTTATTCTTCTAAAATCCATTCAAACGAATCTTATTTTTCTTGCTAATAATTTAATTCGACTCTGTCTTCGACTCATCGGGCTATAGCCCACACAAATAATTACTATTAAATAGAATTATCAATGGCTGTTAAGAATAATTTAAACCATTTAACTGTACGTAAATTATTTGTTTATGATGGAAATACTTGAAGCTCGAATTATTGACAAAAGACTGATATGAGTTACTTGTAATTATATACGTCATGCATTCTATAGGTTTCCAGACTTTTTTGTACATGCATTTTAAATTGTCGTAGACTCTTGAAAATTCAGTATGTTGTTGCTATAAATCTTATGAGATGACTGACCACAGACTATTTGACCAAGATGGGCATCGAAACAGTTCCTCAGCATCTCTGTAGTCCAGACCTTGCTCCCTGTGATTTTTGGTTATTCCTTAAGCTCAGAGGCTGTCGTTATGAGAAAATTGATGAGATGAAAGAGACTGTGACGAAGGTCATTGACACGCTCACACAAGGGGGCGTCCATGGGGCCTTCCGGAAGTTGTTGGAACGGTACAAGTGCCTTGGAGCCGGAGGAGATTACCTCGAAGGGGACTAGAGTTTCATGTGTTTACTATCAATAAAAGTGCCCATAGGAAAAAAGTCTGGAAACTTATTTAATGATCCACGTAATTATGTAAATTATCATCCATCCTTTTGACTGGGCTTCGATTATGTCAATTGCGTCATCCGCAGTGGGATAAGAACCCCACGTCCGAAAAGAATGGGGTATTTGGGTATAACAATAACCTGCATACTGTGGTAAGGCTCAAATTCCAGTGTTCTGGAGAGTTGAGAGTACTCCTTCATGGGATCACATGCATGGGTTAAATAAACCTGAAAATTATTAGTATTGCATTGTAGTACTTCAAACCATATCGCTGTATGCAAACACATTATAATTAGATAGAAATAGTAACTTTATATCATAATGTGTATAAATTATTAGTATTCATATTTACCTAACCCCTTCGCTCGGGTAGGATATGGCACAAGGTCAATTTTTTAAGCGAAGTTTAACAGGTTTGAATTCAGAGTTTTCCTTCTCCTAGACTGGTTGCCTCACCAAAGCTCCAGCAATATTGTAACCTCGCCATCAAATTGTTTACTGTCATAATCAGGACATCATTGGGGAGGTCTTACCTCTTTGTAGAGATGCAGTCGGTATATTCTACAGCTCCAGCCGTCAAGGCAATTGGTTAGAAGAGGAGTAAAATCAGTGGGAATTGAACTTAGTAGAATAGAAATAATTTATTTATTTAAAATTGCGTTTTATTTTATCGGATAAGTTTGACTTCTATATGATCCTATTTACCAACCCCTCTGCTCGGGCAGGATATGGCACAAGGTTAATTTTTTAAGCGGAGTTTAACAGGTTTGAATTCAGAGTTTTCCTTTTCCTAGACTAGTTGCCTTACTATTTACCCATAGCTGGAGGTAGAATAATTGGATTCATACCTTTCCCAAGGGTATTAGTGCTATGTGAAATGCAATCAGTCTCGTCCAGGATTTGAACTCGTGTCGCCGTGTCCATTTCCTACGGCGATAACCATTACACCACGGGCACCTCCAGAATTATTAGTATGAGTAGGTTAACTTAATACTAATTAATTGAACCCTTATAATTGATTGCAAATTATTTGTGTTCTTTGTTTGGTTAAGTTTTATGAGACACCAACCATTATAATATAATGGCGGAGGGATTTCGTTTTATATATCTTGCCTTTCGGTTTAGTTAGGATGAGAACCTTTCGCTTAGTGCATGGGTTAGTTAGGTACAACATTAACGCAAGTGTTCACGCGCGTGCAAAGAGAATATGTCATTCAGAGATGTCAAAATAAAAATCCCAGATAGGAAATAGGACCAGGGTGTTTGGGTGACGTCACGCCCCGGAAGCGTGGGCTGAGATTTGAGAAAAAGCAGTGAGTTGAGTTCCTGCCTCGGAAGAAGAAGGTTGACTTTCAAAGCTGGGCGAGGCCAGACGAATTTGTGCGCTACGGGCACCGCGCGTTGGTTGGTTTGAGAGCTGACGATGTAAAAGCAGTCAGCATAGAAAGATTGTGTGTGTCTCTCTCTCCTCCTGTCGAAAAACCTTTAAACTCAAAAAGGTGAATAAAAATTTCATGAATTTTGTATTTTCGGGATTTCTATGTTTATGAACAACTATGAACGTTTCTCCGCATCGTGGAACCTGTAAATGTAACACCATTGTTGGTTATTTAATGTCAAATCCTATTTTTAAATATACATTCAATATATTATTTAGAAACACTTTTTGTAGATTCGCACAGTTAAATGTTCAAACAGTTCTATTTCTAACGATTCCATCTAGCATAAGTCAACTTGTTAAATAGTTCCGAGTATTTATCATGTATCACTAACAATTCAATTAAATATCAGTCATTTGTTTACACACAGTTGAATGATCAAACATTTCTATATCAATTTAGTTTAGCTTTAGTCATTTGTTTGCACTCAGTTTAAATAGCAGATAGTTCTATTTTACCCATAGATAGGAACCTGTCAGGTTCCTATCTATGAGTGGACCTGGGAGTGATACCATTGAAGCAGTACTCTATATTCCCCAAAGCTCCAGCATTAATGGACCCTTACCATCAGATTGTTTAATGTCAAAACAGGACACTCGTTAGGTGGGTTCTAACTCCTCTACAGAAATGCAATCGGTATATTCTACAGCCCCAGCCGACTGAGCTGTATTTTATGTTTGATGAGAATACTTGAAACAAAACTTGCCCAGTCGGCTGGGGCTGTAGATAACACCGACTGCTTCTCTGCAGAGGGGTAAGACCCTCCCCGACGAGTGTCCTGGATATGACAGTAAACAATCTGATGGGGAGGTTCCAGCAATGCTGGAGCTTTGGGAAATGCAATACCCCTTCATTGCCATCGCTTCCGGGTCCACTCTGGCTCGGAGTGGTAGCACCTGATAAGGGTCCTATCTATGGATTAAATAGAACTAAACTGTTCTTTCACAATACTGATTCATGCTAAATTGAATTGTTTAAAATAGAACTATTTTGACATTGGAACTGCGTACTAGTGCTGAACTGAATTGCTCGAAATAGAACTGTTTTGATGTCTAAACTGTGTACTTATGCTGAACTGAATTATCTGAAATAAAACTGTTTGACTTTTAACTCTGTGTATTGCCCTGTCAGCTGGAGCTGTAGAATACACTGACTGCACTTCTGCAGCGGGGTAAGACCCCCCGACGAGTGTCCTGGTAATAACACTAAACAACCTGATCATGAGGTTCCAGCAATGCTGGAGCTTTGGGGAATGCGGAGTACCCCTTCATTGCCATCGCTCCCAGGTCCACTCTGGCTCGGAGTGGTAACACCTGATAGGGCCCTCTGTATGGGTTAAATAGAACTAACAGTATACTTATGCTAAAGTGAATTGTTTGAGTAAACTGAATAGCTTGAAATAGAAATGTTTTTGATAATTAAACTGTGCATACATTTAAACTGCGTGCTTATGCTTAACTGAATTATTTGAAATATAACTGTTTTTCGACATTAAAATTGTATTTACACTTAACTGAATTGTTACATATAACTGCTTGAATAGTTTGAAATAGGAATGTTTTTGACAATTAAACTGTGTACTTATGCTAAACTGAATTATTTACATAAAAATGGATTTGCCGTTAAATAACCTACAAAGGTTGATATGCCATAAAACCCAACAAGCCAAACCAAACCCTTGAAACTATATACCTATAAACAAGGGAGGTGCCCGTGGTGTAATGGTTATCGTCGTAGGAAATGGACACGGAGACACGAGTTCAAAACATGGACGAGACTGATTTCACATAGCACTAATACCCTTGGGAGAGGTATGAATCTAATTATTCTCCCTCCAGCTATGGGTAAATAGTAGGGCAGATTGGGTTCTTCAGCCTTGGTGAGGCAACTAGTCTAGAAGGAAAACTCTGAATTCAAACCTGTTAAACTCCGCTTAAAAATGACCTTGTGTCATATCCTGCTCGAGCGGAGGGGTTGGGTAAATATGATAATAAAATTATCCTAGGTAATTTGAACAATAATTGTGTTTCAATTGTAAGTATTAAAAAGTAATACTTTATACCATAAAAGAGTGCAAACAAATGATTATTGTAGCCAAAGAAAGTCTGATTAAAAATTGATTTCAATCGACAGTGTAGTCGCAATTATATTCAAATTTACAAATGTATCAAATATTCATTGAATAACCCAAGCAGGGTTGATATGCCGAAAAATGAAATAAACCGAACTAAGCAGCTATGTTTTAACAAAACTCTACCACAATGTTAATTTTGTAAGCGGATTAAAGCTGGTTTGTATTCAGTTTTCCTTTTCCTAAAGTAGTTGCATAAACAAGGCTAAAGAACCCAATCTATTTTATTCAATACACTTAATAGGTGGTTAACAGTGAGATTCTTGCCTTTCACAAGAGCATTAGCGGAAGTGAAATGTAAACAGCTTCGTTCAGGATTTGAACTTGAATCTCTGATTTCATTTGCAACGACGATAACTATGTGCGACTCCACCAATCAAGTAAATAAGAATTATATCATCATAGTATTTTTTAAGCACTTGTAGAAGCTTGCGTTTTTCTTATTTTCATGTTCTTCTTCGATGTATGAAGCAATAAAAAGGATTTTAGGTTTCAAATTATTCATATGGCTTGTTTCACCGAACATGATCGCCAAGGTATTATGACGTGTAAATCTGTCTATTACTCTAAATCCTGCAATTGAGTTCTTTCAGGAAATAGAAGAACGTGAATAACGGCAGCACACCAACACGATAACAAAAGAAGAGAAAAGAACAAGAATCGGAACAATGGGCAAATCTAAAAACCAGAATCGTGAAGAAAAGTTTCAGTCTATCAAATATCCGTGCCTTATAGTTTAAAAAAATCACAGTACGTAACAAAAAACGGTACATGTATCTACACGCTAACCAATACTATCCTTACCACAAGTAGGGGGCAAAAAAAGGTCAATCTTGAAGCAAAGTTCAACAGGTTGGATTTTAGAGTTTTCCTTCTCCTCAACTAGTTGCAGTATCACGTGGTGGGTATCGCTTTATATACTGTTGTGTAAGGCATGATAGGAAGGGTGATCTAGTTTATGGGGTATGGTAAGAAGAGTGATCTACTTTATACTACGTGGTTATTTAAGATGAAATATTGTCTAAATTTTCTCATTTTGTTAATTTATTTACTCAATTACGTTTTATATGTTAAAATCTATCGTATTATAGGAAAACTCTGGATTCAAACCTGTTAAAGTCCGCTTAAAAGTTGACCTTGTGTCATATCCTGCCCGAGCGGAGGGGTTGGGTAAATATGATTATTTATCGTATCATTACTTTACTCTTAGCGATTTTCTGCCCAGTCGGCTGAAGCGGTAGGATACACCAACTGCATCTCGGCAGAGGGATAAGAACACACACAACGAGTGTCCGGGATATAACACGAAACCATCTGATACCTTTGGGTAATCTGGAGCCGTCCTTCATTGCCATTGTCCCCAGGTCCATACGGGCCCGGAGTTGTAGCTCCAGATAGGGTTCTATCTACGGGTCAAATAGAACTGTTTGACATTTAAGTTGTGTGTAAACAAATGACTTATGCTAAACTGAATTGTTAGAAATAGAAGTATGTGATCATATGACTGAGTGTAAACAAATGACTGATGCACATAGCAATTTAATTTAGAATTATTCAACAAAGTTAAATGGTTTCAAGTATTGCTATATATCACTAATAATTCAATTAAGCATCAAATTTGTTTGTGCACTAGTATTGTTATTGTTTCTACACAGTTAAATGGTTTCAAATATTTCTAACACTTATAATATTAATCATTTTTTGCACACATTGAAGTGATTACAAGTATTGCTATTTAGCACTAATAATTCTAGTCAATAACAATACTAGTGCACAAATAAATTTGTTCTAACTTATTTTTTAAAAAAATGAAACTATCGACAAACCAATTTTACATATCACGTATATCTATTTGAATATACTAGAGTAAAATTATATTATATCTATTTTACACTAATATATATCTATTTGAATGTGTACAAACAAATGACTAATATTAAATTGCTACTGTTACATAACAATACTCGAAACCGGCTAATTTCATTTTGCCTCAATCATCGACAGGAACGGCAAAATCCACAAGTTGAAATTTTCTATTTTTCTTAGTAACACTCGGCTTGGTCTTCTGTCGGGATTTGGTGACCCGTTTCTAGCTCAAAAATCCAGAAAATTATTAGTATTATTATTATTAGCATTAGTAGTAGTAGTTGTAGTAATATTACGAGTTTTTTACACTAGTATATTATATCTATTTTACACTAATATATATCTATTTGAATGTGTACAAACAAATGACTAATATTAAATTGCTACTGTTACATAACAATACTCGAAACCGGCTAATTATATGCAAATAAATGATTAATCGTAAACAGAAGTATTCGTATGAGATAGCAATACTCAAAACCATTTAGCTTGGTGCTAAAGAATGAGTTCAGGTTCGTTTAAAAATGTTATCAACAAAATGTGTTCACAAATCCTATATATTTAATATATATGTATAAACAGGATTTGGCTTTAAATAAAAATTGTTGATATGCTATAAAACCCAACCAAACCAAATCTTTTATATTTAATATATACATATATATAAAGAGGGTTTGACATTAAATAACCTACAACGGTTTGTAACATATTGACTTCCGACTAAGCTGTCGATCAAGGAACAGGTGCATCCGATCGAAGATATCAGGGTATAACCTTGACTATGGATGGGTTGAATTGGGTGCAGATGCGACGCTCACAGGAAGCAGGTGGATGTCAAACAATGATATAACCCGGTGCGACAGGAAGTTCAGTCAGAGTTGGAGTCAGTTAGTTGGAGATAAGATGCTGTAGAGAGAACCAGCACCCAGCAGAGGGCTATGGGCTCTCAGGACCCCCGATTGAGCAGCCCAGCAGAACGAGAAAGAAGTGCTGCTAAAGACAAAGGAACTGGTGGGGGGTGAATATGTTGCAGTTTGTTCAGTCTCCAACTCACCTCTCACACGTAACCCTTTCTCAACCCTTTTGCAACCATTTCGAATAAAGTGTGAGAGGTATATTTTTCTAAAGAAGTGTGTTCGTTCGTCATTATTGTGTTGACTATGTTTTCGCATGCATCTGTATATGGTTGTATATGTATTACGGCTATGCAACAGGTATGTCATAATACCCAGGCACACCAAATCCGATATATTTAATATATATGTATAAACAGGATTTGCCTTTAAATAACCAACAATTGCTGATATGCCATAAAACCAAACGGAGGTCCCCGTGGTGTAATGGTTATCGTCGTAGGAAATGGACAAGGCGACACGAGTTCAAATCCAGGACGAGACTGATTTCACATAGCACTATTACCCTTGGGAAAGGTATGAATCCAATTATTCTCCCTCCAGCTATGGGTAAATAGTAGGGCAGACTAGTTTCTTCAGCCTTTGTGAGGCAACTAGTCTAGGAGAAGGAAAACTTAGAATTCAAACCTGTTAAACTCCGCATAAAAATTGACCTTGTGCCATATCCTGTCCGAGCGGAGGGGTTGGTAAATATGATAAAACCAAACAAAATCTTTTTTTCCCACTAGCGTTAACTGGTGGTCTTTTACTTGATGTCTGAGTGACAGGAAGTCTTCTAAGGGCTCCAGAAATCTTTTCAGCATCCTAACTGCTGCTGGAGTCTGGATGGTCTTGATTCTTCCTCTAATTTACTATTCTTTCAGTCTTTTTTTACAAGCCTTTGGAGACCTTCGTAGTGCACCAACTACAATTCTTATCACCGTCATGTTCCACAGTTTTCATTAGTTCTCTGGAAAGTATTCGCCTTTTCGCCGCTTTTATTTTGCCTCAATCATCGACAGGAACGGCAAAATCCACAAGTTGGAATTTTCTATTTTTCTTAGTAACACTCGGCTTGGTCTTCTGCCGGGATTTGGTGACCCGTTTCTAGCTCAAAAATCCAGAAAATTATTAGTATTATTATTATTATTAGCATTAGTAGTAGTAGTTGTAGTAATATTACGAGTTTTTTACACTAGTATTAGCTAGTGGTCTTTTAATTGAATCTAAATGACAGCATGATCCTTAAGTCTTCAGGGCTCTTATGAGTATTCAAGCTGCTCTTAATAATTCAGTGGTCTGAATGGTTTCGAATCTTTCTCTGATTTCCAATTCCTTCTGTAAACCTTTCCAAGAGCAGCAATTACGTATGGTTTCAACGTCACTCTAATCTTCCACAGCTTTTTCAATTCAATGAAAAAATCAAGTTATTTGTCTATCTTTTACCTTCTTTTTATAATTATTTTCACTTCTTGGGAGTTTTTCACATCAGCGTTAGCTGATAGTCTTTCACTGGAGTTTGAGTGACAACAAGTCTTTTCAAGTCTCCAGGACTCTTGTCAGTATTCTGGCCTATCTAAACACTGCTGTAGTTTGGGTTGTTTCTACTCGTCCTCTTATTTCCAAGTCCTCTAGTCCGGTTACCAATTCTTTGGTGACTGTAGTATCAAGATTACCAACGACAATTGGTATAATCGTCACTTTCATGTCCCACAGTTTTTCAATTTCTTAGCAAGGTTCAGGTAATTAACCTTCTTTTCGCTTTCTTTCATTTTTACTCTGTGGTAAGCCGGGTCAGCAAAGTTCACTATTTGGTAAGGCCTCTTTTTGGTTGATTATTATAAGGTCCGGTCATCCGGCCGAGATTAGGTGATCCGTTTATATCTCAAAATCTCAAATGTGTCTCATTCTCCAGAACAGATTACAGGTTGTGCATATACCATTTTTTGTATGGTCAAATTTCAATTTCTTGCGCTGTTCCCAGTGGATTACCTTACCCACCCAGCCTTATCTAGTCTTATACTCTTTCTGTACTAGTTTGCAGCATTCGCTTATTATGTGATAGATCGTTTCGTCTCTATCTCCACGTAACCTACATCTGCTGTTTTGTTGCGTCTTATCTATTTTTGCTCCGATATGTTTGGTCCTTATGGCGTTTTTTTGTGCTGCTATTAGAAGAGATTCAGTTTTTCTCTAAAGGTTTCCTTTTCCTATCAACCTCTATGTTTTCTCGAGTGAGATATTGCTTGTTAGTCGCTAAAAACGACCACAGCGCTGTTTTTCTTCAAATCTTTGTTTTCTGGTTATTTCCATTCTGCTGATAATCGTGTCGTTAGTATTTTTTCTTGTGGCTGTTTTCAGTATTCCTCCGCCTTTTTCTGTATACTCTTTGAGTCCTTGTATCGATGTGTCAACGCTGTCTGGCAAGTCGTCTTCCTCCGTCTTTTCTTGACACATATAGCCAGTCAACGTCATCTCAGGGATGTAAGGCTCTATGCATGGTCATTAGTTTTCTTGTTCTCTAGTCCATCTTCTCTGATCCACTTCAAAAATAGTCCCGATTATCTTATGAGGGGCACAGCCCAGGTATTCATACCTTTTATAAGGATCCTGCAATTTACTTATGTTTCGAATAGCGTTCTCGTACTCCTGAGATACTCTTTTTTAATATTTTCTTTCATTTCCAATTGTTTGATAGTATGAGCTTCCAATATTCCCAAGTATTTGTAGGTTTCCTTATCTCCGAACGTTTTGATTTTTTTCTTGATTTTCCTTCTGTCATGTGACGTTTCCCGCTTTTCATTATTAGCATGGCACATATTTTTATCCCAAATTCCATCCTTTTATCTCGACTGTATATTCTCACTGTCTGTGTTAGGCTTTCCAATTATATTTTTGGTTTTGGCAAACAGTTTGTTGTCGTCCATTTGCATTAAGAGGCTGATCATTTCCTCTGAGTCTGTTGCAACATTAAACAATTCTCCGCAATTCTTTTCTCATAAGAACGACGCTTTCGTTTGCATTAAGAGGCTGATCTTTTCTTACGAGTTTTTAAAATCAGCGTTAGCTAATAGTGTTTCACTGGAGTCTCAGTGATAGCAAGTCTCCTCAAGTCTCCAGGACTCTTCTCAGTATTCCGGCCAATGCTGTAGTCGAGATGGTCTCGATTCTTCCTTCGATTTCCAATTGTTCCAATCCCATTTTCAAGCCTTTGGGAACCGTTCCAAGTGCATCAATTACAATTGGTATCACCGTCAACCTCATGTTCCACAACTTTTTTACTTCTCTGATAAAGGTTAAGAACTTGTCTCTCTTTTCGTTTTCTTTGACTTTTACTTTGTGGTCCGCTAGGACGGCAAAATCCGCTCTACGGCGAGTTGTGTTTTCGTTTTGGTTTCTTTTATTTGCCGATTATCCCTCGGTTTGGTTTTCTGGCCGAGATCAGAGGGGGCGGTTTGTATCTCAAAATCTCCTGAACTCGCTTTTCATAAACACTCCCCGCATGTTTTATGTCTACCAATTTTCTGCTTTTTTATCGGGAAGCAGCACCAAAAGCAGCAAAAGTAGATTATTCTTAGAATTAATATTATCACCCCTTATTTTTTTATAGAGGCAATTCTAGGGGTAATCACTCGGAGAGTATCAGATGAGCTCGCTATATCAGAGTCCAGTGTGGTTCATCATATTCACGACCTCCTCAAAATCATATTAAACTGCCGAATTGTGTTTCACGTTAGCAAAATCATATAAAAACCTTTTTACTCACTCTAATGAATATATATAAACGTGGCGCATTCAAGAGGTTTCCAGACTTTTTTCGTCTAGGCATTTAAAATTGTCGTAGACTCTTGAAAATTCACTATGTTATTGCAATACATTTAATTGAGAGAACTGATCAATTTTTATGATTTCAGGTTTAAATCAACAGCTACAGCATCAATTGGAATACACCCTCCTAAAGCCTTTTTGTCACAGCTGGTGAATTTCAAAAATGCAATCTGAACGTGAGGACACATTAGAAGTACGATATGCAAGAAAATTCTGTTTTACACTCGGAAATAATGCCACAGAAACGTATGGAATGCTTCAGACTGCTTTTCGACCATCTTGCATGAATCGAGCATCAGTTTTTGGGTGGCATAAGAGATTCAAGGAAGGCAGGTAGTCTGTGAGGGATGATGAGACGTGTGGGAGGAGTAAGGAAGTCAATACACCACAGTTGATTGGCCAAACGGTTAGGGTTCGGGTTCGGGTTATTATGTTGAGGTTTTAAGGGAAGTCAGGAAGAGATTCCGTCGGAAGAGGCAATCACTCTTCAAATCGGGTCTGTGGTATTTCCACCAGGACAATGCACCAGTTCACAACTCTATCCTTGTCACAGACTATTTGACCAAGTTGGGCATCAAGACAATTCCTCACCCTCCCTATAGTCCAGACGTTGCTCCCTGTGACTTTTGCTTATTCCCTAAACTCAGAGGCTATCGTTATAAGACAATTGAGGAGATGAAAGAGGCTGTTACGAAAGTCATTGACACGCTCACTCAAGAGGACTTCCATGGGGCCTTCTAGAAGTTGTTGGGACGGTACAACAAATGCATTTCAGCCGGAGGAGATTAGTTCGAAGGGGACTAGAGTTTCATGAGTGTACTATCAATAAACGTGCCCATACGAAAAAAGTATGGAAACTTATTTAATGATCCTCGTATATATATATATATATATATATATATATATATATATATATATATATATATATATTTATATATATTGGTGTATGTTAATATTGATTTCTGATTTATACAAATAGTCTGATACATCTATTTATTTACTTCTAATATCTTTTTTTTTAATACTTTGTCCATTAAGTATTTTGTGAAATCTATTAAAGTGTTTATATACTGATAAACTGTTTTTCACTATTTTGCCTTTTACAAATAAAAAAAAAACAGTCTTCCACTCAAAAGACGGACTTTTGTTTTCACTTGAAATAAACTATTTTTTATATTTAAAAAATCGTTTATTTATGTAGATTTTATTTCTATTGTTACATTCTAAAGACGCAATAGTTTACTATCTTGAAATTATGATTTATAATGCTTAAATGATCTTTAAAAATAACATTAGTTCGTTATTGTTTTGTGTTTTGATTTCTATTTGTTTTATTTTATCTTCTTTGCCCGATGATTTTCAGTTGTTTATTGAACTAAATTCATTCTTATCGTTGTATATATATATATATATATATATATATATATATATGTGTGTGTGTGTGTGTGTGTGTGTGTGTGTGTGTGTGTGCTTAAGAATAGACTTTAGTCTATTTTATTTGTTCCCCTTGAAGCAATATTTTTTTCATCTTCTTCTATGCAAGATCTTTCTTTCAAAAGTCAGAGAATGCCCAGGTAAATCATTACAATACACATACACTTGTTGTTGAAGAACACAAAATAGTTTCATAATCAAAAACCATTGATATAATTGAAATATTAAGAATTTTTTAAAATTTCTTTTTCTTTTATCAAAGAATTAACAGCTTCGTACAGTGTTCTCATTTCTAAGCATGAAAGACCTATCTGTATATACTACTACTGTTTGGCTATAACATAAGGTTAATTTGCTTTACGGTAAAAGCTATCCAGATTAATTGATTGATTTTAACGACATGTCAATCTCTTTAGAATTATTTTATGCCTAGAGGTTCAAGAATGACATTGATTGTACATTCATCACTACATTTTTGTTTAGTTGTTTCTTAAGGGTTTTTCTCTCATATATTTGTCATCAAGTATTCCTATCAAATAAAAATGATTTGCCAACAGTTTTATGGTTTCAAGTATTCTTATCTAATACTGCAAGATACGGAAGCAAAATATGGAATAATTTTTAAAACATGTTTTTTTTTAGTCTGATTAATCCAACTTTGGGAAAAAAACGTGATAAATCTAGATTTTCATGAATAAATCCAATATTCAGGCACTTTTTTTGATTAACATTCAGCCCAATATGAGTGAGCAAGAAAAGAAACAACAAAGAATCTATGGTTTGCTTAATGCCGAAACCAAGCCATTTTTTATTTTCTACCGTATAGGAAGCAAAGAAAAAGGGGGTGGGGGTTACAGAAAAATAGCTTTTTAAGGAAAAGGGGATTAATGAATGGAACAAAAAACGTAAAGAAGGGTTTTAACTGCTCTTGCGACGGCAATAAAGAATGACCCCGCAACATAAATAAGAAAACACGCTTATTGATTAAAAGTCAATGAAAAAACTGTGAGGACAGCAATTAAACAAGATTTAAGTCCAGGTCTTAACCCCTATTACCCTATATGAGGCGTTTTAGAAAACAAAACAAATGCCATGTCCTGTCCAAATATTGGTTCATTAAGCACTGCTATTGAAGAGGAATGGAATAAAATGCCTGAAGAATTTTTTGAAGGTATGCTAATCTTTTCGAAAGTCTATTGATACAATAATTGAAAAAAAATGGCGGCCATATTGAGTAAATTTAGTGTTGTGTGTCTACCTTCTTATTTTGTTGGTTTTTTTTAATTAGAATTAATCATGTTTTGTAATTGAGTAGTTTATACAAAAATATATCTAATTTTGCTTCCGCAACCGGTAATATTTGTACAGTTTCAAGTAATTATTTCTATTAATGGTCATTTATTTATACACAGTTGTATATACATTTTTATGTTGTTTCTTAGGAACCTCTGATGATGTGATTCCAGTCCTGTACATCTGGAGAGAGTTGAGTATTCTTCATTACTATCCCTCACAAGTCGGCTCTGAAGGGTTAATACTTGTTAGGGTACTGCAGATTGTTTAAAAATATTTGTATTTGTATTAAAGTACGTTCTTCGGGTGGAGACACAGACTACTTCGACATTGTAGCAGGAGTACTGCAAGGGGACACACTATCCCATACCTCTTTATCATCTGTCTAGACTGCGTGCTTAGAATATCGAATGATAAAATCAAAGAAAACGGTTTCGAGCTGACAAAAGAAAGAAGCAGAAACAATTACCGACGCCGGCTACGCCGATGACATTAGCGATTCTAGCAAATGCACCCGCCCAAGCCGAAACACTAACGCATAGTCTGGAACAAGCCACCGGAGGCATTGGCCTCCATGTCAATACATGCAAAACAGGATACATGTGCTTTAATCAAACAGGCGACATTTCCACGCTAGGTGGTAGCTCTCTGAAACAAGTAGACAAGTTCACCTATCTAGGAAGCAGTGTCTCATCAACCGAAAAAACATAGACACATGACAAGCAAAAGCATGGACTGCTAACGATAGGCTATCGACCATATGGAAGTCAGACCTGACCGATAAAATGAAACGCAGTTTCTTCCAAGCAACGGTCGTATCAATACTGCTATATAGATGTACTACATGGACGCTGACTAAATGGGAGGAGAAAAAGCTTGACTGTAACTACACGAGTGCACCCAGCAATTTTGAACAATTCCTGGAGGCAACACCCCCAAAGCAGCAGCTGTACGGTCACCTACATCTATCAAAGTTAAACGAACCAAACATGCAGCACACTACTGGAGAAGCAGGGATGAGCTCAAAAGTGATGTTCTTCTATGGACCCCCTCTCATGGCCAATCAAAAGCAGAGCGACCAGCTCGAACCTATATACAGCAGCTGTGTGAGGATACGGGATGTAGTCTTGAGGACCTGCCAGAATTGATGAACAATAGGGTGGAATGGTGAGAGAGGGTCAGGGATATCCGTGCTGGTGGCACGACAAGATGATGAGATGATGATGTATTTTATAAAAAGACTTGTTGCCATTTAATTGCAAATTATTTGCATTGAGAATTGTTAATTGAAGTTTTAATTGTTTCAAAAGGATTAATATAGTTAGTTACTTGAAACGCTATAGCTGCGGAAACAAGTCATCATTGTTAAATGAAAATGAATATTGAAACCTTATAATTATTAGTATTAGATATGAATATTTGAAACAATTCAACTGTATGCAAATTGTTTGTATTGTTATATACTCACATATGCAGATTCACATCTACATACATGCACATATATATGTAGAACAATTCACAACGACACAATGATAAAGACGCACGCAGGAAGACTTCTTTAACAAAATATGTACCTCTCACTTTATTGCAAGGGTTTGAAAAGGTTATTCAAGGTTTGCGTTTGAGAGGGAGTTTGAGATCGAACATAAACTGCAATATTTTGACCCCCACTCTTATGGCCGTCAACGTAGTGTCTTTCTCGTTCTCCAGATGCTCAACCGGAGGCCCAGCGGCCCAGATCTCTGCTGGATGATGGCTTTCTTTTCTGCATCTTATCAGCAACTTCTCTGCATCCCAACTTAATCGGGGGCCCCGAGCCCCTTCGGCCTGGTGTGGCTTTCCTTACCACATCTCGTCTATAACTCTGTCCGATCTCTAACTGTAACTCTGACTTCTGTCTTGACTGAGTTATATAATAGTTCAACGCCCACTCAATCACCTACTCAATCTTTGGAATGGCATGATTGATCGTCATCCAGCGAAAATAACTGTCATGCAGTTCACAGGTCACTCTCTTCCGGTGCATCAGTCTATGAGTGTACTATGGAATTTTTTTTACCTCGTCCCATTTCATCAGCCAATTTCCGCCCACGCGATTTCCTCTCATAACTGCCATTAGAATGTGTCACTTCCTTCCGGTGCATCACTCTGAATGGCATTTTTGGCCGGGTCGAAAGTCAAAATACCACAGTATCAAATAGGAATACATAGTATCATATATCTATGAAAACCTCTTAAGAAGCAATTACACTAAAACTGTAAATGAAATTGCTTAGTGAACGCAATTCTCTAACCTCTTGGCATAAAATGACCCCTAAATGGGTTGATATGCCGTTAAAATCAATCAATGAGGCAATCTCGATCACTGAAATTACGATTTGCTTTTGAAGTCTGAGTAACTGACTTGGCTTATGAATTTCACAAAAATCCTCCTCTCGTACAATTTCAGTGTCATATTATCAAATAACTCAAACCTCACATCACTTTGTTACGAGGAGGTTTTAAATACAATAAAGGATTATACGAAATAATTGCTTCATGTTCTGGTATTCTATGACGTAACCAAAAAATACGAGGATCATTGAATGATTTTCCAGACATTTTTCGTATGCGCACTTTTATTGATAGTACTGTGACGCGAAAACTTTACTTTTATCCCAAAACGGGGTTTTATTTTCGCACATGTGAAGACGGGGAGGGTTGGCACTTGATCCCTTGTAGAATAAGTCCTCGTTCAGAATTTTTTTCTCGTAAGGCGAACAGAAGCTGGAAAAGAAACATGAAGTAACAAATTCGTAGCAGACGCCACAAATAACAACTTAGACCACGTGGGAACATTAAAATATATCAATCTTTTACTACACATAGATATACACCTTCAACGTGTCAAATAAATGAACAGTCCATGAACATAAATGTGTTTCTTCTTTTCTGTTCTTTCGTTTTTCTTCAAATTGTGTGAGAGAGAGAGGGTATATAAAATTGGGTATAAGGAGAAACAGTCCCAAGGGTACTTATCTTATTTAGATGGATTCCTGTGGAGAATCTTTCCTCTTTTACGGGCTAATAGACTTTATGCTATTTTTAACACTGGCTTGAAGAAAATGACTTCTTCGTGTACGAGATATTCTTCGTCTTCTTTTACTCGGAGTACTTGGCTTTGGTTCTGTCCCCTACGAACCCTACCCAACAACTAACTTTCTTATTATCTATTTCCGCCGACGGGAAGGAGTCCCCACTTCCGTTTTGGGGTCCCAGCCAATCATTTGGCTTCTCTCTCCTTCCTTCCCTTGTCATGCGACCCGAGTGAGGTCACCAAGTATAAACATCTGTGGGTCTCCCCTCTGTGACCTACATTCTTTCTTAACAGTCACTCTCTGATGGCTTGCTACTGTTAATTCAAACAAGAAGATAGTAGTAATCATATTTCTATTTTCTCAATGGGACACCACGTGATAGTACTCACATGAAATTCTAGTTCCCTTCGAACTAATCTCCTCCGGCTGAAATGCACTTGTTGTACCGTTCCAACAACTTCTGGAAGGCCCCATGGTAGACCTCTTGTGTGAGCGTGTCAATGACCTTCGTCCCAGCCTCTTTCATCTCCTCAATTGTCTCATTACGACAGCCTCTGAGATTAGGGAATAACCAAAAGTCACAGGGAGCAACGTCTTGACTATAGGGAGGCTGAGGAACTGTCTTGATGTCCATCTTGGTCAAATAGTCTGTGACAAGGATGGAGTTGTGGACGAGTGTATTGTCCGGGTGGAAATGCCACGGACTCAATTTGAAGAGCGATGACCTCTTCCGACTAAATCTCTTACTGACCTCCCTTAAAACCTCAACTTAGTAACCCTAACCCTAAGCCTTTGGCCAATCAACTGTGGTGTATTGAGTTTCCTACTCCTCCAACACCTCTCATCATCCCTCACAGACTCCCTGCCTTACTTGAATCTCTAATGCCATTCAAAAACTGATGCTTGATTCATACAAGATGCTCCAAAAGGAGTCTGAAGTATTCCATACGTTTCTGTGGCATTTTTCCAAGTGTAAAAAAGAATTTTATTGCATATCGTTCTTCTAAAGTGTTCTTATGTCCAAATTGCATTTTTGAAAATCTCCAGCTGTGACAATCAGGCTTTAGTAGGGTGTATTCCAATTGCTGCTGTAGCTGTTCATTTGAACCTGAAATCATAAAATTTTGTCAGTCATCTCATAAGATGTATAGCAATAACATACTGAGTCTACTACAATTTTAAATTGCCTGTTCAAAAAATCTGGAAACTTATTGAAGGCACCACGTAACAATACCTGGTTGTATTGTAAGTTATTACAGATCCATTCAAGGTTAGTGGTAGTGATGCATGGGCAATGAAATTAGGCCTGAGCTTAGAGTTGCCATCATGATTCTTTTTTTGTACGGCTATTGTTTCATTTGTAACAGCATGTGTATATTATATTAGATGTTTGTTAAGCATTATTCTGAAAATAAAAAAATGAAGTACATAAAAGTATCTATTTGAACATATCTTACTACACTATGGCAACTAAAGATATATTCTATTACATTGTTTATAAAACACAATCACTCTTTCAACAAAATTAAATCGCCAAATAAGATGAGACTAAGAGAAAATCTTTCAGTTAGAACGGGGAATATCAACATCATTATTTTAATGGCATATTTCTACTTTTACTTTCACTTTGAAGAAACCATAATTCTTAAACAAACTTGTGTATGTTAATACATTCAAGTCAGCAGACCCACAAGAGATTAAAAATCATATCAATAAATTACCAATAAAAGGCAATTAATTGTAACTACTTTAGATTATTCAGAAAGCAATGGCGTTTCTTTATGAGATTACCTTCTACATACTGTCTTAAAAAGAATCCGAATTCTTTCAAAAATATAGTTTTACCTACAAATTGTTTAGACTTTTCTTCTCCAAATACTATTCCCGGTATCTTTCCAATTCTGAAATAGTTGTTTCGAAGAATAATGTACAGATTTCGGGCACATTTTCTGTTATCTTTCTATTGTCCAAAACCACTTTTCAAGGTGGATTTCAGTTTGACATGAAAAAAGTCAGTATGGGCCTTATCTGGAGGGTAAAGTGGTTAACCAGGCTTTGACTGACTTTGATTCAATTCAGTTGTTATTCGTCTCTCAGCAGAGGTGTCAATAATCTTACAATATGAGTCATCAACAGTTTTTCTTTTAAGATATTATAATACCGAATTTTTGCAAATTCCTACGAGTTAAGAAGCTTCACGGACAATACATATTTACCAACCTCTCCACTCGGGCAGGATATGACACAAGGTCAATTTTTAAGCGGAGTTTAACAGGTTTGAATTCAGAGTTTTCCTTCTCCTAAGCTAGTTGCCTCACCAAGGGCTGAAGAACCTTGTCTGTCCTACTATTTACCTATAGCTGGAGGGAGAATAATTGGATTCATACCTTTCCCAAGGATATTAGTGCTATGTGAAATGCAATTAGGATTTAGACTCGTGTCGCCGTGTCCATTTCCTACTACGATAACCATTACACCACAGACACCTCCTTCACAGCCCATCAGACAACGATATTCATGGATCACAGGGCTCGGATTCTCAATGGATCATATTGTACACATTTTTAATGGAATCACAGGGGACACATCCCCAATGGGATCTCAGGGCATAATATTCTTAATCGAATCACTGGGTGCACATTTTCGATAAATCATCATCATCTGACATAAAAAAAAATTTCATGTGTGTTTTTGCTTTTGTTGGAAGTTCTCAATTTGAAACGCTAGAACCACACTTGACATTGCGCACAGCTCTAAAAGATATTTCCTATGAGTCTGTTGCAACATTAAACAATTCTCTGCAATTCTTTTCTCATAAGAACGATGCTTTCGTTTGATAGCTTGGAAAATATTGACCTATTTCACAATCACATGGGAAATAAAACCGATTATCATTTTTCAAACAACCAAGTAGTATTTTTATATGAATGAGTTCATGAGACCTTCAATAAACATCCTTTTTTAAATCCTGTACGCTTTTTACTTAGATTCCTAAACATCATATTATAAAGCTGTTCTCTCAACAAAATGTTCTTGTGATGTCTTTATATATCTATATAGTCGAGGGTGAAACAAAGGCTCTCTTTTCTATAGCTACTACACCCGGTTTTAAATACTCTAACTCTAATACTTCTATCTGATAATAATCATTTATTTGCACACAGTTACATGGTATCAGACCCAAGCTATTGGCCCGGGAGACCGGGGTTCAATCCCAGGTTGAGTCTATACCAAAGACTCTAAAATAGTACTTGATGCCGCCTTGCTTGTCACTCACCACTATAATGTAAGGATCAAGGGTAAAGTAGAGCAATCCAGGGAATTGAGTAGCACCCCTCCCTACACCTCAGTGCAGTAGCTATTGAAAAGAGAGCCTTCGGATCATCCTCGACTAAGGTCGCCAACTTTTTTCTTATATGGTATCAATCCAATCCAATACCAATAATTTTTAACAGATCTATTTTATCCATAAATGGGACTCTAACACGTACTACCACTCAGGGTCAAAATGGACCTGGAAGTAATGGCAATGAAGGGGTATTCACATAACTCCTAGAGTTCCATAAGTTGAGACACCTCGAAATGTTATCTATTGACGTACAGGACACCTTTTCTTAGTGGAGGACTTACCCCTCTGCAGGAGATACCAACGGTGAATGCGTAGAGCCGTCGACAGAACAGGAAAAAAAAATTAATTTAATAGTTTGTAATAAATTTCCAGGTTTTTTAAGTAACTGTATTTTTGTCATTAGTGTATCATCTGATAATGAGAAATTGATCAATATTCATCTTTTGTTTTTCTTTTTTTTGTTTATCATTCTATTTTTTTGTTTTTTGTTTTTGGAAATTTCGAATAAACTTTTATTTGATTTTACTGCAAATATATTTTTATAAATATGTATACAAAAAAACTCGATAAATTTTACAACTCTGTGCAAATTATTTGTATTTTATAAAAATATTTGATATCATATAACTGAATATTGCTTGCAACATTGAACAAGTCCTGGCGACAACACACCACAAGGCACCAACTATACGGACACCTGCCTCCCATCGCGAAAACTATACAAGTTAGACGAACCAGACACGCGAGACACTGCTGGAGAAGCAAGGACGAACTCATAAGTGATGTACTCCTATAGACCCCTGCATACGGCCAAGCAAAAGCAGGACGACTAGCTCGAACATACATACAGCAGCTATGTGAGGATACAGGATGTAGCCCTGAAGACCAACCAGAAGCGATGAATGATAGGGAGAAGTGGCGAGAAAGGATCAGGAATATCCGTGCTAGCGGCACGACATTATGATAATGATGATGATATATATATATATATATATATGATTTCCTTATGATCGAGAGCACCTGACCGATAAAATGAAACGCAGTTTCTTCCAGGCAGCGGTCGTATCGATACTGCTATATGGATGCACTACTTGGACGCTAACTAAACGGCTGAAGAACAAGCTAGACGGCA
Source organism: Sepioteuthis lessoniana (assembly GCA_963585895.1). NCBI lineage: Eukaryota > Metazoa > Mollusca > Cephalopoda > Myopsida > Loliginidae > Sepioteuthis > Sepioteuthis lessoniana. Next base: position 3,004,105 of record OY757915.1, on the reverse strand, counting down.
ATTACACAAGAATGTTGAGAGTAACACCCCACAAGACACTAACTATACGGCCACTTGTCTCCCATCGCGAAAACTATACAAGTTAGACGAACCAGACACGCGAGACACTGCTGGAGAAGCAAGGACGAACTCATCAGTGATGTACTCCTATGGACCCCCGCATACGGCCAAGCAAAAGCAGGACGACCAGCTCGAACATACATACAGCAGCTATGTGAGGATACAGGATGTAGCCCTGAAGACCAACCAGAAGCGATGAATGATAGGGAGAAGTGGCGAGAAAGGATCAGGAACGACATGATGATGATGATGATGATGATGATATAACTGAATGCAAGAAAAAACTTTAATGAAACAACTGCCCAAAAATGTTATCATGAATATATAATGAAGGCAATTCACTCACCTCTAAACTAAAAATCATTAAATCAATCATACTTTTTTACTATACGCAAGAAAATTCAAGTTTGTGAAAATAAATGTTATTGCTAGGGTTATAAATTACTGCAGTCAAGGGTTCTTTGGGAAAAATCCGATCAATGTTTATTTTTATTCATTTTTTATGTTTTCTTTTATTGAGATTATATATATATATATATATAATTCCCTAGGAAAATAATATACATGAGTACAAAAGTATACCAGTCATTCCCATCTGTTGGTCTCCCAAACCAAGACTTAATGTGTGCTCAGTCGTATTTTGAAGTTATTTGGGGGAGAATAATGATTCGCGTTATACGGGAGGAAATACTTATACTCCATATCAGTTAAGAGAAAATATCAGTCAATAAAAAGTGGTTCCACATAGCTGGATAATAAACAGCCACAAAATGTACAAAATATCACATGAAGTAATAAACCTTATCGACAAAACAATGAAAACCTGGAGAGTGGAATAGACAGCAGGAGGAAGAAGCTTAGCTTAAACAAAGATCCAAAGTGGTATTTTCCAAGATTCTCAATCACCCTTACTATTCATAATTACAATGATACCACTTAACTACATACTCAGAAAATACACAGCCGGATACAAACTCAGCAGATCGCAGGAAAAAAATCAATCATTTAATGTACATGGATGACATAAAGGTATTTGTAAAAAATGAAAAAGAGCTGGAAACTCTAATATACGCAGTTAGAATATACAGTCAGGACATAGGAATGGAATTTGACATAGAAAAATGTGCAATGCCTGTAATGAAAAGTGGCAAACGACATCTAACTGACGGAATGGAACTACCAAATCAAGACAAGATTAGAACGCTCACGGAAAACGAAACCTACAAATACTTAGGCATCTTGGAGGCTGACACCATCAAACAAGTAGAAATTAAAGACAAAATTCAAAAAGAATATCTGAGGAGAACGCGAAAACTACTCGAGACAAAACTCTCTAGCTGAAACCTTATCAAAGGAATAAATACTTGGGCTGTACCACTTGTTAGATATTCTGGACCCTTTCTCAAGAGGACCAGAGATGAACTTAAACAAATGGACCAAATAACTATAAAACTAATGACCCTGCATAAGGCATTACATCCCAGAGACGATGTTGACAGACTATATGTATCAAGAAAAGAGGGAGGAAGATGACTTGCCAGCACTGAAGACAATGTTGACGCATCGATACGACGACTCAAAGACTACATAGAAAAACACGAAGGATGACTGATTACAGCCATCAGAAACGATACTGATAACATGATGGACAACAGAATGATAATAACTAGGAAACAAACATGGGAAGGAAAACAACTTTAAGGGTGTTTTAAAGGACTAATAAACAAAATCTCACACGACAAAACCTGGACATGGCTAAGAAAAGGAAACTTTAAGAGAGAAATAGAATTTCTCCTAATAGCAGCACGATGGACAACAGAATGATACTAACTAGGAAACAAAAATGGGAAGGAAAACAACTCTATGGCTGCTTTAACCATCTAATATACAACATCTCACACCAGAAAACCTGGACCTGGTTAAGAGAGAAACGGAATCCCTCCTAATAGCAGTACAGGACAATGCCATAAGAACGAATCATATCAAAGCGAGAATAGATAAGACGCAACAAAACAGTAAATGTAGGCTATGCGGTGACAGAGATGAAACCATTAATCTCATCATAAGCGAATGCAGCAAATTAGCTCAGAAGGAGACACGACTGGGTCAGCAAGGTAATACACAGGGAGATGTGCAAGAAATTTAAATATGACCATATCAACAAATGGTATTAGCACAACCCAGCACCTGTCCTAGAAAATTACACACATAAACTCATATGGGACTTTGACGGATCACCAAATCTCGGCCAGAATACCAGACCTAATAATAAACCAAAAAAAGAGAAATTGCAAAATTGTCGTCTTAGTTGTCCTGGCTGGGCACAGAATAAAACTGAAAGAATGTGAAAAGAGGGATAAGTACCTGGACCTTGCTAAGGAATTGAAAAACTGTGGAACATGCAGGTGACAATTATACCAATTGTGATTGGTGCTTTTGGCACAGTAACTAAATGGTTATTAAAGGGACTGGAGGACTTGGAAGTTGGCGGACGAATGGAGACCATCCAAACTACAGCATTATTGAGAACGGCTAGAATACTGAGAAGAGTCCCGGACACTTTAGGAGACTTGCTGTCATTCAAACTCTAGAGGAAGACCATCAGCGTTAGCTGGTGTGAAAACTATAACACAGTGCCAGACACACCAAGTGGTGTCAAACAAAAACAATCCAACGAAAAAGAACCGCAAACCTCGGCAAATGAAAACACCACACTCCCAAACGATACACTATCAAACAACCGGGAAGAAACACTATCGCAAGAACAAAGGGTAAATCTAGAAAATATAAAGAGAATCATGAATAGTGAAAAGACTATTCTACCTTCATTAAGAAACATAGAATGGAAAACACTTAAGATAGAAACGAATAAAATAAATCACATACTACCTTACATACCAACGAATAATATAACTGAGTTGAATGAATTAATATATGCAAGAGCGAAATTAGTTTGTGAGAATATTGGGATCCCCTCAAAAAGCACGAAGAAACAGCAAAAACCAGGATGGGAAATTAGACTGGAATCGCAAATAAAAAAAAAACTACGAAAACAAGCTCGAATGATGAAGAGAGGCGCTGAAATAAGCGGGGGAAGAAGGAACAGGCAACATGGGGGAAAATAACAGTACAACTTGAGGAAATAAACCAGAAAATACTGGCCAAAGAAGGAAGATTAAAGAGATATCGACAAAGGGTAAAACAATACAGACAAAACAGGACATTCCAAAACAACGAAAGGAAATTCTATCAACAATAGGGGGGGCACAAAAGCATACCAACAACCGGATGCAAAAGAAACCGAGCGCTTTTGGGCTAAAATATGGGAACCAAAGAAACATCACGAAAATGCTGAATGGATTAACAACATTACAAGAGAGCTAGAGGGACTTGAAGAAGGCCCCGAAATGGAAATACACGTCGACTTACTCAAAACAACACTAAAAAGAATATCAAACTGGAAAGCGCCAGGCCATGATGGAATGCATGGCTTCTGCTTCAAGAAATTCACCTCTATTCACGGAAGACTAGCACTAGAAATGAACAGATGCTTACAAGACGCGTACGTACCTGAATGGATGACCAAAGGAAAGACTACATTAATCCAAAAGGACCCTAGTAAAGGAACTGCCCCAAACAATTACAGACCCATAACCTGCCTACCAATGATGTGGAAAATACTAACAGCACAAATAAGGGAAAAGATCTACTATTCGCTAACAATCCACGGATTGTTTCCTGGCGAACAGAAAGAATGCCACAAAGGATCCAGAGGCAGAGCAGAATTACTCTACATAGATCAACACATCCTAAATGAGAGGAAGACAAAACGGAAAAATCTAGGTATGGCCTGGATTGACTACAAGAAGGCATATGATATGCTCCCACAAAGCTGGATACTACACTGTCTCAAAATGTACAAAATATCACATGAAGTCATAAACTTCATCGAACAGACCATTAATACCTGGAGAGTGGAGCTGACCGCAGGAGGAAGAAGCATAGCTGAAACAAAGATCCAAAGAGGCATCTTCCAAAGAGATGCACGATCGCCCTTACTATTCATAATAGTCATGATGCCACTGAACTACATACTCAGAAAATGCACTGCCGGATACAAACTCAGCAGATCACAAGACAAGATCAACCACCTAATGTGCATGGATGACATTAAATTATTTACAAAAAACGAAAAAGAACTGGAAACTCTCATACACGCAATTAGAATATACAGTCAGGACACAGGAATGGAATTTGGCATAAAAAAATGTGCCATGCTCGTCATGAAAAGTGGCAAACGACATATGACTGACGGAATGGAACTACCAAATCACGACAAAATTAGGACGCTCGAAGAAAATGAAACCTACAAATACTTACGCATCTTGGAGGCTGACACCATGAAACAAGTGCAAATGAAAGACATGATCCGAAAAGAATATCTCAGGAGAACGCTAAAACTACTCGAGACAAAACTCACCAGTAGAAACCTCATCAAAGAAATAAATACTTGGGCTGTGCCACTAGTCAGATATTCGGGACCCTTTCTCAAGAGGACCCGAGAGGAAATTAAACAAATGGACCAAAGGACTAGAAAACTGATGACCATGCATAAGGCATTAAAACCCAGAGATGACGTTGATAGACTATAAAAGAGGGAGGAAGAGGACTTGCCAGCATCGAAGACACCGTTAACGCATCCATACAACGTCTCGAGGACTACATAGAAAAACACGAACGAGGACTAATTACAACCATCAGAGTCGATAGGGACAACACGATAAACGAAAGAATGACAACAACTAGGAAACAAAAATGGGAAGGAAAACAACTCTATGGCTGCTTTAACCATCTAATATACAACATCTCACACCAGAAAACCTGGACCTGGTTAAGAGAGAAACAGAATCCCTCCTAATAGCAGTACAGGACAATGCCATAAGAACGAATCATATCAAAGCGAGAATAGATAAGACGCAACAAAACAGTAAAGGTAGGCTATGCGGTGACAGAGACGAAACGATCAATCACATAATAAGCGAATGCAGCAAATTAGCACAGAAGGAGTACAAGGCTAGACACGACTGGGTCGGCAAGGTGATCCACTGGGAAATGTGCAGGAAATTTCAGTTCGACCATACAAACAAATGGTATAAGCACAACCCGGCGCCTGTCCTAGAAAATGACTCGCATAAACTCTTATGGGACTTTAACATACAAACGGATCGTCTAATCCCGGCCAGAAGACCATACCATATAATAATCAACAAAAAAAAGAGAATTTGCAAAATTGTCGTCTTTGCTGTCTCGGCGGACCACGGAATAAATCTGAAGGAAAGTGAAAAGGATAAGTACCTCAACCTTGATAGAGAATTAAAAAATCTGTGGAACATGAAAGTAACGATTGTGCCAATTGTGATTGGTGCTTTTGACACAGTAACTAAAGGATTATTAAAGGGCCTGGAGGACTTGGAAGTTGGCGGGCGGGTAGAGACTATCCAAACGACAGCATTGCTAAAGACGGCCAGAATACTGAGACGAGTCATGGAGACTTGAAGAGACTTGCTGCCACTTGAAAAACCATCAGCTAACACTGATGTGAAAAACTCTAAAGGAGTAAATAATAAACACAACAGACAACTCATTGCGTAAAAAAGTTTATTTTTTATCCAACGAAGTAAATGGACAAAATCGATTTAAAAGAGAAATAAAATGAACTTGAACTCATTGATTGATATCACTATTGATCTTCCAATAAATTTATTTCATTTGCTTGTTTTTTTATCTTTTTTTTCTCTTATTTTAAGAAAAAAATATTTTTTTTTAATTTTTAGAGCCAAGTCCAATCTGACTATTTGTTTAGGTTCAAAATACCTAGTTTCTGATTAAACAGTGAAATTATCTATATTTTCCATAGTATTTCTCTTTTTATGATTGTCTTTTCAACTGTAAAGCTAAATTAAAGAATGAGTTAAAAGTTTTGCAATATTTGTAAACATGCTTTTTTTCTGGAATAAATTCTAAGAACTTTAAGGAATTGAACTGATGCCAAACACAGCACATAGTCAAGACTAGAGCTCTTTCAGATAATTACTTGTTCTGATCCATGGCTTATTTTCTGCCCTCCCAACATTTCAACAATCAAGAGAACGAAGAAGCTTCAGTAAAGGAGTTCTTTGCTTCAAAGGGAAAAAAACTGGTATTAACATGGGATCAAAGAACTGGCAGAAAATTGACTTCAAATACTGCAACACGAAGGTTACTATATTGAACGGTTGGTTGATTTTATTGTAACTTGAATAATAAAGTCACCAAAATTTGTGACTGAATATTGTAAAAATCTGATTTTAAGTAAATCTTCTGTCCTTGATAATTGCCAAATGTCATAGATATATCACTGGTCTTTCCTGAATATTCTCATTATTAATCTCTTGATCAACTATTGAAAAATAAATCGTGAAGGTTACTTTTCAATATTTGTAATCATTATGCATAGGTCAATTGTTATAGGTCACAGATATGAAAACAATCAATCGAACCATGTGTAGTAGGGTAAATATTAAAAGGAGAATCGATCCCTTTTTCTGGATCGTAAGCCTTACCGAAATGTTGGACCAGTTGAGACAAACAGGTTAGAAATAATGCAAATGGTATCTAACTGTCTCGAAAAATACATTATTGGCGAAATGATTGGTTTTAATGACATGTCAACTTTTCTGGGGTTATTATATTCGTAGAGGTGAAAATATTAAGTACATTGTACGTTTATATTTACATATTTGTAGTTTTTTAATGACATAAAATATTCGCATCTTATAAGAATCATTTTTAAACATGAGCTTAAGAGGTATTACCACTCTGGATCGGAGTGAACTTGGGTCTAATGACAACGGAGGGATACTCCATGTTTAATAGATAGCTTCAAATAGAGCCTCATCGCCTAAAGCAGTTTAGTGTCTTATCCTTGACATCCAGTGAAAAGCATCAATCACAATTGGTATAATTGTCACCTGCATGTTCCACAGTTTTTTTTCAATTCCTTAACGCCATTTTGATACTTTTGTATCACAAATCGAATATAGTGCTATCAGCACTATAGTAATATCTATATTAGTATCTATTATCATCTGCATTATTAGTATCTATATTATTAGTATCTATATCATTAGTATCTATTAGTATCTATTTTAGATTTGTATCACAAATCTAAAAATCTAAAATAGTGCTATCAATAGTCATGTAACTGTAAATTTTTCACTCGCATATTTTACTAGTGTTTGAAAAAAACGCTGTCGTTTTACACAATTTATTACTAGTTTTAAAAACTATCAAGTGTTATATCCATTTATAGTCATGAATTAAACCAAATTCAGAGAAATATAAAATCTTAACATATATATATATATAGAGAGAGAGAGAGAGAAAGAGAGAAAGAAAGAGAGAGTGTGGAAGCAAAATTAAGAACAATCTAGTATAATAATGAACGACTCTATAGTAAAACAAAAAAGCAATAACAAAATAAGAAGATAAACACAAAACAGTAAATTTATTCAAAATGGTCGCCATTTTTTTCAATTATTTTATCAGCACGCCTTCAAAATGATTTGCATGCCTGCAAAATAAATTCTTCAGACATTTTATACAATTCCTCCTTATTAGCAGTCTTAAATGAATTCGGATGAGTAGTTGGATTTGTTTTGTCTTCTAAAACGCTCCATATAGCGTAATCAAGGGGGTTCAGATCTAGGCTTGATTGAGGCAATAAAGAAACTCCAATTATTTCAGTTGCTTAGTTTCGGCGTTAAGTAAATTATAGATCCTTTGTCGTCGTCTTTTCTTGTTCACTCATATTGGGCTGAATTTTATTGAAAAATCAGTTGAATAATAAAGCTAATCATGAACATTTAAAATTATCGCGTTTTCTTTTTTAATTTTTTTTTTTTTCAGAAATTGGTCTAATCGGACTAAAAAACGTTTTAAAAATTATTTCATATTTTGCTACCACACCCTATATATATATATATATATATATATATATATATATATTACTTGAATTGTTCTGAGTTTTGGGTTATTGGCATTTTAGACCCCTTACTCTGCTACCGGTAAATCCAATCTCTTTACTTCGTTTCTTTATCGGTCGTCTCGTATCGGTCTGGTGTCGCTATCTTTGGTCCTATTTACGTTTATTATTTATTGGCGATTTTTCATTCTATCACTCAACCAACTAAACGGAGAATTAATGACAGGAGCAGAGATGAAACGTTTCGACCACTCATATCGAATATTTCTCACAAACTGACTTATTTCTACTTCGAGAACCGTTTTTGTCAACTGACTGAAACCATCAAATGAAAGCTGTGGTCCCAAACTGAACCAGTTCAATAGCTGTCTATCATACTGATCGACACTTGTGTCCTTCGACGCATTTTACAGCTCGAGGTTTAATATGAATACCATACATGTCAAAAAGAGATGTCTGATCAATCATCTAATATTCGTACAAAAACACTTGTAACTTTATACGTAAATTGCCGAGGTGCAATAGTTTCAAACTATGAAAAGTATACTTCTTCCGGGCGATTATTCTAATGTGCATTTTAAAAGAGCTAAAGAAATAGATAAGAAAAGAAATATGTTTACTCACTTGATATGAATTTCTACAGGAGTAATTTAGCACGAACATTAGAAGACAAATTACCTAGTTTGTGACACAATAAACCAGGTTAAGATCCCACCAAAACTAAGTGTTAGATATATCATATTTAATAAACTAAGTGTTTGGGGTACCATAATAGGTAATCTCTTTAAATGGCATCTCTTGGGACAGAGTGGGTGTTTTGGCAATGGCCATCTTCTCTCTTATTAGCGTCCAATAGGTTGCACTGGGTTACATGGTACCTGAAGCAAGGAAGGATTCCTGACTTGACTTATCACCGAACGCCCAAAATCTAGAACCTTGCATGGCTAAAAGAAGCACACGTAGTATAACGGTTAGCTCCGTGGGAAACCTGAAAGAGGTTGTTTGCGTTTCACTTCCCTTTGGGTTAATGCCCTTGGGAAAATATAAGTCTGTTCTCCAGATATGGGTTAATAGTAGGGTAGGCTGGTTTCTTTAGCATACATTAGGCGACCACTCTAGGAGAAGGAAAACTCTGGATTCAAACCAGCTTTACTCCAATTAAAAAGTGACCTTGTATAGCATCCTTCCAGTAGTGGAAATGTTGGGTAAATTTATACATGGATGAAGAGTTCCATCTGCCTTTCTGTTCATCCAATTCAAGGGAAAAATTGATTCATGCCTTTCCAAACTCGGTTCTATTCTTCCTGTCGCTAACAAATAGAATATTCGCACCAGCATCACAAAAAACGCGAATGAAAAAAAATGGAAGTTCTCACTAGTCTCTAAACGTGGTTGGTTCAAGGGCAGTTACTCATATAGCATGTGTTTGGCAGACCTACCTTGACAGAGCCTGTCCCTCTCTAGGTCTACAAATGATTTGAATTCATTTTCCTTCTCCAAGGCTTGTTGCCGTGCCAAGTTTAGAGAACTCTGTCTGCACGGCAATTTATCCATAGCTGGAAGGAAAATACTTGAATTCATACTTTTCCCTAGGATAATAACATTATATTTTGTTCAATTGGCGCTACACAATCTTTCCAAAACAGTTTTTTTATCTTTAGATACGCCTTCCAAAATAGTTGTATACAGAATAAGTTTCTAAGAAACTGGATTAAACTTTTTGAACTATTCACAAAGGTGAATTAAGTGTATTGTATAAAAGCCAGACTTAATGGTTATTTCAATAAGACAGAGCTAAATCTCATGTTGTCGCCATCTCTCCAAAGATTTATGGTCGCTATGTTGATGTTGTGGGTAATGCAAATAATTGCAGGTGATTACTGCAAGGCGGTTCACGTCTGCAGTTTAACTACTATTTTCAAAACACGTTACACTGTCTTCTTACTTGCCATCAGCTTTCTTCAGGGGTAAAGGGAGGAAGAAGAACGAATTAAATGTCATTAGAGAAGTGTGTTTAAAGTTCAAATGACGAAAAACAAACAAACATTTTTCCTTGAATCAACAAAATTCATTTTAATCTTTATAATAAACGTTGTCGAGTAGAGTTTGATAGGGGATATATTAGGTTGTTTGGTTGTTTGGGTTTTATGGCATATCAACCACTGTAGGTTATTTTATGCCAAACCCTGTTGATACATATATATCAAATAGATATGGTTTATAAAGGCATATTTTGTAGATAACATTTTTCGACTAGTCAGTGCTCATTTATTTACTCATAGTTAAATGGTTTCGAGTATTACTATCTAAAACAATTCGTTTTATTTAATATTGATAATTTGTTTGCACATAGTTAAATAGTTGCAAGTACTGATCACCCATGAGTCTACATGCTTGATAGAAAGCTGATTCCTTTTAGGAAGTTTATTATATTCTTAGGGTCTATTTTTCCAAATAGTCTCGTCAGCTGTTAATGTTATAGAACTTTCTTTGAGTGTGGATGAGGTTGGTGCAGTCAATCAAAATATGCTTTACTGTGTATTGGTTTCCACAAGTACATTTTGGTAGAGGTTCTTCTTTTAAAAACAAAGGGTGAGTTAATTTAGTGTAGCCAAATGTAACCGAGCAAGGGTGGTTTCTTCTGTTCTGGTATTATTAGGATCCTGTTTCCTTTCCTTTAAAAAGGGCTGTTTGGTAGAACTTGTGGGTAATTTTGTCCCACACTTGTTGCCATTTCTTAGTCATTATTTGCTGATGTTAGGTTTTTGGTCAGTATATGGTATTTTGGAGTTTTAGTCAGGTACTATGTTGAGTGAGCTTTAGCTAATTAATCAGCTTTGTCATTTCCCTGGATGGCTTGGGATCCAGCAGAATATTACATTTTTGCTATGACTGATGGAGTTGAGTTTTTTCAGGATTTTGACAATTAAAGGGTTTTCCAGTTTTCTATATTTAAGAGATTGTAAAACAGAGATGAAGTCAGAATGAATAAGAATGTTTTTCGAATTGCTTATTGAAACAAACTTAAGTGCCAAATTTATTACACAGATTTCTGCAGTAAATATCAAGGCTTCTTTTGGAAGGCATTTTTTCATAATTTTCTTGTTGAAAACTGCTCCACATCCGGTTCAACTGCTGTCTTTGGGGCCATCTGTGTAAATGTGCAAGTGATGAGGGTACTTTTCCTGAATGTTGTAGAGTTTATCTTGATAGAATAAAAGGTGAGTTTTATTTTCAGTGAGCTTGTTTAGATCGAGAATAACCAGAGGTTGCTTAAATAGTCAAGGAGGAGGGTTTAATTGTACAATACCGTGAATGTTTGTTGGTGAAATTTCTGTGAATTGAATCACCATGACCAGAAAATCTGGCAAACACTTGTCTGCGACATACGGAAACACTGGGCAGCTGTTTCGACCTTATTAGGTCTCATCAGCAGTGTATACAGTGATCTCCCCCTCTGGAGATCGAACCAGCGACCACTGAACGTAGAACCGAAACTCTACCATATCGCACGCAAGAGACACCATACTAGTGTTTCCATATGTCGCGCGCAAGTGTTCGCCGGATTTTCTAGTCATGGTAATTCAATTCACAATATTATTCCTCTACTAAAAAAAGAAAATGAAATGTCTATGTCTTACAGTATGTTTCATGCGGGATTCCAAAGTTTTTATGGCCTTTTCTCTTTGATTAAATAGGGTTTACTGTTTGGGGTTGAAAATGCAGTTATAAACCGAATTGGTTGGTAATGAGATGATTCTATTGTAGATTGAGTCTAAGTTTTAGAGGTGGCTCATAAGTTTCAGAATAAAGGCTCTTCACTGGGAATGTTCTAAAAGCACCTAAGACGAATCTCAATTCTTCATGGTTAACTGTATTTAATGATTTCAGGTAGGATTTTCTGGCTGCTCCAAATATGTTGTAGCCATAGTCTATTTTGAGAGAATTTAAGTTCTATATAATTTAAGCAAGGTCTGCAACTCAGTCCTTGTGGGATATTACGGGAGGGGGAGTTTCAGTGCTTTGCAACATATATCTTTTATATATTGTAGGTGACGAATGAAGCATAGTTTTTTGTCAAAAATAACGCCAAGGGATTTATGTTGATCAACGACCGGAATTTCTGAACAGCTTTAGTGTAAGGTTGTTGTGCATTTTAGATCCATGGTAGATCTAAGCCACAGAAGCCACATTGGGAGTTGGTAAAAAGGTTGTTGGATTCAATGAACCAAACTAGCCTTTTGTCGACTATGCCTTCCATAGACTTTCAAAGGTAGACTGTAAGTACTATTGGACGATAATTTGATGGACAGACTTTTCTTTCCTGGTTTAGGTATGGGGATGATGATAGCTTGTTTTCATGATACTGAGAATCTACTAGTTTTCCAGAAGTCAAGTTTTTGGAGTTAGTTATCTGAAAAATTAGTAATGATTTTCATCTGGGCCGATCGCAGTGTTGTGGATTTTTGGATGGCTTCTTTTAGTTCTTGCAATGTGAAGAATCCATTAAAGCTTTCAGTTCTCTGATTTAAAATTCGACTTCTGTTTTTTTATCTTGTCTTTGTTGATGAAAAAATGTTTGTTGGCGTTCTTGGTGGAGGAATTTGTTGAGGTCACATCCAGCGTATCAGCAATATCTTTTATACTGGTGACTGGCGGGGGTTTTATGAGGTGCTTAAGAGGTGTAGACTGATTTTTCCTTGAAATTTTTCGAATAATTTTCCAAACTGATTGATTTGGGGGAGGAATTAAAGTTGGTTTACATAATTTTGCCAACTGATCATTTTTGCTCGCTTGATGGTTTGCTCTCAGCACTTTCGAGGTGTTTAGGTTTCTAGTAGAGGGTTCTTTATTGAATTTGCAGAGGGCAGCATTTTGCAGTCGAATTGCCATTTTGAATTCATTGTTAAACCAAGGTGTGTTATGTCTGCTCGAGGGTGATGTTTTTTTATTGTCTCATTTTCTATTGCAATTAGGTTCCTGTAAAGTGTTTTATTAGGACTGTGCTGTTTGGATCTTGGGCCAGAATGTTTCAAATTATTGCCAGTTGGCCTTATTTTTTTCCAACAATAAATTTTGTTGTTGCCATGGACAGGTTGAGTAATTTCTAGTATTATGGGGAAATGATCACTGCCACAAGGATCGTTATGGACGTTCCATTTGTAATCCATGTAGCTTGAAGGGTCAGATAGAGAGATATCGGTAGCTGAATTGGCGCTGGTAGATGGGTTGAGATATGTTGGGGATTTGTCGTTCAAGATGCTACGTTATTGCTATTGATTACTTATTCCAGATCCCTACACTTTTTATTGATTTTCTGGCACCCCCATATAGTATAGTCACTGTTTGATTTTGGATCGTTGTACGTTCATCTGTGTGGCTTTCAAACCACACACAAAATGAAGTAAAGCACAACGTGATACACGTACTACAAACTAGCACTTTAGACTCAGTTTGTTGATTGTAAAAGAAGATCAGTATGTGTCCAATTTCAACTGAATAATCCAAAGGTGATAATACCAAAAAATAAAGAGCCCATTCAGCTGAAGCTGTAGAATACACCTATCGTATCGCTACAGTGGGATAAGACCCCTCTCCCGCAACAAGTGTCCTGAATATGACATTAAACAATCTGATGGTGAGGCTCCCGTTATACTGAGCTTTGGGGAGTGCGGAGTACCCCTTCCTTACCATCACTCCCAGGTCCACTCTGGCCCGTAGTGGTAGCACCTGATAGGGTCCTATCTATTCGTCAAATAGAACTGTTTGACATTCAAACTGTGAAAACAAATGATATGCTATATTGAATTGTTTGAAATAGAACTGTTTCAGGATTTAACCGTGTGTATCTACAAAATGAGTTTACCAATTTATATATATTTGATATATATGTATAAACAGGATTTGGCATTAAATAACCAACAATGGTTGATATGCCATAAAACCAAACCAAACAAAAAACTATAGACGATAACTATAAAAAAGATAACGGGAAAACACTTTTTAATATCTCCCAAGAACAATCATTGTATTTATCCGACCTACCACCAAGTCAAATTTGTTACAAGGTCATTTTAATATAAGACCCTCGCCAGAATCGAACCTAATATGTGGCCCTCACAAAAATTCTTGATTTTCTTTGTATTTCTCTCGATAGGCTCTTCAGGAACCAAGCGATAAACTTACCTCTGTTATACGGGTAATGCAGGGTACTAGAAGATCAAATTAATAGCAACCATCCTTTGCGAATGCCAGGTAGCTCCCTGGAAAACCAGGATGGGCTCAACCCATTCTTAAGAACAATTATAATAATGCTCTGTTTAGGGACAGAAGGAAACTATAGAGAGTCGTAACTGCCCAGCTCTTGAAGGAGAAAGAAACAATCAATATTTATTAAGACCAGCTACATGTACCAATTTTCTTTAATTTGACACTGCTAAAGGTATACAGGTTTTGTTTGAAGAGTATTTGTCAAGGGTGTAAGTGATATCAACAGCTTTTTTCTAATACTACCTGGGTAGGTAACTTAATCATAAGAAAAGGTTTCTATCTTGTTGTTTTGTTATTTGGGGGGTTTTTTCTTCTTTTTTTCATTTGATCTTTTTTGTTTTGTTTTGGGATTTTTTGTTTTGTTTTGGGATTTTTTGTTTTGTTTTGAGGTTTTTTGATCAACTATTTTTCGTTAGCTATCCAATATTTGTGATGCTTAATTTTTGAAAACATTTCATAATGTGAAGAAAGCAAGGAATTTGGATTTTCCCCACCTCAATCGCATATGTTAAGAAAATATTAACATCTTGATTTTGTTTTGTTTTGTTTTTTTGTTTTTGTTTTTTTTGTTTTCTTTGTTTGTTTTTCTGACCGTCATGCTACCGTAATTTTTCTAACAAGACGCAGATTGATTAATCGATTGATTTTATGGCATTTCAATCCTTTTAAGGTTATTTTATGCCAAGAAGTTCGGGAATCGTGTTCATTGTACGTTCATACATATTTACATTTTTTCTGTAGTTATATCTTAAGAGATTTACGCACACGGTCCAATCAATAATAATCTTTAGACAGATCAATTAGACCCCCCCCCATAGATGTGCCCCTAACAGTTACTACCACTCCAGGTCAGATTGGACCTGAGAGTAATGGCAATGAAGGGGTATTCCATTGTTCCCAGATCACCAGAACTGGAGCGTCACCATCAGATACAGTTTAGAGTCATAGCTAAGACACCTTTTTGGGTTGGGGGGAGCTTATCCCTCGTCAGGAGGATATAGTCAGCAGATTCTAAGCCCACCGACTGGGACGTTAACATAGCAGACCATCAGAAATTAATTATGAAAAAGAAAGAAAGAAAGAAAGAAAGCAAAAGAAAGAAAGAAAGAAAGAAACGAAAGCAGCGAAAGAAAGAAAGAAAGAAAGAAAGAAACGAAAAAAAGAAAAGAAAAGAAAAGATCGTATCAAAAGAAAAGTAAAATATTTATTCCCATGCTTCAGACAAAAACTTGAATAATTTTTTCTGTCCCTTATTTTGCTGAGATTGAAATAAAATAGGCACCAATATTTTTACCTGATTCGATATCTGATAGTTATCTAATTAACATAGCTTTGGTTTGGCACAAAAGCACAAGTACAGAACTCACGGTGAGAATCAAACTTACCGAATGGCATTGATTTTAAGAAATACAAGACTATTTGCACATTTCAACATCTACACTGTTTGTTGGCTGTGAATAAACTGACTTTAATCTCAACATCTACACTGTTTGTTGGCTGTGAATAAACTGACTTTAATCTCAAACAGAGGAATAAGACTCTTAAAAAATAGTATATGAATATAAATTAACTAAGCAAGATTTCTGTTTGAATTGCCTGCAGTTCCAATCAAAAATACTGTCGTATCGAGATACGTTTGGAGAGCTGGTTGTTCAAAGCCTTTAAAGTGTACAGAAATATCAATCGAGAAAATGAATACATGTTCATAATATAATAAGGATTTTCTTGGTATTTTTAAAGTTATTTAGATAAAATAATATATTTTAAAAGGTTCTTTGAAGCGACAAAAGACATTAACGAATGTAAACCTCAAGAGACGTTAAACAACTGTCATCATGAAGTTGACCTCTTCATTCAAATCCTATTGAACATGTTTGAGGCTATTTTAAGCCTTGAAATAAACCCTCTGAGAATTTATCTTTTCAGTACGAACTTTATGGAATACGCTTAAGCTATTTTCAATCATGAAATAAAGGAATTGGATTCTAAGAGTTTCGCATCAGCATTATATATATATATATATATACTAGGTGCATACCATGTTTCCAGACTTTTTTCGTATAGGCACTTTTATTGATAGTACACACATGAAACTCTAGTCCCCTTCGAAGTAATATCCTCCGGCTGCAATGCACTTGTTGTACTGTTCCAACAACTTCTGGAACGCCCCATGGAAGTCCTCTTGTGTGAGTGTGTCAATAACCTACGTCACAGCCTCTTTCATCTCCTCAATTGTCTTATAACGACAGCCTGTGAGCTTAGGGCGTAAGCAAAAGTCACAGGGAGCAAGGTCTGGACTATTAGGAGGCTGAGGAACTGTGTTGATGCCCATCTTGCTTAAATAGTCTGTGACAAGGATGGAGTTGTGGACTAGTGTATTGTCCTGCTGGAAATGCCACTGACCCGATTTGAAGAGTGCTGGCCTCTTCCTAAGGAATCTCCTCCTGAACTCCCGTAAAACCTCAACATAGTAACCCTAACCCTAACTGTTTGGCCAATCAACTCTGGTCTATTGACTTCCTTCCTCCTCCCACACCTCTCATTATCCCTCACAGACTCCCTGCCTTCCTTGAATCTCTTATGCCACTCAAAAATTGATGATCGATTCATGCAAGATGCTCCAAAAGCAGTCTAAAGCATTCCATACGTTTGTGTGGCATTTTTTTCTAAGTTTGAAACACAATTTTATTGCATATCGTTCTTCTAAAGTGTCAGATTGCATTTTAAAAATTTACCAGCTGGAACAATCAGGCTTTAGTAGGGTGTATTCCAATTGCTGCAGTAGCTGTTGATTTGAACCTGAAATCATAAAAATTGGTCAGTCATCTCATAAGATGTATAGCAATAGCGTACTGAATTTTCAAGAGTCTACGACAATTTTAAATGCCCATACGAAAAAGTCTGGAAACTTATCGTATGCACCTCGAATATATATATATATATATATATATATATATATATATATATATATTTGATTGAAAATTAGAGACATTTTTTTGTCTACATATTTTTTTGTTAATCTTTTCGAGTTGCCGTATCGATCTTCTGATATTCGGCGGGAATTGGTTGATAAACCTTCCATGATTAGTTATTTCCCAAATACTTTCTGCCCAACGTTGGGCCATCATCAGGGGAGGCTGTAGTACAAAGGGATGTAATTTTTGTATGTACATAACAACTTAAGAATTAGCGTTTGTACTGTTGTATTGTGTAACGTTTACTTTTCGAATTCGTTTCTATAAATAGCGTCAGTAGCAAATAACATTTAAGTACATTAGCACAGACGCTATTTTTAGAAACAAATTTGAGAGCCTCAAATTAAGCGTGTAAGTCATCTGAAGAGACGAACATTAAAAGATTCTTTGCCGAAATAAATTTATAATGACAATTTAACCTAGTTGACTTTTCTTCCAGTTACATTGTATCTGCTCTGTATATGAGTTTTATTATATAAACCTGAAAAAGAATATATAACAATAGCCATATATCGAACACTCCCATAATTTATATGAAATACTTCATATATTCTATACACGAATAATCCACACCCATTATCTTCGGACACCGACTAGATATTACTGATATATATATATATATATATATATATATATATATATATACAAAGGTCGGCTCAAAAGTTCATAGGCTGACAAAAATACTCACATCGAATATGAAGAAATGAGGTTTTAGTCCTCCTTACGTTCCACATATTTCTTTCATCGGTGTTGCAGTGCTTGAATCCCTGTACTCAAAAAAGTCAACACCAGATATAACGTCATCATTGAAACTTTTTAGCTTATGAAATTTTTTGCTCACCTTGATATATATATATATATATATATATATATGTATGTGTGTGTGTGTGTGTGTGTGCCCAACCCCTCTGTGAATTGACACAAGATTATTTTTTAAGCTGAGTACTACTGGTTTGACTTTCTATTACGTTCCTTGACAAAAGGTAATGAACCAAGGCAGACCTACAGTTCACCCAAAATAGGCAGAGGAACAGATAAATCTTCATTCCTGTCCCAAGGGCATTTGCGCAAAAAACCTTATAATCGTCCAGGATTTGAACTCGAGTCACCATTTCTTTTCTCTACGATCATAACCGTTGCATTTAGTGCGTGTCCACATATATGTGTATTTCTGTGTATATTTACAATGCTTCTTTAAGTCTGTATCTTTATACAACTTTATTTTTCATTTTTTTATTTTGTAATTTAGAGGCATGCGTAAATTTTATTTTAAATGCAAATAATTGGAACGAATATATTAATAATGCTCATTTTGACGCGAGAAAAAGAAAATTAATATCGAAAACAGAAGAGAAGAATGTCGAGAAAGAGAAAAGGATTTGTTCCATTTTGTGTGAACTTTTATTTAAATGTCGTACTCTTCTTCTTCTTCTTCTTCTTCTTCTTCTTCTTCTTCTTCTTCTTCTTCTTCTATATTAAATCATCTTTCGAAAAACCGTGACAAATGCCTTTTAGTCCTAAATGATGACGTCATATGTAACAAGACGACATTTCACGCTGTGTTCTCGCCATGTCAGTAGTCGTTACTACCAACCTTTTTGTTTCTTTTTTTTTCTTTTCTTTTTTTTTTTCACATAAATCAGACTTTTCATAAAATCACCTACTAAATCTATACCAACGCAAGTATGACTGCAACATACTCGACAATTGATATTTAACATATTTAACAACCGCAGTTCTGTCTCTACCAGGAACGACTTACGTGTCGTTTTCGATTCTAGGTAAATTTATTGGGATAAATTCATTGTAGATAAATTCATCGTGTGGTAAACGCATCGTATGGTAAATTTATCGCATCGTATGGTAAATTTATTATTGCATTGTAAAATTATCGTAGGTCAATATATCGAATCAGATTCATTGCACCTATAATATAAGAGCAATTAATCTAATTCGATAACCCTAACCCTAAACATTTTTTTTTATTAAATTCATAAAAGCAATGATTAAATTATGAATTTAGCAACGAATATTTTATATACGATAAATTTGCCATACGAAGAATTTACTGGTGATAATTTTACCATACAATAAATTTACCGACGACCAATTTACCGGACACGGTCGTTTTCCTATCTTTTTACTTGATAGCAGAGATTCTGATATTGTAATGAAATTATAACAAATTTCTCTATTGTATCTTTTCAGATCGCTTTCCTTAATTCCTTGTCACAAAATTCCTTTTTTCTGATTTTCAATGAACAACATATAAATTTAATACGAAAATGTTAAAAATCAAATTTTATATGAAACTCTTTGAAAGTAAGTGTGTAAAGTTATCTCCCTTTAGTCGAGGGAGACAAAAAGGCTCCCTTTTCAATAGCTGCTACATCGAGGTGTAGGGGAGGGCACTACTCCTTTCCCTGGATTACTCCACTTTACCCTTGATACGTACCTTGTATTGCTGAGTGTTAAGCTAGGAGGTATCAAGTACCATTTTTAAAGTCTTTGGTATGACGCGACCTGTGATTGAACCCAGGTCTCTCAAGGACTTAATCATAATTTGTTCTCTAAATACCAACGCCCAGTCGACGAAGCTTAAAATACACTGACTGTATCTCCTGTAGAGGTGTAAGGTCCCCACACACACCAAAAAGAGTATCTGCGTAGGTAAAAAAAAAAACGCTTAAAAACAACTACACAAAAAATGAGCGGATTCCCAAACCTCGAGGTATAAAATAACCCAAGACGAATTGACATACCATTAAAATCAATCAATAAATCTTTATGACAAACATATTGAAGCATGGATATCGTAAAGTGGGGTGAAGTCAGTGGTCAGGAATTTTCATTTTTTAAATTCGAAACCTTGGCTATACATTTCCAATATATAAGAGGCGCACAAAGCGTAATGGTTATCATCTTCGAAAATGGAATCATCGACCCGAGTTCAAATCTTTATCGAGGATATTAGCGTTTCAGTTCAGCCTACTGCTTTTGGGAAAGGCGTGAATCCATTAGTTTTCCCCAACTTAGGTATGTGTAAATAATAGGGCAGACTAAGGTTGTTGTTTTTTTTTTTAACTAAAGTTAAAAAACCAGTTTAGAAGAAGGAAAATTTTATTCAAACCAGTTGTATTTCCTTTAAATCGAGTGACCTTGCTTCAGATCCTACTCTTTGCCGAGAGGTTGGGTAAATAACTACCAGAAGCAGTACTTGTTCAAATCAATCGTTTGATTATCCAAAAGAAGCTTATAGTATCGAACTTCTTTCTTTTTGTCCTACCATAAATACAGCACAGTTTTCTTTTCATCTATCTTGACTTAAAATTTCATTACAGTCGCCAACACCTCAGTAACAATCTGGTCATTTTTTTTGCTTTGTATTTTTATCGGTTTTTGGTTTTTGTTTTTTATTTTTGTTTTTTTAATTTTCTTTTGTTTGTTTGTTTGTTTGTTTTTTCTACATTTTCTGTGTCAAAATCACGTATACTTAAACCACATAACTAGATTATATATACATTTCTTCCGTCATTCAAGCAACGTGTAAAAATGACATGTTCTTTTGAACATACACCACTATTAATTTTTATGGTCAAATGACACTGATGAATATATTAAAGAATCAAATCAGAGGATTCTTGTTTTTCTAATTCTATCCTTCACTCGTGAGCTAGATTCTCTCTCTCTCTCTCTCTCTCTCTCTCTCTCATTAGTTCTAGATACTTTAAGTAAAACTACAGACATCACGTTCCCTTTATATATTTTTAATTCTTTGCCTGATATTCACACATATTTATTAAATCTTGTTCTTCAGAAGAGAATGGTTCCTCTTTAAAAAAAACATTTTCAAAGCACAAAAATTCACTAAAATCCAATTCCTGAATTTCTTCACGGAAACCATAAATGTTGCTGAACATAAAAAATAAAATTCAATTCGAAACTTTTGCTCCTGGAACTAAAAAGAACTTTATAGATATAGGAAGATTTTTTTTCAATAATAAGAAAAAGAATTTCTGATTTCTATTATAACTGTCATAACTACCAAAGGATATAAGAGAGATAATAATTAAATTTCCACCAACATACTGTTGAAGAGCGTCTACTCGTCTAGTGAATCAATCTACAATTGTCCGAGAGTGATTCAATAAATAAGGTGAATTTTGCACCAGGAGATGGCAATAGGAAGCACTGATTACTGTAACCGCTTTTTTCAAGGATGCCAATGATCATGAGTCCTCCCCATCCCAGAAAACTGTTATTAGGAGCTTCAATAATAACCCTAATAAAATGTTTCTTCAGTGGAGTGTCAGAGTGTTTCTACTCCATGAATGGTTTTTCAACCTGCACTCGTAGGGGCAAACCAATGATTAACAGATTCATAAATATTTTTGACAGCAACATCACATATGCACAGTCACCAAATCTTTGATGACAGACCTCTGTTCAAATCTGGAACACTGTGTTTGATTTGCCGACATTTGAAATAGCCGGAAAACAAATATTTTTATGAGATTAAAATAATTCCAAACGATGCAGTGTTTAAATTTATAGAAAAGAAATTCCGAGAAAAAAATTTCCTTTATTTTCAAAATATTTCTTTTTATTTATTAAATGATCGACACTCTAAGCCATGGGACATATGCGACACTGTGCCATTTTGAAGTGGGATACAACAGTTTATAGCTGGCGCGCTTAGGAAATTGAATCCGTGA
The DNA here is from genome assembly GCA_963585895.1 of Sepioteuthis lessoniana. Taxonomy (NCBI): domain Eukaryota; kingdom Metazoa; phylum Mollusca; class Cephalopoda; order Myopsida; family Loliginidae; genus Sepioteuthis; species Sepioteuthis lessoniana. The sequence goes on along the minus strand of OY757915.1, from coordinate 2,982,062 downwards.
CCCGAGTTCAAATCCGAGACTAGTCTACTTACGTTTCACTACATGCTAATACCCTTGGAAAAAGTTTGAATCCCTCTTTTCTCACGCCAACTAATGGTAAATAGTAGGGTAGACTGAGTTCTTAAACCTTGATAAGGCAACTAATCTAAGAGAAAGAAAACTGAATTCAAACCAGCTTTACTTCACTTATCCTTGAGTCACATCCTGCCCATGGAAGAGTTGGGTAAATGCATGCAGCTTATTTGAATTCGAAGTTTCCTTCTCCTAGACAGGTTACCAAACCATGACTAGAGAACCTAGCCTGTCCAAATATTTCTCCATGTCTAGGTGGACAGAAAACAGAGAGATTCTTGACTTTCTCAAAGGCATTGTTGCGAAGTGATATACGAACATCCTCATCCAGGATTTGAAATCGGGTCACCGATTCCATGTTTTACAACAATAACCAATATCGAAAATATTCGTAGCGAGTTGGAACACTCCGTGGTACACGGAAATTAAAGAATCGTGCCAGACTAGGTTAAGTTGAGAAAATGAATATAAAAATTCTACTCTCGAGAAAATCCCCGTCAAACTGACTCTGATGTCAACAATGGTCTCAAGGTTGAAACTACATTATCAACAATCCAAGGTACCCAGTAGAAATATACCCACGTATCTGATGAATATCCACCAACATACCCTTTGATTATCAACCAATAACATCAGATACCATCTATAATTTTCTACGAGGATAACTTTGGCATTAAATAACCCACGAAAGATGGAATGCCATTAAACCTAAAAACCCAGCCAAACATAAGCCCCGCAAATAACTACGGAGTTAATCCGAATGCATTGATATGTATTATTTCCATGTTAAAACTACTGTAAAAGCCATCATTATGACGTGATTACTTACGTACGAATCGCCTTTCCCGCCTACGATCAGGGCGTAGTATCCGTGCGTTCTACCAAGAATCCATAGCTCGATCTTAAACCTTTAGGCTAGGATTGAAGTGTAGTATCTGTATTTGTTCTCCCCATCCCCCGCTGATATTCACACCTTCAGTCTTTAATCTGTGTGTCGTATAGAGAGCGTCTCGAAGAAAGTTGAGAAGACGAAGAGACAAAGACGAGATGAAGAGAAAGCCATGAGATGAGGTTGAATATATCAGAAAGGAATTAAAACGATCCGATGTAACAAAATATCCTACTCTCTTTATGGCTGATATTACAACTTCTTTTTAGACCGGTCTCATAAACAGAAAGATGTGAAGTAGGATTTTGTTCGGTCGATTAAAAAAAAATCATTCTTCCATAAATCGTAGTCCACCTCCAATGGAGCTGAGGCGGTTTCGCCTAGTCCAAAAATTTAAGACCTGACTTGTCGCTCTCTCAATAACTAACTTGCCTCTTTTAATACTCTCAAATCTCGTGTCAGACCGCCTCTCAACCCTACTCAGAGAGTCCTTTCGAATGACCTTTTGCTTTCGGTCACATAACTGGATATGAGTCGCTATTTGGAAAAAACTGACACTGTATTATTTGCGATTTAAATGTAGTACCTGTATCTGTACTTCTCTCCACAAGTTTTCTCATTCTTGGTTGGTTTGGTTTCTTTGTTTAATGGCATATCAACCTTTGTATGTTATTTAATGTCAAAGCCATTCTCTAGAAGAACAGTAGTGGAACTATTTAACTCATAGCTGGGAGGATAGGGGGGTTTGTAACTTTCTCAAGGGTATTAGCCCGAAAGTGAACATAATAGCGTGACTGGAGTCCAAACTCGCTTACTACGATTCCGCAGTCCATCGCTTTAACCATTACACCACGAGGACACCCCCTCATTCATGGACGGGCGCGGTTAAGATCGAGTTGGGCTATGTCTGACATCATCACACCAAAGGGTAATGGTAGCTATTGACTGGGGCTGAGGCTATTTTTTGCCTTGCCCATTCGTTAAGCTGACCACGGGTTGCATATTACACCTGAGTGATGCGGTTAAATAAAGAATCAAAGAGTAGTTTCCGATTTCTAGACAGAGATCCAAATGTAGTATCATTTCTTTCCCATCAAGATATGTATTCTAGTAAAAATCATAAATATTGTTTTCTTTTTTAATGGCATATCAACCCTTGTGGCTTATTTGATACCAAGCCATTCTTGAAGAAGAACAATAGTAGTACTATTTAACCCATAGCTGGGGAATTAGGTCCATACCTTTTCCACTGGTATTTGTCCTAAAGTGAAAGCAATACCGCTAATAGAGTTTGGACTCACTACTTAGTTCAGCCCGTTAGCCACAACGCTACGGGGCCTCCCTCTAAATCATAAAATAAAAATATGAAATAGAAAGTAATGTTTTTTCGAGCGCTCTTATGAGAATTAAAAGAAGAGAAAATAATTGAGAAGCAACTTAACAAAAGAATAAGTATTTCATTCAACCCAAATTAAATATCAACAGAAAATAAGACAAACAAAAGATAGTTACTATCTGTACACTGCCAGCCAAGCTATTACTGAAAAGTCTTTCTCGCTGAATTCCGTCCAACTGATTATCATTTGACTAATGTCCACCGGCTAATTGTTCCATCCTAAAAGCACGATACTTCAATATATATTATCTAGAGGCCTGCCACTTCTGTCCAATGCGATCAGTTTCAATTTCCAGTGTCTCAGTTCATTCCTATATGACAGTTTTACATGCAAGTAAAAGCGAAGATCAAGGTGTGCGTGGCGTAACGGTTATCGTCAAAGAAAATGGACACAATGAGCTAAATGTAAATTCTAGACGGGCTTATTTACTTTTTACTTCACACTGATGTCCTTAAAAAAGGCATGGATCATGTTTTTCTCTTCTCACTTCTTATGGATAAATATCAACCAGCTTGGCCCTTTAGACTCTACAAGGTAACCAGTCTAATAGAATCAACTGACAGATTTTAACGGCAAGTCTATGGTTATTTTATGCTTACAGGTTAGACAAAAGTGTTATATGTACGTTCATATTTATATTTTTGTACAATTATTTCTACAGAATTCATTTTTTGTGGTGTTTCTATCGAATACAAATAATTTTTAAAGATATCTATTTGACATATTGATGTGAACCTTAATAGTTCTATCACTCTGGGTCCGAGTGAACGTTTACTTCACTCTACCCAGCTCTCTACAACTGGAGCCTCATTATAAAATGCAGTTTAGTGTCACAAACAGGATACTCCCTTTGGGAGGGTCTTACTTCTCAGCAGGCAATACAGTCAGCATATTCTAAACCTCTTTGAGGAGGCGGCAATCTCGTTGAGGGGAAAACTCTGATTTCAAAACCTAAGAAGTGTTGTTCGAAGAATCTTTGGCACTCTGGTGTAATAATTTTCTATTCTCAGTTCATCCTGAAAGTATGACTGGTTCTACACATTCTTTCACCGCTAAAAACAAATCCCCTGTGTAGCTTGTCCAGAGGTTCACATTGTTAACTACCTATACGTCCTGTGTGATAGGAGAGCCTTTCTTTCTTCTATTTTCTTTTTTTTTTCTGTGATAGATAGATAGATAGATAGATACGTGATACATTCAATACTTTTCCAGACTTTTTTTCATACAGGCATTTAAAATTGTTGTAGACTCTTGAAAATTCACTATGTTATTGTTATCCATCTTATGAGATGACTGACCAATTTTTATGATTTCAGGTTCAAATCGACAGCTACAACAGGAATTGGAATATACCCTACTAAACCTGGTTGTCACAGCTGGTGAATTTCAAAAATACAATCTGGACGTAGGGACACTTTAGAAGAACGATATGCAATAAAATTTTGTTTTAAACTTGGAAAAATGCCACAGAAACGTATGGAATGCTTCAGACTACTTTTCGACCATCTTGCATGAATCGAACATCATTTTTTTGAGTGGCATAAGAGATTCAAGGAAAGTCTGTGAGGGATGATGAGAGGTGTGGGAGGAGGAAGGAAGTCAGAACACCAGAGTTGATTGGCCAAAGGGTTTGGTTTATTATGTTGAGATTTTAAGGGAGTTCAGCAAGAGATTCCGTCGGAAGAGGCCAGCACTCTTCAAATCGGGTTAGTGGCATTTCCACCAGGACAATACACCAGTCCACAACTCCATCCTTTTCACAGACTATTTGACCAAGATAAGCATCAAGATATTTCCTCACCCTCCCTATAGTCCAGACCTTGCTCCCTGTGACTTTTGGTTATTCCCTAAGCTCAGAGGCTGTCCTTATGTGACAATTGAGGAGATGAAAGAGGCTGTGAAGAAAGTCTTTGACACGCTCACACAAGAGGACTTCCATGGGGCCTTCAAGAAGTTGCTGTAACGGTACAACAAGTGCATTTCAACCGGAGGAGATTACTTCGGAGGGGATTAGAGTTTTGTGTGTGTACTATCAATAAAAGTGCCCATACGAAAAAAGTTTGGAAACTTATTTAATGATCCTCGTAAATAGATAGATAGATAGATAGATAGATAGATAGATAAGCACCTCTAAACAAAGAAAAAGAGTTTATTCTATATCGACAATTTATCTATTTTTTTGAAAGCGGTTGTATTCAAATGCCACGCCGTCGAAAGAAAAGCCTCGTCTCGTAGATTGTTATTACAAGATATTAAGCAACTGGCCTGAATTCCATTTCACTTGGCGCTCAATCTTTGTAACCTTATACTCTCAAGAAAGACAGAATGATGTTCATTTTAAAATGACAGTTTCAATTATTCAACAAAAGTCTAACCTCAAATATCTATCATTTGATATATTTGATACAATATTTCTAGGTTTAAATAAGATGATTAAAAGAAGTCTTCGATGGTATTTATTCTATATCCCAAGTAATACACAGTCTCTTTTGTCACCATGTCTTCGCAGGAACATATTTTAATTACTTGAGTTGGTGAAAAAGAACAAATGGGGATTGTAAAAACATAATTTAACTAGGCTGTTCATATAATTCGTGATATCAAAATAGTATTGATAAAACGGATTTTAGAAGTATACAAATTATTGCGAGTACGGAATTTTTCAAACTGTGAAAAACAATTTTTTTTTTATTCATTGAAATAATAATTGTTTTGAAACAGAAAAAATTTCACTCCCTAGTTTTTGCATGGATTGAAACATTTTTGCCTTTGAGTTGATGTGGATAATTCAATGTGCAAACATTCTATTGTTTGTATATCGAGAATCAAAGGAATTAACTCTAGTTGGCTAAAAAGTTGATGGGATGAATTATTAAAGATTGTTTGAGTTTGGAAAGCACAAGTTGAAATTAAAAAAATATTTCAGCTCGAATTTTATTAATTAAAATGAAGGTACCACTTTATATCCTTCTCGGTATATTTAAGTTTATCTTTGTATATATCTTCAATGAAACTTTGTAGAGGTATGAATAATTTTCGGCTTTTATTCTCTCTCTATCTCTCCCTATCTATCTATCTATATATTCATCTATATATATATATATATATATATTATTAAATATACATTATTTCCCCCATCTCTCTCTCTCTCTCTCTCTCTCTCTCTCTCTCTCTCTCTCTCTCTCTCTCTCTCTCTAAAAAATGTTCTGTGAAGGCCTGCAATTAGATTCTTAAATGTTACGACTTTTGGTGTTTGTAGCGAAACCATATTTTGGAGAATGCGTTTTCTAAGTTTGATCCCTGTGTCATTGCCAATTCTGATTGTTTTTTGTTTGATTTTTTGTTTGTTTTTATTTTTAGGGTTTTTAAGGAGTCGTTTTTTCTTTTCTTTTTTTTTCAGGTTATTAGTTTAATATAAAATTTTTAATATCAAAGACAGTAAAGAAGTGACAGTCACTATATATATATAAATATATATGTATACATATATATATAACTTAATTTTTGTTGTTACTGATTTCTAACAATCGTATAAAAATGCTTGGCGCACTCGGAACTGGGCTAATTATTATAAAAATCAAATTAAAAACACTTGCTTAAAGGATTGCTTGGAGTTTTATAGCCTTGCAATCGTCAGTTCAAGTTGGTTTCTGGGACTGATAATCACATCGGCAAGAAAGTGATCACCACCAAGTAACGTAGACCGTGTCTACTCTATCTTACCTTATATATATATATATATATATATATATATATATATATATATATATATATATATATATATATATCAAACTTCAAGAGTTATTTAATGCTGAAGCCACCCTCGTAGAAGGACAACTGTGATACTATTCAATTTATGGCTAGAGATATCTGTGGGTAACTATTTTTGTTAAAGGTGTTAGTCTGGAAGTGAACATAAGAGCTCGATTGGAGTTTGAACGCGCTTACTTCGAGGTTGCAGCCCAGAAACTTAGCCCCATTATCACAGAAACTACCCCGATTTCAAATTGCTTATATTCCAAATTAGGCAATTTTTATATGCTATTATGATAACAGAAGACCTCGATACGGTGTTCTTCTAAAATTAGATTCTGAGATGAATAAATTAGTTTCAATTTAGTCATTTTTCTGTCAACATTTGATGTGTCAGCAACAATGATTTGGGAACAACAGGCAGGGGTTGTTTGTTTGTTGTTTTTTTTTGTTTTTTGTTTGTTTTTGTTTTTTGTTCTTTTTTGTTTGTTTGTAAATTTTTTTCTAGAGTTCAATGTCATTTTATTTTCCCATCTAAATACATTTCGTTTGATTAGTTTCCTATCTTTGTAAATTCGATGAAGTTTGTTTTTTTATTTTGTTTTGTCTTGTTTTGTTTTGTTTTTCAAGAGAAAACTGAACAACATTTCAAATGTTAAAACTAATAATCTTCTTATTCGACTGGATTCAGAGGTATGATTAAATTTTCACAGAAAGTCAAAACAGAACAAAACACACACAACAGCTGTTTGTGTGTTTTTACTGTCTAGACATTGTCCTCATATTTGTCTCTTATAATGGAATCATTTCATGTTTTTTTACATCCAAGGAATTTATGGAATTCCTGAAACCAGTATCATTTGATTTCATCATTAAAGCTTCAAAATAATCGAAAATTCTACTTTCTAAAAGTCTGTTGTGAACAACTTTCAAGATATTTGGATTCAAGTATTGAACCTCCATGAATCTATGTGCCACACCACCGAGAAATAGATTAGATATATTTATTTATTTATTGATTGATTTTAACGCCATGTCAACTTGTCTTGAGTTATTTTAGGCCTAGAGGTTAAGGAATCGTTTTCATATTTATATTTTTTGTTTAGGTGTTTGTTCAGAGATTTTTTGTTTGTTTATTTGTTTTTGCACACGGTCCTGTCGAATACGAATGATTTTAAAATTAATCTATTTGACTCATTAATCAGATCCTAACAGATACTACACTCCCGATCAGTGAAGACCAGGAAGAAATAACAATAAAAGAGTAACTCCATACTCCCTAGATATCCTGAACCGGAGCCTCACCACTAGATACAATTTGATTTTGTTGGGTATCACCCACCTTTTTCCACACAATGAACTAGTCCATCTGCCATATATAGCAGTAGCTACTAATACCAGGGCAGACAAGATAAAAATCATATCACCTGCTTGTATTAACCCATACCGTGCCCGACCCCTTATTTCTTTTTACCCCTGTAGATTAGGATCCCTACCCCACCTAGGGTAGGTCCGACTTGTTTCCGGTTCTTTCGCCCCGGAAAACAGTCGGCCTCCAATTTTATAGACGGGGGGATGGGAGGGCAACCAAACGGGGGATTTTTCCTTTGTTTTTGTATATATTTCGGGGTTTTTCTCCCATTCCCATCACACTCATTGTAAATAAATCATACATGTAAATAAAATCATTCATGAATCTCGGGATTTTAAGTAGGACTTCTTCATAGAGCAAATGTGGTATTTTGGTGATCGCAGCGCAAAAGGCGATGGACGAATGGCTTTATATTGTATTGTTGAATGGGTCGGCGAATGTGGCTAGCTAGGTCTCCTTAGTTTATTTAGAAAAGTATGACCGCTCCTTTCCCCTCCCCAAAAACTTCAAGGCCTTGTGCCTTCTATGTAATAACATAGAAATAAAGCAGACAAGAAGGTGAAGAGCAGCTTCTTATAGGAATAATATTAGAGCGTTGGATACTGGAGATCGCACTATATCACCTTACTTGCTACCGCAATAACGGGAGCCAATACTATCGTCGGACTATATCTTTACTCTGTATTCACTAATCCTATGTTCTTGTCCTCTAATAGTCTCTCTATTGTATATACTTTTTCTGGGAATATATCTCTATTTCCTCTCATATCGTGGTTTGTGCTTTATTTAATATTACAAGCGTTCACTAACCAGAACGCAACAGATTTGATACCATGAACAAGCTTCTGGAGGAGTGGAGAGTCTTACCTTTTAGTAGGGTTAATGCCTAGGAAGTTTAGTTAATTTTGTAGATAATTATTGAATTTGATTCCCCAGTAAGTGTCCAACCCGTTGTGCCTGTCTAAGCTAAACTTGGATACTAACATGTGGAGTAATGCTTAGCAAGGAGATTATCACTAGTATGGAGAGTTTGTACCTCACTGAGTGCTGCATCTACGTGATATTGAGCCATATTGAGCAAGACTTAGTAAATAGTAATATTATCTGGATGGTTAATCAATTCTTTCGTATAGCATAATGGTTATTGTCGGAGCAAATGGAATCGGTGACCCATGGACAAGAATAGTTCATTTTCTTTCGCGCTAATGTCCTTGAGAAAGGCATGAATTTATCTGTTCTCTCCCCACTCAGTTTCGGGTAAATAGTACTGGATTGTCTACCCTTGCTTAGGCAATCAGTTTGGGAGAAGGAAAACTCTTAATTTAAACCAATTATACCCCGCTTAAAAATTGGCCTTGTGTCTCATCCTGCCTCCGGCGGAAAGGTTATGTAAATACCTAAATACATACATTTGAGGTAGGACTACAAAGCTGGTAGTCACTTAATATTAACAAGTATCTTACTGTTGCATAATCACGATAATCTCAATAACAACAGTCATACAAATACATATACGAATATAGGCGGACTCTTTCGTTTCGGATGCAAACAGGTTTATTAATTTCTGGCTTTGATCGATGACGACACGAGGAGAAAGACACAATTCTTAAAAGCCTATGCTAACCATAGTATGCTGACCACACCCCAACGCACGGTGCATCTTGTGATGTTTAAGATCTCAATTCATCTCTGTCGGTTGGGATCCGAAAAACTCAACCGCACGCCTCAATGGTAGAAAACTCAACTACTGTCTTTTCAAAATCCTCAAATTCTCAAGACCATCTCTTCTGGGCATGACGTCATCCACACTTCAGCCCCATTTCCTGTCTGGGGGTTTATTATTACAAATGGTGATTGTCATATCCTTTCCACGCGGGCGTAAGACTGCACAAAATGACTATGCATCTGGACAAAGAGATCCGAGTTGTTCAAAGCCTTACCAAACTAAATGATAAAATACGATTAACGAAAAATTATTAATATAAAAAAATCATTCCTTAATTATATAACATTACCAAGAGAAATGGTGTCTTCTCCTTATCCAAAGTACTCTACTTTGAACCTCCCAGTGTCCTTTCCATTTTTTAAAACAGTTTTCGAAATGCTCTTTCATATGTCACGTTGTGTTATCTTTTATCTACATAAACAAACACAAAAATGAGATAAAAAGAAAAACAAGTAAACGCTTTTTTTTTCAAAACATTGCATCTTCCAAGACTCTAAATCGATTCACAAGGTTCAGATTTGACCACCACTAACTTCTGGCTTTTCACAAAACTCAAATTTCTATTAGAACATCGTAGACATTTCTTAACAGTTTTTGCAAACAGTTATATCATGTAAAGTATTTCTATCGAATACAAATAATTTACTCGCAGTTGTATGGTTTCAAGTATTCCTATTCAATACAAATAATTTGCCCATAATTGCATGGTTTCAAATATTTCAAGCGAATATCAATAGTTTGCATTTAATTGTATTGTTTCAAGTATATCAATCTAATGCTAATAATTTGCACATAGTTATATGGCTTCAAGTATTCCTTATTAACACTAATAGTTTACTCACAGTTTATGGCTTCAATTATGTCAATCTAGAACAAACTTTTGTTGTTACAATTGCATGTACAGAAGATAAAGCTTTAAAGTTTCCTTTCTATAGATAAACAAGTAGTTATCTATAAATGCAAACATGGAGGAGGTGCCCGTGGTGTAATGGTTATCATCCTAGGAAATGGACACGGCGAAACGAGTTCAAATCCTGGACCAAGCTAATTGCCTTTTACATAGCACTAATACCTTTGGGAAAGGTATGAATCCAATTATTCTCCCTCCAGCTATAGGTAAATAGAAGGACAGACTAGGTTCTTCAGCCTTGATGTGGCAACTAGTCTAGGAGAAGGAAAACTCTAAATTCAAACCTGTTAAACTCCGCTTAAAATTGACTTTGTGTCATATCCTGCCCGAGCGGGGGGGTTGGGTAAATATGATAAAGGCAAACATGTGAATTCACTCTTTGTCGACCCGTATTCTTTTAATTCACTCTGCCATAATTTCCTTTGATCACAGGGGTCTATATGAACCACTATGAGAAATCCTGCTCTACAGTAAGCTGAATATTTCCTAAACGTCACCACAGAGTTACGATAACAAAACTCAAAGGGAAGAAGAAACTTACAACTTAAGTAAATGGGAGTGAACTTGTTAATGATAAATCTGTTTTATAAAAGTGTGATCTCTTTAAGATGGTGTCCATTCTCGTTAATGCTATATAATTACCTATCGCCTACGGTAAGTTTTATTGTGCTTCATTTCGGCTGACCTTTGTGTCGCCTTAAATATGGGTTATTCAGTGAGCTAATTATCAAAGCGGGTTCAATATTGGCTTACTCTCCAAACTACTTGCGGTATTAGTAATAGCGAAGCAAGTTCGATAAATATGCGTCTTACTTTTTAAGTTTTTCTTTTATTAGTCTGTGTGAAATTAAACTATCAGCAATTTTGTCGTCCATATTAATTTCAATGAGCTTTTTAAAACAAAGATTTATACAGCGGTGACTCGCGACTCAAACTCACAAACTTGCAACTAAATATTCGTGATCTCCTCAATGACCACCAAACCCACCCTTCCCATTTAAAATTTTGAATCTATATATTACTGATTCTTTTCTCATGTAAGTTGTTTTAAACACTAGTATATAAGTTACGTTGTGTATTTTAAGATTCGATTTGTTTATTTGAGAATGAATGACGATCAAGTTAAAAGTTTGAAAAGTACTGAAGTTATTGAGATAGTTAACAAGAAAACAGCCTAGTTGGCTGGGGCTGTAGAATAGACCGACTGCACCTCTGGGGAGGGGTAAGACCCCCCCCTACAACGAGTATCCTGAATATGACATTTAACAATCATGGTAAGGCTCCAGTAATGTTGGAGCTTTGGGGAATACGGAGTACTCCTTCATTGCCATTACTCCCAGGTCAACTCTGGCCCGGAGTTGTGGCACCTGATAGGGTCCGATCTATGGGTCAAATAGAACTGTTTGACATTAGACCAAAGTGCAAACAAATGACTAATGCTAAATTGAATTGTTTGAAATAAAACTGTTTGATCATTTAGCTGTGTGTAAACAAATGACTGATGTTTAATTAAATTGTCAGTGATACATAACAATACTTGGAACCATTTAAATTTGTTGACTTATGCTAAATTGAATTATTTTCAATAGAACTGTTTGATCATTTAAATGTGTGAATCTACAAAATGTATTTAAAAATCATATATCTAATATGTAAAAATAGAATTCGGCATTAAATAACCAACAATGGCTAATATGCTATAAGAGCAAGCCAAATAAAACCAAACCAAATTGGAGAACTTTTCTATTATGTTGGATACGAATTTTACCGTGTATTCCATTGCTGTAAACTTGTGCCAGACAAAATCTGATAGTTGCATAACGATTATTTTCCTTTGCAGTAAGTTCAGTGGTTTTATTCTTCAATTATTGCTCCTTCATGGTAACCTTGAACCAGATGAAGCTCATCTTATGTTGGAGATTTTGTTATGTGTTTATCCCTTCTGAGAAGTCTTCTTTTATAAGTCTGAACCAAATGAAACTATCTTTGATATTACCACTAAATTCACTACATTTGAGTTCTAAAACAGGGCTAAAGTCGAATGAATATTCTCGAATTAAAATCTGATTAGACGAAGAAAATAAAGATTTACGTAATGCAAAGGTTCATCATTATCATCATCTCGTGACGCAAGCACAGATTTCCCTGACCCTCTCTCGTCACTCGTCTCTATCGATCATTGCTTCCGGCAGGTCTTCCAAGCTTTATCTTGTATCAGTTGAGAGATGTTGTAGATAGGTTCTAGCTGGTGGTCCAACCTTTACTCGTTCGTGTAAAGGGGTCCACAGGAGTACATCACTGATGAGTTCGTCCTCACTTCTCCAGCTGCATCAAACATGTCTGGTTCTTCTAATTTGGATGGTTTTCGTGATGAGAGAACGTAAATGCAAAGGTTACACCAATGGAATTCAATGGAACTATAGACCAATCTCTGGGATGACCACATGCAACTTCCAACTGGTTACATAGTCACTGCTTTCTGCAACCTCATTGTGTTTTTGAAGATGCGAAGGACAGGGATCGACCAAACTTTGTCGGAACGTCAGGTGGTTTATAGGAATGAATTGCTGAAGACGTTGACAAGTTTTGACGAGAGATAATTCTCGGGTAACAATAACAATAAAAGTTTTTATCGCAAAAATGATTTTGTAACCTTCCCAAAAAAAAGAAAAATTCTCGCACACCAGGTCGGAGAGAAAAGACACAATGTAGAAATTGGTAGGCGCTTTTGTTTCATGCTAATTAACATGTATTTTTTTTTTCAGCAACAAAGGTGGTCTTAGTGTTGTCAAAGAGTTTTGTAGGTCTGAAAATTCGTTACTTCTTGTGTCAGAATTTTCTTCCAGCGTCAAAGTCTTCTTCTAGCGGTAGTTTTGGAATGTTGCCTTTCTTCCTTGGTCTCTCATCTCTGCTCTGATTGAAAAAGATTCCATATTTTATAAAAGAAATTTGTAGACCTAACAAGGAATGTGATTTGGTTTGGTCTGTGGATAGCACCTGCAACTTTTGTCAACTTTGATAAATTTATGAACTAAGTAGCTCCAGTAAACTTTGCTTGAATTACTAAACTCAGTCAGAAGAATTAACATTTGTACATTTTGATTTTAATACGTTTTTAATTTTTTTAATTACATATTCCGTCTTACAAGAAAAAACGACTCTTTTTTTCTGGTTAATAATTTTCAGCAGGGATGGAAATCCTCATTGAATCATAAAACAATCAATCATCAGTAACAAGTAATTAAACAACTGTAGGCAGATTGAAAGTACTCATGGCCATCGTACTACTCCGTTTGTCTGAATCTACATGAAAGCATTACATATGAGTTAATATAAACGCAAAAAAATATCTAGGACAATGGCACCTAACCTACAACAAATGCTCCTCTTCTTCACTATAAACTTTGTTATTGTTTCCATTTCCTGGTTTTCCAGGGTCCACCTGGCGTTCGTTCCGGGTGGTTATTATAGTGCTAACCACCTGATCCCATGGGCAATACCTGTTTGGTAGGCCTGAGGGGAATGTCGATGGGATCAAGCCTTTTTAGACAGCCATGCATGAGTCTAAATTCGTGCATTGAATAAAATGACCTTGTGCCATATCCGATCCTAGACTGTTGCCGATCCAAGAGAGACTAGTTTGACCTATTCAACTTGGGTATCCGTGTCTTTCTCAAGTGCATTAAAGCGAAAGGAAAATTAGCCAGTCTGAAATTTGAACTCAGTTCAACTTGTTCATTTTCTACAGTGGTGACACTATAAGCTTTTATCTAATCTTGGGTGCACATATTTAGGTGTAATATATGCATATGTGGGCAGGTGCGAGCATGAGTACGTATATAGGTGTAACATATATGTATGTATATTCATGTGGGGATGAGCCGATTCGTATGGGTGTGAGTGAGTATAGTTAGTGAATATGTATATAGATATATGTGTATTGTAATATCAAAAGGATAGCTAAATTAATTATGAATGTTAGACAGATTTTATTAGATGATAAAATAGAAAAAGAAAAATTTATTGATGCGGATGCAAAGCTTAGTTTTTTTTTTATATCCGTCATAAACAGAAGTCTTCGGTGCTAATACGATCAGAAGTCAGTAGCCAAATCTTGATTTTGCGAAGGATTTTAGTTCTGTGTGGTCCTGGCAGAGGGGAGTTCTTTTCCGGAATTCGGGGCTCCATATATTCAAAGAATTATTCAAGAGATAGACAAGTGACGGCAAAGGGCGGTGATGGCTGACTTGAGTGTCGGAGAGGGGCCTCCTCCCACCATACCTGGTCACAAGAAGAACATAGACAGCAGAGAAGAGTTGACTGTTTGACAGAATGGGATGAGAAACTGACCAAGTGCTCGTCTGCCGTCCGTACTGCGAAAGCTAGGGAATGGCACCCAAGTCAATATTGCGAAATTCCACACGCCTCCCCGACCAGGATAAACTCGAAGAGTAAATAAAGAAACAGTAAGTGTATTCTCAGAATTCATTTTGGCTTCATTTTAACTGATTCTTGGTGTGTACGATTTCGAGCAGACCCCAGTGGCCGATAGATCTCTTTTTGGAAACAATTACTTGTTGCAAGAAACATTGGCTTGCTAGGAGACTGGAGAAACGGGAACGAATTAAGTTTCGTTTGTGCGCTATTCAAATTCACGGGATTGTTAGCAGCTTGGTAAATATATAGTTCATAGTAGAGGAATTTCAAAAGTCTTAACAGAATATCCCAATGAGATATCTAGAAATGACTCTTTGTTAGATTAATCTTCGGGAATATCAATATCATCTTTATCATTAAGTACACAGAGACCGGTGCGCAGTCTGGCAATCGACAGATAAATATATATTTGTCATGGCTCCAGACCAATAATCCTTTTTCCTTTCATTTTCGATATTATATTGTAAAATTATTTGGTTTGGTTTGGCTTCATGGCATATCAACAATTATAGGTTATTTAATGCTAAATCTATTTTCATACGTATAAACAGTTTTATTTCAACCAGTTAAGTTTAATATAATTACACAGTTTAAATCTCAAAATAGTTCTATTTTAATCAATTCACTTTAGCATAAGTACACTGTTTAGTTCTATTTGACCCATAGACAGGACCCTATCAGGTGCAACCTCACAGGGCCTGCGTGGACCTGGGAGCAATGGCAATGAAAGGGTACTCTGCATTCCCCAAAGCTTCAGCATTAGTGGAACTTCACCGTCAGATTGTTTTGTCATATGAGGGCATTCGTTGTCGGAGTCTTACTCTGCTGCAGAGATGCAGTTGGTGTATTCTACAGCCCCAGCCGACTGGGCCCTAAAATTATTTGGGTCACGGATAACTCCATATAACTAATGTTTTTCCTTTCTTTATACAATCAATTATGATCACAATTTAAACCGTTTCACGCCGAACGTCTGTTGTTGAAACGTTTTTAAAGACAAACGAATCTGTAATTCCTATATAGATAGCATTTCGTGCTCATTTCATGTTACTTCGGAATGATCCTGTTCTGGATAAAACTTGTAACCCGAGCAATATAGATTTTCTGTCGGTAAAAACTTATTCAGAGATTACATAAATAGTGTTGGCCAAACAAGAACAAACTTACAACAGCTCTGTACGGACATAACATGTACTCTAGAAGACCTGCCGGGAGTGATGGAAGATAGGGACGAATGGCGCGCGCACGAGAAGGAGAGAGAGAGCCAAGGAAATCCGTGCTAGGTGCGAGTCTCGAATATATATATATATATATATATATATATCTTTTACTATATTCATAATCATCATCATCATCATATCGTGCTGGCAGCACGGATATCCCTGACCCTCTCTCGCCACTCCTCCCTATCGTTCATCGCCCTAGGCAGGTCTTCAGGACAACAACCTGTATCCTCACATAGCTGCTGAATGTACGTTCGTGCTGGTCGTCCTGCTTTTGCGCGGCCGTGTGTGGGGATCCATAAGAGTACATCTCTTATGAGTTCATCTCTGCTTCTCCAGCAATGTCCTGCATGTCTGGTTCGCCTAACTTGAATAGATTTCGTGATAGGGGGCAGGTGGCCGTACAGTTGGTGTCTTGTGGGGTGTTGCTGCCAGGACTTGTTGAGGATTGCACGCAGCATTCTTGTGTAATTGCCATCCAGTTTCTTCTCCAGCCGTTTTGTTAGCGTCCATGTAGTGCATCCATATAGCAGTATCGATGTGACCGCTGCCTGGAAGAAACTGCGTTTCATTTTATCGGTTAGGTCTGATTTCCATATAGTCGATAGCCTATTGATAGCTGTCCATGCTTTTCGTTAGCCTCGTTTCGATGTCCTTTTCGGTTGATTCGACGCTGCTTCCTGTTGATAAAGTATATATATTTCTAGGTTCGGATAGCGTAAATACAAAGTCAATGGAGTTTAGTAACTGCCAATTTCTCAGCTATGAGATTATCAGACCAGGTGTTTCCCATCTAGTGGGTATATGTTGTATACCAATTCACCGTAAAAACTAAGGAAAACATAGAAAATATATATAGGGGTAAGAGAAGACCCCTGCAAAGAGAAGAACCACACTCAAGAATATCATTTAGCAATAAAAATGTCAATACAACAGAACACTTTCGAGACAAAAATAATCAAAGTCAAACACGCTAAAATAGCCTAGAAAGTTAGAAAACTAACACCAGCTTACAACAGCTCTCTAAGCTTGCCAAGAAAAGAAATAGCCATAATCATCTTCCCAGATTTAAAAAAAAAACAAATTTCAAAATAAATTATGAGAACTCATAACCAAACGTAACAATCTGAAAACTAACGACTCCAGAGACTAAAAAATAATTAATTAAATCAAAATTAATAAATAAAAAGTTAAAATAAATGATATAGAATAAAGTTATGATAGATTATTTGGCTTAATGGCCCATCAACCCATGATGGCTATCTAATGCCAAATCCTGTTTATATGCATAACACCCTCAAATTGAACAAGGTGAAGCGAAAAATGTAGTAATGACGTGGACTGAATACTATCCATATTTATCAACCCCTCCGCTCGGGCAGGATATGACACAAGATCAATTTTTAAGCGGAGTTTAACAGGTTTGAATTCAGAATTTTCCTTCGTTTAGACTAGTTGCCTCACCAAGGCTGAAGAATCCAGTCTGTCCTACTATTTACCCATAGCTGGAGGGAGAATAATTAGATTCATATCTTTCCCAATGGTATAAGTGCTCTGTGAAAGGCAATTAGTTTTGTCCAGGATTTGAACTCGTTTCGCCGTGACCATTTCCTACGACGATAACCATTACACCACGGGCACCTCCATGAATACTATCAGTCCTATGACATGATCGCACAAACTTGGATTATAGATATGATCCAGGTTTGTGTGAATACATCATAGGACCTCCGATTAAGTCAAAAAATTCATCACGGAAGCCATGAAAAGCCGGAAAGTAGAATTGGCAGTAAAAGAAAAAACTTTAACAAAGATTAAAATCTAGAGAGTCATCTTCCAAGGGGATTCACTTTTGCAATTACTATTTGTAAAAGTAATGATGCCACTCAATAACATTTTTAGAAAGTGCACTGGGGACAACAAATTTACGAAATTATCAGAAAAGATTAATCCCCTAATGTATAGGAAGGATATCAAACTGTTTGCCAAAAAATGAAAAAGAATTGGAAAGTATGATACAAATAAAAAGAATATACATCCAGGATATAGGAATGGAATTTGCCAGAGAAATATATGTCATGATTATAATAAAAAGTGGAAAAAGACAAATAGCAGACAGAATAGAACTGCCAAATCAAGAAAGAATCAGACGCTTGGAGAACAGGGCAATTACAAATATTTGAGAATACTTGAAGCAGACACCATCAAACAAGTGAAAATGAAAGAAAAAATAAGAAAAGAGTACCTTAGACGAACAAGAAAACTTCTCGTAGCCAAGATTTGTTACAGAAATTTCATTAAAGTTATAAACTTCTGGGTAGTCCTCCTCGTAAGATACTCAAGACCATTCTTAAAATAGACATGGAACGAACTCAGATGAATGGACCAGAGGACAAGAAAGTTGATGACGATGCATAAGACCTTACAACGTAGAGATGATATTGACAGACTTTATGTGTCAAGAAAAGAAGTAAGAGGAAGAGGCTTCCCCAGCATTAAAGATAGCGCCCGTGCATCAATATGAGGATGTAAGGACTATATTCAAAAGAGTTAGAGACTAATTACAGTGGCCAGTAACAGCACAGATAACACAAGGACCAATAGAACAAAAAAAAAACTAAGAAACAGAAATGGGAAGAACAACAATGGATATTTCAAGTGACACACTGCCGAAATCTCACTCGAGAAAACTTGGACATGGCTACGAAAAGGAAACCTTCAAAGGGAAACTGAATCTCTTCTAATAGCAGCACAAAACAACGTGATGAGGAGCAATTATACTTAAATGAAAAATTATTAGACCCAATAGAATAACAAGTTTAGTTTATGTGGAGACGAAGACGAATCGATTTACCACATAAGATAATGTAGCAAACTATCGCAAAGGGAGTATAAGACTAGACACAGGGAAGGTAATCCAATAGGAATTGGACAAGAAATTGAAATTTCACAATACTACCAAAGGGTAAATGCAGAAGCCAGAATCCTTTCTAAAGAATTAGATGCATGAAATTCTTTGGGATTTTGAGATACAAACAGAACACCTAATTCTGGCCAGGAAGTCCGAATTTGTGATAATGAACAAAAAAAGAAAACTTGCCGTATATTGAACTTTGCCATCCCAGCAGACCACATGGTGAAAATAAAAGAAAGTGGAAAGCGAGACAAGTACTTAGACCTTGTCAGAGTACTAAGAAGGCTGTGGAACATGAGGGTGACGGTGATACAAATTGTAATTAGAGCACTTAGAAGTGTGTCCAAAAGTTTGAAAAGAGAACCGGAAGAAATGAAAATAAAAAAAAGGAATAGAAATCATCCAAACTAAGACATTGTAGCGATTGACTAGACGATTAAGAAAACTTTTTCAGATCTGAGGAGACTTGCTGTCACTTAAACTCCAATGAGACCATCAACTGACACTGGAATGAAAAACTCGCGATGTGAAAAACTCTAAAAGGTAATAATAATAATAATAATAATAATAATAATAATAATAATAATAAGAAGAAGAAGAAGAAGAAGAAGAAGAAGAAGAAGAAGAAGAAGAAGAAGAAGAAGAAGAATCCTTAATGTGCAATCATATTTTCTAGTAACCATTCTTAATACAAAAAATTTGAGCATAGTTATATGATTTCAAGTAACTAATAGCAATAACAGCAATAACAATAATAATAACAAGAAGAAGAAGAAGAAGAAGGAAAATAGTAAAATTTCCTACTTTGCTGTCCCGGCTGACCACAGAATAAAACTGAAAGAATGTGAAAAGGATAAGTACCTGGACCTTGCTAGAGAATTTAAAAAATTATGGAACATGAAGGTGACAATTATACCAATTGTGATTGGTGCTTTCGGTACAGTGACTAAAAGATTATTAAATGGACTGGAGGACTCGGAAGTTAGCCGACGAGTGGAGACCATCCAAACTACTACATTATTGAGAACGGCCAGAATACTGAGAAGATTCCTGGAGACTTGAGGAGCCTTGCTGTCACTCAAACTCAAGTGAAAGACCATCAGCTAACGCTGATATGAAAAACTCTAATGAGTAAATAATAAAACCTGAACGTTTTAAACGACTAATAAACAACATCTCACACCAGAAAACCAAGATCTGGCTAAGAAAAGGAAACCTTAAGAGAGAAACAGAATCTCTCCTAATAGCAGCACAGGACAATGCCATAAGAACCAATCATATCAAAGCGAGAATAGATAAGACGCAACAAAATAGCAAATGGAGACTATGCGGTGACAGAGATGAAACCATCAATCACATAATAAGCGAATGCTGCAAATTGGCACAGAAGGAATATAAAACCAGACACGATTGGGTTGGCAAGGTGATCCAGTGGGAGATGTTCAAGAAATTCAAATTTGACCATACAAACTAATGGCATATGCGCAACCCAGCAGCTGTTCTAAAAAATAACCCACATAAACGCCTATGCGACTTTGACATACACACGGATCACCTAATCCCGGCCACAACACTAGACCTAATAATAATCAACAAAAAGAAGAGAACTTTAAAAATTGTCGACTTTGCTCTCCCGGCTGACTACAGAATAAAACTGAAAGAATATCCGGTAAAAAATCATCGGCTAACGCTGATGTGAAAAATTCTAATGAGTTGATAATAATAAAACCTGAAAGAATGCAAAAAGAAGGATAAGTACTTCGACCTTCCAAGAGAATTGAAAAAGCTGTTAAACATGAAAGTGACGATTGTAACAATTGTGATTGGTGCTTTTGGCACAGTAACTAAAGGATTATTAAGAGGCCTGGAGGACTTGGAAGTTGGCGGACGAGTGGAGACCATTCAAGCGATAGCATTATTGAAGACTGCCAGAATACTGAGAAGAGACATGGAGACTTGAGGAGACTTGCTGCCACTCAAACTTCAGTGAAAAACCATCAGCTGACGCTGATGTGAAAAACTGTCAAGGAGTAATGATAATAAATTACAGTTCTAAGGGCTCCAACTACTATTGGTATCACTATCACCATCCATATTGGATGCTTGGGTTTCCGTTATCTTCTCCGGACGATGGTGATAATCGTTTACACTCCTCTGTTGTATTGTTTTCTTTCGATGGCCCTTCTCCTTTCTTTCTTTACGAGACCTGTGCGATTTTGCCGTGACATTCAAACACAGAGACATCTTCTGATGCGAAGAATAGATAGCAAGATATTTTTTTGCGAGGACACTACTTTAATTATTTTTTCAGCTAACAGGTCTTTTTCTTTCATCTAACCTGACTACATTAGGGGAGTGTCTCTTTGAACATAAACGGAAAATATTCACGCAGGTGTGTATGTCAGCTCCTCAGGACCAACAGATAAATCTTCAACTACTTTTTTCTAAATTCTAGGACTGTTTGGTCACACGATTGTGATTAGCCAATCCCAGAAAACTCTCTAACTAATCCCAGGGCCATACTCTGTCACTCACAGACAGTTGACCCCACATCTCTCAGTACAATTTCTAATTTACTTTTTAGAATTCGACACTACGTCTGAAATAATAGATTCAGCTGGTCTATCATTTAACATCGAATCCATAACTTTTCTAGCTCTCTGATAAAGTCGACATTTTTTCTTCTCTTTCATTTACGTTGGTCTTCTTCCCCGAGTTTTGGTGTCCCGTTTGTATCTTATAGTTTAAGAAAATTTTATTGCAACATTATTTGAAATAAACAAGATACTGAAATTTATCTCAGCAAAATGACAAGTTTTTATATATAATATAACTATGATTATAAAATCATATTCCTCTAAGATAATACAAATGTATTTGTCGGGTACACTACGTTCCTCAGTTGCCAAATAAGTAAAAAAAATTTGTTAAAATTATATGACTTAACTTAGGACAACTTATGTATATTTTTGTACATAAGTCTACGTATATAGATTTTTATTTCAACTCAGAAACATCTGTCCAGTTGATTTCTTTTCAAACTGCTATTAGATATGAAGGTTTTGAGACAGAGGATAATGTTGATTTTGAATTTGTGACGTTAAAAATAACTTTTTTGGTTTAGTTTGGTTTCTTCGCACATCAAATTTCAGGCATCTTTATAGAATATTAGTGATACTATTTAACCGATAGCTGGGGAATAAGGGGGTTCATGCCTTTTTCAAGGGTATAAGTCCGAAAGTGAACGTAATAGCACGACCGGAGTTTGAACTCGCTTACTACGATATTGCAGTTCAGTACATTAACCACTACGTCACAGGAACTCTTATAAACACGTTTTTACATACAACACATTGAAATAACAAGTAGGCATTGTTTCGTTTTTAATTCTATTTTAATTTGTTAACGCTTTTCATATTAAATCAAGAATTTTGTAAATATATTTAGTAATTAATAAGAAACACAACCACACACACACACACACACACATATATATATATATATATATATATATATATATATATATATATATATATTCTGGTTCGCCTAACTTGGATAGTTTTCGAGTTAGGAGGCAGGTGGCCGTATAGTTGGTGCCTTGTGGGGTGTTGTCGCCAGGACTTGTTCAATATTGCTCGCAACATTCTTGTGTAATTGCCGTTTAGCTTCTTCTTCAGCTGTTTAGTTAGCGTCCAAGTAGTGCATCCATATAGCAGTATCGATACACGCTGGACACTGCTGGAGAAGCAAGAACGAGCTCATAAGTGACGTACTCCTATGGACCCCCGCATATGGCCAAGCAAAAGCAGGACGTCTAGCTCGAACATACATACACCAGCTATGTGAGGATAAGGGATGTAGCCCTGAAGACCTGCCAGAGGCGATGAATGATACGGAGAAGTGGCGAGAGAGGGTCAGGGATATCCGTGCTAGCGGCACGACATGATGATGATGATATATGTATATATATATATATATACACACACTCACAAACATAAAAATATATACGAAGTAAGGCTGAAAATTTCATGAGCTGAAACATTTTGCTTTACATTAATTTAAACTCCCTTTTATTAAAAAAAAATTCTTTTCGAAATGTCTTGATTAAATATTTAAATGGAACTATAGAATATTTTTTGGAAACTTTAAGCTTTTTAGTAGTAAGAGGCGTCAAAAGAAATGATAAATACTTTGTTTTTGACGCTCGATATTTAAAATATACATGACCTTTTAAAGTGTCATAAGAATTGAGGACTCCAGTTTACGTTTATACGAAACGACTGTCACATAAGGGTTTGGAGACTCTGTGTCTTACCTCAACTAAAGCAAGCTGATGGTGGTTCCGTTGTTCTATTCCTTAGTTTTAGTTATGACAGAAATATGGAGCAGGTTTTCATTGTTGAAAATCTACTAAATGAACTGTGTTATCGGGGTGATATCGTCATAAACCCTATCGTAGCACAGATGAACGCACATCCGACCACAGTCTCATTTTCTTGGATAACGCTTCAATAGATAAAGCCAGGGTTATTCAGTAGACTTTGCAACGTTAATGGTTACTGGTTATAGACTTGTCAGCTAACACTCCCTGTTTAGATATTATTGAACATGGGTCGGTATATGATTAGACAAGCACTCAATAACTGACAGCCACCAGGCATTAGCAAAGCATCGTATATAAAGAGGAGGGTTAATTTCCTTAGCCAACCTAGATTATGGCATACATTTGTCGTAGTCTGTGGCGAGCTGTTATCGCAATACAAGGATCGGCATATTCATTATTATTTTTCCTCGTTTTATTCGTACAATTTACTTTGTCACTATTATTTAATGTCTGTTTAAAATTATCAATAACTATTTTCCGTTTTTAATTTCCTTAAAATTTTTCTCAGTGAAATCTGAAATCTATATCAATAACTAGGAATAGATTATTTGTCAGTCCACTATAAGTGGTCCAACGTTTCGACGATATCAATTATTGATTGATTGATTTTAACGGTATGTGAACTTGTCTGGGGCAATTTATTGCCTAAGTTAAAAATTATGTTTATTGTATATTCATATTTACTTTTTTGTAATTGTTTCTACCTAGTTTTTGAACACAGTTATATGACATCAAGTATTCCTATCTAATACAAATAATTTGCGCATTGTTGTATGGTTTCAAGTATTCCTCTCTAATACAAATAATCTACACACAATTATATGTTATTAAGGAATTCTTTCTTTTTAATATTCATTTTTAACACATTTATTTGGTTTCAATAACCAGACATTGGCATAATGGTTAGAGTGTTCGCCAATGGCCCGTGAGACTTGGGTTCAATCTCAGGTCGAGTCATACCAAAGACTCAAAAAATGGTACTTGATGCTACCTTTCTTAACACTCAACATTATAAGGTACGGATCAAGGGTAAAGTGGAGCAATCCAGGGAAAGGAGTAGCGTCCTCCCCTACACCTCGGTGTAGTAGCTATTGAAAAGGGATCTTTCGGGTCGCCCTCGACTACGGTCGCCAACTTTACTTTTACTACTATTTAGTTTCAAGTGACAAATAATAATTATCCTTAATTAATAATTATAGCTTCAAGCAATTATTCTAAATAGAAATAATTTACGCAAAATTATATGGTATTGTAGAGGATAGAAAACTGAAAAATCAAATAAGTTTAAGAAGTGCAGAAATTCCCAGAACCCGTGAGAGAAAGTTGGAAACGCCGCATACTCGCAAATAGGACTGTCCCTGTGCAAAAAAGAAATTTGACCTCATCTCAGTGGTACCCCTCATATTGAAAGGTTCCTCTTTCATACAGCCGCTAGCAGTGAACACATGGCTGATTAACCCTAACCCTAACCCTGGCACCATGTCAGCAGCTTATCGAACTGACACGCCGAAACTAGCATTACCAGAAGCACCGATAATGGACTTATCTCTCACGACTAAAAACATCGAATTTGGAATAATCAACCGCGAAAACGACGAGGGAAAAACGACTATACTCAAATAGTTCAGGAAGACATTCCTCGCTACAGAGTAGCCGAGTGAAAACACAAACAAAATAAAGTTGAAATTCAAAAAGAATAAAGTTGAAACTTAAAATGTATCTTGGTCTCTTTTCTTCCTTCCTTTAGAAATTCCCTTGCAGCCTTCACAGACAAAAAGACGCCAATGAATTAAGATGGGATAAGAAGAAAACTATGAGTCAGATATTAAAAAACCCAAAACCGACTACTGTCAACCAAACAAACCAAACTAAATAAATAAACAACAAAACTATAACCCCTACGGTATCAAGTATTCCTATCTCATACAAATAACTTACAAATAGATGTATATGATCTATAGATGAGACTCTAACTTCGGACCAGAATTGATCTAAGAGTAATGGCAATGAACGGGTACTCCACACTCCTCATATCCCCAGATGCCATTAAAACCAGTTTAGTGTCATAACTTTTTCGAAGTTCTTACTCCTTCGCAAAAGACAGAGTCAGCGAATTCTTGGCCCTACTCACAGAGCTGAAAAAAGATCATTTGTTTGTTCTCGGTGGCCGAAAAAGTTCAATGTAAGTAAAGTTGGTGACCATAGTCGAGGACAGCCCGAAGGCTCCCTTTTCAAAAACTACAATAGCGAGATGTACGGAAGAGCGCTACTCCTTTCCCTGGATTACTCCACGTTACCCTTGATACGTACCTTACTGAGCTGAGTGTTAAGAAAGGAAGTATCAAGTATCATTTTTTGAATCTTTGTTATGACTCGACCTGGGATTGAATCCTAGTCTCTCAGACCATTGGCGAACACTCTACATTAGAAAATGGACCGGTAGTTCAACGTAGACATATCAAATTTCATAAATATATTTATTGGACGTTCAGAGGAGCTTTCATCAAGAAGCAATGTCTAATAATAAACAATTAGCGTGAATTCCTGTTGCAGCAGGGCATAGCTAATTGCAGAGTATTTATATTTTAAGACATCAAAAGAAAAAATATAGAAATACAAACAGAAGGACCTACGTGATACAAATCAAAGATAACTTTAATCAACGTCTAGAAATAAATGTGTCACAATACACAGTACATCGGTCGTTATTGCATATGAAGATGTGTAGGTTAGTCGGTGTAGTCATACTAACCAATGTCTATCACTGAAAGCTTCTTTAAATTCATGTGTTGGAACCGAACTTTGTATCAATGGAAGAAGTTTGCCTTACCCGGTGAGTGTTTGCTTTCTTTCAAATAAGATGGAGAACTAAATACGTGTATTGCATTATCCTAGGGAAATCAATACCCCAGGATACGCTGTGAGAAAATAACATGCCTTTGAGGTAGTGTCATGTTTTGGCTAACGTTCTACAGGGAAACACTGGGGCCAGTCATTCATGTGGAAAATAGTTTGTCTCGTGCCCCACCTTTATTTTTCATATAACATTCCGATTACAATTATTGTATTCGTTAATTCTCTTTATTTGATTTTCTGTTTGCTTATGAAAAACTTTTATTTACATATATACAAATGTCGGTCAAAAAAGTTTGTTTTTTTTTTTGCTTTTTTTTGCTTTTTTTTTTTTTTTTGTTTTCAACTTTCGGACTAAACAGATGAAAATCTGAGGCTGCAGAATTACAATGAAAGGCTACACAGTAACATAAACGCCACATGCAACATAGCCCTGAGGGCTCAGAGTGTAAAATACACCGACTGCATGTCTGCAGAAGTATAACCCCCTCCCCACAACGCGTTTTCTGGATATGATGCTAAACTATATCTGACGGTGAGGCTTTAATCGTGGAGCTTATGGGAATGTAGACTAACCCTTCAATCCCATAACTCATTTAAACATTATATATATATATATATATATATATATATATATATATATATATATATATATATACGAGGGTCATTTTGCCAAAGGATTTGGCAATGGAAAGCATTGTATATTGTTGTACCTTTTTCAAGGAAATCAAGAATGATGGGTCCTTTTATGTGCCAGAACACAGTATCATCAACTTTACTGACAGCTGCACCCAGGATGTTTTTCTTACCGGAGATTCTGTGTGCTTCCATTTCGGAGACAGTCTTTTAAACTTTGGTTAATGTTTAGTCTATTAGTAAACATTCTTTAAAGCATAGTTTTCTGCAAATTCTTCAGAAATTTTCACATGCTTTGCACTTCTCAGTCACAAAATATTTTGTGACAAAAACTATTTACAAACCTGGAGTACTGTGTTTGATTTGTCACCATTTTGAATAGCTTCAAATAAATATTGGGGGGGTTAAGATAATTCTTGCAATAGAACAATTCCAAATAATTCCAAATTTGCAAAATTTTCTAATTCGTTTAAAATACCTCTTATTTATTGACTGAACCTCGTGTATATATATATATATATATATATATATATATATATATATATATATCATATGGAAATCAGACCTGACCGATAAAATGAAACGCAGTTTCTTCCAGGCAGCAGTCGTATCGATACTGCTATATGGATGCACTACCTTGACGCTAACTAAACGACTGGAGAAAAAGCTAGGCGGCAATTACACAAGAATGTTGAGAGCAATATTGAACAAGTCCAGGCGGCAACATCCTGCAAGGCACCAACTATACGGCCACCTGCCTCCCATCACGAAAACTATCCAAGTTAGACGAACCAGATATGCAGGGACGAGCTCATTTTAACACAAGCATTTTTTCAACCAGTTAATGTCAAATTCAAAGAAATTAAGCAACATCAATCAGTAAGCCAGCTGGCCCAATCGCCTGGGGCCGTAGAATACACCAACTGCACCTCTGCGGAGGAGTAAGACTCCTATAACTTGTGTCCTGGATATGACATTAAACAATCTGTTGGTGAGTCTACAGCAATGCTGGAGATTAGGGGAATGCACAGCACCCCTTCATTGCCATCGCTCCCAGATCCACTCAAGCTCGGAGTGGTAGCACCTGATAGGGTTCTATCTATGGGTTAAATAGAACTAAATAGTGTGTTTATGCTAAACTGAATTATTTTAAATAGAACAATTTTTGACATTTACACTGTGTACTTACGCTAAACTGAATTGTTTAAAATAAAACTGATTATATAAATAAGAATGGATTTGGCATTAAATAACCTACAATGGTTGATTTTCCATAAGTCCAAACCAGACCAAAGTGACTTAATTCGGCGTTAAATGACCCGAAATGGGTTGATACGTCGTAAAACCAACCAACCAACCAACCAGTCAGTAAGCCAGTAAAGTAAATTGTTTATGAGAAAGGTAGTTGGTTTACATATATTTCGTACTTGCCAAGAGGCGAGTTTCCATTGCGTTGCGGCTAACGTGCTCGACTGCGATATTGTAGTACGCGATTTCGAACTCCAGCCGCGAAATCACTTTCACTTTTGGACAAACCCTCTGAAGAATATTATGAACCCTCTATCTCCCCGGCTATGGTTTCAATAGTTCTACAACTGTTCTACAATAAAAATGGCTTTGGCATTAAATAAACCACAAAGTTTGAAATGCCATTAAACAAAGAAACTAAACAAAATACTAAGCTAGTTTTTTTTTTCTTTTAGGTAGAAGACATTTTACTCCCCACATCATATTCTAAAAGAAAAGATTTTCAGTAATTGCTTGTTGGAATAAATATGTATCAATCGTAAATACGGAATGTTTTATTGTAAATATTTATGCCATAGTTGGGAGACATGTTGAGTACATACAAAGTCTGAGCAGCAAGAAATCATGGGACTGAATATTGGAAGTGAAAATGTGATGCGTTTAGGTGATGAGATAAACCAGTTAAGAATTACAAAGTTCATACACAACATCCCCTATCTAATGGTGCGCATCACCAACGGCCATTTCAAGTCAGTTCTTCAAAAAAATAGATAAATATTTTACCAAATGATGGAATATGAAATCAGATTAATAGAAATTTCAAGTAGCTAAACGGCATTAGGAAATAAACACACACATACACACAAACACACGCACACATGTATATATATATATATATATATATATATATTATATATTTATATATATATGTATATATATGTGTGTGTGTGTGTGTGTGTGTGTGTGTGTGTGTGTGTGTGTGTGTGTGTGTGTGTGTGCAGCTCATGCATGAAGAAATAAAAGATATATAGATAAAGCAGAAAAAACCAATAATATATATATATATATATATATATATATATGTATATATATATATATGCGTGTGTGTGTGTGTGTGTGTGTGTGTGTAGTTTAATGCACAAAAGGACGTATATCAAAATACAGAATGATAAGATTTATTTACGAAAATGGTAAATATATACATACATACATATATATATATATATATATATATATATATATATATATATATATATATATATGCATATGTATAAGATTTATTTACGAAAATGGTAAATATATACATACATATATATATATATATATATATATATGCATATGTATATGCATACATATATATATATATATGTGTGTGTGTGCGTGTGTGTGTGTATGTGTGTGTATGTATGTGTGTGTGCGTGTGTGTGTGTGTGCAGTTTAATGCACAAAAGGACGTATATCAAAATACAGAATGATAAGATTTATTTACGAAAATGGTAAATATATATATATATATATATATATATATATATATATATATATATATATATATATATGCATATGTATATGCATACATATATATATATATATGTGTGTGTGTGTGTGTGTGTGTAGAAAGAGAGAGGGAGAGAAGGGGAAAGAGAGAGAAAAAAGTGAGAGAGAGCAATACACACACACACATACACATATATATAGGACCATACACATATTTTTTTCCAACTCGATACTTATATCTGCATATATCATATATATTCCACGTATCTCATTGCATATACACACACGCATACACACATAGGAATACACACATATGTATTGGTTGGTTTGCTGGTGCTTTCGTTGTGTTTTATGGTATATTTACTCTTGTAGGTTATTTAATGCTAAATTCTGCTTATACATATGTATTAAATATATACGAGTCGTAAACGAATTGTGTATAGGTAACATTTTTAAACGAGGCAGAACTCGTGTTTTCGTACAGTTAAATGGTTACAAGACGTCCAATATAATACTATTTATTCAATCTAACATTAGCAATTTTTTTCACACAGTTAAATTGTTTCAAGTAAAGAAAATGATAACATTTTTCTATTTGAACCCTAGATGAGACCCTAACAGCTGTACCCACTCCGAATGAGAGTGAACCTGACAGTAATGGTAAGTAAGTTAGCGACCGTAGTCGAGGGCGACCAGAAGGCTCCCTTTTCAATAGTTACTACACCGAGGTGTACGGGAGGGCACTACTCCTTTCCCTGGATTGATCCACTTTACCCTCGATACGTACCTTATATTGCTAAGCAAGGAGGTATCAAGTACCATTTTAAAGTTTTTGGTATGAAGTGACCTGGGATTGAACCCAGGTCTCCCGGACCATTGGCGAACACTCTACCCACTAGGCCCATGAGCCGGTTTATGGTAATGAGAGATACTCTACTATCCCCAAAGCTCCAGAACAGGGTCTTCACCATAAGTTGCAGTATATCATCATTTATGTATGTATGCATGTTATATGTATGTATGTATTTAAAATGGAATACATATATCCAAGTATACATTCGCAAAGGTTATTCACAAGAGTGCATATATTTATTTTCAACTCAATACACACACACACGCACACACACATACACATCATATATATATATATATATATATATATGAACTAATTGTTTAAGCTCAGCGCTAGGACACCACTTGCCTTTGCCTATAGATATATTGATCTCCTTTCTATCGGTTGTATAGTCGACTTAGCCTATGTTTGCGCTGTTTGTTCAGCAACAGTTATTCCGACGGCGTTTTTTCTTGGCAATTTTTTTATGCTTTGTATTATCTAGCTAATCTCTATAAAGAATTTGTCGACTGTCTCCCGAGTAAAGAACTGTGGAAAAATAACATGACTAAGCAGAAAGTTTTTTAAAAAAAGATAGATCAAAATTATTTCTGGCGGCACACTGATACGAGTTCATCATGAATAAACTCTGTTAGTGTTTCCCTTCTCCAAAGTAGCCATCATTTTTGATGACTGTACATGACTATGGAAACTGAATAAATAAGAGTGTATCAAAGTATGTCATTTGTTTAATCAACTGTTTTATATTATTCATGGCGGTAGGTGGGTGCGTTTATATGCTGCTCTCTATATTCTATCTTTCAACGATCCCAGCTCTGCTGAGAGTTTTAAGGCCAGCTTCACTTTTGTCTTGCACTTTCAAACATCAAAATCAATAAATAAGAATCATCAATATCTGAGGTTTCAAGAAACAAGTTACTTTGAGTGATTGAACCAGTTTTCTGCAATACTCTTAAATATTGTTTTATTTCTTTCAGTTTTCAAAATTTTGCGAACAACAGCTGTGGCTTTGAAACTTTAACATAAGTAGAATAAAGTTGACGACCGTAGTCGAGGGCGACCCGAAGGCTCCCTTTTCAATAGCTACAACACCGAGGTGTACGGGAGGGCGCTATTCCTTTCTCAGGATTGCTCCACTTTACTCTTGATACATACCTTATAATGCTGAGTGTTAAGCAAGGAGGTATCAAGTACCATTTTTTAAGTTTTTGGTATGACTCGATTGAACCCCGGTCGCCCGAACCATTGGCGAGCACTCTACCCATAAGGCCATTGACCACAGAACTGTCAGAATCTCAATCTTTTTATCCGCCATTATAATTTCTGAAACAGAAAGTACTTGGTTGATTAATTGATTTATTTTAACGGCATCACAACCCGTCTGAAATCATTTTTATGATTAGAGGTTAAAGAATTTTGCTTTTATTGTATGTTTATATTTCGTAGTTGTTTTTGAATAAGTTTTGTTAGTATTCTGTACACAATCCTGTCGAATACGAACAATTTTTAAACAAATAATATTGATTCATAGACTAGACTCTAACAGACACTACCATTCTTGAATCAGAATGAAGCCGGGAACAATAGCGTTTAAGGAGTACTCCACATTCCCCATATATCTAGAACAAGGGCCTCATCACCAGATATAGTTTAGTCTTATACTAAGTACACCCCTTTTTGGGGTGGTGAACCTTACCCTTCATTAGGGGACACAGTCAGCGTATTTTAAGCCCCACTAACAGAGATAACAAAAGTTATAGTTCAATGGTAGCATAGAGTATTTAGATGTGCACAGGAAGTAAGGTGTGAGGTCAAATTTAGTCATAATAGAAAATAGTTGTTACACGCACATGCGTACACGCACACACACACACACATACATCTATATATAAGGTTGGTTTATTTAAGTGCATATC
The DNA here is from genome assembly GCA_963585895.1 of Sepioteuthis lessoniana. Taxonomy (NCBI): domain Eukaryota; kingdom Metazoa; phylum Mollusca; class Cephalopoda; order Myopsida; family Loliginidae; genus Sepioteuthis; species Sepioteuthis lessoniana. Next base: position 2,949,985 of record OY757915.1, on the reverse strand, counting down.
AAATCCTTATGGGTTATGTAATGCCAAAATTTCATTCATTTCTAAATGATTGATCACAATCATAACTTTATTTTCAATCTTCTGTTGTGCTTTTTGAAATGACACTTATTTGCTTGCATACAGTCATGGTTTTATGTATTCCTATCTTATAGGAATAATTTGCAAACCGATCTATTTGCTGCCATAGATGACACCATAACAGGTACTACCACTCCTGGACAGAGTGGATCTGTAAGTAATACCAACTAAGATTTACACCACAATCCGCAGAGATTCAGAACTGGAGCCAAATCACTAGCTACAATTTACTGTTATACTCAGGACACCTTCCTCCAAAGAATACAATCCACGTATTCTAAATCATATATATATATATATATATATATAATTAAGAATACGTCAATTATATATATATATATATATATATATATATATATATATATATATATATATATATCTGTAATATCCAGTCACCGTGTGAAGTCATCCGATGAGACGAAGTGTATAATGATATTCTTCGCCGAAATAAATTTATAATGACAATTTATCCAGGTTTGAGTTTTCCTCTAATTGCATTATATATATATATATATATATATATATATATATATATATGAGTATTTTCGTTGTTCAAGCAGCCTTTGTTATATATCACGAATTATTTTTTCCCATGACCTTCCTGTTTAGACATTCAAGTCTTCTTGTTTCTTTTCGTATGCTGGGATCCAAATGATGGAGAAAGTGTCCCATATTTACCCATGCGCTTTCAACCATGTCTCTGGTCGTCCTCAAGGGAACTTTTGGTTTTTGTTTTTGGTGTGAGTTCATATATAAATTTGCAAGGAGAGAAATATATATACGCATGGATTGAAATATATATATATTATATATATATATACAGAGAGAGAGAGATAGAATATATATATATATATATCTATATACGCTCCCTCATGGGGGTTGAGCACTCTGGCGAAGGAATTGTCGGCCGCTGCTCTCATAATGCAAAGCTCTTCGAAAGAATTGAGCACTCTGGTAGCCGATAGGTATTAAAATGTAAACAAACGGACGCTGCTGCTGTTTCTACATGGATACCTTAAAAATTCCCTTAGCCAACGTAGTCCGCTTGTTGGCCGAGTGGTCTGAGACATAGTCAAACGTAAAATTGGTTCGGTTTCGATCCTGGCTTCGAGCGTCCTGCATGTCTAGCCACACTGAAGAGTTCTGATAGAACGAAACAGTCTGTCTGTGGACGACAATATAAATACATATATATATATATATATACAGAGAGAGAGAGAAAGAGGGAGATAGTAACAACTAAGTCACTTTAACTGGAACTATGTAAAACGTTGTTTCAATATTCTAATCGAATTTATCGTTGTCATTTCATAAATAATTTAAAATCTATTAACGTTTCGTTGCAGGAAAATGCAACAAAGGATTATAAAACATTTTCAGCTGGCTTTCCTATAATGTAACACAAAAACCTATATAGTTTTGGTGGTATGGTAAGGTACACGCTTTGTTTTAGCCGAAATCTGATATAAAACACTTTCACACATCTATATGGTTATTAGTTTTCTTATCTAATACTAGTAATTTTTAAACAGCTCGAATAATAAGTAAAAACATTCTGGGTTGGAGTTGACTAGAGTCATGGCAACGAATTGGTACCCGACTTTACCAAGAGTTCCAGAACTGGAGACACTCTTGGGAATATAGTCAACAATATGACAAAACTGAAAATGATGATTTCGGAAAAGAGGAAATTAACTGATTCCTTTATTCAAAAGTGAAATACTATGACTGAAAATAAAAGAGATTTTCTTGAAGACTAAATTTGGCATCGGGAGACTTTTGTGCGTCTCTTCATATCCTTTAAGTGTTTCTTATATCAAACATGTAATAATTAAAGTATAGGCCATTCACTTTTGATTGCTCTTCGTATTGCTATATGGATGCACTACATGGACGCTAACAAAACGGCTGGAGAAAAAGCTAAACGGCAGTTACACAAAAATGCTACGAGCAATATTGAACAAGTCCTGGAGGCAACACCCCACAAGACACCAACTATACGACCACCTACCTCCCATCACGAAAACTATCCAAGTTAGACGAACCAGACATGCAGGACACTGCTGGAGAAGCGGGGACGAGCTCATAAGTGATATACTCCTATGGACCCCCGCATATGGCCAAGCAAAAGCAGGACGACCAGCTCGAACATATATACAGCAGCTATGTGAGGATACGGGATGTAGCCCTGAAGACCTGCCAAAGGCAATGAATGATATGCAGAAGTGTCAGGGATATCTGTGATAGTGGCACGACATGATGATGATGATGATGGGTTCCTTTTTCCAACTCTCTTCTCTAGCGTTCTCTTCCCCACTTCCGGTCTCGTCGAAGATCTCGAGCTCAGACCTTTGTTTGGTTTCGCACCAAAACAGACAAAGGGATCGTCTGCTTCGCGGACCACCCACATCGTGCCACATTGCTATTCAATATTAATTATTCTATTCAACACTATTCATTCATTCGCACACTGTCAAATGGTTCTAAGTATTGCTATGTAGTATAAAATAATTCAATTTAGACACACAGTTAGAATTTCAAGTATTGCTATTTAACACTAATAATTTTGTTAAAAAACCAGTCCTCTGTTTTTTATTTTAATGGCATATCAATCTCCTCGGGATATTTAATGCCAAATTCACCCTTTTAGAAGGACAGCAGTGGTACTATTTAACCCATAGATGGGAGGATAAGGGGGTTCATACCTTTCCCAAGGGTATTTGTCCGAAAGTGAACGTAATAGCGAAACCTGAGTTCGACCTCGCGTACTACGATACCATATTCCAGCGCTTTAACCATCAAACCACGAGGATACCTCTCATTTGTTTACACAGTTTAAATGATCAAAGTTATTTTTGATCAATAGAGGAAAACCTAACACAATACGCATACTTCAAAAATACGCACACAGACACACACACAGATACACACACATATATATATATATAGGTAGCTCATGCATGAAGAAATAAAAGATATATAGATAAAAACCAATGATATATATATATATATATATATATATATATATATATATATATATATCCCAAATAGTGTTATATTATAAATCTGATTTAGTGTGATATCATGTTCTACCACTCTGGGTCAGAGTGGACCGGGGTTGGTTGTTTGGGTTTATTGCATAACAACCTTTGTAGATTATTTACTGTGAAATCCATTTTTATACAAACAAACAGTTCTATTTCAAACAATTCAGTTAAGCATGAGTTCATTTTAATTGTCAAAATATTTCTATTTCAAGGTATTCAGTTTAGTCAAACAGTTCTAATTCAAACAATTCAGTTTAGTATAAGCATAGATTTTGTTTACACCCAGTTAAATGCCAAAATAAGTATATTTCAAACAATTCAATAAGTTCAGTTTCAATGTCAAAAACAGTTCCACTTCAAACACTTCAGTTTAGCATAAGTACGCAGTATAAATGTAAGTACACGGTTTAATTGTCAAAAACATTTCTATTTCAAGCTATTTGGTTTAGTCAAACAGTTTTAATTCAAACAATTCAGTTTAGCGTAAGTACAGTTTCTATGTCAAAAACAGTTGTCACAAGTACAGTACAATGTCAAAAACAGTTCTATTTCAAGTAATTTAGTTTAGCATGAGTACGCAGATTAGTTGTATTTAACCCATAGATAGGGCCCTATCAGGTGCTGCCGCTCCGGGCCAGAGTGGACCTGTGAGCAATGTCAAAGAAGGGATACTCCACATTCTCTAAAGCTCTAGCATTACTGGAACCTCACCATCAGATGGTTTAGTGTCATATCATAGACACTCGTTGGGTAGGGGATCAGTATATTCAACTGAACCAGCCAACCAGGAAATACACAGAGTTAAATATAAAAATAGCTTTATTTCAGATAATTCAGTTTAGTATAAGTACACACTTTAAATGGAAAAACAGTAAACTCTTGAAACCACTTTTACAGTTCTATTTCAAACAATTCAGTTTAACATGAGTACGCAGATTAGTTCTATTTAACCCATTGATAGGGCCTTATCAGATGCTGCTACTCCGGGCTAGAGTGGACCTGGGAGCGATGGCAATGGAGAGATACTCCGCATTCCCCAAAGCTCCAGCATCATTGGAACCTCACCATCAGATTGTTTTGTGTCATATCATTGACACTCGTTGAAGGGTCTTACCCCTTTACAAAGGTCAGTCGGTGTATTCTATAGCCCCAGCCGACTGGCCAAAGTGAACCTGGGAGCAATGGCAATGAAGGTGTGCTCCACATTCCCTACGGCTCGAGAACTGGAACCTCACCATCAGATCCAGTGCACTTGTGGAGTGTTACCCCTCTGCAAAGATGCAGTCTGTTTATTCTGATACCCTAGCCGACTGGACTGTTTTAAATTGAGTGAAAAGTTTGCTGAAACGCAAAAATAAGAATATTTTCTTATTAGCAAAAATAACCTTTGATAGAACGTAGATATTTTAACATAGAGACGGCAGTAATTTTTACTTAAAATAAAGGGACCTATTTTCTTTTCAAAAAGTCTTTGTGTAAGTTTGTCACAACACGAGAAAGTAAATGTAACTATGCCTTAGGAATATGTAAATAAATTTCTGCTGCAGCTGATAACGCAAATATAAATATAATTAACATTCATTTTTATCATTAAGGGTTTTCGGACTATTGACTTCATCTTCTTTGTTATTTCTACAACGATTCGGCTGATATGTCCTCCAGCCTTCTTCAGGTGTTGTCGAAACGGGAACCTACACGGAACTTTGAACTACGTCCTTTATTAAATCCACGGGGGTTGCCTGTTAAGTATTCCTGTGTTGTTACTCGCCTGCAGTCGGGATTGAACCTGCAACCTCCAGATGATTGCCTCCTTAGAAGCTTAGGGAACCAATGCTTACAACCGTTAGGCGATGTGTCCAGCTGGACAGTTTAGAGTGTAGGTTTCCGAGTTCTACAAACACCTGAAGAAGGCTGGAAGGAAATATCGGCCGAATCGTGGAAATAACAATAAAGACGAAGACAATAGCCCGAAAACCCTTAATGATAAAAACCATCAAGCCTCGTCACAGAAATTTAGACAACTAACATTCATTTAATTCAAGAAAATTTAAACAAGTTGAAATTAAATTAATTCTTGGAAGAAAAGAATATAAATTTTCATTCGAAAAAATAAACCGAACGGTATTTGCATAAGTCATCATCATCATCATCATCATGTGCCACTGGCACGGATTTCCCTGACCCTCTTCCGCCACTCGTCCTCATCGTCCATCGCTTTCGGCAGGTGTCCCATGCTACATCCTATATCAGTACAGAGCTGTTGTAGATAGGTTCTAGCTGGTCACCCTCCCCTTGATCGTCCGTGTGAAGGGATCCATCAGAGTATATCGCTTATGAGTTCGCCCTTACTTCTCCAGCAGTGTCTCGCATGACTTGCTCGTCTAGTTTGGATAGTTTTAGATATGGGTGGTAGGTGGCCGTACAGCTGTTGTCTTGTGGGATGCTGCCTATAAGACTTGTTCAATACAGCTCGCAGCATTCTTGAGCAATTGCCCTCAAGCTTTCTCTCCATATGCTATGCCAGAGTCCATGTGGTGCAGCCGTACAGCAGTATTGACATAACCCCTACTTGGAAAAAAAATTGCGCTTTATTTTATCTGATAGGCCTGACTTCCATATGACTAATAGTCTATCGATGGCTGTCCATGCTTTCACCAGTCTCGTAAAGATTCATTGCTTACAGTCAGTTGAATAAGTATAGAAAAATCCATACTTACGGAAGAAATATTAATTTCTTTGCTAATTTATTAAATTTAGGTAGACTTGAAATCAGCTAAAATAGTTGCTGATTTATCAATGAATCTAATTAGCTAAGAAATTGATTTTTTGATATTTTGGGTGGAAAAAGATTTCAAAAATTATTTTGGGTTTTGATCCTTCAAATTTTTCGTGGTAAGTCGTCAGCGAAGTATGTCAAAATTTAAAAACTAGCCCGAATATGCCGACTGGTTAATAAATGATAAAATACCAACACAAAAGTCACACCTTCTTGCGTTTATCCTTTGTCACAAAAATTAGGTCTTTTTTAAAATGAAAATCAGTTTAGTTCCCTCATATATATATATATATATATATATATATATATATATATATATATATATATATATATATAAGAAAAGTAGTGGTACTATATATATATATATATATATATATATATAGTACCACTACTGTTCTTCAACAAAAATGGGTTTTGGCATTAAACAACCCACGAAGGTTAATATGCTATGAAACAAAGAAGCCTAACCAAACTTACGGTAAATGGATTAGTATAGTTACCGATTTCTCATTGAAGTTCAATCTGTCGAGTTCAATCCAAGTAAAATGTCCAAATTTTGAATTCTGGTTTTATCACAACGCCAACCACACAACTGAACACCTAGCCTTCATTTTCCAACTTGGCCTTTTACCAAACTTAAGCAAGCCTAACATTTATATCTATGCACACATAGATAGATAGAAAGATAAATAGTAGACTTACCCTTGTAGGTCACAAATCGGAAGAGTAAAAAAAGAGAATAGGAAAACTATTTTGCACCAATCTTCCAGTTTGATTGTGACTGCCTTTAAAATCAACATTTCAATATACATTGTTTTTTGCTTGTATTTGAATAAAGGCTAGTATTTCAGCTGTTGATATATCATCAATTATTTCTTCGTCTTTTTCTTTTGATCTATTGATTGATGGATCAAATTTAACTGTATGTCAACCTGCCTGGGGTTATCGTATGCCAAGACGTTAAAGTATTCAGTAAATTGTACGTTTATAATTACATTCTCGTATTGTTTCCTAAGTTTTTTTATCACAGTTATATAATATCAAGTATTCCTATCTAAAATGAATAATTTTTAGATATATCTCTAAGACCCATGAATGGTATCATAACAGTTACTACCACTTCAGGGAACCGTGGAGCTATGTGTAATGGCAATGAATGTTTGACTCCCCATCCCCAAGAACTCAAAAGCTGGAATCTCACCACCCGATACAGTTTGGTATTATATATAGGACAACCTTTTTTCTGGTCTTATCCCTCTACAAAGGATACAGTCAGCGGATTCTAAGCTCACCGACCGAACAATATTTAGAAATTCGTTTTTGTTATTCTGAATAAACCACATATGTATTCCGACAAGTTCTCCTCCTTCTGGAGTTCAGTCTCAGCTTGTTACACAGCTGAGTGCTGACAATTCACCAAACTTCATAGTTTTATCAATACGTTCGGTCCCCACGTTGGTGCAGTAGTAAAAGAAACAGTTTCGCTCACAAGGAAGGAGATAAAATTATTATAGTTTTTCAGAGCCAAAGGATGTCTTGGTGCTATCTAAAAAAATTTGCAGGCCTGGAACATCCTTACTTCTTTTATCAGAGTTTTCTTTCAGCAGTATGATGTTCTTTAAGATGCAACGATAGTTTCGGGGTGTCGTCTTTCTTTTTTGGTCCCTCTCCTCATCTCTGGTTTAAAAAATCTCGTAGTCCATATTTCATAGAAGAAATTTGTAGACTTTACGTCTCTGACTGATCGACCAATCAGGACTCAGCAACCATTCAAAAAGATCGACCCCTTTTTCGCATTTCCATTGGTCAATCAATTACGGTCATGTCATATCGTATTTCACTGGCCCACCAATGAAGACCTTGCTTTCATTCACGGAGATAGAAAGGAAAGAGCAAAAAATTAACCCTCAAACACGTATTTAATCTTACAATATTGATCTTTTGGCTTCGAGGGGTGCGATTTTAGAGAGGTCAGGCAGTACGATTTGTCTGGGTCTGCAGGTCACACCAGGAAATTTTGACAGCTTTGAAAAACTTATCAACTTAGTTGCTTCAGTAACCTTTGCTTGAATTTGTAAACTTTATCAGAAGAATTCATCCTTATCCAACATTTTGATTTTAATGTTTTTCCTTCTGACGTACGAAAAAAAAACTTTTTTCTGTTATCGTTAATAAGTTCTAAACGCCAGGGGAAATTCCCACGTTATATTATAATTCTATTCTTTTATTTTGGCACACAACAATTTTTTTTATTCATGTGACAACGAAGAATTATTATTATTATTATTAACAGTTATTATTGTCAGACATTAGTCGATTTTACTTTGCAAACCCAAACTCAATGGGATTTTTTAAAGTTATCTTCAATATTTTATAAATCTACGAAAAATGGTTAAGAAAATAGATTGAACCCTCAAATGTTCTACATTTTTAAGCGAGTTATTCCTACCAATTAGAACGGCTTTCTTGTTTCTTGGAGAAATGTTTACAAATAAGAAAATGAAGAAGAGTAAATAGATTTGTAACTTTATATAAAAATATAAAGTTTAAAGTATTTTCATTCTGTTAAGACAGCGGATCTTAAATTTAACGACACTCTAAGAACTTAATCTTTTAAGGAAATATTCAAGGCATGAAATATATTTTTAAGTCCATTGGAATTTTATTCTTGGTATACATATATCGTCTAATAGTTATCATCGTCGGAAATGGATACGGCAGCCCGAGTTCAAATCCCAGAGTAAACTATTTGCATTTCACATCGGGCTAATACTTTCGTAAAAGGCATGAATCCATTTATTCTTCTAACAGCTATGAGTAAATAGGGGGTGTCCTCGTGGTGTAATGGTTAAAGCGATGGACTGCGGAATCGTAGTAAGCGAGTTCGTACTACAGTCGCGCTATTACGTTCACTTTAGGGCAAATACCCTTGGGAAAGGTATGAACCAATACTGTTCTTCTAGGAGAATAGCTTTGGCATTAAATAACCTACAAAGGTTGAATAGCCAGTAAACAAAGAAACCAACCAACCAACTATGAGTAAATAGTAAAGCAGATTTGATTCTTTGACTGCGGTATAGCAACTGGTCAAGGAGAAGGAAAACTAAATTCAAACTAGTAAAACTCCGTTTAAAAATTGACCTTTTGTCGCATCCGGCTCTTCCGGGGTTGAATATATATGTGTGTGCAACAAAATAATTTTTGTTATTTGAATAGTTATGAATTTTGATTAATTTTTCTTTTAATCATGTTGTTTTGTTTTTGTTTTTTTTTTTATCGCAATCTTCTGATCATTTTACATTCTACGATCATTATGTATAAATAGCATACATTTTAAATAAAGGAGAAACGCCGTACGCAATTTGAACTCATACCCCCTATCATTGAGGAACTATATTAATGAGGCGGTACCTCATCATTTTGACTGAGAAAGCGGACAAATATCATTGACGTTTTGACATAGATGCTTTTGTTTCTTTGTTTAAAGGCATATCAACCTCTGTAGGTTATTTAAAGCCCAAGTCATCCTTGTAAAACAGTTGTGGTACTATTTAACCCATAGCTATGGGGGGTATGATTAGGAATTCATGCGTTTCGGAAAGATATTTGTCTGAAAATGAAAGTAATAGCGTGACTGAAGTTCGAATTCACAAATTACGACAATCACAAACGATTACGCTACGAAGATTCCCCCAATTTACGATAGAAAACGTTGTGTTGGTTGCTTCCAACGAATAGTTGAGGTTATTACAATTTTCTCTTTTTGTTTTTATTCACCCAACCCCGACGCCACGATCAGGATGTAAAACAAGGTCAATTTTTATTTGGAGTACAGCTGGTTTAAATTCGGACATTTCCTTCATATAAGAGTTTCTCAATTGTTAAAATATTTTAAATAAAGCATTTCCATTAATCGTTGTATTTCTTTATCACAGCGTTTTGATATTTTTTTTAATCTTGTGGCGTGGCTTAAAATATTTATCCCGAGACCGGAGTTTATTTTTCGCACGTGTGAAGTCGGGGCAGTCTGGCACTTGACCCCTCGCAGGATATGTCCTTTCTCGGGCATTTGGGAACTGGCAGATAATGTAGGGGTTAATTTAGGCTAGACTGACCGCCGCTGGCAAGGGGTTTCCATTTTTCACGTTACACACACCAACCAGACCACTTCGTCTTCCTACCCCAAGGATAATGGAAGATATGGACCTCTAGCTTTAGATATAATATTATTATTTATCGTTGTCGACAATTCCAATTTCCCGTGTAATATTTTTAAAGGCGAATAGGATATTTAGCGAGAATAAATTGAGGCGAATGAAGCTGAAAAGGAACATGCAAAAGACAACTTGATAGGCAGACAACACAATGAATAAATTTCGACACGAGGAGAGATATAAAATATAACAATGTTTTTAATACACGCGGACACACATATTTAACGTGTCGGCTATATTATCAGCGGATAATATCAAGATACAAATGTCTTTCTTCCTTATTCTTTTCTTTCTTCCTTCTTTAAATTGAGAGAGAGAGTATGTAATTGCAATACTTAGGGAATGTGGAGGGAGAAAACAGTCATAAGGTTTACTTAGCTTTTCGACGACGGGTTTCTTCTGAGAGTATTTTCTTTAACGGGCAAGCTGGATTCTATGGAGCTCGGCTTGAAGGCGTCTGCTATCTCTTGTCCAAGAGCTCTATTTCGCTTCTTCACCCGGAGTTTTGGCCACGGTGTCAACACATCTTGTCACACCAACTGCTGTCCTAAAACTCATTTCCTTATTCCTATTTCTGCTGACGAAAAGGGTGCTACTTCCGCTTTAGGGTTTTGGCCAATCATTTAGCCTCTTTCTTCTTCCTTCACCCTGTCAGACGATTCATTCGGACTACTATCTCTATCCAGTATATCCCCTTCTTTATCCATCCGGTCACAGAGTACAAACATCTGTTGGCTTTCATTCTGACCCGGATTTGTTACTTCGACCGCGAGGAATTGACCTACATTCCTTATTCCACTTTTAGCGGTCAGTCTTTAGCGGCCAGTTAATTCAAACACGGAGGGTTAGGGGAAATTTCTTATTTCTCTCCTCTCAGTGGTAGACCACGTGACAATTTGAAAAATAAAAAACATTTTGTGAGATAGATAGATAGATAGATAGATAGATAGATAGATAGATAGATGAAAAGTCTGAGATAGATTTGAACAAACTGAGATAGATAGATAGATAGATAGATGCGCCTGTGTGTAAGTGATTTTGTTTAGTTCTGATTATAAAGATGTAATTATTTATTGATAATTACATTTTTCTTCTTTTTTTTTTCAAAAATTTTCAAATTTATTAATTATTCATCAGTTTACAGATATGAATATTTAATATAAAAATATACTTAAAGCTTTTTTTCCCCTGAAAATGCTTGCCAATGGCCCAAGTCAAAATAGCCTAACACAGCAATCTATCTTCATGTGATATTACCCTTTGTCAATATAGATTTTTCATTTTAGTATTTATAGAGTATATTTGCATGGATGTGAAGATGATTTTTCAATTAGAATATATTAAACACATTGACTTTCAAGACATTAACATCTACTATTTCACTATTTCATTGGTTCCTATAGATTCTTTGAACAATATACCTCATATCTTGAACTCTGAGATTTTCTTTCTTCCAGCTTGGTTGCTTAACAAAAATACATACATACATACATACATATTAGTGCGAGGTAAGTTTTGTTATATTTTGGTAACGTGAAGCACGATTCGACAGTTTTTTCCAAGGTGGTGAAGTTGACGAACCATATCGGACGGTAAGATGCTGTGCTCACCTGATACTCTCCCAATGCTACTCGTCGGATTTGCCTCTATATCTTGGAGCACCGCCTCGGAATCCACATTTTTAGGTCTTCATGGACTTGCATGATCAACGAAATCCTTACAATTAGAGAAAAATTTCTTCAGCTATCTGGTTACGGTTGGTTGGTTAGTTAGTTGGTTTTATGGCATATCAACCTTTGTAGGTTATTTATCGTCAAATCCATTTTTATGTAAATAATCTGTTCTATTTCAAACTATTCAGTTTATTCAAACAGTTCTAATTCAGCTAATTCAGTTTAGTATACGTACAGGTTTTCTTTACACACAGTTAAATGTCAAAACAGTTCTATGTTAAACAATTCAGTTAAGTGTAAATACAGTTTCAATGTCAAAAAACAGTTCTATTTCAAATAATTCAGTTTAGTATGAGCAAGCAGTTTAAATGTTAGTAAAGTTTAATTGTTAAAAACATTTCTATTTTAAGCTATTCAGTTTAGTCAAACAATTCAGTTGAGCATAAGCATGCAGTTCTATTTCACCCATAGATAGGGCCCTATCAGGTGCTTCCACGCCGGGCCAGAGTGGACCTAGGAGCAACGGCAATAAAAGGGTATTCTGCATTCCCCAAAGCTTCAGCATTACTGGAACCTCACCATCAGATTGTTTAGTGCCATATCCAGGACACTCGTTGGGGTGAGGTCTTACCCCTCTGCAGAGGTGCAGTCGGTGTATTCTACAGCCCCAGCCGACTGGGTAATCTTGTTACTGTACTGTGATCAATTGTCTTTTCAATTTTTACATAACAAATGTTTTTGGCTGCTTTAACGGCGATACGGGCCAGTTCGAACTCTTAAAGCAAAATTTCTCGAATCAGACTACATTTCACGTTCATCTGTGTATCTTCTTAATCCCACACGGAGTGAAGCAATGCACAACGTGTCAGCGCACTAACTATCATGGGTGGGTAGGTGTTCGTTTGGATTTTCTGGCATATCAAACTTTGTAGGTTATTTAATGCCAAATCCATTTCTATGCAAATAATCAGCTATATTTCAAACAATTCAGTTTAGCGTAGGTACAGTTTCAATGTCAAAAAGTTCTATTTCAAACAATTCAGTTTAGCATAAGTACGCAGTTTAAATATCAAAACAGTTCTATTTCAAGCAATTCAGTTTAGCTTAAGTACGTAGTTTAGTTTTATTTGATCCATTGATAGGACCCTATCAGGTACTACTACTCCGGGCCAGAGTGGACCTTGGAGCGATGGCAATGGAGGGATACTCCGCATTCCCCAAAGTTCCAGCATTAATGGAACCTCACCATCAGATAGTTTTGCGTCATATCATAGACACTCATTGGAGTAGGGGGTCTTACCCTTCTTCAGAGCTGCAGTTGGTGTATTCTACGGCCCCATCCGACTGGGAAAAACTACCATGATACCACCAACTACAGCTAGTGCCTACCACCGTTTGAACTACTTTGGTTATGTGATATACACGCCGAAAACTATTACGTACCAAATATTGCAAAATTTTTAGTACGTTTAGTACAAATACATTATATAAGCAGATAATTATTATCTTTTCTGCTAAGTAGCTAACATCACCAAAACTGTAGTCGATTTTTTTTTAATTCAAATTCGTGTCTTACACTTTATAAAGATACGTAGTCAGCATTTTGATAATTCTGATTGAATTAGTCGCAAGTTAATAAAGTTTTAACAAGGAATTGAAAAGTAAAGAAATCGTACGAATTTTGAATTTCTTTTATTTTGTATACATCAAAACTGACACTTTGAAAAATGTCATTCAAACAAAAACGTTAATTAAAACCTTATTCTGTTGAAATTACATTTTCGAATTGATTAATTTTCTCCAAGATTTCTAAAACCTTAAAGATATTATCCGATATTGTCATTTATTTTCTTTTTCTTTTTCTTTTTTCTTTTTTTTTTTTTTTTTTTCTTTTTTCGTCTGTCAATTCTCTTAAAATAATTGAATATTGATTCGGCGCTGAGCGTGGTTTTATTATATAAAAGTGTCTACTCTTTATCGTCGAAGAAGGAATTGGGTAAAATATGACATTTTCACGTCGTTTAAAGTAACTTTATTTTAAATAATCTTTGATCAATGTCGTCTGCATAATTAAAAGTCGACGTTTAAAAACGGTGAATAATTTGGAATGTATAAAAATTATAGGAAAAAAGAGAACAAAGCACTCTAGCAGAAGCGACTGTAAAGATTGGATCGTCTGAAGATAGCATCTGATTTGAAAGATGGCAGATTGGTAGGTATGAAGCGACTTTTCAAAGAGCCAGAAGTTCTTAGAAATTAACAGAAAGAAAGAAGACATTGTGGAAAATATGGTGTTAGGAAAAGGGGAAAATGATGAAAGACAAGCTTACATAAAAAAAAAAAAGTAATGAAGATGGTGGAAGAAAAATACCTGTAAGAAATATAATTAATCATTTTATATTTAAGAAAGAAAGAAAGAAAGAAAGAAAGAATGGTTGATGACTTTTAATGATTGATAGATTGATTTTAACGACATGCCAACTCGTCGAGGGTTATTTTATGCGTAATGGTTAGGGAATAGCGTTTATTGTGAGTTCATATTTACATTTTTTATGTAGTTGTTTCTTGGGAGTTTTGTTGGTTTGGGGGTTTGTTTGTTGTTGTTTTTCTATGCACAGGATCCTATAGAATACGAATAATTCTTAAACAAATCAATTTGACCCATAGACATGTACTACGACTAACAGTTAATACCACGACGGATCAGAAAGGACCTGGGAGTAATGGCAACGAAGATGTACTCAATACTCTTTAGATTTCCAGAACTGGAGCCTCACTATCAGATTTAGTTTAATGTCATACACAGGTCGACACGATTTGGGCGTGTGTCATACCCTTTTGCAAAGGATAGAATCAGTGTATTCTGTGCTCCATTGATAGGGTAGGACGACTTTGATTTTTAAAGTGTGGATCAAAAGTACGAGACAAATGAGTTTCTTGATTGGAAATATTTTTATTTCTGTGGCAGAGAAACAATTAAATTAAGAAAAAAAAAGAGTGGGATAAAAATATTTAGAATAAGATCGTACTGCGCCAATCTTCCAAGTAAAGACGTCATCGAACATTTGAAATTCGAGTTTAATCCCTCAGTTTGCACTCAAACCACCGGTACCAATGAGAGATATTCAACTTTAACGATAAAATTGGCCAGTTGATATTTACGAAGCTTAGCCAAGTCTGACACAAGAACAAAAATGTAGGTCACACGATGTGAATAGAGTTTATTAGTATTTACAACAAAGCAAGACTTGCTCAGTGACTTCAACTCCGCGATGATGTTCTGACATTTATTAAACTTTGTAAGTGAAAATGCCTAAGCCCAGTGTGTGGTACTATACCAACAGGCCGGGTGCGGTATTCACATGCCGAAAACAATAAAAGACAACAGAGGGAAAAAGGAAAGAAAAAGGAAAAAACAACGAACTTGAGACAGCAAAACAATAAAAAAAAGAGAAGTCTGTGGCATTTTGATACGCTGTATGTGTAAATGTGTCTATGGCTATCACAAGAGCCTTACGAAAATCCTAACAGCGATAAAAAAAAATACTGACTCATTATAGTCATCTTCACTGCTTCCGTTTTACCTGCTGACTGGTCATTGTCTTCACTGACTGATGTCCTAACTCTCACTGACCGTCGTCCTCACTGCTCTATTCGAGACCCTTCACTGACTTTTCTGAATGACTCTCTTGGTTCTTCAGACCCCCACTTCTGGTCTCGAATCTTCACGCAAGAACTTCTCTAAATCCATCTTCGCATCAAGACCTTACACGAGCAATCCACCCAAAGAAAACTCCTTCAGACAATTTGACGCCGTCCAAAGATGCTGAAGATAGAATCCTTTTAATTCCGACATCTATCAACACACACACACACACACACACACACACACACACATATATATATATATATATGTGTGTGTGTGTGTGTGTGTGTGTGTGTGTGTGTGTGTGTGTACATATATATATATATATATATATATATATATATATATATGACTGTAGATAATTGTGCCACATGCTTTGTATAACGTAAATATCCAAATATACGGTACCCTTACCGTAGACCAAAGAATATGCTGGCTATATTTAACAGACTGATAAGATCCCACTCTAAAAAGGGTATCCTGGGCATGACACTAAACTGCATTTGGAGGTGAGGTTCCATTACTGGAGAGCTGAGGAGTGCGAAGTATATTTGAAATCATACAATTATTTGATAGGAATACTTGACATCATATAACCGTGTGTAAATTATTTTATTAGATAGGAATACTTGAAACCATACAACTGTGTGCAAATTATTTGTATCAGATAGGAATACTTGATATCATATAACTGTGTGCAAATTATTTGTATTAGATAGGAATACTTGGAACCAGACAACTGTGTGCAAATTATTTGTATTAGATAGGAATACTTGATATCATATAGCTGTAAGCAAAAACTCGAAAGAAACAACAACACAAAAAACATAAATATAAAGGGAGAATGAATGCAATTCCCAACTCACAAGGTATGAAATAACCCAAGACAGGTTGATATGCAGTTAAAATTAAACAAACAATATTTACAGTGTTAATTTTGATAGTTTGAATTTTCTACATTAAT
Organism: Sepioteuthis lessoniana; assembly: GCA_963585895.1. Lineage (NCBI taxonomy): Eukaryota > Metazoa > Mollusca > Cephalopoda > Myopsida > Loliginidae > Sepioteuthis > Sepioteuthis lessoniana. The sequence goes on along the minus strand of OY757915.1, from coordinate 2,933,587 downwards.
CCAACTTATCATAATAAAATGTTTGGTTGCGATTTTTTTAAGGGATTTTTTTCATGTGTAATTTTTTCTTGTTTTTATTTACTGCAAATTGGTTTGGTTTTTATGGCATATCAACCCTTATGGATTATCTCATGCCAAAATCCTGTTTATATATATATATATATATATATATATATATATATATATATATATATATATATATATATATATATAAACAAGGTATATATGTGTGTGTGTTTGTGTATGTCTGTATATTTTATAAGCGAATAATTTGTAGGTAACATTTTTACACAAGTCAGAGCTCATTGTTTCCCAACAGTTTAATAGTTTCAAGTATTGCTGTCTAACACAAATAACTCTATTTAATATTCATCATTTTTTCTCAAATAGTTAAATGGTTTCAAGTATTACTATTTAACATTAGTATTTCTATTTATCAAGTATTTCTATTTAATACAAACAACTTGCACACAGCTGTATGGTTTCAAATCAATAATAATTATTCTTAGTAAATAAATGAATTTTTATTTGACCCGTAGATATGCACTACTACTCCAGGTTTCAAATCAATAATAATTATTCTTAGTAAATAAATGAAAAGTTCTATTTGACCCATAGATAAGCACTACTACTCCAGGTTTCAAATCAATAATAATTATTCTTAGTAAATAAATGAAGTTTTATTTTCCCATAGATAAGCACTACTACTCCAGGTTTCAAATCAATAATAATTATTCTTAGTAAATAAATGAATTTTTATTTTCCCATAGATAAGCACTACTACTCCAGGTTTCAAATCAATAATAATTATTCTGAGTAAATAAATGAAGTTCTATTTGACCCATAGATAAGCACTACTACTCCAGGTTTCAAATCAATAATAATTATTCTTAGTAAATAAATGAAGTTTTATTTTCCCATAGATAAGCACTACTACTCCAGGTTTCAAATCAATAATAATTATTCTTAGTAAATAAATGAAAAGTTCTATTTGACCCATAGATAAGCACTACTACTCCAGGTTTCAAATCAATAATAATTATTCTGAGTAAATAAATGAATTTTTATTTTCCCATAGATAAGCACTACTACTCCAGGTTTCAAATCAATAATAATTATTCTGAGTAAATAAATGAATTTTTATTTTCCCATAGATAAGCACTACTACTCCAGGTTTCAAATCAATAATAATTATTCTTAGTAAATAAATGAATTTTTATTTTCCCATAGATAAGCACTACTACTCCAGGTTTCAAATCAATAATAATTATTCTTAGTAAATAAATGAATTTTTATTTTCCCATAGATAAGCACTACTACTCCAGGTTTCAAATCAATAATAATTATTCTGAGTAAATAAATGAAGTTCTATTTGACCCATAGATAAGCACTACTACTCCAGGTTTCAAATCAATAATAATTATTCTTAGTAAATAAATGAAGTTTTATTTTCCCATAGATAAGCACTACTACTCCAGGTTTCAAATCAATAATAATTATTCTTAGTAAATAAATGAAAAGTTCTATTTGACCCATAGATAAGCACTACTACTCCAGGTTTCAAATCAATAATAATTATTCTGAGTAAATAAATGAAGTTCTATTTGACCCATAGATAAGCACTACTACTCCAGGTTTCAAATCAATAATAATTATTCTTAGTAAATAAATGAAGTTTTATTTTCCCATAGATAAGCACTACTACTCCAGGTTTCAAATCAATAATAATTATTCTTAGTAAATAAATGAAAGGTTCTATTTGACCCATAGATAAGCACTACTACTCCAGGTTTCAAATCAATAATAATTATTCTGAGTAAATAAATGAAGTTCTATTTGACCCATAGATAAGCACTACTACTCCAGGTTTCAAATCAATAATAATTATTCTTAGTAAATAAATGAAGTTTTATTTTCCCATAGATAAGCACTACTACTCCAGGTTTCAAATCAATAATAATTATTCTTAGTAAATAAATGAATTTTTATTTTCCCATAGATAAGCACTACTACTCCAGGTTTCAAATCAATAATAATTATTCTGAGTAAATAAATGAAGTTCTATTTGACCCATAGATAAGCACTACTACTCCAGGTTTCAAATCAATAATAATTATTCTTAGTAAATAAATGAAAAGTTCTATTTGACCCATAGATAAGCACTACTACTCCAGGTTTCAAATCAATAATAATTATTCTGAGTAAATAAATGAAGTTCTATTTGACCCATAGATAAGCACTACTACTCCAGGTTTCAAATCAATAATAATTATTCTTAGTAAATAAATGAAGTTTTATTTTCCCATAGATAAGCACTACTACTCCAGGTTTCAAATCAATAATAATTATTCTTAGTAAATAAATGAAAAGTTCTATTTGACCCATAGATAAGCACTACTACTCCAGGTTTCAAATCAATAATAATTATTCTGAGTAAATAAATGAAGTTCTATTTGACCCATAGATAAGCACTACTACTCCAGGTTTCAAATCAATAATAATTATTCTTAGTAAATAAATGAAGTTTTATTTTCCCATAGATAAGCACTACTACTCCAGGTTTCAATCAATAATAATTATTCTTAGTAAATAAATGAAAAGTTCTATTTGACCCGTAGATATGCACTACTACTCCAGGTTTCAAATCAATAATAATTATTCTGAGTAAATAAATGAAGTTCTATTTGACCCATAGATAAGCACTACTACTCCAGGTTTCAAATCAATAATAATTATTCTTAGTAAATAAATGAAGTTTTATTTTCCCATAGATAAGCACTACTACTCCAGGTTTCAAATCAATAATAATTATTCTGAGTAAATAAATGAAGTTCTATTTGACCCATAGATAAGCACTACTACTCCAGGTTTCAAATCAATAATAATTATTCTTAGTAAATAAATGAAGTTTTATTTTCCCATAGATAAGCACTACTACTCCAGGTTTCAAATCAATAATAATTATTCTGAGTAAATAAATGAAGTTCTATTTGACCCATAGATAAGCACTACTACTCCAGGTTTCAAATCAATAATAATTATTCTTAGTAAATAAATGAAGTTTTATTTTCCCATAGATAAGCACTACTACTCCAGGTTTCAAATCAATAATAATTATTCTTAGTAAATAAATGAAAAGTTCTATTTGACCCATAGATAAGCACTACTACTCCAGGTTTCAAATCAATAATAATTATTCTGAGTAAATAAATGAAGTTCTATTTGACCCATAGATAAGCACTACTACTCCAGGTTTCAAATCAATAATAATTATTCTTAGTAAATAAATGAAGTTTTATTTTCCCATAGATAAGCACTACTACTCCAGGTTTCAAATCAATAATAATTATTCTTAGTAAATAAATGAATTTTTATTTTCCCATAGATAAGCACTACTACTCCAGGTTTCAAATCAATAATAATTATTCTGAGTAAATAAATGAATTTTTATTTTCCCATAGATAAGCACTACTACTCCAGGTTTCAAATCAATAATAATTATTCTTAGTAAATAAATGAATTTTTATTTTCCCATAGATAAGCACTACTACTCCAGGTTTCAAATCAATAATAATTATTCTTAGTAAATAAATGAATTTTTATTTTCCCATAGATAAGCACTACTACTCCAGGTTTCAAATCAATAATAATTATTCTGAGTAAATAAATGAAGTTCTATTTGACCCATAGATAAGCACTACTACTCCAGGTTTCAAATCAATAATAATTATTCTTAGTAAATAAATGAAGTTTTATTTTCCCATAGATAAGCACTACTACTCCAGGTTTCAAATCAATAATAATTATTCTTAGTAAATAAATGAAAAGTTCTATTTGACCCATAGATAAGCACTACTACTCCAGGTTTCAAATCAATAATAATTATTCTGAGTAAATAAATGAAGTTCTATTTGACCCATAGATAAGCACTACTACTCCAGGTTTCAAATCAATAATAATTATTCTTAGTAAATAAATGAAGTTTTATTTTCCCATAGATAAGCACTACTACTCCAGGTTTCAAATCAATAATAATTATTCTTAGTAAATAAATGAAAGGTTCTATTTGACCCATAGATAAGCACTACTACTCCAGGTTTCAAATCAATAATAATTATTCTGAGTAAATAAATGAATTTTTATTTTCCCATAGATAAGCACTACTACTCCAGGTTTCAAATCAATAATAATTATTCTTAGTAAATAAATGAATTTTTATTTTCCCATAGATAAGCACTACTACTCCAGGTTTCAAATCAATAATAATTATTCTTAGTAAATAAATGAATTTTTATTTTCCCATAGATAAGCACTACTACTCCAGGTTTCAAATCAATAATAATTATTCTGAGTAAATAAATGAAGTTCTATTTGACCCATAGATAAGCACTACTACTCCAGGTTTCAAATCAATAATAATTATTCTTAGTAAATAAATGAAGTTTTATTTTCCCATAGATAAGCACTACTACTCCAGGTTTCAAATCAATAATAATTATTCTTAGTAAATAAATGAAAAGTTCTATTTGACCCATAGATAAGCACTACTACTCCAGGTTTCAAATCAATAATAATTATTCTGAGTAAATAAATGAAGTTCTATTTGACCCATAGATAAGCACTACTACTCCAGGTTTCAAATCAATAATAATTATTCTTAGTAAATAAATGAAAAGTTCTATTTGACCCATAGATAAGCACTACTACTCCAGGTTTCAAATCAATAATAATTATTCTTAGTAAATAAATGAAGTTTTATTTTCCCATAGATAAGCACTACTACTCCAGGTTTCAAATCAATAATAATTATTCTTAGTAAATAAATGAAAAGTTCTATTTGACCCATAGATAAGCACTACTACTCCAGGTTTCAAATCAATAATAATTATTCTGAGTAAATAAATGAAGTTCTATTTGACCCATAGATAAGCACTACTACTCCAGGTTTCAAATCAATAATAATTATTCTTAGTAAATAAATGAAGTTTTATTTTCCCATAGATAAGCACTACTACTCCAGGTTTCAAATCAATAATAATTATTCTTAGTAAATAAATGAAAAGTTCTATTTGACCCATAGATAAGCACTACTACTCCAGGTTTCAAATCAATAATAATTATTCTGAGTAAATAAATGAAGTTCTATTTGACCCATAGATAAGCACTACTACTCCAGGTTTCAAATCAATAATAATTATTCTGAGTAAATAAATGAAGTTCTATTTGACCCATAGATATGTACTACTACTCCAGGTTTCAAATCAATAATAATTATTCTTAGTAAATAAATGAAGTTTTATTTTCCCATAGATAAGCACTACTACTCCAGGTTTCAAATCAATAATAATTATTCTTAGTAAATAAATGAAGTTCTATTTGACCCATAGATATGCACTACTACTCCAGGTTTCAAATCAATAATAATTATTCTTAGTAAATAAATGAATTTTTATTTTCCCATAGATAAGCACTACTACTCCAGGTTTCAAATCAATAATAATTATTCTTAGTAAATAAATGAAAAGTTCTATTTGACCCATAGATAAGCACTACTACTCCAGGTTTCAAATCAATAATAATTATTCTTAGTAAATAAATGAAAAGTTCTGTTTTACACATAGATAAGCACTACTACTCCAGGTTTCAAATCAATAATAATTATTCTGAGTAAATAAATGAAGTTCTATTTGACCCATAGATATGCACTACTACTCCAGGTTTCAAATCAATAATAATTATTCTGAGTAAATAAATGAAAAGTTCTATTTGACCCATAGATAAGCACTACTACTCCAGGTTTCAAATCAATAATAATTATTCTTAGTAAATAAATGAATTTTTATTTGACCCATAGATAAGCACTACTACTCCAGGTTTCAAATCAATAATAATTATTCTTAGTAAATAAATGAATTTTTATTTTCCCATAGATAAGCACTACTACTCCAGGTTTCAAATCAATAATCATTATTCTGAGTAAATAAATGAAGTTCTATTTGACCCATAGATAAGCACTACTACTCCAGGTTTCAAATCAATAATAATTATTCTGAGTAAATAAATGAAGTTCTATTTGACCCATAGATAAGCACTACTACTCCAGGTTTCAAATCAATAATAATTATTCTTAGTAAATAAATGAAGTTTTATTTTCCCATAGATAAGCACTACTACTCCAGGTTTCAAATCAATAATAATTATTCTTAGTAAATAAATGAATTTTTATTTTCCCATAGATAAGCACTACTACTCCAGGTTTCAAATCAATAATAATTATTCTTAGTAAATAAATGAAAAGTTCTATTTGACCCATAGATAAGCACTACTACTCCAGGTTTCAAATCAATAATAATTATTCTGAGTAAATAAATGAAGTTCTATTTGACCCATAGATAAGCACTACTACTCCAGGTTTCAAATCAATAATAATTATTCTTAGTAAATAAATGAAAAGTTCTATTTGACCCATAGATAAGCACTACAACTCCAGGTCAGAGTGGACTTGAGGATAATGTGAATGAAAGGATACTCCACATTCCTTCAACTCAAAAACTGACATCTCAACATCAGATGCAGTTTAATGTCATACTAAGGACACAAAATGGTTTCAAGTATTGCTGTCTAATACTAATAATTCTAGACAAAATTAAGGTAAGGAGTCTTAACCGTCTGTAGAGATGAAGTCGTTATATTCTAAAGTCCCAGCCAATTGAGCTAAGAAGTAAGATCCAATCAGTGAATTAAGCTTTTTATATTTATATGAAGAGAGTTAAAGGTCAACATTTTCACCCATCCCATTAATTAATTAACTGTATCCAATTAATTCAATATTTATGAAATAAATATTATTCATCCAAAGATCGTGTCACCATTACACATGTAGAACTCTGAGAAATGGAAGGCAAGTAAAGTGATGGATCATTTTTAAACTTTTCGATATCCATCAGTATCGTTCATAAATATTCCAACAAACAAAATTTATTTCTCACACCTTTGGTATTTTGAATTAAAAACAAAAACTTTACTCCAAAAGAATGGATTTTATTGTAATCATCAAGTTTTGAATTTATGGATATTTTATTTTGGGAGACACACTTACTGTAATGGTCGTCATCACAAAAAAAGGAATCGACGAGCCGAATTCAAATCCTGGAAAAGACTGTCTGCGTTTTACTTCACACAAATTCTTTTGGGAAAGGTAAGAATCCATCGCCCCTCGCCGACTATGGGTAAATAATCGGGTAGACTAGGTTCTTTAGCTTTTGTAAGACAACCAATCAAGCGGAAGAAAAACTCTGAATTCTAAGTTGTTTTCCACTAATAAGTTGACCTTGTATCATATACTGTTCGTGACTGGGGGGTATACATTGTCATGTTTTCTTATTATTTCTGTCCTTTTCTTTCTAGAAAAATATTTTCTTATTAAAATTATATCCTTTGTTTTTTCTATTCTTCAAGAATCTTATTCATAATTGATCAAGGAGATTGAAGAGGCGAATTCACATTTCTATTAGATGTGTTGTCAGACTACAACATTAAAATGTATCCTCACTTTGTTGTCTTTTCGATGTTTCTGTCAGTTTCAGGAACAAAAACTTTCAATTGCCAAACCGTAGTTCTTCGTAGAATATACCTCTAATTGTTGGTTATTCCTGTCTGCAGAGAATGCTGAAAGTCTACTGTGCCAATAGACGATCCGCTTCAGCAAAGTCTGGTTAAGAATGACGATAATGTGGTTTTTAATGAAGATGGAACCTGGAAGTCTCCAGTTTAATGTGTGTGAGTGTGTGTGTGTGTGAGAGAGAGAGAGAGAGAGAGGGGGGGAAATAGAAGAGAGAGAAAAACTTTATAATGAAAAATAAATGGAATGAAAGAAAATATTAGACATCAAGAAAGAGTAAATGTCGGAATGAGACTTTCCGATTATTGAAAACTAACAACTTATAAGTTTTCTGTAAAAATCATTCTGTTGAAAGAGGATTAGTAAAACTTTTCATTGTGGAAAAGTATAAAGTGTGATGGGAAACTGACTTTCATAAAACTTTCTCCTTGTTTATGTCTCTCGATCGATTTAATATTGGATCTCGACACACTTACAAAAAAAAAAAAGGAAACGACCGTGTTAAAATCAATTTTCCTTCCAATTTTTGTCAAATATATTGTAAAAATATTGATACATTTCAGAAGCATTCTCTCTGATTGGTTGACTCTAGCTAGCAAAAAAATATATACAATAGATATTTTTAAAGAATACGAATGTACTAACTGTTTAAATCGGCAAAAAGATTTTGTTATTTTAAGTAGCGAAGGTCTGTCTACTTTGAAAAATCCTTACTCTGATATTCACCTTAATTTTCAAGACTCGAACGTTGATTCCCGGCGTTGAAACTCAATACGTAATTAACGCACTGAGTATTCTTATTCAATAGAATGTTTGCCATTCCTTTAAATGCTCTCTACTCCTTGACCATTGACCTGTTTCGAAATGACACAAAAGATAGATAGATAGATAGATAGATAGAAAGAAAGAGAGAGAGAGAGAGAGAGAGAGAAACAGACAGAAAGAGATAACTCTAGAGGTGGGATGTCTGTTAGCGCATCTGCTTCCCATTCAACAATTAGACAGCACCAACATAGCAGTTTATATTTACCAACCCCTCCGCTCGGGCAGGATATGACACAAGGTCAATTTTTAAGCGGAGTTTAACAGGTTTTAATTCAGAGTTTTCCTTCTACTAAACTAGTTGCTTCACCAAGGCTGAAGAACCCAGTCTGTCCTACTATTTACCCATAGCTGGATTCATACCTTTCCCAAGGGTATTAGTGCTATGTGAAATGCAATCAGTCTCGTCGAGGATTTGAACTCGTGTCACCATGTCCATTTCCTACGACGATAACCATTACACCACGGGCACCAACATAGCAGCTGTCGATGACTATGCTACACTATAAAATTGTTTGAGTTCGATAACAGTGAGTTTTACGTGTGTGAAATTTATTGAAAAACTCCAAGTTAAAGACTTAAACAAAAACCAGAAAACTTTTGAATGATAATTTGGTGAAATTTAAATAAATTGGCGACCTTTAGTCGAGGGCGACCGGAAGGCTCCCTTTTGTGGAGGTGCCCGTGGTGTAGTCGTTATCGTCGTAGGAAATGGACACGGCGACACGAGTTCAAATCCTGGACGAGACTGATTGCATTTCACATAGCACTAATACCCTTGGGAAAGGTATGAATCCAATTATTCTCTCTCCAGCTATGGGTAAATAGTAGGACAGACTAGGTTCTTCAGCCTTGGTTAGGCAACTAGTCTAGGAGAAGGAAAACTCTAAATTCAAACCTGTTAAACTCCGCTTAAAAACTGACCTTGTGTCATATCCTGCCCGAGCGGAGGGGTTGGTAAATAGTACCTGAAGGCTCCCTTTTCAATAACCACTACACCGAGGTGTAGGCGAGAGCACTACTCCTTTCCCTGGATTGCTCCACTTTACCCTCGATACGTAGCTTATATTGCTGAGTATTAAGCAAGGAGGTATCAAGTACCATTTTTAAAGTCTTTGGTATGACGCGACCTGGGATTGAACCCAGGTCTCCCGGACCATTGGCGAACACTCTACCCACTAGGCCAATGAGCCAGTTTTAAATTTAAATAGTGTGCATTTTTTGTCATCCGCTAATTGCATTGCTTACAAAAGAAATGCAATCATTTTTTATATATATAAAAAATATTTAGAAATTTCTTTCATTCTCTTTTATTTTTTATAAAGATTTTTTTCATTTCTAAAACAAAAACAAAAAATAAAAGAAATATCAAATTGAATTTGAAAGTGTGTTGAGGCGAAATTTCTTTGAAAGGTTTTTTTCATTTCGCAAAACCCCAAAAACCCATGAACTCTGAAATCTTTTTCATTCCTTTTGTTGCCATTTCTTTCTCGTGCTGTGACAAGTGCCATTTTTAATGTTGAGCAGAAGATGTTTTGATAAATGCAATTTAATTTCATAGAAAAGATATGATGAAACCTGCAAAAATTCTTGAAAGATACCTAACAGCTAGACACAGAAACAAATAAAAAAGAAAAATATATTTGACGCAAACACAGTGAAAGACAGACATATATACAGAGTGGTTCACACATACACATACACACACATAGACACGCACACACATAAGTATATACATACAGGCTAAATTACTACACTGGAGCAAATCGCTCGGTCAACAAGGTTTACAATATCTTAACTCTATCCCTGCCGAGTGGTAATGTGATACTCCCCTTAGCGACCAACCCCGTACTTATCAACTTCTTTAAACTAATACTATTCATGGCCAGTGATTCCTCTAGTGGTTTTCGCCGGGGTATTTCACATTTCTTTACGGCTACAAAAAATACAACCGAGAGGGTGGAAGGAAGAACAAAAGAGCAATATGGACTTGGATCAGTTCCTAGCGCAAGAAAGGGAAGTCTGTGTGACGATTTTGTGCCGCTTTTCGTGCATTTGTAGACTATCGTGGGTGTGTATTTTGCGCGAAATTTCTACAAAGCTACAAGAAATGCCAACTCATTTTTGATTGTCTTCTCTCACTGCCTCCTTCTGCTGACCATCCTCCCCCTGGACTGCGGTCTCACGCCAATTGGTCTCTTCTGCTGTCCATTGTCAACTGCCCTCTCTGCGTCTTTCTTCGTCAACTGTCCCTGTCTAATCTCGGACCTTCCTTTCCACCTCCACTTCCGGTCTCGCCGGAGATCACGAGTTCAAGCCCTTTGTTTGGGTTTCGCACCAAAACAGACAAAGAGATCGTCCACCTGGCTTACCACCCACATAGTGTCACAGTAAGTCCCCACCTCAAAAAATAGGGTGTACTTAATATAAAAGCAAACTCATCCAATGGTGAAGCTCCAGTTCTAGAGATCTGGAGAGTGCAGAGTACCCTTTTATTACGTTTACTCCAAAGTTCACTCTATACTGGAGTGGTATATCTGTTTGGGTTCTGTCTCTGGGTCAAATTGATCAGCTTCAAAAAAGAACTGTGCAAAAAGGAAAAAAAACTCTTAAGAAACACCAACATAAAAAAATGAAAATATGAACGTACAATAAACGCAATTCCCTAACCTCTAGGCATAAAATAACCCTAAACGGTTAGATATGCCATTTAAATCAATCAGCCAATTAAAAATGGTAATTGTTAATAAAAAGGTTAAATCAGTTAACTAATTATATAAATTTTAATTAAATTCTAATAACTTAATTTTTTCGTCTTAGGGCACAACTAAAAATGAAACTTTATTAATTCTAATAGAGAAGGTAGAATGGCAAGCATTGAATGGTCATCTTATTTTTCATGGTCGCTCCCTCACACCGTCCCTCACGCCGTCCCACACTGTTCAATTTTCTTTTCTACTAGGATGAATAATGACGAAACAACTTTTTCTTGTGTATACATTCTTTCTTCTTTTAGAAGTCTTTTCTTAATATAACCGCTTCGTAGGTCAAACTTTAATTAGCCTAATCCTCAGATGAAAATAGATGTCCACACATCTAAGCGGTTTTGGGCTAACTGATTTATAGTTAAAATATAATTTCTAACTTTTAGAATTGTAGTCACTTGACTTTACAATCCTGCAATGAAAACCTTAGCTTTCAAATTGCCCTTAAACATTAATGCCAGTAAATTACACTTAGTTTCAGTTTCTGGGTGCGACGGTTTAAATCTTTGAAAAATAATACACTTCATGGCGAATAAAAGATTCAACTAATCTGCTATTCAACATTGGCGAAGGTGACTATAAAGCGACAAGTAAAAATCGATAAAAAGAGTTTTGAGATAAATGTGAATTAAAGATTCATGAAAGGAAGAAAATTTGATGAATGATATCAAAATTTGATACTTTGATACCAAACTGTTTTAGTAAAATAAACAAACACAAAGTTTCTGGACATGCTTCTTGGAGCGGAAATATCCGATAAATCAGTTGACGCTATCAATTCCCAGGACTCGAACTGAATACTTTTTATCAAAGTATGATGTTCCAAGTCATGAAAATTGGCTGGTACCAACTGCTTCATCCCCAAAATACCTTTGAGACCAACTGACTTGCCATTTGAATTTCAAAAGATGCAGTTTCCTGTTTAACCATGATCATCAACAAAATCTCAAAAGCAATCACTGAATGTTATTGGAATGAATCTGGCAGATTGTCTTTTCAAGTGGTCAGCTTTCCGCCGGTAATTTAAGAGCTGGAAACCCTGATGATCTCTTCATCTGAGCATCAAATGGCAAAACAAAAAAATGTTCTTTATAATGAAGCTTTGAAATGAACAAATGAATAAACAGAATTTCATAATTCTTATTGAACTAAAAACTCAATAATCCTATTTGTGATGTGAGCCTAATTTGTATTTTACAGTCTAATGTTATTTTGATGAAACACACGCCAAAACCGGGTATATTTGCTACTCAGTAATAAAAATTAAAGAGAAAATGATGATGATGATACTTACCCTGACGATTATGATATTTAATAAAAATTCTGATAAAGACAAAAATATACAGTAACTAAAAATGTTAATTTGGATTATGAAGAAAAGTAAGATTTTTTATATATCAACTACCATTCTAATAATGAAAAAAAGAACTTCATAATTCAATCTTCAAAACTGGATCTAATTACATTTTAAAAAATTGTTCTTAGCAATTTTTTGTTCTATAAAATATATTTGATGAAAAAGCTTCGTTATTTCACACAAATTTGCATCGTCTAAAATTTCTAAAAAATGAAAACGATGATTTCATTATATACGTAGAAACCTTTAAGAGGGGGTGGGAAAGATTTAGACTAAAAAAATTATCTAAAGACCAGTTTAAACATCTTATTTTAATTCAGAGATAAACATCACCAAGAGACGAGGAAATAAGGACACAAATCCTCTCGAAACGGGAATAAGATTCATACATGAATTAGCAAGCAGTTGTAGGAGAGTGTGAAAGGCTATTAAACTTATAAAATGACGCTAAAGAGATTGAAAACAGAGGCCTACAAGGATTTTTTTAAAAATGGAAATAAGAAAACACCAAATGAATGTTATGGCTGTGGTGGACTTCATTTTAAAAAGTTTTGTCCATTCAAAAGATAAAAAATTCTATAATTGCGGCAAAGATGGATACAAAAATGGTTTAATTAGAAGCAATACTTATTCGAAAATAGTGGTTAACGAGCTGGACTGCAAAATCGTATTAAGTGAGTTCGAAATCCAGTCGTGCTATAACGTTCACTACTCATTTGCTACAAGGATGGCTTTAGCATTAGATAACCCACGAAGGTTGATATACCATTAAACAATTTGGGGGGGGTTAAGCTACTAACATAACCAAGCTAGTAGAAATTGTTTTCATTTCTGGATTTGGATGTAATGGTTATGCTGCCTATCTAAAAAAAAATAATGATCATGTTCATTTGATTGTTGTTAGTTTTAGCCGGTATACCCAATCGGATAGCATCGTACAACGAAAAATTCCTGCACGAAATCTCGCAAACCACTTTTGATACGTTTGATTCTTTAGAGTACCTTCTCCATAGACTGCAAAGTTCTTGTGTTTGGATCGCATTTTTTTTTTTTGCAATAAAAAATTATAATATAACAAAGAACTAACTATCTTCAGTATTAGAATTTATAAGCAAAAGTGCGCATTTTTTTAAATGCACATTTTTAGAAAAAGGAAATTAGATGTGATTCAAAACTAAACACTCCAACTGCCTACTCACTGTGTGGGGTACTGCGATAACCAAGTATTATCATAAGTTATATTCGAATAGTTACTACCAGTCCCTAAATATTTTTGTTGTATTCGTCACTCCCCACGCTCTCTCTCTCTCTCTCTCTCTCTCTCTCTCTCTCTCTCTCTCTATCTCTATCGCTCTCACCTCCACCTACGAAGTTTCAGATTCAACCAGGAAAAGTGACGGCACAGAGCAATCGAATTCTCCGAAATTTTCCCAATAAATATTTGTTGTTTGCTTTTTCTCTCGAGAATGCGGAATTTTTTTCAAAAATCTTTAAGACTTTTTCACAATCTCTTCGATTATTAATCTTAAAAAAATATATATACATTAAAACATATATGCACACACACACACACATACACACACATACATATATATATATATATATATATGCGTGTGTGAATGTGTGTGTGTGTGTGTGTGTGTGTGTGTATTAAGATATATTGAGAGAGAAAGAAAGAGAGTGAGAATGAGGCTCACCTGTCCTGTAATTGTAACAATTTAGTCTTCTTAATTCTCCTGAGAACAAGATAGCCATCTCGGTCTGTTCAGATCTATCATTCGATATTTGTTAAAAGTTATTGTCTGAGAAAAGATGACTAGTATGACACACCTTCAGATAACCAAGTTCACTCGAGTAGAATTATGTTGACACGGTTTTAACCCGTAAAATCTTCATAGTGCTCTACGCACAAAAATGCTGGGCACTATAACAATACATTTAAAGTATGAAATGAAATCGTAATAAAGCAGAATAAATGATCTCATGACTTAAAATTTCATGTTGATGATCCTAAAGTGAACAAGAATACGCTTTGAGGATCAACACCGTGGAACCTTCGGTCGTGAGTTATTTTATTCTGTTTTATTATTTTCTTATCTTGAAATATATAGTAAACAAATAAAAATTGTAAACACACACACACATACACATGTATATATGCACACACACACACACACACACACACACATATACATATAAATATATGTATATGTATTTGTGTGTGTGAGTGTATGTGTGAGTGTGTGTGTGTGTGTGTGTGCGTGCTTTGCCGACAAAACTAAGCTTAACATGAACTCCCCTTTTGGACAATTTGCAAAGAAAACATCTCTCTCTCTCTCTCTCTCTCTCTCTCTCTCTCTCTCTCTCTCTCTCTCTCTCTCTCTCTCTCTCTCCATATATATATATATAAATTCCCACATTTTTTAGCCCGTTTCGTAACTAATAACGTCATGTGTTTCACAATATATATATATATATATATATATATATATATATATATATATATATATATACGAGGTGCATACGATAGTTTCCAGACTTTTTTCGTATGGGCATTTAAAATTGTGGTAGACTCTTGAAAATTCACTATGTTATTGCTATACATCTCATGAAATGACTGACCAATTCTTATGATATCAGGTTCAAATGAACTACTACGGCAGGAATTGGAATACACCCTACTAAAGCCTGATTGTCACAGCTGGTGATTTTCGAAAATGCAATCCGGACGTCAGGACACTTTTGAAGAATGATATGCAATAAAATTCTGTTTTAAAATTCATTTTTTCCAAGTGAAAAATGCCAGAGAAACGTATGGAATGCTTCAGACTGCAAGAATCGAACATCAGTTTTTTATTGGCATAAGAGATCAAGAAAGGCAGGGAGTCTGTGAGGGATGATGAGAGGATTAAGGAAGTCAATACACCAGAGTTGATTGGCGAAAGGTTTAGGATTAGGGTTACTATGTTGAGGTTTTAAGGGAGTTCAGGAGGAGATTCCGTCGGAAGAGGCCAGTATTCTTCAAATCGGTTCAGTCGCATTTCCACAACTCGATCCTTGTCATAGACTATTTGACTAGGATGGGCATCAAGACAGTTCCTCAGCCTCCCTATCCTCCAGACCTTTCTCCCTGTGACTTTTGGTTATTCCCTAAGCTCACAGGCTGTCATTATGAGACAACTGAGGAGATGAAAGAGGCTGTGACGAAGGTCATTGACACGCTAACACAAGAGGACTTCCATGGGGCCTTCAAGAAGTTGTTGGAACGGTACAACAAGTGCATTTCAGCTGGAGGAGATTACTTCGAAGGGGACTAGAGTTTCATGTGTGTACTCTCAATAAAAGTGCCCATACGAAAAAAGTCTGGAAACGTATCATTTGCACCTCGTATATATATATGTGTGCGTGTGTGTTGAAAAGATAGATTTGTAGTGAATCTGACAGTATGATAGAAAATATGTGGAAAAGTTGGATAAATCAAACACTTAAATTTTCCACCTATTTTCTATCACATATAAATATATAAGCTCCCCACTTGGAAGTCGAGCACTCGAGTGGGGAATTGCTGGCAACCACATACGCACAAATGCAAAGCTCTTCTCATAAATTGAGCTCTCCAGTACCCAAAGAGCGTATATGTAACATATACGTTAAAAATTCTTTCGCTTACGCTGAGAAGTCGATAGTGTTATGGTAAGACATCCGACTGGCGTAAAATCAGCCGGGTTTGGACCCCTGCTCGAAGCATCTCGCGTGTCTAACCCCCCCGCCCTGAAGAACTGTGATACAACGAAACAGTATGTCTGTGGATTGTCGGCAAATATTCTTGGCTAAAACAAACGTGCATTTTTTGGGTTTTTTTTTTTTTAACTGTTTTGTAGGGATTGGTTGATTCGAGAGAGAAGATAATATGAATTTTGGTATCTCTTCTTTGAATGAAATTTCTGTTTGGATTGATCGAAAAAAACTTTATTTATTTATTTAATATTAGAAATTCTATGGCAGTTTAAAATGAAGACATGAAAAATAAAAATGAAACAAATAAATAAACGTTTCGTCAGCCTTCCAACTGAAATTGAATGAGTCTTGTTTTATATTCATATAAACAACGAAAATTCAATTATCTTAATAAAAATAGGTAATGTCACAATGACAAAAATACCACCAGATTCTTTTGTGAGAAATGATCATTTTTAGAGCTTCGCTCAAAACTCACATCATTTTCGGGAGAGTAATTTGGACATCCTTTTGTATCAAATACGAATTCAAGATAATTTGATAAATGTTATCTTTTTATTTCCTAAACATTTGTTTATAGTTTAACCTATTAATAATTTTGCATTCCCGATTGATAACCCTGTTTTTATTTTTTTGAGAGAGGGTCTTCATAAATCGACTACTGTACATACTTATGTAATGAACGACTTTATAAGACGTATTTTCCACCTAAAAACCAGGGGTCGTTCATTACACGATATATGTTTTTGAAACGTCGAAGCTGATATTGTTTCTTCGATCGAAAGTTTTTCCTCATAATTTATCCCTAAATTAGTAAAGATAAGAAATCTTTACCTAACATTGCTTACTGTGCATATAATCTGAACAATATAAAATAACTGATGTTGTTTTTGTATATTTGGAATATCTGAGTAAACACAGTAAGCTACATCATGGTCTAAGCTACATTATTGATAGTATTGCATTGATTTTGATTGTATTACAGTAGTTTTGAAAATATAAATATTTGAATTTTTCTCTTTATGTCAGTGGATGTTAAAATATTTGTTGGCTAGCATAACCTAGGAGACCTCCATTACATACAGTAAATGATAAAAGCGGTTTTATGGCCAGAAATTAGTAGTTGTTCATAACATGAAGTCGTTCATTACTCGAGTGTATACTGTAATATAATGGCTGAGGGATTTCGTTTTATGCCTTTGGGTTTAGTTTAGCTGAGAACCTTTCGGCTCAGTGTATGGGTTACTTAGGTGCAACATTAACGCAGGTGTTCACGCGCACACGGAGCGAACATGTCACTCAGAGATGTCACAATAGCCCAGATGGGAAACGAGGCTAGAGAGTGCGAATGACGTCACGCACCGGAAGCGCGCGGAGGATTTTAGGAGATTTTAAAAAGTCAGTGAGTTGAGTTGAGTCCTGCCTCGGAAGAAGACGGTTGGCTTTCGCTTGCTCGCCGAAGCCAGGCCAGTGGCCTTGTGGCGGGTGCCGCACGAGATGGTGGGGGGCAGATGGAAAAGCCAGAATAGAAAGAATGTGTATCTCTCTCCTTATGTCGAAGAACCTTTAAACTCAAAGGTAATAAAAAATTTCGTACCTGAACTAAGAAGTCGTAAGTGTTTTTCGTGTTTCGAGATTCCTATGTTCTATATATATATATATATGTTATGAACATTCTATGTACGTTTCGCATATCTGGCTATGTAACAATACGATTATTAAAATTTTCGGAACGTAATCAATAAAAGGTGAGGTTTCTTTTAAAAAACATTTTTACTCGAAAAAATAAAAATAACAATAAAATAAAATTTTTATTGTTTTGTTGTCATACATCAACCTGACTTTATTTATATAATTTGTCTGAGTTACTGACGTTGCAACTGAATGATTCTTATATTTTTTAAAAGATAATTGCATCGAAAAAGTGATTTTATTCATAGTTTTTTTTATGACATAATGATGAGGTCTTCGTACGACGTCTTACTTTTTTCTTGGCGGTGAGAGATAGTTTAAAAAACGATGCAATATGGCTATTCTGGGCATTTTGTTTTGAGGTGTTTTTTTTTGGAGCCATAAGGTTTTATATATTCATTTAATTTTCATGCTTTTTTTTTTTTTAGATATTTACAAAAGTGACAACCGTAGTTTAATTTTCTTTTCTTCAACTGATAAGAAATTTGTTTTTGTAATGTTAAATTCTGAATAAAAAAATATAACTGGTTTGGTAAGAAAACATTGTTCGTATATATATATATATATATATATATATATATATATATATATATATATATATATATATAATCGGCGCATGGACGATATTTTTTGTATGGATGCCTGTAAATGATATAAATATATTGTTTAGAGATAATAATCCTTTCGATAATTAGATACTCGACTTTTTTTTTCTTCAACTGCAAAACACTTGTCTACGTCTTTCTTTGCACATGTCTTCAAGCTTTTTTTTTTCTTTTCTATTTTTTGGGGGCGGGGGGAATATTTTCTGTGGGAAATATTTTACTTCAAAAGATATTTCATCGAGGGAAAAGGCACTAATGATTATTTCGCTAATTAGCATTTGTATATCTATGATTTACTAACACTGAATAAACGGAAGGAAAGAGGAGTAACAATTAATTTACAACTATAGAAACATTTAATACACACACACACACACACACACACACATACATATATATATATATATATATATATATATATATAAGAAGTATAGACAAAAATACAAATCCTCCCAATAGTTGAAATATGCAGATATTGTTCTATGATGGGGTTTAAACTGGATAAAGCAAGATTTACTTGAATCTTCGGGTTAGTACAACGGTCTCGACCAGGAGAGGAGAAATATCTCCACCTGACAAAGAACAGAAGCAAAAAGATATGTCTATACTGTTAAAAAAAACAGATTCAAAACAAACCTAGAGAAGTTCTGAAATTCTCATATGATCACATGGTATCCGTTGTATACCACCTTCCAAATATCCAAGAGGAAAGAAATTATTTATTCTCTACCTACACTTAGTTGCAAGCGATCCAAATTCAAATCCTCTACTCGACTGTTTACTGTTTACTTTGTGTTATTACCCTATATTTGTCTCTGCCTCCCACCAGACAGGACTTGACACGAGGGCAATGACCCTTAGGTCGATTATAACGGTGGTTAGAGGAGGGGAATGTCGGAAACAAGCCGAGGCTCGAGCCCAGCTAGACTATGCTGGTCATCGACCCACATAGTGCAATGTGGGCCTGATGAGCCTAGCGGGACATGGACCCAAATCTGGGTCCAGTCACATATGCCTGATTATAACTTAAACTGGACTGCAATGTCCAGTGCTTTACAAAGGTGACAAAGGTGTCAATGATGCAGCGCGCCCACCCGAAGGTGACCCAGCCGAAACCCGTGGCCTTTCGGCCTCAAGTCTGTCATGGAACATTAACCATCCGGCACAGATGCTAATCAGCGAAAATTATCTTTGTGCTATTACCCTTGAGAAAAGTATGATTTGATCTGTCCCCAGTACCAGCTGTGGTAAAGCAAACTGGATTCTTTAGTTTTGGTTAAGCAACAAATCTAGGAGGGAGATTCTGAATTTAAATCAGCTTTATTCCCTCTGTATCACATCCGACTCATGGGGGAGTGGTTTGGCTAATGCATTTAAAAATCATTTAAAATATTGTTTTAAACAGATCTATTTAACCAATAGAGAAGCTCACAAAAAGTACTATCACTTCGTGTCAGAGTTTATCTGCTAATAATGTAAACGAACGAGTGATTGTACACTCCACAGTGCTTCAAAATTGGAGCCTCACAACCGGAGGAGGTCTAGTGTTTGACCCAGGACACACTTTTTGAGGATGGTTCTAACCTTTCAGCTGGGGATGATGTAGATGCATTCTTAGTTCCACCAAGGAGGATTTGGGTTTATGCCTTTCAAAGAAAATCACTACAAAATTGTTCAGTTGGTAAAAAAGAAAAGAAGTAAGAGACCTTTTTATATATCCTAATTTTTAATCATCTTAAACATTGAGTATTTTCATCTTTGCTAGTTTCATATTTTATTGTTTCTGGTTCATTAAAGATGCTTTGGCTTCAATATAAGAACCGGAAAAGAAGATTAGCAAACATAAAGTTCATTGTTTCCATTCATGTAATTGTATTATGATTATAGATTAAACTGTTTGGAACAGCTCATGCGATTAAAAGAAGCATAAATAAAAAGACTTTTGATAATAACTTCAATACAATAATTGGAGATGAAAAAGTTTGGACCTCCCAAGAAGATAATGATCCGAAATGATGTGAAAAAGAACAATGGCCAAGCCAATCGACTCATCTGAATAGGATAGGATTTTTTTTTTATTTATGGTCATAATTTGCAATAAATATTAATGTTGTTAGATTTTAGCATTATTTATTGCCTAATACATTTTAATTATTGTTTATATTTATATTCATAAATATTTATAATGCTATAATTTTATTATATTTATAATCATACACAGATTTATGCTGATAATGTTGCAATATTTGGTTCTATTTATTAGTTTATATGAAAAGTCAGATTCAGTAAAATAATTGAGTCGTGGCTAGAGTGTTAAACTGTGACATCAGAATAATTTCGAACTTTCTTTCTGCTATTGTATTCATTTTCAGACAAATCTCCCTGAGAAAGGTATGAAGTCCTTTATCCCCCAGACCAGCTGTTGGTTAAATAATACAACTACTTAAGGAGGAATTCGTCATTTAATAACCCACAAACATTGATATGCCATTAAATAAAGAAAGCAAACCAAAAGGGTAGAGCTGATCGTAGAGTTCTCGATAAATTTTTCATCATACGCAAAGGAGTCTCTTCACAAGAGTAAATCTTTGGAGTTATTTGCAAAAAGCAGTGAAACCTAATCGACCAAGAATTATTTGAAGAGCTGGTTCTTTGATGTTCTTTGAGAGATAATAGCTTGATGATTTTAACTATGCATAGTCTATCCGAAAAGAATCCGGCTATCTAACAAAAACCAACTTGTTCCTACCTCAAGCAATGGTGCTTTATCTCTCTTAAAAATACTCTCCTCAGTGGTGTAATGGTTATCCGTGGTGTAATGGTTATCGTCGTACGAAATTTGATACGACAACCTGAGTTCAAATCCTGGAAAATATTGCAATTTACATAGCGTTAATACCCGAGAAGAAGATATGAATCCAACTTCTCCACCTCCAGCTAAAGGTAAATAATAGAGCAGACTGGGCTCTTTAACCTTGTTATGGCAACCGGTCTTGGAGAAGGAAAACTATGAATTCAAACCTACTAATTTGACTTTAAGTCGCATTCTGCTCGTGAGAATATATATATATATATATATATATTAACCTTTGAACGTCACACATATATCCTAACCTTCTTTTCACTTTTCTAAAGAGTTCAAAAAGTCCTCTCCCGTGATTACTATCAGCTATCTTATGTAGCTTTATGAAATCTTATCCACAGCTTTTTGGGAAAAGTCACTGGGAGAAGACTGTTGGGAATTACACTCCTTAGAGATACTTTGCACTTATAACATGTATCATCGTAGGAAATGGAATCAGGGACTCGAGTTCCAATCCTGAAAGTGGCTGTTTGCAGTTTGTGCTATAATCAAACGGGGGACATCTCCACTCTAGAAGGAACCCCTCTTAAACTAGTAGACAAATTCACTTACCTAGGAAGCAGCGTCGAATCAACCGAAAAGGACATCGAAACGAGGTTAGCGAAAGCATGGACAGCTATCAATAGGCTATCGATTATTTGGAAATCAGACCTAACCGATAAAATGAAACGCAGTTTCTTCCAGGCAGCAGTCACATCGATACTGCTATATGGCTGCACTACATGGACGCTAACAAAACGGCTGGAGAAGAAGCTAGACGGCAATTACACAAGAATGCTACGTGCAATCTTAAACAAGTCCTGGCGGCAACACCCCACAAGACACCAACTGTACGGCCACCTGCCCCCTATCACGAAAACTATTCAAGTTAGACGAGCCAGACATGCAGGACACTGCTGGAGAAGCAGGGACGAACTCATAAGAGATGTACTCTTATGGACCCCACACATGGCAGTGCAAAAGCAGGATGACCAGCACGAACATACATTCAGCAGCTATGTGAGGATACGGGATGTTGTCCTGAAGACCTACCTAGGGCGATGAACGATAGGGAGGAGTGGCGAGAGAGGGTCGGGGATATCCGTGCTACCAGCGCGATATGATGATGATGATGATTGCGTTAATGCTCTTAGAAAAGGTTTAAATCCATCTCAAGAAAAATTGTAGGGCAGACTGAGTTTTTTAGACTTGCTTAACTGATCAGTCTAGAAGAGAAATTAGGAATTCAAAGAACTTTAAAAGGCTTAAATATTGACTTTGTGTTATATCCTGTCCGTAGTGGAGGGGTTGGGTAAATAGATACTTGAATGATGTTACAAAACAAAACAAAAAATTTACAACAAATGAAGAATGGTTCTTATCAATGTGATCCTTATCAATGGGACTGTCACACAATATACATGCTCGCTTAAAAGTATCTCACAGACGACTAAGTGACACTCGAGTACCTGTTTGTGCATATGTTGTAAAATCTTCTCTAATCAGTTTCCAAATTACTGCAAGGCTATGAAACCGGATCTTAAATCATTCAAAATGGCTGGATACGTTCTCGTCAGGCTTCTTCTGGTTGTTGGACGATTGGACTGTGAAAATTTTCTCATATCATACTTATTATTTATATCTACACTTATTGTGTTACGAAGCTATTTCTATATTTATATCTTGTTTTGGTTTTATTTGATTTTCTTAATTTACAACCCATGTACATTTTTTGAAGGAGTCTGTCACATGTGGTCTTTTATATGTCACACTTAGGTTACTTCCGAGAAAATTTCAGAAACGCTGACTTTCCTCTCCAGTAAGCTGGCATATATGTCTCCTCTACCTGAAGTAGGGATTGAACTTAAGACCTTCAGATAGGGATTTGGGATCCTCAGACGCTTTACTAACAAGTGGTCTCTCTCTCTCTCTCTCTCTCTCTCTCTCTCTCTCTCTTTCTCTCCACACACACACACAGACATTGAAGGTGCGTGTAGAGTAATGATTATCGTCGTAGGAAATGGACGCGATAGGCTGAGTTCAAACCCTGGACAAGTCTATGTGATTCACTTCACGCTAATGCCCTTCACAGTAATGAATAAATTGATAGTAAAGCAGTTTGAGCTCTTTAGCCTTGGTAAAGTAACCAGTTTCAGAGGCAGGACAACTATAAATTCAAAACTTGAGGAGTGCTGTTGAAGATTATGTAGCACAGTAGAGCTCTATTTTTCTATTATCAGCTCAATCAAACTATTATCCCAACAAACAAAATCACCTATGTAGTTCATTTACTAAATTTTATAGTCATTGTATCTGTGGGCAAACAATATATATATATATATATATATGGGAAGTCAGACCTGACCGATAAAATGAAGCGCAGTTTCTTTCAAGCTGCGATCGTGTCGATACTGCTATATGGATACACCACATGGACGCTAACAAAACGGATGGAGAAAAAGCTTGACTGCAATTACACAAGAATACTGCGAGCAATATTGAACAAGTCAGCTGCAGCTATACGACCCCGACCACCTATCACTAAAACTATCAAAATTAGACGAACCAGACACGCGGGACACTGCTGGAGAAGTAGGGACGAGCTCATAAGTGTTGTACTCCAATGGACTCCTTCACAGGAACGAGCAAAGGCAGGACGTCCAGCTCGAACCTACATACAGCATCTCTGTACCGATACGGGATGTAGCGCTGAGGATCTGCCGAAAGCAATGGACGATAGGGAGGTGTGACGAGAGAGGGTCGGGAATATCCATGCTGATAGCGCGACATGATGACGATGATGATGATATATATTAAGAGAGAGAAAAAGAGAGAGAGGGATGCAAAAGAAAATGAGGGTTTGTATACAAAATTTATTCAACAGAATCTAGGTTTAGTTTGAAATTCAATCTTCTTTACAAGTTGTAGTTCTATACATTCAAATAGAATTTTAATATCTATCAACCAATCTATCTATTTGCATGTACATATTTATTTTTCATCTTCATTTCTACATTATTTCTAGCAACAACTACCAATATTGCATACCATAAGATATGGACATGGCCAAGAAAGGAAAATCTTAAAAGAGAAACTGAATCTGTAGTGATTATAATATAAAACAACGCTATAAGGTCTAATTATGTTGAAGTAAAAATCCATATGACACAACAGAAGAGCAATTGTAAGTTTTATGTAGAAAAGGTGAAACGGTTAATCACATAGTAAGTGAATGCAGAAAACAAGCACAAAAGGAGTACATTACTGGTTGGGAAAGGTGATCCACTGGTAATTGTGCAAGAGATTGAATTTTGACCACCCTACCTAATCGTATATACACAAACGAAAATTTCTCCAAGATGTCGGTGATACCAAGTGTAATTGGCGTACTTGGAAAAGTCCCTAAAGGCTTGTGTTATATAATGACTGTTGACATGGACTTTGAGTTCGTTCCTGGTGACCCCGTGTGCTTTGACAAGCTGTCACGTTGTGATTTATAAACAGGGGTATGGTAGTGTGTCGAGGTAGGCTGGTCAAACTGGGTTGTAACCGGAAGGAGACCACGTGATATGAGAACCACGCGGTCAGATTTAGAGTCAGAATTGAGAGTCGAGCCAGGGATACACAACCGATCAGAGGCGTTAGGTCGTCTCTGACGATACGGCTTGCAAGGGGGGGCAAGTGTTGGCACCCATGGCTCCAGAAAGAAGATATGGGGCCAGAAGAAGTCCCCTCTCTGAGTATATGTCTCTCCGTCTATCTCACAAACTTACAACAAACTGTGTGCCCCTTTCGAGAATAAAATGAGAGATATATCTTTATAAAGAAATGTGTTTCGTTTCATTAATTGATGTTCGTTCATTATCTTTGATTAAGTTCTTGGTTGGGAATGATGCGACCATACAACACTTGGTGAGGAGGCTGAAAGAATCAGAAGATGAGCCGAGACCATCCAAAATACAGCATTTAAAGATTGGCCTGATTATTGAGAAGAGTCCTGATCATTTAAGGAGACTTGCTGTCACTCAGTGAAAGACCACCAGCTAGCGCTTACACAAAATCTTACAATAATAATAATACAGTTACCAAAGGACTGGTACGGGGACTGGAAGATTTGGAAATAAGAGAACGAGTGGAGACCATCCAAACTACAGCATTGTTGAGATCGGCCAGTTATCCTAAGAAGAGTCCTGGAGACTTGAGGAGACTTTCTGTCACTCACACTCCAGTGGGAAACCGTCAGCTAACGCTGGTGAAAAACTCTCATACGAGGAAAATAATGATATGAGATCCTTATTCAATACTAATGCGATTTTGTCGTAAACAAAATTATTGTAATGAATTGGGTCAGTGAATGTAATTAGATAAATTCGTGTTCGTTTACAGAAAAACAAGCACCCTACCACATTTTCTTTTTTTGATCATATATCATATTTTCTAATAGTTTTTTCTAATTATTTTCACAGATCTTTACACATAAATATATCTTCACTCAGACTGCACCGTTTATAGCTCATGATAACATTAAATTCTCTGAGAGATAAAGACTTTAATCATGAATATCATGAATTCCATTGAATGCTGCAGACATTTCTTAGAGGCAGTATTACAACAGTAACAATGAAGAATATCTCCATCATCTACCCGGGTAGCTGGGTGGAAAAAGCTAGAAATGATTTCAGCTAGTTTTAAAAACGATGACAAAAATCTTTCTCATAAACTTTTATCTTAAAAACTAACCACTTTGAGTAAGGATTTTCTGAAAGTATCAACTGAAACAGATCCCCCCATTAAAATACTCAAGATTTATCAAGAAGATATATTTTAGATGGGAATTATTTTAAATGTTTATGTGAAGAAAAAAAATGGTGATAAATAACAAAACTCTTTTATCACCATCTTGATATTTTGTAAACTTTGCTTAATTTGTTACAAGTTCAACTGTTGCTATATTAAAATCTCTGATTTTTTATTTCTTCACTTGAATATCAACAACAACAATTCTTGTGGAATTTTGAAGAAACTTGCGGTCACTTAGACTCCAGTGAAAAATCCCCAGTTAGAACTGGTGTGAAAAACTTGCACATAATAATAATAATAATAATAATAATAATAATAATAATAATAATAATAATAACACAGAGGGAGTATAAGACGAGACACGACTGGGTCGGTAAGGTGATCCACTGGGAAATGTGCAAGAAATTTAAATTTGACCACACTAACAAATGGTATATGCACAACCCAGCACCTGTCCTAGAAAAAGACACACATAAACTCCTTTGGGACTTTGATATACACACGGATCACCTAATCACAGCCAGAAGACCAGACCTTATAATAATTAACAAAAAAAGAGAATCTGTAAAATTGTCGACTTTGCTGTCCCGGCGGACCACAGAATAAATCTGAAGGAAAGTGAAAAGAAGGATAAGTACCTCGACCTTGCTAGTGAATTGAAAAGGCTGTGGAACATGAAAGTGACGATTGTGCCAATTGTGATTGGTACTTTAGGCACAATAACTAAAGGATTATTAAAAGGCTTTGAGGACTTAGAAGTTGGCGGACGGGTAGAGACTATCCAAATGACAGCATTGCTAAGAACGGCCAGAATACTTAGAAGAGTCATGGAGACTTGAGGAGACTTGCTGTCACTTAAACTCCAGTGAAAAACCATCAGCTAATACGGATGTGAAAAAGTCTAAAAGAGTAAATAAAAATAATAATAATACATCAACAAGAAGGTAAATATTTATTGGGAAAACATAATTCACCATGTTCCACTCTAAGGAAACACCTCAAAGAAATTATAAAAATCTAAGGATGCAATGTTTAATCATCGTCAGATTCCCTTGACTCTTACTCACCATCTGCTCCTATCGGCTATTGCTCTTGGTAGATTCTTCAGACAACATCCAGTGTCCACACAGAGCTGGTTAATGTACGTTTTTGCTAATCAGTTAACAGTAGTGCATCCATATCTAGGAGTCTATAGGAGGAAAACCTCACAAATAAGTTTGTCCTTACTCCTCCAGTAGTGCCCAAAATATCTTGTTAATCTTATTTGGATGGATTGGGTGATAGGAGGTAAGTGGCCATATAACAGCTGTTTTCAAGATTTCTTCAAAACTGAGCAACAATGAAAACCTTTCTTTTCACCAGATTGTTAAAAGACATGATAAAATATCTTGTTTATCTTATTTGGATGGTTTGTGTGATAGGAGGTAAGTGGCTATATATCTGTTGCTTTCAAGATTTCTTCAAAACTGATCAGCTGTAAAAACCTTTCTTTTCAACAGATTGTTACAAGACATGATAAAACATCTACAGTATAACAACAATTAAAAGCAGTGGTTATCAATTTTTATTCAAACCAATCCTAAAACATAAACAAGGACTTCATTCATAGAAAGTTTTGTTATGAATCTGGTTGAACAGGGCAGGAATCCTTCTCTATAAGTTACTGTATCTTGAAGAAACTATTACTACTAACTTTTATGGTTAACATCTCAACAAGTGTGTCAATGTGGCTTTTTTGAACAGAAACATGATAATGCGAAACCTTATTTCTAAAAAAAACCTAAAAGAAAATAGTCATTATAAAGTTTTACCTCATCACATATATTCACTCAACCTAATACCTTGCTCAATCAGCTAGGACTATAGAATACATCAACTGTATCTTTGCAGAGGAGTAAGACTCCTCCAATGAGTGTCCTAGATATGACACTAAACAATCTGATGGTGAAGCTCCAGTAATGCTGGAGCTTTGGGGAATGCAGAATACTCCTTTATTGCCATCGCTCCCAGGTCCACTTTGGCCCGGAGTGGTAGCTTCTGATAGGGTCCTATCTATGGGTCAAATCGAACTAAACTGCATGCTTGTGCTTAACTGAATCTTTTGTGAAGGAACTGTTTTGACATTTAAACTACATACTTATGCTAAACTGAATTGTTCGAAATAGAACTGTTTTTATATATAAAAATGGATTTGACATTAAATAACCTACAATGGTTGATATGTCATAAAACAAAACAAAACTCAACCAATCGACCTAAAACCTTTTAGATTATTGTTTCTTTTCAATCAATATAATATTTTCTTAGTGTCTGGACATTCAGAAATAAAGAAGATGACAATCTAAGTTTCTTGGCTTTTTTCTCATCATTAACTGAGGAATTTTATTGACAGCCCATAGAAAAATTACTTTTATATTTGGCTCCTGTAAATGCTTGAGATAACAATTACGTTATTGATTAATAAAATCTAACTTGATTGAATTAACATCTGTTTTAATTTCTTTAAAGAAAATGTGTTATTTTTTAAACAACTTCATATTTGAACGAGACCTCTGATGCATTTCCACTAGCTTGAATCAACAGGTGTCCATGTTTGCATCAATATTGTTTATTATTACCTGAATCCTGAAGAAACCCACACTTCAGACTTTTTGTCAACAATTCGCGTCAGTGGTGTATTATACTGGAAATTTAACATAAAAGGTTATCCTCACTCAGAATGTCTGTGAAAGATTTTACTCAAGAAAACAAAATCAGGAGAAAATAAATTCATCAGGCTGAAACTTTTTCTCAATCCATTTTGATAAATCTGCTGCCTTTCGATTTTCATATCATTAAATCATTAGAATATTTTTAATGCCAGAACATTCAAGATATCGATTCAAGTCTCTCCATTTTGTTTCAGCCCAACTACTTTTATCGATGGAGTTAGAAACATAGATTTTTATGTTGGGCTACTTTAATTACAGACGAAAATATTCTTATCTTTTTATTTATGATATTTTAATCGTATTTTAACCTGTTTTTATCGATTTCAAAATGCAATATTATTTTCTGAACAAGTTGACATTGTTCTAGAGTCATTATTGATTCCCCAACTTCAGATTTTCAAATGAAGATATTTTCATACTATAAAAAGATACTTATAACAGTGTGTCTAATGAGTGCATTCATTACGTTAGAATAAACTTTCCCGCCATCGTGAAAGTGAACATATATCACTGTGTTGGATGTTTCCGCTCGGTTTCAGTTTTTGAGAAACTATTGCTTTTCTTTAATAGAATTTTGTGTAAATTTAGGTAAACATGTTTTATTTCGAGGTTTTTTTTCCACCCAAATCAGAACAAGAAAAATTTTTGACACTAAAGTGTCAGACGCATAAAAATATCAATGTTTTATGAACATTAAATTTGGTTTGGTTAATTTGTCACTCTTTATTTAAAAAAAAAAACAAAGTTGATAAAAAAAATAGAGATTAATCATCACCCAGGAGATTAAAAGAGAAATCGAGAAGGCTAAGCGTGTTATTGATTTGAGAAACGTGTCCAATCAAGTTATTTCATAAATCATTTTCAGAATTGGTTGCTATGTGACGGTCTAATGTCCATGGAGCCAGAGATTTACCCTCATTGTGGTGAAGTCAAACATAGTTGTCTCCTGCAGGATCAGTCACCTATATATATTCAAAGACTCATCCTAACTGACCAGAGTTGTGTTATATTTAAATAAATTTTTAACCCAAGTTATTACCTCGTTCGTTTTTAAAAACACTTATAAAATTTACAAGCTAAGATATACTAAAATCTTATTTATATATATTATTGTCAATTTAAAGGCAGAGGTCAGCATTAACTTTAAAACTGGTGTCAAGTGCACTAACTAAACAAAAAGCTATTTATCGTTTCATTGGATTGTTTGTGTGCTTGTCACCTATGGACTTAAAGGATTATCCTTCTGTTCGACCAAATATTTTATGTGAACTTGTAAATAAATGTATATTAACTTGAATGATGTGCATTGCATCGGTGATATGCAAAGGTGAAAAAAAAAAAAAACAGAACACAAATGATCAAACTTCACGTTAAGACTTTTAAAAAAATAACCACAATTCCTAAAGAAAAATGACGAAAAAGGCAATTTAAGAATGAAAAAGATTTTCAACAATGTGATTTACGAAGAGCACAATGGAAGTGCAGTGTCATGGAATAAACTAATTTGTGTGTCGTATGTTGAGGACACTTTTCTGTCTTAGGTGCATAGAAGCAGCTGCAACATGTTGATAAAAGTATTAAATTGGCGTCAATCTAGAGCCGTCAGTTTGTCTTTTCCTATCGGGACCTTTTTAGAGTCTAAAAGAATTCAAAGATAAACAAACGTTAATCTTGTTATGCGAAACGGTTAAATTTGTTATTAATCTGTCTTTCCTCCATGGGAGCTGTCTCGTACAATAATAATCATTTTCGATATTAGGATTCCATAGAAAATTAGAATCAATCTCTTTAATATCTTCATATATGGTAAGCTCCTCTCATAGCTTAATTCATAATTTCGTGACATTTAAGAAATACCACTTATCTAATATTGGGTTGAGTCATTAATAATTTTCTTTTTAGTAAAATATTATTTGTTCATGAATAATTTAGCTATGAATTGATTTTAGTGAATAGTATTTTCACTATAATTTTCAATCGCCATTTGTTATTTATTAGGTAGCTTGCTGCTTCCTCTGAAGTAAAGTTCAGCAGGTGTCGACTTCATGAAGTTTTACACAAAGGTTTTCACCTCACCTACTTGGGAAAATTTGTTGTCATTCAGATCATTTTGTAGAGAACGAAAAGATAGAAGTCACTTGGTGCAAGGTCTGGTGAGTATGGTGGATGGGGTAGAAGAAGCTAGCCTGAATCCAAAATTTTCTTAAAGAAGGTGGCCTTACACGTTTTTCCAACTGAAGAGTGTGAGGTGTATTCTTAAAAGATTTTCATGTGAACGTTGCCGCTGTTGAAAGTATAAGTTTACATTGAATGCCTGATTGCGGTTTAAAAACTAAGAATGAATAACACCGCAGTGATCCCACTATACATATTTCATAACTTTTTTCCGTGAAGTTCCGCTTTTATGGTAGGCTGACGAGTTTCATCCTTGTCTATCCTCTGACTTTTACGTTGAATATTGTTATAAAAGACCTTTTTTGTCATTCGGGGTTATATTCTTGATAAACGGGTCATTTCTCTTCTTTGAAAGAAGACTTATCCCTATGGATATGCGATCTTATTTATTCTTCTTACAAAGATTATGAAGAATCCAAACGTCAGACTTGCTCATTTTTCCAATCTTTTTCAAATGGCGGCCGATTATGGATTGGGATGTTGTTGTGGCCCCGGAAAGGGTCACTAATGAAAACGCAAACACGGGTATTAGATAACAGATTATATTACACAAGAAAGATAGAGTTACATAGAAAAGGTAATAAGACTCGTACTGTTCGGATAACTCCGGTATTGATCCGCCGCCCGACTGGCAGCGAAATCTCTCAGTACTAATAAAGGTGAGAAGAGTCCATTATGGTGAGATAGGTAAGGCTCCCACAACAGATCTGTATAGGTCAAGTGTAATTCTTGGGTAATTTTGTGTAGATTGCATTCCCTCAGTTCTTTTAAGGCAGTTTAATCGATATCTGATGAGTCTCCTGGTCTGGGCTCATCTATCAACAATGGATCGCCAGAACGAAATTTTGAAAACCAGTTTCGGATTTGGTGATCATTAATAACACCTTCGTCATAAACATTACAATTTTTTAGCCGTTTTTGTGGCATTTTTGTTATTCTTAAATTCATCATAGATGAATGCATGATGCACATTCTTAAGAATGACCGATGACGTCACTCTTTGATCAGATAATTTGGTTGAAATCATTGGAATAGTGAAATGCATAGTTACAAATTGCTTTTAAAAAGCGAAAATTAACCCAATTGAAGAAGCAGACATCAAGCGCCATGCACGAATCGATTTATTTATTTGAAAACGCCTTCAGTGACAATCTAAATTAATGTCAACACACATCCAATCCAAACTAGTAAGTAAATAAATAAGAAAAATTGTATCTGGTGGAATGTGGACTATCCTTTCATTACCATTACTCCCATGTCCACTCTGACCCCAGAGTACCTGTTATCAGTCCCTTCTATGGGAAAAAATGTCTTAAAAAAGGATTGGTATTAGATAGGAATAGTTGATGCCATATAACTGTAAATTATTTTTATTAACATGCGGTACGTAAAGCTATATTTCTTTACAAACGATAATTATTAGTTAGCTGAATCCCTATAACTGTATTCAAACAAGCGACTATTATAAAATAAAAATAAATAATTTGGCCGAACGTAGTTGAAGGCGACCCGAAGGCTCCCTTTTTCAATTGTTACTACACCGTGGTGTAGGGGAGGTCGCTACTCCTTTCTCTGAATTTCCCCACTTTATCATTGATCCCTACCTTATAATGCTGAGTGTTAAGCGAGGAGGTATCAAGTGCCATTTTTTAAATCTTTGGTGTAACTTGACCCGGGGTTGGTGAAAAACCTACTGAGATGGACAATAGAAATAATTAATTAAACAACGTATCTATCAGAATTTTCGGCCCATTTGCAAAATGGTTAGAATGTTTGCGAAGGATCTTAGAGACCGGGTTTCAATTCCAGATTGAGTAAAACCAAAGACTCAAAAATGGTACTTGATGCCTCCTTGCTTAACAGTCGGCATTATAAGGTGGGGATCAAGAGTAAATGGAACAACCCAGGGAAAGGAGTACCTCTGAGTAGTAGCTATTGAAAAGGGAGCCTTCAGGTCACCCTCGACTGTATTCGGCCAACATACTTAGATAGGAACACTTGAAACCACACACCTGCATGAAAGTTATTTTTATATGATTAAAATATTTGATGTACTTTTATATGATAAGAATATTTGATATACTTTTATATGATAAGAATATTTGATATACTTTTATATGATGATAGAATATTTGATATACTTTTATATGATAAGAATATTTGATACACTTTTATATGATAAGAATATTTTATATACTTTTAGATGATAAGAATACTTGATATACTTTTTCATGATAAGAATACTTTTGCTGTGCGCAAAAGAAAAGTTTTTTGAGAGTTAAAAATAAGAACATTACCCAATGCAGCAAGCCTTATATCAATTTACTCATATTTTGTGGTTCTAAATGGTAAATGTTTTAATAGAATTAAATTGATTAAAAGAAAGCTTAAGTTTTTTCTATCTTTCAATA
The DNA here is from genome assembly GCA_963585895.1 of Sepioteuthis lessoniana. Taxonomy (NCBI): domain Eukaryota; kingdom Metazoa; phylum Mollusca; class Cephalopoda; order Myopsida; family Loliginidae; genus Sepioteuthis; species Sepioteuthis lessoniana. Next base: position 2,900,048 of record OY757915.1, on the reverse strand, counting down.
ATCTTGTTCAGAATCAATCAAAAAGATGAGTTTACATTGCTGTTTGGATAAGTCGCCTAACTAATCAGTTAACTTGGATCCCCACCCTACTCAAAATCCTAAATAGCTTCGGGTACCTTTGGCACTAACAATATATTTTGTGTTTGTTCAAATATATATGATCACTATTCTCTGTAGAATAATATTCATGATATCTATAGAACAAAGCGTCCTGTTGACGCGGTTTACAATATGCTAGCCGTATTCCCTGCAGAGAAATATGAAAAACAAAAAAGGAGGATGTTCGGTGTGTGATACTAAACTAGCGAGGCTCCAATTCTAGAGATCTGGGGAGTGTGAAGTACCTTTTTGTTACCATTATTCTTTAGTCCAATCTGATCTGAATTTTTAGTACCTTTTAACGCCTTATCTTTAGGTCAAATATATATGTTTGAAAATTATTTGTATTAGATCGGAATACTTGATATTATATAATCGTGTTCAAGAAACTATACAAAAACTATAAATATACAATGTATGCTATTTGATAAACTCTAGGCAGAGAATAATCCCAGACGGGTTCACACGCCGTTAGAATTAATCAGTCGATCAATCAATAGAACGTACTGCTGTCACAAGAGATTAATGAAAATGTCTGTTCTTATACGAGTTTAGACTTTGTTTGATTTGGTTTGGCTTCTTTATTTAAAGGCATATCCACCTTCGCGGGTGTTGCATATTGACCTCCGACCCGGCCAAGCAATCAAAATAAGAAATGCACCGGTGTAAATAACAGGTGCATCCGGTCGAGGATATCAGGGGATAACATTGACTGTAGACGGTTTGAATTGAGTGGGCGTAAAACAATAATATAACTCGGTGCACAGGGAGTTCGAATTAATAGCTGGAGAGATAAGAGGGTTAATGCTTTTCTAAAGTGAACATAACAGCAAGACAAGAGTTCGAACTCGCTTACTCCGTTGTCGCAGTCCAGCACGTTACCCATAATGCACTTTAAATTATATAAGTATTACAAACCAATCAGGATTTTTTTTCCTTTTTATTCATAATAAACATAGTCACAATTTCTCAGGAAGGTAACTTCAATAAATACAAAACTCCACTCAGATGTTTGGTTACCATTGTTTTATTTGCAAATAACAATGGTGGAACCGGTACTTCCGTTTTCTTTACATAAGAACAGAACTTGTACTTCCGGTTTCTTTAGACTCAAACACCAAATTACAAAATATATACTAAAACTATAGCAGAATGATATACAACATTATTTTGTTTGTTGAGTTTTTATGAACATAGCAACAGTTGTTCTTCAAGAAATTAAGTAACAGCAAATCTCAATACTCTCGCACCCTACTCAGTATCTTTGTCAATTTTAATAATATTGGGTGGCTTCAATTCTTCTAAGGATTTCCAATTCTTATTGAAAGTCTCTTTAAATAATAACGTAAATAAATGTCACCATCATTTATCTGGGGTGTGGTTATTCATTCATCTTTATGATTTATTTGAACTGTGGCATTCTCGATCTGAAAATTTTCCTCTGCTTGTTATCGTTTACTAAGTTTTAACTCATTACGATTAGCCAGGCTTCAGATTGCTTACAATACCACGTGTCCCAAAATGATCAATCCTTTAAGATCTGCATTTGATCAGAATTCGAATTTATTCTGTTTATTTATTGGTGATCAGATCTTTTAGCCAACATCGGATGATCTGAAGTACAACTGGTTTCATTCTTTGCTTTTTATTTGTTTGTTTTTCTTTTTGCTTTCGTTTTTTTAGGGGGAGTTCTTTTTTTGTTTGTTTGGTTTTTTTTTTTTCCTTTTTGTTTGTTTTTGGTGGGTTTCATTTGGGTTTTATCCGTTTTTTATTATTGGTTTTGTGTTTGTTTGGTTTTGTGTTTGTTTGGTTTTGGGTTTCGATTTCATTATGGTTTTGGTTTTGGCTTTCTAGGATAGATACTTTTTCGTTCATCATTCGTTTAAATGGCCAAATCCCAATTATTTGCATAATTCTAAGTGGCCTGCTTATCCCGTCCAGTCAGGACTATTTCCGTGCTTCTTATAAATCCACTAATATTGTAGGTCAGACTGGGTTCTTCAGCCTTGTTGAGGCAACTAATCTAGGAGAAGGAAAACTCTGAATTCAAACCTGTTAAACTCCGCTTAAAAATTGACCTTGTGTCATATCCTGCCCGAGCAGAGGGGTTGGTAAATATGCATAAACCCACTTATAATATTTATGAAAATAGAAATTACCATCACTGTTTTTGTAAAAATAGATCAGTTCAAAAAATTTATTCGTATTAGTTAGGACCGTGTGCAAAACTTATTCGTATTAGTGAGGACCGTGTGCAAAAATTATTCGTATTTGATTGGACCGTGTGCAAAACTTATTCGTATTAGTTAGGACCGTGTGCAAAAATTATTCGTATTAGTTAGGATCGTGTGCAAAATTTACTTGCATTTGATAGGACAGTGGGCAAAAACGCTCTAAAAACAACTACACAAAAAATAATTGTGAACGTACAATAAATGCGATTCACTATCATCTGGGTATAAAATAACCCAAGACGAGTTAACATGCCGATAAAATCTATGAGTCAATGCGTCGCTCTTGAGCAATGTTCAGCAATCTGTGCACACAGATCATAACGACTAAATAGAGTTCAGTATTCTGTTAATACACCACTACGAAGACTTTGTACCAGAAATAATGAACTAAGTAATTATCTAGACGCTTTACAATGGAATAATAATAAAGAATGTACTTCTTTGAACGACACTATCACCCATCTTATACGACCATCCCATTCAATATTCTTCTCAATCAAGGTAACGAGACTTTATTGCTTCTTGTGGAATATCATTAAATCAAAACGAATATTATTAGGTATCAGATAAAGCCAAACTTAATAGCATTGAAACTCATAACCAAAAATAAAATTTCAACATCTTTGCAACCAAAAATAAAATTGCAAAAGTATATATAAAATATATGCTTATTCAAAACTACTCAGATTTTTCGTTTCAATGCTGAAGAGTTTGGTAATCAGGAATAACTAATAATATTCGTTTTGATTGCATAATGTTCCTGCAAATTGGAAGAAAATTGGGTCTTTATTTTTTTAATAAATTTCAAGGTAGTACTTATTCATGGGGACATTGTGGTAATACTGTATTACGACTGTTGTGAGTTCAATAGACAATGTTTACCATACATATACAAGTGGTTAAAAATGAATCTGGTCATATTCATAGTCTTATTGAAGGAAATTTAACATAAGTTAGAATAATACAAAACAAGACTTTTAATATATAGATATATCAAGTCCTTTTATGTGGAATAGCTTTACCAGAGGGTTTCTTTAGCAAAACAATTCTTGTAGACATCATTTTCTTACTTTGTTTGATAGAAATATTTTCCCACGCATTCTTAATGGCTGTCCGCGGCGTTTCTTCATTAGTATACCTCCTACAAAATAGCTTTTTTTATTATACTATAGATATTTTCCGTTGGATTTAAATTTGGACTTTATCATGGTCAGAACATCATTTTTAAACGGTTTTCAAAACCTATTTTATTCTCTTCAGCAGAATGAGGTGCATTATCATGCTGAAAACTGATATCTGCTCGATTTACCGAAGGAAACGACGTATCAGTTGTTGGTGGTTGTCCTTTCTTAAGAATATTAATCCATTCTTTTGCATTAATAAACAAGTCACAGCGACTTAGTTCACCAATTCTCCAAGCCATTATTCCAGCATTTCCATGTTTAACTGCTATTTTCAGACAATGGCAATCATTTTTCCGCTGATCTTCAAAGACAATATTCCGGAACATCACTATCAAGGTAGATTTTGACTCGTATGACCATATTTATTCTCTCGAACCGCTTTGTATCAAAATTACAATACTCTGACGTAAAAAGTCTATCTTTGACATTCCTTTTTGATAAAAAAAGATGAAGTAAATATTTTTTACATTATCCCATTTTATTTGAACCTGCTCGTAATAGCTCGTTTAGATAGTCTTCTCAGCTCTATTTGAGATAGTCTTTTCGTTTCTGGTTGAAATCATTTGCTTATCTCTTATTGAGAAAATCTCATCTCATGTTTTGAACTCTTTACTCAAATTTTTCAGAATTTTCTCTTTCAGAGCTGTAAATTTTATTCATTTTCATCTTTTGGGAGTGGGGGTAGCTTTTGAATTATCAGTACCCATTTTTCTTGTGATAGAACCGCTATGTGCGAAATGTAAATCGATTCTCTTCACAGAAAAAAAAGGATGTCTGTACTTTTTTACTATTTAAGATATCAAAAATCTGTTTAAATTGTGTACGATTCTATCTCGATCTTATGATTTTTTTTTTCTCGTAGAGTTTCTCCTTCGGTGACATTTTCAGTTTAAATCGGAAGCACTTTATTATAATTAGTTTCTTAAAATAGGAAAAATTGCATTAAAATCTCCCTTTTTCCATTTTTCAGGAAGTAGCAAAAGCAAACTCTGACACATTTTTTTTTTGTCCACAATAGCATATTGCTTCGTAATTTACTAAACCAAGTAAATATTTGACGCATTACCAAGTGAATTTGATTCGGGCTAATTACCTTAGTGACTTTTTACCTAATGAAATGAATTGCTGCATCACTAGTATAGAAATTTCAATTCAAACTGGGTACTCAACATTTGTAACCTTTTGTAATTCTAAGGTATACTTTATAAATAGGAATATGGTTCTAGAAGAAAACAAATAGATTCATATCTTAATCTTGTTTTTGTCGTCGAGGTACGAATAGCCTGACAAAACCCATCCCTCTCCGGGTCTATAACTGGTTTAAACTCAGTTTTCCCTTGTACCGGTTGCCATACCAAGGCTACAGAGCCCAGTCTGCACTACGATTGACCTAGAGCTGGAGAGAGAAAAATTTGATTCTTACCTTTTACTGTGGTATTAGCGCTTTGCGAAATGCAAACTGCTTCTTTTAGGAATTGAACTTGAGTTGTAGAGTCCACTTCATACGACCGCCTACAACTGAGTAGAGACAGTAATATACCGGAAACAGTGCCACCAACTTGGTCCTAACCATCTGAAAAAAAGATTTGAGCCAGCGTCTGTCTTAAAGAAATGAATGAAATCCATTCCGATAACCGAATTCAAGCAGAAAGACCAAATTTTGTTGCTACAAACAAGAAAATGTACCAGAATGGAGATGTTGCTGTGTCAACAGTCAAAAGATCAAGAAGAAAAACGTACCAAGAACTTGCTTGGGATGTGACGAAACTATAGAAGATTTAGATTAGCTTAGACTGGAGAATTTTTCCTTCTCTTATACCGGTTGCCATAACGATATTTAAGATCACAATCTGCCCTATTACTTACCCATATCTGATAGGAGAATAGTTGGATTCGTAGTTTTCCCAAGGATATTATCGGAATATGAAATACAGCCTCGTTCAGGATTTGAACTCGAGTAGCCGAATCGATTTCCGATGACGATAACCGTTACACCACAAGCGCGTCCAATATAACTCAACTGAAATGTTAATAGAATATTTTTCGAAAAATCTTTCAGAAGTTCTTTGTTCAGATTAATAATTCAACTTAATACAACGACATGAAAGAATATGAGAATGTATTCTTTGGAGAAAATAAACTTACTTTTACAAATTAAGATGGTATAATCAAAATATCCCTTAAGCAAATGAGAAATAATTTCATAAATTTTAATCAGTTACCATCATCGATTTGATTCCCAAGTCGAAAGGCGATGTCCACTTCAACCAATCAAATAACACTTTACTGAAGTACCTCTTAAAATTTCGACTGTAAACATCATCTCTCATTTGAGATTAGGTCAACTTTTATATTCCACCTCTCAAGAGAAAAACAATCATGAACTGAACACGCCGTGGATGTTTTAGATTTTACAAGGTTGGCCCCAAGGCAAATGTTCATTGATAAAAGAATACTTTTTATTTTTATTTCTATTTCACTTAATCGATAGTTTTGTTTATTTGCAAAACAAAACAATTTTTTTCAAAATCTCCATGAATTCCATTTGTGGCGTTGTAATTTGGTGAATGCAATATTCGACGAGAAACAATAACAAGAGAGATGAGACAATGCAAAACTAAATAGCATATTATCTTATTCCCACGCATATCAAAACGCGATCATATATATATATATATATATATGGTGTGTGTGTGTGTGTGTGTGTGTGTGTGTGTGTGTGTGTGATATAATATCAATAATATAGTTACATGGTTTATTATATCTATAACTAGATCACTCAGAATTGGTTATACAGCAAATGTTGATTTAAGTTAGGATAGCGTAGACACAAAGTTTCTCGCATCTGTGAATAGCAAACCCAGAGGCTCCCACGTGGTGAGTATCCCTTGATATGCAGTTGTATGGGTTATGATAAGAAGGGTAATCTAGCCCGTGGTGTATTCTGTGAAGAGCGTTGTAGTGATTTGTTAAATTATTTTCTCCATTATGTTTAATTTATTATTTTCTAGTGTTTTTATATTATCAATCCTTGCAAGGTTTTCGCTCCAGCGTTAGGTGAGGTCCTTTCATTGGAGTCTGAGTGACAGTATATATCCTTAGATCTGCTGGACTCTTAGAATTCCGGCCGATTTCAAAATTACAGAAGGTTGGATCGTCTCGACTCGTCCTTTGATTTTCAATTCTTGCAGACTCTTTTCCAATACTTTAGGGACCGTTCTAAGCGTGCTAATTACATTGCCTGCATCTTCTATAGCTTTTTAGTTCTCTAGCCAGGTCTGAGTACTCGTCTCTGAGACCACTCTATGGAAGGTTCTTTTTCTTTTTCTTTTTCTTTTCGTTTTTCTATCACTAGGTCTGGTCTTCTGACCGGGATTAGGGAATCTGTTTGTAGCTCAAAATCTTAGAGAATTTTATGAGTCTTATTCTCCAGGACGGATTCTGGTTTATACATATACAATTTGGCAGCATGGTCAAATTTCATTTTTTTCCCCGCAGTTCCAAGTGGATCCCCTTTAACCCCCCCCCCAGTCATGTTCAGTATTGAACTCTTTTACGCTAGTTTGCTGCATTCGCTAATTATGTTATTAATATTTTCGTCTTTATCACCACATAATCTACACTTACTATTCTGTAGCGTATAATCAATTTTTGCTTTCATAATTTGTGTTCTTTTGAGTTGTTGTTAGAAGAGATTAAGTTTCCTTTTCATAGTCATGTCCAGGTCTTCTCGAATGAGATATCGTCAGTTTGTCGCTTGAAATATCCATACAGTTGTTTTTATTCCTATTCTATGTATCGTGTTATGGTCGTTCTTTTTATCTTTATATTGTCAGTGTTGTTTCTGGTCGCTGTAACTAGTCTTTCTCAGCTTTTTTTTACATCCCGCTTATTTGAGGTGTCCGCTTCTAATATTCCCAAGTACTTGTAAGTTTCCTTTTCTCAAAACGTACCGATTCTTTCTTGATTCAGCGGTTCTATTCCTTCCGTTATTTGTCTTTTTCCAATTTTCATTATAACATGGCACATTTTTCTATACCAAATTCCACTTTTCAGTCTTTCATAGTTTCCGGAATAAATCTTATGACTTTGTCGGATATATTGGACATTTTAGTCAGTTTATTTTTCAGCTTTGCAGGACTATATCGTTGGCCACTTTGTTTACAATTCACACCATGGCTACATTTTCCGCTCTACTTTGCTCTCCTTGAGGATGTTCAGATCTATGTACAGTTGATCTCTAGTTCTTCTGGTTCCTTTGTGGCAGCCTTTATATTCTTCAGGAAACTGTCTGCGTCTGACATGCAAGTAATAAATTTCCTCCCTAATCTGTGCTATAAGGATTTTCCACATCAGAGGTAAACTCGCTGTTGGTCTATAGTTGCTGGAAATGGTTTCTTTTTATGGGTCTTTCAGGATCAGGACAGATTCTAGTTTGTGCATACACCATTTGTCGCATGGTCAAATTTCAATTTCTTGCGCTATTTCCAGTTGACCACCTTTCTCACCCAGTCGTTTCTAGTCTTATACTCTATTTGCGTTAGTTTGCTACATTCGCTTATTATGTGATTAATTGTTTCGTCTCTATCGCCACATAATCGACACTTGCTATTCTGTTGCGCGTTATTGATTTTCGCATAATTAAATTGGTCCTTATGGCGTTATTTTGCGCAGCTTTTTGAAGAGATTCCATTTCTTCCTTAAGGTTTCCCTTTCGTAGCCATATCTCGGTATTCTCGCGTGAGATTTCGTTAGTTTGTCTCTTGAAATATATTTACTGTTATTTTTCTTCCCATTTCTGATTCATAGTTGTTATTCTGTTTGTCTTTATATTGTCAGTGTTGTTACTTTCCGCTGTAATTTGTCGGTATTTTCTGTTTTTAATGTAGTGTTCGAGTCCTCTGATTGATGCATCGACACTATCTTCAATCTTGGTGAGTCCAGTTTGTCTTTCTTTTCTTGGGATACCCAGTCTGTCAATGTTATGTCTCAGCCTTATGCACCGTCGCCAACTTTTTTGTCCTCTGGTTAATATGTCTTAGTTCTTCCCTCACCCCTTTTTAAAAAAAGGACCCACGTATCTTAAAAGGAGGAACGACTAGGTGTTTATTCCTTGGATGAGATTTCTGCGGCTGATTTTTGTTTTGAAAAGTTTCCTCGTTCGTCTAAAGTACTCCTTCCGTATTTTTCTTTCATCTCTGCTTGTTTGACGGTGTCCTCTCCCAATATTTCCAAGCATCTACAATTTCACTTTTCTCCCAGCGTTCTTATTCTTTCTTGATTCGGCAACTGTATTCCTTTCGTTATTTGTCTTTTTCTACTTTTCATTATGAGTATGGCACATTTTTCAATGACAAATTCCATTCTTATATCCTGGCTGTATATTCTTATTTATATCAGAGTTTCCAATTTTTTTTTCATTTTGTGCAATGATTAATCTTTTCTGACGATTGAGTAAATTTATAGCCCCCAGTGCTCTTCCTAATATATAATTGAGTGGCATCATTGCTATTACAAATAGTAATGGCGACCGAACATCTCCCGATGGTGAATCTATCTGGATTTTCATCTCAGCTAAAGTTTTTCCCCATGCTGTCAATTCCACTTTCTTGTTTTTTATGGCTTCTGTGATGAATGTAATGACTTAGCCGGATATCTTGTACATTTTTAGATAATCTATTACCCAGGGTTGCAGACCAATCATTATACATATTTTTATCATTTTACTACTGGCAAGTTTTTAGCACAGGTTTTTGTTGATTGTTTTTCAATGAATATTGAGTGACACCCAGTTTCCTTAGGTCTTTACGGCCCTTCTAAATATTCTAGCTGATTCTAACTGTGCTGTGGTCTGGATGGTACCGATTTTTCCCCCGATCTCCAGCCCTTTCAGTCTCTTTCCTTGACTTTTGCAGACTGTTCTCGAGACTCCAATTACCATTGGTATCACTGTCCCCAAGTTTCATAACTTTTTGAACTTACCGCAAAGTCGAAGTAATTTTCCAACATTTTGCTTTCATTTCCACGCTGTTGTCTGATGGAATAGCAAAATCCATTATTTTATTCATTTGAAATTTTTTGACACAAGCGTTAGCTGATGATTTTTTACTGGATACTGAGTGACAGCAACTTTCCTCAAGCATCCAGGACTTTTCTCAGTATTCTGGCCGATCTTAATAATGATATAGTTTGGATGGTCTCCATTTATCCTCTTATTTCCAAGTCTTCCAGTCTTTTTACCAGTCCTTTAGGGATTGTCCGAGTGCACTAATTAAAATTGGTATCATTGTCATTATTATTTTATAACATAGTGAAGTGATGCAACCGAGAAATAAAGCAAGAGAAATCTGATAATGACTTTAATAATAGAAAAATAATCGGCAAGGATTTTAGAAGAATGATACAATACGTTGTCAAAATGGAAAAGCAAGAAATATTGTTGATTTTTTGATTGGGAAAAAAACAACGAAATATGGGAATTGATTTTTTTAACCAGAAGAGAAAACAGAGAGTAAATTAAAAATATAGTTTTAATTGTACAAAAAGTGTCATTGAATACAGTGATGCTAAAACAATGACAAGCTCGGATAAAAAGGTCAATCGTGACTCAGGTGCACATGTGAATTTTTACATGAAAAATTTCAAACCCCAAGAATGGACTGACGTGACATGTCGGTCATGTGACAGAGATCGCCGCCCACAGTGGCCTAAAACCTTCCCCCTTTGAGTAACGATCACGGAGAGTCACCGTTGAAGTTGGAGATAAGCAAGCATAGATGGAATTAATTACTGAAACCTAATTAAGAAAAAAAACTCTTGATGATATACGCCCTCTTCGAAATAGGAAAAATAATTAAACAAGCTGATATTTTTCCTGCAGACGGCAGAGGCATAGCAAATAGACGGCAGAATGGACCCATAACACTCTGCACTTAAGCCTTGAACCAGACCTTCTGAGACCGAGAAACGAGAACCATGAGTTAGTTAAAGGAAGGCTGATGTGAAAGAATTGAGAGCCGTATTGAGAACTGCTAAGCGACTTAGCTTAGTAAAAAGTTGTGCCGACTGCTAGATTAGACTGACTGCTGAAATAAAAGGGGCCAAGTCTCTGAATCCCGTTATTTCACTCAACGGGAAAGGAACTTGTGTGGAACAGTATTCTTTTAAAAGAAACGGAATTGTTTATTTTTTGTTAACTAATCTTTTTATTGATTATTGAACACCCAGTGTTTGTTTTGTCTCTGGTATTGCGATTTCAATTTATTTTTTCTGAAAGATCAACCTTGTCTCATTTATTTGGCAATCGGTGATTTCGGTTTTCTGCAGCTAAGGAACACGACGTAGGCAGATAACCGGACAGGCCTAGATTTGGCCCTTTATTGGAGCACTGACTCGCAAGTGGTCGAGGTAGACAACTGGGTGACAATTTTACTCCTTTGAGAGTTTTTCACATTAGCGTTAGCCGATGGTCTTCCACTGGAGTTTGAGTGACAGCTAGTCTCCTCAAGTCTCCAGGACTTTTCTCAGTATTCTAGCCGATCTTAATAATGCCGTAGTGTGGATGGTTTCCACTCTTGCTCTTGTTTCCAATTCCTCCAGTCCCTTAAATAATCTTTTGTTGACTAGCGAACACACCGATTACAATTTTAGTATCTATTTCATTTTGTAGTCATTAAATTTGACCAATAGCAATAACAATAATAAAGAATTTTATAGTTTGCTGGAAGCATTGCACAAATTATTTTATTTTATTTTATCTTATAATTCAAAAAAAGAGAAAGAAAAAAATGAAATTGATTGAGACAACGGAAGTCACATTTCGTCCCCATGGCGTTTAAACACCCCTCGTGGCACCATGGTCCCAACGCCTAACATACCGTTCTAACACCTCATGTGACACCATGTTTACAACGTCTAAAAGAATTTGAACCAACAACACCATGTTCATATTTTTAAAAAATGTCTCAGATGATGAAGTTTTTACTCCGAAATTGATTAGACCACAAATAATCATTTTTCATTGCAATAGCCTCCAAAATAATTTCCATAAAATAAAGATATTTAAATTTGAAAATGCTATCTAATGGTATGTGCACAAACCAGAATCCATTCTAGAGAATGAATGAATGACACGTATAAATTTGAGATCAAAGAGATCACCTAATCCCGGTTAGGAGACCAGACCAAGTAATGATTAACAAAAGAAAAGAGAACCTGCCGAACCTCACCGTCCCGGCAGACCACAGAGTGGAATCAAAGAAAACGAAAAGATATACAAGTACTTAGACCTTGCCAGAGATCTAAAAAAAAAAAAAAGATTCTAGGACTGTCACTTATATTGCAGTAAAAGACCATCTGCTAACGCATGTGTGAAAAACTCACAAATGATAATAAAACATTAAAATAATCAAGCAATGCTTGTATTAAAACTCCAGCAAGAGAAAATTAAACAAAGTAGAGAACAGCCAACCTGAACGACAAAATTAAGACTACACAGAAAATAAGATTAAAACCGATGAAATGAAACAAAACATAATCAGAGAATTCGCTCCGGTAATTCATACTGATATGTAGAACAGAACACGAAAAAAGATGAGGGGGTGTCCTCGTTGTGTAATGGTTAAAGCGATGGACTGCCGAATCGTAGTACGCGAGTTCGTACTCCAGTAGCGCTATTACGTTCACTTTCGGGCAAATACCCTTGGGAAAGGTATGAACCCCCTTATCCTCCCAGCAATAGGTTAAAAAGTACCACTACTGTTCTTCTAGGAGAATAGTTTTGGCATTAAATAATCTACAAAGGTTGATATGCCATTAAACTAAGAAACCAAACCAAACCAAACCAAAAAAGATGATAAAAATAACTGAATGCCATAGAAGATCTTCTAAAGGACTTTAAACTAAATCTTAAGCTTGTAATTGAAAGTAAATAATATATGCAACTGCAACAAGTCCGGTAATCACAACATATAAACAAAATAACTTTAAACAACCCGAATGAAAATTAATAACATTAAAGATACAAAAAGAGATAGAGTAATAAAGACGAGAAATATTCATACTTGATGAATTCAGTAATGGTGTTCAAGTGAAAACTGGGAAAGCAAGAAAAATTTAGAGAAAATATCAATTGATGAGATATTGGTAATAAAAAAAAAGTTGAAGCGAAAACTCTAACTAAACGCTCATCGTATCCGAAGATATGAAAAACGAACAAAAATTTTGAGACACTATTGGATATTTCAAGACGTCCCAAAACAATCCTTTTGAGAAAATGAATGTAAAGGAAATCCTAACGATTAAGTAACTGAAACAATTTTGGAGTAATATGCGGGACACTACTGGAGAAGTGACGTACTCCTAAGTGACGTACTCATAAGTGACGTACTCCTATGACCCCCCCCCACTAATGGCCGAGCAAAAGCAGGACGACCAGCTCGAACCTACATACAGCAGCTCTGTGAGGATACGGGATGTAGCCCTAAGGACCTGCCAGAAGCGATGAACGATAGGGAGGAGTGGCGAGAGAGGGTCATGGATATCCGTGCTGGTGGCACGACATGATGATGAAGAAATCATAAAATAAAAAAGTAAGGTGGATTGAAAATAAAACGGACACAAAAATAATGAATCACCTTTGTACAAAGATATTACAATAGAAGAGATTGTAAATTCATTTAAATGCACACATAAATGGAAGTCACCAGGAATCGATAAAGGAACAACTTTTAACCCCCCCATCAATCCTCCACACATCAACTAAGGACGAAACTTATTTCAGAAATGATTAAAGAACCTGAAAAAATGCCTGATTGGCTCACAGGATTAACACCCCTACAAACAAAAACAATATCACATACCTTACTTACCACAAGAAATAAAATCAATTCTAAAGGAGAAAAAAGCCAAATTCATAGAATAAAGGGATAGCTTTCTTTTAGAACAAAAAGAATATAAAGAAGATCCTACAGCTACAAAGATTAATCTCTTAATCTCTTATAAACAAGATAATCATAAAGAAATGTCGATCTAAACAGAAAATATACGCATAGCTTGGATTGGTAGTAAAAAGCTTTTGATTGCGTGCGCAACGAATCGATTCAAAAAGTTCTAAATCTGTTAAAGATATCTCCAGTTATAACATTCCTAAAATACAATATGGAAATGTGGCATACTAACTCCAGATTAATCCATGAAAAAAAAAAAAACTGCTCAAAACTAATAATATGAGCATTAACAATAGAATCTTCCAAGGAAACTTACCTGCTCTTCTTTTTAGTAAATACCTCTCTCAATATAACTTAAAAACACAACCTATAAAAACTACTATTGAAAAAATAAAACACTGATTTTGTATGGACGATTTAATGTTATATGCTAAAAATAGTGACAATTTAGAAGAGCTACTAAGTACAGTAAAGATTTAGTGACGACATAGGGATGTAATTTGGTGTGGAAAAACATGTGAAATTCAAATTTCAGAAAGGCTTACCAGTAAAATTTTAAAAATATCACTATTGATATAAACACAGACATTACAGCGTTTGAACACAATAACAACAAAAAAAAATATTTAGGAATTGATAATAAAGCTAATGGTATCTATCATGATATAAATGAAGAAAAAATAAGAAAAGAATTCTAGAGGGAAATAAACGCCGTATTAAGAACAGAATTGAAAGCCGAAAAATTCAAGTTATAGCAATTAACAAACTGGCAATATCAATAATGACATAAAGTTTTATCATAATCAACTGGACTTTAACTGAAATAAAAAAGACGAATATTTTTATTAGGAACTTAGCCCTAACCCTACCCTGCCACAGGATGCATCACCCAAGATTAAATATAGAATGTATCTACATCAAGAAAAAAATAATGGAAGAGGTTTAATTCAACAAGAACTGACCTACAAAACAACCACAAGAGGATTAAAGAAATATTTCGACACTACTACAAATTGGATGTTATATTTAGTAAAACTCACGAGAAGAAAAAGAAAAAATATTCAATTAGGAAAAAATTTAATGAATTTGCTAAATAATTTGACGTCACATTGAAAGAAATCGACATTACAGATGAAAAAATAGTGACTGCAAAAAAAGCATAAAGAAAAAAAGAAAAAAAAACAAGGACGAACTCAATTAAAAAACGTCTGAGAACTAAACCTAAACTAAATGGACAATAATACACACAAAGAATTAGAAATACTTATAAATATGTCATAAAAACTAATCGATGTCTGAAAAGGAATGTGCTGAAAGCGAAGAGGTTTAGATATAGCAGTACAGGACTAACGCCAACCAAATAGAAACTATTGTTACATATTTGACCTTTTTTAGGCCATGTAAGTTCGTGGATTTCCAAAAACAGGATACACTTGTGTCTTATGGTAAACAAAAGACAGCGGAAATGCCACGTGAATTGCGTGGGTGGGGTTCCAGAAGGAAGAGTAACCACGAGGTGTGTGGGCGCTCGAAAAATACATAACAACGAAAGTTTTCAACCCCGGGGGAGTGAATAAAGAGCAATAAGCAGTGGGTAGAGAGCAGAGCAGAGGATATGCTAAACGTCACCCTGTTTTGGTAATTGGCCTAGTAGGGGGGGAGACGGCCCCGGGTTGAGCGATAGAGAAAAGTTCAAATGCACAGGACTCGATAATATCGAAAGCGATAATGATCCCAGAAAAAAATATAAGAGTCTTGTGAAGGCCACTGTAATGAATTGACCTATACCAGCCTCGTGGAGGCAGAACGAAGAAGTAAAGCTCTCTAAGGATATCGTCTCAACCTGGAGTAAATCTGAGCGGCTCCGACTCCCTCCTCACAGAACGATTTCGTACCTTTCGTAATAAATAAGAAAAGATGAATATTTTTATGTATGTAAGTGTTAATGCCTCTTTCTGTCGGTATATAACACTATCAGGCAAACATTATAAATATCATATCAAACCCAAAATCTGGAGTTTGAAACAAAAGACTGAATCTATTAGTTTTCGGTTGCCTAATCCTAACACAAATACAATTTAAAGAAAAGTATGATAAGATAGGATATTACATTCATTGAAGAGTGTTTGAATACAATGGAATATTGGATTTTGGAAAATAGTAAAAGTACCAACCAGGACCAATAACAGAAGCAAAAAGTGTTACTATTCTTTGGGACTTTGATATCCAAACTAATAAAAAAAAGATTAAGAGTTATAACCCACATATAGTGGCAAGGGACTATAAAAGAAAAACACGTTTTCTCATTGATAAGCCAATGCTAACAGATATATCGCTCAAAAATACGCAAAAATTAGTAAATACAAAGACTCGGAAATAGAAATTGAAAAAACGTGGCACCTTAAAACTAACACGGTGCCAGTAATAGTAGGAGCTCTGGGTATAATCAAGATGGAACAGATAAAAACAATTAAAAGATACTTGGTATTCCCAGCCAATATAAAATACAAAAGAAATTGTATTTTGTGAAAAAGAATATAGAACGCATATAATCACTATCGTTCCTAACCCTAGGTTGGGGTAAAGACCTGGTGAATTATTGTGTGAAACCGAAAATAAAAATGAAAATGGAAGGATAAGTACCAGGACCTTGCTAGAGAATTGTAAAACCTGTGGAACATGAAAGTGATGATCATACCAATTGTAATAAGTTCTATTGGTACTGTCACAAAAGTATCCAAACAAAGATTGGAGGACTTGGAAATAATAGGACGAGTAGAGACCATCCAAATTACTGTATTATTGAGATCGGTCAGAATGGAGAAGAGTCCCGGAGACTTGAGGAGACTTGTTGTCATTCAAACTCCAGTGAAAGACCATCACCTAATGCTGATGTGAAAAACTCTGAAGGAGTAAATAATAATGATAAAAATAATGACATCCGAGAGATGAAATAGAAAGACTATATGTGTCAAAAAAAGAGGAATTGAAGATAGCGTCGATGCATCAATACAAAGACCCGAAGACTACATTAAAAACAGAAAAGACAGACTAATTACAGCGGAAAATAACAACACTAACAATATAAGGACAAACAGAACAACAACTACGAAACAAAAATGGGAAGAAAAACAACTGTATAGATATTTCAAGAAACAAACTGACCAAATCTCACGTGAGAATACCGAGATATGGCAACGAAAAGAAAACCTTAAGAAAGAAACGGAATTCCTTCAATTAGCCACGCAAAACAACGCCATAAGGATCAATTTAATGATGTGAAAATCGATAAAACGCAACAGAATAGCAAGTGTAGATAATGTGATTATATAGACGAAACTATCAATTACATAATAAGCGAATGTAACAAACTAGCGCCAGAATAGTACAAGACTGGACATGATAGGGTGGGAAAGCAGATTCACTGGGAATTGCGCAAGAGAATGAAATCTGAACATACTACCAAATGGTTCACGCTCAAAGTAGAAAATGAGACTCATAAGTTTCTCTGGGATTTTGACTTACAAGCAGATTGCCTAATTCTGGTGATAATTTACAAAAACAAATTACCGTCCGAGCGGACCACAGAGTAAAAATCAAAGAAAACGATAAAAGACAATTACTTGGACCTTGCCAGAGAACTAAGATAGAAATGGAATATGAAGGTGACTGTGATACCAATTTTTATTGGCACACTTGGAACGGTCTCCAAAGGCTTGGAAAGGGGACTGGAAGAGTTGGAAACGAATCAATACCATCTAAACTACAGCATTGTTGAGATCGGTCAGAATATTGAGAAAAGTCCTACAGTCCTGAGGAGACTTATTATCACTCATACTCCAGTAAAAAACTAACAACTAACACAGGTATTAAAATCTCCTTAGGAGTAATAAAAAATCTCAAAAGAGGAAAATAATCTTTTTTAATAGAAGCACAGAAAAATGTCAAAGGACTTATCATATCGAAAAGAAAACTGATTATACGCTAAAAAATACCGAGTGTAAGTTATGTCGATACAAAGATAAAATGGTTTATCCCTTAAAAGGCGAAAGCAGCAAACTTGCACAAAAGAAGTACAAAACGTAGTTGTTAACGTGATGAACAGAGACAACGCACTAAGCGAGGTCGAAGTGCAGCCGTGCTATAATGTTCACTTTCAGGCAAATATATTTGCGAAAGGTAAGGGGTTAAATAGAACCACAGTCGTTCTTCAACAAGAATATCTATGGAATTAAACAACTCACCAAGGTTGTTATGCCATTAAACAAAGAAAATAAACCAAAAACGCGGCACGACTAGGTGGGAAGGGTGATCCATTGAGAATTGTGCAAGAGATTAAAATTTGACCATACAGACAAATGATTTATGCACAAACCAGAATACTGAGAAGAGTCCTGCTGACCAGAGAAGAACTGCTGCTACTCAAACTCCAATAAAAGAACACCAACTTATGCTGTATTGACAAACTCAAAAGGATTGAAATAATAATAATAATAATAATAATAATAATAATAATATCTGACAAAACCATAAACTTAATTTCAAATGTCAAGGAAAACTGGAGAGTGCAACTGATATCGGAAAGCCAAACCCAAGCAGAATTACAAATCGAAAGAGGCATCTTTCAGTTCGAGTCTTGTCATCTACAGTGTTTGCTGATGATCATTATAGACTGCTGGTCTGAATAAATGGGGTTATGTATATAAAATTCGAAGAGGCGTCTTTAAGAATTGCCTGTGTTTAGATTCCTTTGGAACTCCTAACAAATTCTTCGCACTTGTATGCTTTTATCCAACCCCTTCGCCACGGTCAAGATGTGACACAGTTTTTTAGCAGAGTACAGCTGGTTTGTATTCAAATTTTCCTTCTCCTAAACTGGTTGCCTAACCAATACTAAAGAACTCAGTCGGCTCAACTATTTACTTACTGCTGAGGGTAAAAAAGAAGGGTTAATGCCTTTACCATTGCAAATAATTCGTCCTGTTTGAACTTGAGTCAGCGAATCCATTTTCTATGACGATAACCGTTGCAGTAAGTGCACTTGTGAGTAGTTGTAAATTATCATTATCGACTAAAACGAAATGCCTATCCGTCTGGATAGACAAAAAGAGGAAGAAAGTTGAATTGATCACCAAAGACTCAATCCATCTGGGATTGACGGAAATTGGATTTTGTTCACTTTCCGAAATCTCTTCAGACTTGGCTGCTAGTTACCCCGGGTTACATGATAACCAAATGAATTCCCTTGCAGGCTAATGAAACAATCACACAAGAGAGCTTCACTTGATACTTTACAAATGCCAAATAAAAAAAAACAGAGGTGAAGTAAAGGAATAAACAAAGGATTACTTATAAGAAAGTTGAAACTCAATTAAGATTTGGAACACACGGGCTGTCTATCTAGGAAGTCACAATGGGAAATGACTGCCCAAACAATAATGAAGATTTTATATATCGGTTTAATTAAACAATCCTGGATGCCTGGACTAATCTGGCCTGGTTTTCAAACTTAAGAGGGTAATAATTAATCCTTTCAATTCGATATGGTTGCGTACTCATTTATTAGTTGCCCAGTCGGCTGGGCCTGTAGAATACGCCGACTCTACCAACTAGTGTCCTGTAGGTTCTATCTCTCGGTCAAATCGAATAAACTGTGTGCAAACAAATGACTAATGTTAGATTATGACTGTTTTAAAGCAATACATTAACTGTGTGGAAAAAAAGAGTTTAGGCTCGTTTAAGAATGTTATCTACATATGCTTACAAATCATTTATATATTTGATATATATGTATAAAGAGGATTTGGCATTAAATAACCTACAATTGTTGATGTGCCATAAAACCCAACCAAGCCAAATCCTATATAGTTAATAAATACGTATAAAGAGGATTTGGCATTAAATAACCTACAATTGTTGATGTGCCATAAAACCCAACCAAACCAAATCCTATATAGTTAATAAATATGTATAAAGAGGATTTGGCATTAAATAACCTACAATGGTTGATATGCCATAAAACCCAACCAAGCCAAATCATATATATTTAATATATATGTATAAAGAGGATTTAGCATTAAATAACCTACAATGGTTGATGTGCCATAAAACCCAACCAAACCAAATCCTATATAGTTAATAAATATTTATAAAGAGGATTTGGCATTAAATAACTTACAATGGTTGATATGCCATAAAACCGAACCAAACCAAATCCTATATATTTAATATATATGTATAAAGAGGATTTGGCATTAAATAACCTATAATGGTTGATATGCCATAAAACCCAAGTATACCAAACCAATCATAATTAGCCCATAGAGTGAGGCACCTCGACAACGACAATATTATTTCTGTCAAGGAGCAAATGAAATAGGAATGTTAATAATATGTGTAACATCAAAGCCACAAAATAAAATGAATGTTACGTTATTTTAATAAGCTTGTTAAAATTCATGCACCTAAGCTTCCCGCCAGAGCTTAGAATAATCATGTATGGTGATTGTGTTGAAGTGTGTTTGATCGAGTACTAGCTTTATCGGTTGGGGCTGTAAAATCTGCCGACTGTATCTCTGCAAAGGGGTAAAGCCCCGCCCAAAACGAGTATCCTGGATAGGGCTCGAAACCATCCTATGATGAGGCTCCAGTCCTGGACCTTTGGAGAATATGGAGTACCCATTTATTACCATTACTCCTGGAGTGGTAGTACCTGATAGGGATCCATCTATTGGTCAAATAGAACTATTTGCCATACTTAAAGCCATTTAACTTTATGCGAAAAATATCAAATTTATTTTTTAGTGTTAAAAATAATTGAAAATATTCAACATGCAAAGAAATGAGCTATAACTCGTTTAAAAATTGGAAACAACTACAAAAAATGTAAATAAAATTTCTTGGCACGACATAACCCAAGACGAGTTCGCATGCCGTTAAAATCAATTAATAGTTCAATTAAAAATTTAGGACTCAATTTCAAGCATTAGTTTTTGCTTTAAATATTCCTGAGTTATTTTTTTTAATTTTTTTTTTACTTTTTCTTATTTTTTCTTTCCTTTTTCTCATATGTTTTCATGTTTTTTGTTTCGTTTTGTTTTTGTTTTTGTTTTTAGTTGCTTTTTTTGTTTTTTAGCTTTGTTTTTTTTTTTCTTTGTTTCTTTTTATTTTATAAATGACTTACAGCAATTATAAGTATTAATTTGTAAAAAAAAATCTATAACGAGGCAACTGTTGCATTGTTGTGATCTACTGGTGGTGTAAAAAAATTCAAATTTTGATACAGAAAGACTTGAAAAATATTTATTAGATATTGTATTTCCATTACCAGATATCTTTCACATGATACCTTTTGGTGGTGATTTAAAAAGGCCTTCAAAAATAAGAAAATTGAAAATAGTGTTGTCTTCATTTTGTTATTTTTTTTGGGGGGGGGGAAGCTGTTTTTCGTTTTTTGGTTTTTTCCCATACAACAAAAAATTGTTTTTTTCCTATACAACTTGAAATGGTTTTTCCCAATACAACATAGAATTGTTTTTTTTCCCTACACAACATTAAATTGTTTATACCACATAAAATTCTTTTTTCCCTATACGACATAAAATTGTTTTTCCCTATACAACTGTAAATTGTTTTTCCCTATAAAACATTAAACAGTTTTTTCCTACACAACTTTTAATTGTTTTTTTCCTATGCAACATGAAATTGTTTTTCCCTAGGCAACATAAAATTGTTTTTTCCTATAAAACATTAAACTGTTTTTTTTCCTACACAACTTTAAATTGTTTTTTCCCTATACAACATAAAATTGTTTTTCCCTATGCAACATAAAATTGTTTTTCTCAATACAACTTTAAATTGTTTTTCCCAATACAACATAAAATTGTTTTTCCCTATGCAACATAAAATTGTTTTTCCCTATGCAACATAAAATTGTTTTTCTCAATACAACTGTAAATTGTTTTTCCCAATACAACATAAAATTGTTTTTTCCCTATATAACTTTAAATGTTTTTCCCTATACCACATAAAATTGTTTTTCCCTATAGAACATTCAATTGTTTTTTTCCTATACAACATAAAATTGCTATTTCCCTATACAACAGAAAATTGTTTTCACCTATACAACAAAAAAGTGTTTTTCCCTATACAACATAAAATTGTTTTTCCCAATACAAAATATTTTTCCCTATACAATATAAATTTTTTTTTCCTATAAAACATAAAATTCTTTTTTCCATATACAACATAAAATTGTTTTTTTCCTATAAAACATAAAATTGTTTTTCCCTATACAACATAATTTTTTCCCTATACAATATAAAATTGTTTTTTTTCCTATAAAACATAAAATTCGTTTTTCCCTATACAACATAAAATTGTTTTTCCCCCTATACAACATAAAATTGTTTTTCCCTATACAGCATAATTTTTCCCCTATACAATATAATTTTTTTTCCTATAAAACATAAAACTGTTTTTTCCCTATAGAACATAAAATTTTTTTTCCCCCTATACAACATCAAATAAGATTCTTCAGAAGAATGAAAAATGGCAGATAAGCAAGTTAGAGCTTTAGTGACAAATTACTCTTCGTATTCTATTTGACAGCATTTGACAAAAAACTTTAATCTCAGTCTTTAGAGAGAGAGAGAGAGAGAGAGAAAGAGAGAGAGAGAGATTTTGCTGTGATGTTAGGATTTGTTGTAGCTTCAGTGAAGAACTTATGGAAACATCAATTCTTAATAAGTTAGTTTACTGTAAAATGTTCTGTTTTTATAAAAATGTGTCTGACATAATCTACAAACAAAAAGATCACAACGCTTTGTTGTGACTGTTCTTGCATTCCGTTTTGTATCAGTTTGCAGCATTCGTATATTATATGACTGACCATTTCGTCACCAATAAAATTACACTTACTATTCTTCTGTGTATTCTCAATTTATTATAGTGTATTAAAAGCAGTTTTTGTGTTTTAAATCATCGTTTGGTTTGGTTTGGTTACTTTGTTTAATGATATATCATCCTTATCAAAAAAAAAGGAAAATCCTATGGGAGAAGTGGCTAACATTCTAAACTGCAATACCGTTACATTTACGTTTGGTCTAATACCCTTGTGAAAACTATGAAACCCTTTATCCACTTGCCTAGTCGGCTGGGGCTGTAGAATACACCGACTATTTCTCTGCAGAGGGGTAAGACCCCCAACGAGTGTCCTGGATATGACACAAAACAATCTAATGGTGAGGTTCCAGTAATGCTGGAGCTTTGGCGAACGCGGAGTACTCCTTCATTGCCATCGCTACCTGGTAAACTCTGACCTGGAGTGGTAGCACCTGATAGGGTTCTATCTATAGGTCAAATAGAACTAAACTTTGTTTATATGTAAAATTGAATTGTTTAAAATAGAACTGTTTTGACATTGAAAATGTGTACTTATGCTAAACTGAATTGTTTGAAATAGAACTATTTTCGACACTTAAACTGTGTACTTATGCTGAACTGAATTGTTTAAAATAGAACTGTTTATATGTATAAAACTGGATTTTGTATTAATACCCTACAATAGTTGATGTACCATAAAAACCAAGCCAAACCTTTATCCACCACCCCTGCCAGCTATGGATTAAATTGTACCACTACTATTCATTTAAAAGGATGGCCATTAAACAAAGATACCAAACCTGTTAAAAGAACTGTAATGATACAATTTAACCCATAGTAGAGGGTGATAAGGGGGTTTATACCTTTTCCCAAGGGTATTAGTCCGAAAGTGAACGTAATAGCGCGACTGGGGTTCGAACTCGCTTTGTACGATGTTGCAGTCCAACACGTTTGCCAACACGCCGTAATCGACAATAAAGGGGAATTATATACATCATGCTAGTCGTCGTTTTATTCAAAGTATCAAATACGGTCTCAAATATAAACCTTTCAAATATATACGTTTCTAATAAAAAATGTACGTTGCAAACAGCAACCTCTCAAACATGTACCTTTCAAACATGTACCTTTCTAACATCAAATTTTAAAACATCAGACTTTCAAATATCAACCTATCAAACATGTACCTTTCAAACATCAACCTTTCAAAATGTATCATTTAAACATATACCGTTCAAACATCAAATTTTGAAACATCAGACATTCAAATATCAACCTTTCTAACATGTACCTTTCAAACGCCAACCTTTCAAATATCAACCTTTTTAACATATACGTATCAAACATCAACCTTTCAGACATGAACATATCAAAAATCAACCCTTCAAACATATACGTTGCAAGCAGCAACCTTTCAATTATGTACGTATTAAACATTAACCTTTCAAATATCTACACTTCAAGCAACAACCTTTCAAACATGTGCGTTTCAAACATCAATCTTTCAAACACCGAAATTTCGTGTTTTTATATGCATCTACGCAAGCGGGATGCAACGCAAGGTCAATTTTTAATTCAATTCTTCTTCTCCTAGATTGGTTGCCTTGGCAATGTTAAACAGCCCTGTGTGCCCTGTTATTTACCCATAACTGGAGGGTGAGAAGAGATAGATTCACGCTTTTCCCAAGATCATTAGCGCTAAGTGAAAGGCAAATAACTACGTCTTGGATTCGAATTCGGGTTTCTGGTTCCATTCCCTACGACGATAAGCGTTCCGCTACGCACACTTTAATTAACACTGTTTGTATTTATATGTGCATACATTTGTGCGCGCACCTGTTCGTGTATTTGTTTGTTTGGGTACACATTCGTATAGGAGTATCTGCATGTGACTGTGAAGGTTTTCTGGTATATGTGTATGCATTAATTTGTAAAAGCGTACAAGTATTCAAGTTGAGGGCATGTTCATGTGTATCCATATTTACCCAACCCCTCCGCTCGAGCAGGATATGACACAAGGTCAATTTTTAAGCGGAGTTTAACAGGTTTGAATTCAGAGTTTTCCTTCTCCTTGACTAGTTGCTTCACCAAGGCTGAAGAACACAGTCTGCCCTACTATTTACCCATAGCTGTAGGGAGAATAATTAGATTCATACTTTTCCCAAGGGTATTAGTGCTATGTGAAATGAGATCAGTCTCGTCCAGGTTTTGAACTCGTGTTGCCGTGTCCATTTCATACGATCATAACCATTACACCACGGGCACATGCGTTCATGTGTATCTGTTCGGCTATATACATGTGTGTTCCTGTGTATGTCTGTCCATGAATTTATTTTTCTGTGTGATTGGGGGGGGTAACTGTGTAGCTGTGTGCTTGTTTGTACATATAATCAAGTGTGTGTGTTCACATAGATGCATGAATGCGTACACGATTACAAATTAAAGGCAGAATTGTAAAAGTTATAATTTACTTATATTTTTTTTTTCTTACCGTTTTCTTTTTATTTCTTTTTTTTTTTTCTTTCTTTTTTTTAGTTTCTGCTCATATCTTTCTTTCTTGCATATTTTGTCCTGACAAAAGACGAGCGATATGCCGGGCAGAATAGACAAGATTCTCGAGTTTTTTTAACCCCAACCAAAAAAAAATGGCGGCCATGAGGAGCAAAGGTTGATGGGTTATTTGTTTACTGACCCCAAATCATTCACGTTCTTCTCCCTCGAGTTATCTCTTCGTTTTTCTTTCATCAGTTTTCCGTTGGTGAAGTACTCATAGCGTTGTGGCTAATGTGCTGGACTGCGACATCGTAGTAAACGAGTTCGAACCCCAGTCGCGTTATTATCTTCAATTTCTAATACCCTGGAAAAAAGTAGGAACTCTCTTATCCTCTCGCCAATAGTTACGGGTTGAATTATGGGTTTAATCCTGGACGAAATTGATTGCATTTCACATAGCACTAATACCCTTGGGAAAGGTATGAATCCAATTATTCTCCCTTCAGCTATGGGTAAATAGTTGGACAGATTGGGTTCTTCAGCCTTGGTGAGGCAACTAGTCTAGGAGAAGGAAAACTCTGAATTCAAACCTGTTAAACTCCGCTTAAAAATTGACCTTGTGTCATATCCTGCCTGAGCGGAGGGGTTGGTAAATATGGTTATGGGTTGAATGGTACTATATCATCATCATCATCATATCGCGCTGGTAGCACGGATATCCCTGACCCTCTCTCGCCACTCCTCCCTATCGTTCATCGCCCTAGGTAGGTCTTCAGGACAACATCCTGTATCCTCACATAGCTGCTGAATGTACGTTCGAGCTGGTCATCCTGCTTTTGCGCGGCCATGTGTGGGGATCCATAAGAGTACATCTCTTAAGAAAGAAAGAAAAATCAATTTTTCAACCAAGTATAAACTGATAACTTCTTCTAGTGATCAAGTGACAACAAGTCTTTTAAATACGTGAGCACTTTTTCTCAGTATTCTAACAGATTTAGTGAGGCTGTACTCTGCATGCCTTCGATTGTTACATTCTTCCCACCATTTTTTTTTTTTTTGTAAGAATTTTTGAAACTGTGGTAAGTGCATCATTAATTACAAGCATAAGTGTCATCATTATGTTCCTCATTTTTTTCATTTCATTCAATTTTATGTCAGAAATATCTTCCTTAAAAATTTTCGGTTATATAGATAGCATTTGTTTTCATAATCCAATTTCAGTCGTTTGTTTATTATTTAACTATTTGCGGCCTTTTCCCACCCAGTGTGGGCAGATGGTCTTTCAGTTGAGTCGGAGAGACAGCAAGTCTCCATAAGTCGCCAGGACTCTGCTCAGTATTCTAGCCGATTTTAACAATTCTGTGTTTTGGATCTTTTGATTATTTCTCTGATTTCCAATTCCTTCAGTCTTTTTTCTTTGAGGAACGTTCCAAGTGCACCAACTACCATTAGTATCACCATCACACGAATGTTCCACAGCTTTCTTAGTTCTCTGGCGAAGTCCAGATATTTATCAATCTTTTCGTTTTCTTTTATTTTCGCTCAGTTGTCTGCTGGAATGGCAAAATCCATTACATGACAAGTTATTTTTCTCTTGTTAATAAACACCAAATCTAGTCTTCAAGTCAAGATTAGGTGTTCCGTTTATAAATCTCAAAATCTCAGAGAACTGATTTTATTGGACAGATTCTGGTTTGTGCATATATCATATAGGGTGTAATTTTAACCTCATGCACAATTCCCAGTGGTTAACCTTTCCCACCCAATCGTGCCTACTCTTAAACTTCTTTAAGCCAGTTATTATGGGATTAATAGTTTTGTCTCCGTTTCCACACACCCTACACTTGCTATTCAGTTACGAATTATCCATTTTCGCTTCGATATAATTACTCCCTATGGCATTATTTATTATTGCTGCTATTAAAAGACATTATGTTTCTCTATTGAGGTTTCCTCTTCTTAGCCATTGCCAGGTTATTCAGTGTGCAATCTCCCCAATTTGTCGCTTGAAGTATCAGTAGAGTTGCTTTTCTTGCTATTTCTGTCTTCGAGTTTTTGTTATTTTTTGTTGGCTTTACTGTTGCTATTCCAATCCCTGGCTGATGTAATGAGTCTTTCTTTACTCTTTTTAGCGTATTCTTCGGGTCTTTTAATCGTGCATTTTTACTATCCTCAATGCTAGTGATTCCTTTACCTTCTTCTTTTCTTGATTCCTGTAGTCAATATCATTTCCCGGGAGTAAGGCCTTCTTGTGCATCGTCATCAATTTCTTTGCTCTTTCGTCAATTCGTCTGAGTTCTTTTCATGTCCATTGGAAGAATTGTACAGAATATCTTAGAAGGAAAACTACCGAGGTGTTTATTCTTTTAATAAGATTTCTACTGCTGAGCTAAGTTTCAAGTTTTCTTCTTCGGAGGAATTCTTCTTTTTGCTTTTTCTTTCATCTCTGTTCGATGGTATCCGTTTCCAATATTCTAAGCCATTGTAATTTTCTTTTTTCTCCGAGAGTTTGGATGATTTTCTCTTGTTTCTCTTTACCTCTTTTTTCATTATCAGTATGGAACATTTTCGGGAGTCAAATTCTATCTCTATATTCAGGTTTGTATCAGTGTTTCTGGTTCTTCTTCCTTTTTAGCAAATATCTTGATATCATTCGTGTACATATGGTGGTTTACCTTGTACTATAATTCTGTAAATTTATCGCCCCTGTATGGCCTAGCATCGTTGCTATAACAAAGAGGGCTAGCAAGAGTGAGAATCCCTGAAAGATGCCAATTTGGATTTTCACCTCTGATAGTGTTGGTTCTTCTGATCTAATTTTACTTTCCAGTTTTTATGGCTTTCGTGAAGAAGGTTTTGACTTGGTTGAATATATTTTACGTTTTCAGACATTCTATTATCTAAATTTGCAGGGTCATATCATAAGCCTTTTTGTTGTCGATCCATCTCATGGTTAGATTTTCTGTCTTGGTTTCACCTCCGTGAACGTATATTCATCTATATATATATATATATAGAGAGAGAGAGAGAAATAGAGGAATCATCTGTATAAGGGGGACAAATTATATTTAAAAATAAAAGAAAGCGAGGGCCCTTTCGTCCGGCTCTATTCATGCAATGCCACCGGAAAAACGATTAAAACGGGAATTTAACTTGAAATATAGGAAGAAGATATGTGACAAAAAAATCATTAGAAACTATGTCACGCCAGTATTTAATAAGTCTCCCAATATGTATAAATTATGATTGGTTCTCTGTCTACATAGAGAGGGGCAATCTAAAGAAATATAGATCGCCTCTAAGATATTCAAATGGATTTTATTCCAGGCTCTATGTAGAACAGAAAACTAATCATCTATATATAATAGGTCATCAGTTCCTCTTTTTCCCTTGCGGCATCCTTTCTGTTATCCTGAAAATAGTCCGTGGTATTCAAGCGAATAACATATTTTTCTCTTATCTGTGTGGTTAGGATTTTCCACGTCAGAGGTAAGCACTTTAGTATTATTATTATTATTATTATATTTACCACCCCCTCCGCTCGGGCAGGATATGAAACAAGGTCAATTTTTAAGCGGAGTTTAACACGTATGAATTCAGAGTTTTCCTTCTCTTAGACTAGTTGCCTCACCAAGGCTGAAGAACCCAGTTTTTCCTACTATTTACCCATAGCTGAAGGGAGAATAATTGGATTCATACCTTTCCCAAGGGTATTAGTGCTATGTGAAATGCTATCAGTCTCGTCGAGAATTTGAACTCGTGTCGCCGTGTCCATTTCCTACGACGATAACCATTACACCACGGGCACCTCCATTATTATTATTATTATTGTTATTTTTATTTTGCTCATTTGAGAGTTTTTTACATCAGCCTTAGCAGATAGTTTTCCACTGGAGTCTGAGTAACAGTAACTCTTCTCAAGTCTCCAGGACTCTTCTTAGTATTTTGGCCGATTTTAATAATGCTGTAGTTTGGATGGTCTGCACTTGTCCCCTGATTTACAATTCCCCCAGTCCCTGAATCAATCCTTTTGTGACTGTACCGAGTGTACCAACTACAATTGGTATCACCGTCACCTTTATGTTCCATAGTTTTTTGAGTTCTCTAGCAAGGTGTGGGTATTTATCTCTCTTTTTGCTTTCTTTCAGTTTTACTTTGAGGTTTTCCCGGACAGCAAAATTCACAATATGGCATGTTTTTTGTTTTGTTTTGTTTGTTTTTTGTTTTGTTTTGTTTTGTTTTGTTTTTTTTTGTTTTGTTTCGTTTTTGTTTTGTTTTTTGTTTGGTCGAGATTATATGATCTGTTTGTATCTCAAAATTCCAGAGAAGTTTGTGCGTCGTGTTCTTTCAGACAAATTCTGTTTGTGTCTATAACATTGGTTCGTATGGTCAAATTTTAATTTCTTGCACAATTCCCAGTGGATCAACTTCCCAACTCAGTCGTGTCTAGTCTTATACTCGTTCTTGTCTAATTTACTGCATTCGCTTACTATGTGATTGATTGATTCGTCTCTCTAACCACATAACCTACATTTATTATTTGGGTACGTCTTATCAAATCTTACTCTAATATAAACGGTCCGTATCCCGTTGTTTTGTGCTGCTATTAGAAGAAATTCTTATAATTATTTTTCCGGTAAGTTTTTCATACCAGCTCAAACTGGTGCCTTTTCTCCTGTGTTTGAGTGACAGAATGTCTCCTCATGTCACCGGGACTCTTCTACTTATTCTAGCACTGATCTGGATATTCTTGATTCTAAATCTAATCTCCAGTTCTTCCGTTCTATTTTCCAGATTCTTGGTGACTGTTCCAAATACGATTAGTATTTTTGTCGCCTTCATGTTTCACAACTTCTTAAGCTCTCTGGCAAGGTCCGGATATTTGTAGAATTTTTCCATTCCTTTTGTTTTCTCTCTATAAACGACAAAAACCACCAGATGACAAGTTCTTTTATTCTCGTCTCTTAAAACAAGTTCTGACCTTCTGACCTGGATTGGGTGTTCCGTTTGTATCTCCCAATCCCAAAGAATTCTAAGCGTTTCGTTCTATAGGACAGGCTCGGGTTTGTGCATTTACCATTTGTCCGTATGGTCAAATTTTAATCTCTTGCGCAATTCCTAGATGAGCATTTTTCCCACCCACTCACGTCTAGTCTTGTCATCTTTTTGTGCTTGCTTGCTGCATTCACATGTCATATGATTAATCGTTTCATCTCAGTCACCACATAATGTACACTTGCATATTTGAGTATTATCAGTTTATCATTGCGTTTTAAAAGTGTTTTTTTTTTTTTTTAATATCGTGATCGAAAATTTATGATTTGCAACAGCTGGAATTTATTTTACAGAACAATTCCTCATCATCAAAATGCCTTAAGTATAATGTTTGATTTCTTTCCATATCAAGAATTCTGCAAGATCGATTTTGGAATGCCAAAATTTCAAAATCTGCATCCGCCATTATAAGAAATATAAATGTTGAATAATAATAATAATAATAATTTAGCACAGAAAGAGTATAAGACTAGACACGACTGGGTGGAAAAGGTGATCCACTGGGAACTGTGCAAGAAATTGATATTTGACCATATGAACAAATGGTAAATGCACAACTCAACATCTGTCCTGGAGAATGAGACTCTGGGATTTTGAGATACAAACGGATCACCAAACGGATCACCAAATCTCAGCTAGACGACCAGACCTTGTTATAATCAACAAAAAAAGAGAACTTGCCGAATTGTGGTCTTTGCTGTCCCGAGTGACCACAGAATAAAATTGAAAGAAAGCAAAAAGAAGGATAAGTACCTCGACCTTGCAAGAGAACTGAAAAAACTGTGAAACACGAAAGTAACGGTGATACCAATTGTAATTGGTGCTCTTGGTATAGTCACCAAAGGATTAATACAGGCACTGGAGGATGTGGAAAAAAGAGGACGAGTAGAGACCATCCAAACTACTGCATTATTGAGATCGGTAAGAATACTGAGAAGAGTCCTGGAGACTTGAAGAGACTTGCAGTCATCCAGACTCCAATGAGAAACCATCGACTAAAGCTGGTGTAAAAAGACCCGAAAAGGAGTAACAATTATAATATAGACATCCAGTGAACTTCGCTGTTCAAGAGGACCACAGTGTAAAACTGAAAGAAAACGAAAATATAGGATCTTACCAGAGAGCTGAAAAAGCTGTGGAACATAAAAGTGTGGGTGATAGCAAACGTTGTTGGTATGTTTGGACCTATCCCCAAGGGTTTGAAAAAAAGACGGGGAATTGGAAATCAGAGGTAGAATCGAGACTATACTGACTACAGCATTGTTGGGATCAGCTAGAATACGCAGAAATCTGAGAAGATTTGCTGTCACTTGAAAAAAAACACCATTTTGCAAGGATGCGAAAATCTCACAAAAAGTAAAATGGTATTTTTGAGTTTTTAGAAGTGAGCATAAAATAAACTTTGATGTAAAGAGATGTAAAAAAATAAAATAAAATAACATCGTACTCATATTCTTACAAAAAGGTATAACTTTAAAAAGATACACTTGAATATATCGTGCTCGTATTTTGGTTTGGTTTCTTTGTTTAATGGCATATCAACATTTGTTGGTTATTTAATGCCAAAGCCATTCTCCGAGAAGAACAGTAGTGTTACTATTTAACCAATAACTAGGAGGATAAGGGGGTTTATACCTTTACCAAGGGTATTTGCCCGAAAGTGAACGTATTAACGCGACTGGAGAACGAACTCGCATACTACGATTCCGCAACCCATCACTTTAACCATTACACCACGAGGATTATTTAATTATCAGCATGGTTTTCATTTTTCAATTTTCTAATATTTCTTCTTTTTTTTTTCTTTTTTCTTTTTTTTTTTTTTTTCTTTAGCGAATTCCTTGGAACTGTTCCGAGTGCAACAAAGAAGATAGGCACGACTGTAACTTTCATATTTCATTATTATATATTATAGTTTTCTCCAGTTGTTCATTACAATTATTTTAATATATTCGATTTCTTTCGAGGAGCTGATTTAAAAAAAATTGTCGTACATGTCGAGATGTTTTACTACAGAAAGTCACAAAATATAGATTTTTGAATGCCATTTCTGCCGCTGAAAGAAATACCGACTGAACCTGTTGTGATGTGCAACGTTAACACTAGTCAGTTGCTGATCAAAGACTTGACACAAGGCCCCAACCCTGCTGGTCTATTCTGATACTATTTACCCAACCCCTCCGCTCAGGCAGGATATGACACAAGGTCAATTTTTTAAGCGGAGTTTAACAGGTTTGAATTCAGAGTTTTCCTTCTCCTAGACTAGTTGCCTAACCAAGGCTGAAGAACCTAATCTGTCCAACTATTTACCCATAGCTGGAGGGAGAATAATTGGATTCATACCTTTCCCAAGGGTATTAGTGCTATGTGAAATGCAATCAGTCTCGTCCAGGATTTGAACTCGTGTCGCCGTGTCCATTTCCTACGACGATAACGACTACACCACGGGCACCTCCTGCCGGTCTATTCTGATCATCGGCTCACTTTGTGCAGTGCAAGCCGATGAACCTAGCAGGACATGGGCCCAAACATGGGTCCAGGCTCGGATGCCTGATGATAGTTTATACCGGACAGAGAGGTCAAGTGGTATACAAAGGTGACAAAGGTATCGATGATGCAGCTCGCCCACTCGAAGGTGGCCCAACCCAAGCCTGGGACCTTCGCCCTCAAGTTTGCCATTGACCATTGACCGTCCAGCACGGATGCCTAAAGTACGCTAAAAAGCCTCTGTGCCAAGGACAGTGGCTGATGTTTGTCTCTGCCACCCACACTTGATAAAAATGACCCGAAGGTCGAATTATAGTGGGATTTAGAGTATGGGAATGTCGGACCCAAGCCGAAACTCGAATCCTGCTGGTCTATGCTGGTCATTAGTTCAATTGGTGCAATGTGACCCGATTAGCCTCGCTGGACGTAGACCCATATTTGGGTCTATGTACGGATGCTTAATTATAGCTTAAATTGGACAGCGAGTTCCAGGACAATGAAAAGGTGTCAAAGGTGTACAAATTGTAGCTCGTCCACCCGAAGGTGGCCAAGCAGAAGCTGAGGGCCTTTCGGCCTCAAATCTGCCAAGGAGCATTGACCGTTATTTGTCTCTGCCTTCTACCAGACAGGACTTGACACAAGTTCCATGAAACGAAGGTCGGATTATAGTGAGGATTAGGGGAGGAGAAGGTCGGGCAGTAGTCGAGGTTTGAGCCCTGCTGGTCTGTGCAGGTCATCAGCCCACTTAAGGCAATGCGGACCTGATAAGCCTAGCTGGACATGGACCCAAACATGGGTCCAGGTACGGATGCCTGATTATAACTTAAACAGGACAGCGAGGTCCAGCGCTATACAAAGGTGACAAAGATGTCAATGCTGCAGCTTGATCACCTGAAGGTGGCGCAGTCGAAGTCGCAGTCCGATATTTGTCTCTGCCTCCTACCAGACAGCACTTGACCCACAGTCAATGACCCGAGAGACGAATTATAGTGGGGATAAGGTTAGACCCGAGCCGAGGTTCGAGCCCTGCTTGACTTTGCTGATCATCGGCTCACTTGAAGAGCCAGAAATGGTCCACGCCCGAATACCTAATTATAGCTTAAACTGGACAACGAAGTCCATTGCAATAGAAAGGTGACAAAGATGTCACTGCTGCAGCTCGCCCACCTGAATTTGGCCCAGTCAAAACCGGGGCCTTTCGGCTTCAAGTCTGTCATTAGGCATTGGACAGCAAGGTTCAATGCTTTACAAGAGCGACAATGGTGTCAGTGATGCATCTAGCCCATCCGAAGGTAACCCAGCTAAAGCCGGGGGGCCCTTCGGCCTCAAATCTGTCATGGAGCATTGACCGTCCGACACAGATGATAGACAGTCCGCTGAGAAGCCTCAGATATGTGTCACTGCCTCCCCCCCCACTAGACAGGACTTGACACTAGGTCAATGATCCGAAGGTCAAATTAGTAGGGATTAGGGAGAATAAGGTCTGGCACAAATCGAGGCTCGAGCCCTGCTGGACTATGCTGATCATCGGCCCACTTAGTTCAATATGGGCCGGATGAGCCTAGCTGGTCATGGACCCAAATCTAGGTCCTAACACGTATGGCTGATTTTAGCTTAAACTGGACCGCTAGGTCCAGTGCTGTACAAGGGTGACAAAGGTATCAATGATGTAGCTTGCCCATCCGAAGGAGCAGAAGCCACGAACCCTTCAGCCTCAAGTCTGCCATGGGGCATTGACCGTTCGGCATGAATGCCAGTCAGTCCGCTGAAAAGCCTCTGCTCGAAGCAGCGGCTGGTCGTGCACTGGTATTTGTCGACCGTCCCACCAACCGGACGAGTGAGGCACAAGGACTTTTTAAAGTGGGTACGAGCTCAGGGCAATAGCCCAGACGCGCCCAGCGGCTCCAAATGCTCGAGGATGCCGGTCAAAGCACACCTCGACCGACCGTCAACGCAACCGCAACCAGAACACACCTGACCAGATCCATGCATGCCCAAACGAGCCAATCGAAGTATGAAATAGGGGGGCACTTTTTTCAGTTATTCTCAGTGGGAGACTTATATCGGCTCTTTCTTTCTGGGACACCACTGGTGAGCAAGTTAGACTAGCAAACCTACACGAATGAGTTCGAGTCTCATTGGGCACCCCATTCATTCGGCCTTGTGCCACATCGAAACAAAGAGCTTTGTAAATTACTATATCGGCTCTTTCTTACACTCATGAAAATTAGGTAGATTAATTTGCCAGTATCATTACAATAAAATTCGAAGTCTGAACTATTAATTTTGCCAAAACAAAGAATACAATTGACAGAAAATGCAAAATTCGATCTTATTTCCTATAGTAACTTTTTTTTAATCTCTTTAAGTGGAAAATTTCGCAACTGTCTTTTTTCAAACACGCACAAAAATCTGCTATCTCTTACCTATCTTCTATGGTTACATTCTGCTGTCAATTTAAGATTCTACCGCCCTTTCATTGAAGCTATTTGAAAATGGTCTGAGAATCTTAAATAAATGAAAGCTTTTCTTGTCAAAAAAAGCATTAATGAGAACAAGCTTAACATGGCATCTCCATGCATAATAGATTAAATAAATTCAATTCAATAACCTTAGAAAACAGTCTTTGAAATATTATCTATAAATTCAAATGTTTCTATCTCTGAAATATCGGAGGCAGCAACATCGAAATAAGAGATAAGTCCTAAAATCTGACAAGAACTTTCAGAAAATTCTTAAGCAAATTCCCGAATTTTAATAAACTTCATATTGTATTTAAAGTGATTTTTCTGTCGACAAGTTAAAATAAAGTGTATAACATTGTCATACCCCGAGAAAAATTATAGCAATACTCAAATCGATTGCCAGATCTCAAATATAATTAAACCATGCAAAAATATTAAATCAAAAGAATGAACTATCAAATCAAAGCAGAAACAGAAAATCTTGGATATCTAAAATAGTCTTCTTTTTCTCATTTTGAAATTCAGACAACGCTATTCCATTTTATTTCATTGCATAATTCAAAAAGGAACAATGCCATATCTAGAACATAATTTTATCACAATTCTGATTTTACCTGATATACAGTATTTCTATCACACAAAAATGATTCCAGGGGTGTCCTCGTGGTGTAATGGTTAAAGCGATGGACTGCAGAATCGTAGTAGTGAGATCGAACTCCAGTCGCGCTATTACGTTTACTTTCAGACAAATACCCTTGGGAAAGGTATGAACTACATTATCTTCCCAGCTATGGGTTAAATAGTACCACTCCTGTTTTTCTAAAAGGATGGCTTTGACATTAGATAACCCACGAAGGTTGATATGCCATTAAACAAAGAAACCAAACCAAACCAAAACGATTCGAGATGGATAAAAATAGGCTACATTTTCGATCTCAGCGCCACCAAATTAGTAGAAAACACGTAGAAACATTCATGAGACAATTTTGTTGTTGACTTCTATGAGTAACACGGATTACATTATTCTACACTTGTTTATTTTTTTTTTTTTTTTTGAGGGGGGTTCATTTGACCATTTAGAAAAAGA
The DNA here is from genome assembly GCA_963585895.1 of Sepioteuthis lessoniana. Taxonomy (NCBI): domain Eukaryota; kingdom Metazoa; phylum Mollusca; class Cephalopoda; order Myopsida; family Loliginidae; genus Sepioteuthis; species Sepioteuthis lessoniana. Next base: position 2,864,114 of record OY757915.1, on the reverse strand, counting down.
AACATGAAAAAGGAAAGAAAAGCTATGATCGAAAACAACATGTTTCTGCTGTGGTTTTGACGTTTCTTCTTTTTTTTAAACCCTTTTGCAAGAGAAACAAAAAGAAAAGAAAAAAACAACAGAGAATAAAAGAAATTATATTTTGTTATGGAATATTAAATTGATATCACGGGAGAGCTTTCCTTTGCACAGGTAAACAACAACCCCCTCCTCTTCATCGACTCACTTTAAACTTCATGGAATCTTCATCAGTCACTCATTTAAACATCTTTTCTCCTTATGACCTGATTTGCTGACTAAATTCACACAAGGAAACAGGGGATTATGTAAATTTGCTTGACAACGCCGGAAAAAGAAAAATAGTGAACATACAAAAACTAAGAGAGCGGATAACATTAGATAAAAATATTTACTGTTTCACAGACCAGCTTCCTAAGAAATTGTCAAATCACCTTCTGTTCGTATTAAAACTTTCAACAATTTAATGGCTGCTGAGAATGAAGAATTCTGAAAGCAAAAAAGAATATTCCGATGGGAAATAGTCCACGAAATACAATAAATTCAATTCAGCTGGTAAATTGGACGACTTTTTTTTTTAATTCGAAAAAAAGAGGAAAAATATAAAAAGAAGACGATAAGACTGCATCTAAAAAATTACTTTCGAATTCCATCACGGAGGGCGGTAATTATTCTGCTTCATTGAAATCTTTTTCCATTCCCTTGTTTGAGTGATTTAAATATATAGTCGGGTTTTTATTTCATTTTTTTTTTCTCTAATTTTTTTCTTCTTTTTCCTTTTAATGCTTTCATTTTTTTTTCTTTTCTGTTAATTTCAAAATCGTTTAGTCCATTTTCAAAGAAATAAGTAGATAAGCAGTTTTGCTGACAGCTTTCACTTTTTATAATGCTGTCTGAAAGCTGTAGCGTCTTTGTCTCATTAATAAAACACACACACACACACAAACACACACACACACACACACAAGCATATATATATATATATATATATATATATATATATATATATATATATATATATATTAGTGTGTGTGTTTATGTGTATACAAATGCATGTATATTTTATATATATACAAATGCGCATATCTATCTATCGATCTATCTATCTATATATATATATATATATATATTTGTTAAAAATATGTACATTTGAATACCTGTGTGTTTCTTTGTTTGTTATTTAATAGCATATTAACCTTCTTGGGCTATTTAATGCCATAACCAACCTTTTAGAAGGACAGTAGTGGTACTATTTAACCCATAGATGGAAGGATAAGGGTATTCATACCTTTCCCAAGAGTATTTGTCCGAAACCTCTGTGTGTCCGTGGGTATAAATGGAAATAAATTATGCATAGTAATATATACAAACGCATATACTCATATATAAGACAATTTTTACTTATATGCATGTATACTAATGTGTATGTGTATATAGGTATACATATTCACTTAGATACCAATATATATATATATATATATATATATGTATGTATACGAGGATGATTAAATAAGTTTTCAGACTTTTTTCGTATGGGCACTTTTATTGATAGTACACACATGAAATTCTAGTCCCTTTCGAAGTAACCTCCTCCGGCTGCAATGCACTTGTATTGTTCCAACAACTTCTGGAAGGCCCAATGGAAGTCCACTTGTGTGAGCGTGTCAATTACCTTCGTCACAGCCTCTTTCATCTCCTCAATTGTCTCATAACGACAACCTGTAAGCTTAGGGAATAACCAAAAGTCACAGGGAGCAAGATCTGGACTATAGGGAGGCTGAGGAACTGTCTTGATGCCCATCTTGGTCAAATAGTCTGTGACAAGGATGGAATTGTGGACTGGTGCATTGTCCTGGTGGAAATTCCACTGACCTGATTTGAACAGTGCTGGCCTCTTCCGACGTAATCTCTTGCTGAACTCCCTTAAAACCTCAGCATAGTAACCCTAACCCTAACCCTTTGACCAATCATCTCTGGTGTATTGACTTCCTTACTCCTCCCACACCTCTCAACATCCCTCACAAACTCCCTGCCTTCCTTGAATCTTTTATGCCACTCAAAAACTGATGCTCGATTCATGCAAGATGGTCGAAAAGCAGTCAGAAGCATTCCATACGTTTCTGTGTCATTTTTTCCAAGTTTAAAACACAATTTTATTGCATATCTTTTTTCTAAAGTGTCCTCACATTTTTGAAATTCACCAGCTGTGACAATCAGGCTTTAGTAGGGTGTATTCCAATTGCTGCTGTAGCTGTTGATTTAAACCTGAAATCATAAAAATTGGTCAGTCATCTTATAAGATGTATTGCAATAACATAGTGAATTTTCAAGCGTCAACGACAATTTTAAATGCCTGTACAAAAAAAAGTCTGAAATCTTATTGAAGGCACCACGTATATATATATATATATATATATATATATATATCTGTACACACACATACACTTATAATATATATATATATGTGTGTGTGTGTGTGTGTGTGTGTGTGTGTGTGTGTGTGTGTGTGTGTGTGTGTGTGTGTGTGCCTTTGTATGCCAGTGCGCGCGCACGAATGAAAATAGTTTCTGCATAATAATATATATGCGCATACGTATCATTATATGAACTTCATGTATGTTAATGTATATGTACATACAAGTATATATATATTTACTAACCTATGTGTGTGTGTGTGTCAACTGCTAACCTCTTACGGATAACTACCGTTCCTCATAATCTCATACCTTCACCATCAGAATCGCTCTGATTATGTCCCCTCAAGTGACTCATCAATCCCGCTGCAGATCCACAAACTCTGAGCCAAATTTGACACAGGAAGAACGCTCTCCCCACTCGATTGAATGGTTCAGTTAGTGGGATTTGATGCTTGTGAACCACCGTATGTCTCTTGAGACCTTAATTCCACTTACAAATTTCATTATATATTGTACAAGTCACATTGTTCCTGGAGAGAAACCTTTGTGCACAGATTTTCTCTCATGAAACAACCAATGATTGACATATCCAGTTTTAGAGAGCCAAATCCGACTATTTGTTTAACATGGCCAGTTATTCATGTCCTTTAAAATATTCCAGGTGTTTTCATTCCGAACTTGTCACTTGAGGTTTTGCATACTCAACACAAAACTGCTACGGTCATCATCTACATGTATTCACCATTCAGTTCTCTTCAAGGCTAGCCTTTTACAGTCGTCAGGGTCTGTTTTTATATTCACACGGTAGCTTTTTAAACAACCTTTCTACCTCTTCTAAGGTTTATTCTGTAAACGTTTGGGAGAATGTAGCTGACTGCAAAGGAGTTGCTTCGGTAATCTATCATCACTCACACACACACACACAACATGACCTGCTGACCACATTTATACCGTTATGATGAGAGTCTCGATGTAAGGACTTCTGTATCAGGTATTTGGTAATCGACTTGATGTTTAGAATACGTCTCAAACATTTCTGATGAAAGTATTCAAGCATTTTCAGATGCCTGCAAAGCAATGTCCATGTTTAAGATGAGTAAAAAGAATACTGAATACGTATGACCGATAAATATTTATCTTAATCTTATAGGTAACATTACTCTTAGTCCATAACCGTTTTTCAAGCATCCCATACGCCACAAATGCCTTTTGAATACGTAGGTGAATTTCAGCTTCACAAGTCAATGTTCTTCCTAAATTAATAAAAGTCTCAAAAACAGTCAAACTTGAACCAAGAATGGTTATAATTGGCTTAATATACGGCTCACGTGTTACGGGGGTAAAAATTACTTTTGTTTATGTCAACCTTATTCTTGAATCATATTCAGTACGTGAAGCTGCAAATAGATCTACAATATGTTACAGGTCATCTTCAGTATGAGCCAGAAGATCAATTTTATCAACTCTCTAATCAGTGTGTGAAAAGTCTTCGATTTAAATTTGAACCTGTAGTTCCAGATTCCAAAAGAACACTCCTTTCCAAATGTTGAAATGTGCGAGTCAGCATCACAGAAAACAATATCGAGAAAAGTATCAAAGCCAAATCATCTCTCTGCTTAACCCTATTTTCTATTGTAATATCATCCAACAATCTACCACTCATGACTACTTCAGCCTTCATAACTCTGTGTAACTGTTTGAGTATATTCACAAACATTGGTAGATATCCTGTTTTTCCTAGCAGCGTCCAAAGTACATTTCTATTAACCATATCAAAAGCTTTTATCAAAAACCGGATGAAGAGTGACTTATTGCTCAGTACACTTACTCTGCACCTGTCGGCCGAAAATATTATGCCTGTTGCTCCCTTGCCAGATCTAAAACTACATTGTGATTCTGGAATGACTAAAGTAAAGATGTTTCAAAGCAATTGATTCAGCAAGGCTCTGAAAAAAACCCGCGCCAAATGCATCCAAAAGTGATTCCACGGTATTTATTACAAATTCCTTTAACATACATACGTGCATACATAAAGTAAGTAGGGCAACTCTGGTGGTGTAACAGTTAGCAAGCTAGACTAGCAAACCTACACGAGTGAGCTCGAGTCTCAGTGGGCGCCCCATTCATTCGGCCTTGTGCTACATCGAAACAAAGAGCTTTGTAAATTACTATACATAAAGTAAGTAAAGTTACCGACCGTAGTCGAGGGCGACCAGAAGGCTCCCTTTTCAATAGCTACTACACCGAGGTGAAGGGGAGGGCGCTACTCCTTTCCCTGGATTGCTCCACTTTACCCTTGATACGTACCTTATAATGCTGAGTGTTAAGCAAGGAGGCATCGAGTACCATTTTTAAAGTTTTTGGTATGACGCGACCTGGGGTTGAACCCGGGTCTTTCGGACTATTGGTGAACACTCTACCCACTAGGTCAATGCACATATATACACACTTTTCATTTGTTTTCATTTTATTTTTTAATTTATTTAATCAAATCATGTCAGCGTATCTTGACTCAATAAATACGAGAGTAGGATGAGACAAGGTCAATTTTTAACGTAGTTATAGCGTGTTTGAATATGTGAGGTGGCCGTGGTGTAATGGTTATCGTCGTAGGAAATGGACACGGCGACACGAGTTCAAATCCTGGACGAGACTGATTGAATTTCACTTGGGAAAGGTATAAATCGAATTATTCTCCCTCCAGCTATGGGTAAATAGTAGGACAGACTGGGTTCTTCAGCCTTCTGAGAGAAGGAAAAGTCTGTTTTCGAACCTGTTAAACTCCGCTTATAATTGACCTTGTGTCATATCCTGCCCGAGCGGTGGGGTTGATAAATATATATAGCGAGTTTGAATTCAGACATTTCCTTCTCCCAAACTGGTTTCCTAACCAAGACAAAAAAGACAAACCTACCATACTATTTACGGGTATCTGTATAGAGAAAAAATAGGTTCATACCTTCCCCAAAGATATTAGCGCGAAGTGAAACATAAACATCCTCGTCGAGGGTTTGAACTCGGGTCACCAATTTTATTGTCTCTTATAACCGTTACGCTAAGCACTCCTCAATCAATATGAATATCCTACAAACGTTTCTGATCTAAACATTTTAGCCAAACCTTTGACAATTATCAAGATCGAGTAATACAGCATCATAACACAGAAAGAACAAGTTTTAAAAAGCATTCAGAAATTAACAAAGGAGTAATATTCGTTATTCCACTGATTATTCGGAATAACATTCTCATCCTTGATCTTTTTCTGCAAAAATAGCTTCGGTATTAAATAACCCATGAGGGTTGTTACACCATTAAAAAAAAAGAAACCAAACCAAATGTTGATATTTTATTTGCATGTTTCGATCAATACATTCTTCAGCTTTCTTTCAAAAGATTTTAATTTTAAAAAATACAATAAGAATTCTAACCTTAACAGAATTTGATAGAAAAATCAGCTTTTATTCAGAAATATCTCATTGAAACTTTTCCTCTTGTAAGACAAAAAAAATTGTCCAGAAGAGAAGGGTTTTTTTTAATTTTCTTACTGTCAGAGATAATCTGTTTGCTCTCAAAGATTTTGTCATCCTTACTTGACATGAAATTTTAATTTAGAAGGATTTGCAATTTCGCTTTCCTGTGTTTTATTTCTGGACTACCATACTTATAAAATTCAAGATGTTTTCTTCTGCTATGAAATCAGAAATAGCCTAACCGATTAAAAATCTAGGAAGGATTGAAGCACTTGGAATATTAGACTATTTTGACGAGCAGTTTCATTTAATTATGTGCTTAATGAAGACAATTTTTTGCTTGTTTTTATTTATTTCCAAAAAGAGAAAATGAAATTTTACAATTTTTGGTGAGCACAAGGCCCAAAGAATTTGAAGGGAGGGGAAAGAAAAAGAAAGAAGACAAAGAAAACATTGTTTTCCATGGTGCCCTAGCTAGTTTCTTTCACGACCAGTCACACTAGAATTTATTTAACCATGATTTATACCCATTCATCTCTGACACGCAACAGTCACCAATATGAAAAAACCTACTGAAAGCCGATGAGGAGAAAAGTGATGTATGTACAATAATGATGAGGAAGAGATTCTATGGAGGTAAGTTGTAAAAAAAGGCGGGGGGTAACACATCTCATACAAACTAACTAGGGGGTCAAAATATCAAAAGGGAGATTCTAATTACCTGACAAATTTTTGCTTGTTTTTAGTTCGAATATTTGAAACTGAATGGACGAACAAATGCATTGTTGAATATTACCACAAATACATTTACTACGAGCACAAAGGTTTAAATATTTATATATAAAGACATAATTTAAAACCAAATGGCTATTGAAATTAGTGAACCTATTTATATACCTCGGTAGCAATACCTCATTAACTGAAAGTGATGTCAACATACGCATAGGTAAGGCATGAACAACTATTAACTGATCAATGACCTTACAACTGTATAGTTGCACCACTTGGACTTTAACGAAGCGCTTAGGGAAAACTAGATGGAAATTACGCAAGAATACTGCATGTTGCTTCGAATAAACCCTGGAAGCAGCATCTTACAAAACAGCAGCTGTACAGCATATGAACTTACCTCCTATCTCGAAAACTATCCGAGAAAAATGATCAGGATATGCTGGGTATTGCTGGAGAAGTACGGATGAACTTATTAGTGACGTTTTCCTATGAACTCCAACACATGGACACACCAAAACTTATATTAATCAACTTAATGCGGACACTGGATGTCATCTAAAGGACTTACCTGGAGCTATAGTTGATAGGAACAGTTTTCGAGAGAAAGTCAAGGAAATCTATGCTGTCAGCACACTTTGATGATGATGATGATGATGATGAGGAGGAGGAGGAGGAGGAGGAGGAGGAGGAGGATTATGATAATGTGTCTTTGAAGACAAGCGCCTATTTCTTTTAATAATACAACTCTTTTATGCAGAGTTTCTGAGATGAAGTGTTTTTATTTTAAATTTTTATCTTGTTTTTTTTTTTTATCGTAACGTTTAGTCCCAACATTCTAGGCCGATATTCTCTGAATGTCATTAATAATTAAACGACTTCATCTTAAAATTCAAATAACTTAAAATCTTCGATTCTCTTGGGAAGAAAAATCTTTGCCTGCATTTTCAAATAGCATCATTATATAACGAAGATTTATGAACGTATTCTTCGACTGGCACATGAACTCTGCTAGCGGATGAAATAGACAGGTACTGTCACATTGGTTGTAGTGGAAGGTCGGAGAAGTGATTGGTTCTGTTGTAGCATTAGAGTTTTTTTCGACGCTGATTCTTTTCTTCCCTTTTAACTCTACGGCTGTTCTCGAAGAATAAAGTACGAATTTCGCCATTCTTTAAGATGGCCGTCATTTCTTGGAGCCTGATTTCAGTTTCTTCTTCTGTTTCATTTTGCCGCTTCTTGTATAATTTTAAATCTTCATGCAAGCAATTTTTCGTTTCTTGCAGTCGTTGAATTGTTCGGGTTTTAACTATTATTATCTTCCTATTGTTCGATGACAGGCAATTTCTATAGACCCATTTCGTTTATATTTTCCTGTTGTCTATTCAAACAATCTATATAACATTTTACTGTTTGTTGTTCTTATCTGTCTCAAGTTCGTCTTCTGGCATTCTTTTCCGTTACTTCCCTGAAGTTAAGTAGTAATGAGCTTGTCAGTACTTAAATGGGCGACCACTTAAAAGCAACAAGAAATGTACCCAACTCGAGACCTGTGTAAAAGACTAATCTCAGCTTAAAATAATCCAACAATGGTTGACGCAGCGTAAAACCAACTAACCAATCAGACAGGGTCTTCTTTCATTCAAGTCTTTCATGTTCATTAATTGAGAAGAATTTAATATATCAAAGATAAAAAGTAAACATGACAAATACAATAAATTCTACCTTTCAAATTATAAATAGAAATTAACTTTTAAGAAATGGAAATATCTTATCTGTTTTCTTGAAAGAAAATCAATCTTTAAAAATTTCAGTCACGAGAAAAAATAGAGGGAAGAAGAAAAAATGTCTAATTCAAAGAATCCATGTTCCTGTTAAAATTTAAACTTTTTAATCGAAATATCATATCTGCTCCCATTATACAAAAAAAAACTATCGGTGAGGCTTAAACTATGTTGACGTATTTCCTGTGGAAGAATAAGACCTTCCCCCCAAAAAAGGGGTATGACACTAAACTGCATGCAATGTTGAGGCTCCAGTTATGGAAACCTTAGAAATATAGTGTACCATTCTATGGCTCTAACCCCAATGTCCACTCCGAGTCAGAGAGGTGATACCTGTTAGAGCCCCACCTATAAATCTTGCCCAGTCGGCTGGGGCTGCAGAATACACCGACTGCACCTCTGCAGAGGGGTAGGATCCCCCCAACAAGTGTCCTGGTTATGACACTAAACACTCTGATGGTGAGGTTCCAGTAATGCTGGGGCTTTGGGGAATGCGATGTACTCCTCTATTGCCATCGCTCCCAGGTCCACTCTGGCCCGGCGTGGTAGCACCTGATAGGGCCCTATCTATGGGTTAAATAGAACTAACGGCATACTTATGCTAAACTGAATTGTTTGATTAAACTGAATAGCTTGAAATAGAAATGTTTTTGACAATTAAACTGAGTACTTACATTTAAACTGTGTGCTTATACTAAAGTGAATTATTTCAAATAGAACTGTTTTTTGACATTGAAACTGTATTTACACTAAACTGAATTGTTTAACATAGAACTGTTTTGACATGTAACTGTGTGTAAACAAAATCTGTACTTATACTAAACTGAATTAGCTAAATTAGAACTGCTTGACTAAACTAAATTGCTTGAAATAGAAATGTTTTTTACAATTAAACCGTACTTACATTTAAACTGCGTGCTTATGCTAAACTGAATTATTTGAAATTGAACTGTTTTTGACATTGAAACTGCACTTATACTAAACTGAATTGTTATATATAAATGCTTGAATAGTTTGAAATAGAAATGTTTTTGACAATCAAACTGTGTACCCATGCTAAACTGAATTGTTTGAAATAGAATTGATTATTTACATAAAAATGGATTTGGCGTTAAATAACCTACCAAGGTTGATATGCCATAAAACCAAAGCAAACCAAACCCATGTATAAATCAAATAAATCTGTTTGAAAATTATTAGCATTGGATAAGAATATTCTAACCTGTATAAGTCTATGTCAATAAATAATGATTAAATATTATTTCTTGAAATCATATAATTATTATTATTAGATAGAAATACTTGAAACCATTTAACTGTGCGCAAATTATTTACATTAGATATAAATAATTGATATAATAACTGTGTACAAAAAGAACTCTTAAGAAATTGCACGATGTAAATATAAACGTACCATGAACATGCTTCCTTAACCTCAACGCATAAAGTAACCCCCGGCAGGTTAGCATAATAAAATCAATCCATGGCCTTCTGTTTGCATCCATGTGATATTTTCGGGTGGGCAGACAAAAAAAATATTACACTGAGTTAAGAGTCAGGTTAAATAAATATAGCAGTTTCTATCATTTTTATCAATGGGACATACCCGGTAGAAATGGTGGAGGAGGCAAAGATGAAACCCAATAGTTTCACTGGAATTCGGACTCGGTCCTCTGAATCTGTTTGTAAACATTACACTGTCACATACATTTGTAAACATTACACCGTCACATACATTTGTAAACATTACACTGTCACATACATTTGTAAATATTACACCGTCACAAACATTTGTAAACATTACACCGTCACATACATTTGTAAACATTACACCGTCACATACATTTGTAAACATTACACTGTCACATACATTTGTAAACATTACACCGTCACATACATTTGTAAACATTACACCGTCACATACATTTGTAAACATTACACCGTCACATACATTTGTAAACATTACACTGTCACATACATTTGTAAACATTACACTGTCACATACATTTGTAAACATTACACCGTCACATACATTTGTAAACATTACACCGTCACATACATTTGTAAATAGATAAAAAAATTTCAAAACGTTTCTACACACAAACTATGGATTAGGAGGCGTACTTCGTGTAACGATTATGGTTGCAAAAAATGGAATCAGTGACCCGAATCCAAATTGTGGACAAGGCTGTTTGCATTTTATTTCGCACTAAAGCCCTCAAGAAAGGCATGAATCCATCTGCCTCCCCACCCTCACACACACACACACACCTTCACAGCTATGGATAAATGATGGCGGAGACTTGTTTCTTTGGCCTTTTTAGGCAACCTGTCAAAAGAAAAGTTTGAATTCAAACTTGCATAACTGCTCTTAAAAATTGACCTTGTGTCACCTCTTGCTCGTGGCAGAGAGGTTGTATAAATAAATATTAAAATAATTAGGTTTGGTAAGGTTTTTTGATTTAAAGACACATCAATCTTTGATAGTCATTTAATGCCAAATCATATTTATACAGGTATCATATAAGATTTTTTAAATGAAGAGTTTGTAGGTTACATAATTTTTAAACGAGCCAGAACCTATTTGTTAAATGGTTTCCAGTAAAGTAAATGATTAGATATTTCCATTCGACCCATAGATTAGACCCTAACAGGTTAGAGAGGACTAAGGAGTAATGGCAATAAAGAGGTACTCCGCACGCCCCAAAGCTCCAGGACTGAAGCCTTACCATTTGGTAGTTTAGTGGCATATCCAGCACATTCGTTAGGGAGGACTTACCACTCTTCAGAGATGTAATCACTATTTCCTATAGTCCCTGCTGATTGGGCTAAAGAAATAATTACTTTAAACCATATCATTATTATTTTAGATAAATATACTTGAAACTATACAACTAGATGCTAATTATTTGTTTTACATAGGAAAGTTGATATAAAAGTTGGCAAAAAAAAATTAAAAAACTAAGCAATGTAAATATAAATCTAATGAACTATGACTTCATCATCACTAACCCAATTTTCTATTGATGGAATGAGAAAATTTTCCTGGATTTTAATGTACACATATTCCTTAACTATTGAAGTAATGATTTCTATATCCCATTATCCTTTAAATGATATGCAACCTCATATCGCGAATTCATTAAACCATACTGACAAACCATAGCAACAAAAGTAGATATTACATTCCCCTAATTTTTTCACTAGCGTCTTGTATACATCTCCATTAATATTTTTAAGATTGTTCGTGCCAAAGAAAATTTGGAAAAGATTTTATCCCATTCATATGTTGAACTAGCTTTTTTGCCCTAGCGACATTTCTAATCGACTTTGGCGCGAAATATTTACTTTCCTTTCCAGTAAGGCTTCCCCGGAGAAATAAAACCCACGTAACGATATGCAGGACACGCTTCCTCTTTTGCAGCGCGCATGCGCAAATGAGCAAATGGTAAAACCTGCCAACTGTTCTTGTTGGTGCTGATTTTAAAGTTCAGGTGCATCAAGTGTATTTCTTGGAAGATTTTTTTTTTTTTTTTGCAAATAATAAGTTCAGTTATGCCGACGATGTAACCAACTGAGCTGGCACCGAAAATTCTAACGTCTTTTCCCCAGAATGCATTCGCAGGTGTCAAACTCACAATGCAAACGAAGAAAAACATGAAACGACGAAAAGATATCAACCAGGGAAGCAGCATTTTTTTTCCCTTTTTATTTTCTTTGAAGGATTTTTGCACTCGGCACGCAATTCGATTCTTTCGAATCGATGGACTCCAGTATGTGCACAAGCAAAAAAAATAAATCACCACAAAGCGGTGAGACTTTTGCCGCCAAAATACCTGTAAATAGGCACTAAAGAAACGACTTTGACGTCTTGATGAGCGGGAAAAATGTGTGCATGAGTCACACTGGCGGGATTTTAGAACAAAATTCGAATTCGGAGTGAAGGGGTGTGTGGAAAAATTCAATTCTTAAATAAATAAAATTAATCCATACTTTGATGGACCAGTCGCAAAACTTTTACAGATTCTGTCAAATTTCAATGACTTACTCATTAAACGGTAAACTTACCACCAAAGACTTCTTTAAAATGCATACCAATTACTGTACTCGGTGGCGTATTCCATAGATAATACTATCTGGCATAGCTTCCTTAGTTTACAATAACTAAATCAGATTTCCCCGCAAAAGTTAGATACTGTCAATTGGGACGTACATGTCGATCTGGTATAAAAGTCGACTATAAGATTTTTAGCTCATGATTCTGGCTTTGACCTAAACCTGCTGTATAGGTCGACCTGTAACATATTGACCTTCGACCCAGCCGTCAATCAAGGAATAGGTGCGTCCGGTCGAAGATAACAGGGTATAACTGACTGTGGACGGGTTGAATTGGGTTCAGATGCGACGCTCACAGGAAGCAGGTGGATGTCAAACATTGATATAACCCGGTGCGACAGGAAGTTCAGTTAGTTGGAGTCAGTTGGTTGGAGATAAGATTCTGTAGTGAGAACCAGCACCCAGCAGAGGGTTATGGGCCCTGAGGACCCCCGTTTGAGCAGCCAAGCAGAACGAGAAAGAAGTGCTGCTAAAGACAAATGAACTGGGGGTCAATATGTTGCACTTTGTTCAGTCTCCAACTCACCTCTCACCCTTTCGTAACCCTTTCGCAACCATTTCGAATAATGTATGAGAGGTATATTTTTTCTAAAGAACTGTGTTCGTTCGTCATTACTGTTGATTTTTTTTTCTGCATGTATATGTGTATATGGTTGTGACTATGCAACAGACCCATAAACATATAGGAAGGCCAAAACTTACTGAGTAAGTCTAAATAAGAATAGGCAAAAACTTTTATTTAAAATGTTACGCCATATAAGTGCATTAATGATGTCAATATGTGTATATTCAATAAACTTGCATTATGTCTTATTAAACTGCCATTACTCCAACAGTGGTGGACGGACGTAATTTTTCTCTTTAATCGGAAAAATATGAAACATGAAAATCTTGCACACATGAATATATTGGTATTCACACTGAATATGAATTCACTATCTGTTTTACTACTATGAAATTATGCAGATAAACAACATACCATTGTTGTCAGACTGGCTGCCTGGGTGCTGAGACGTTCCTGTCAGAGTTTATAGTCAGTGAATCAACTGTTAGAAAATGCATGTGATATAACGTTGATATAATACTTAATTTGGCTTATATTCTTGTTATTTTATATTGATTTCTGTGTTAATTTGTTAGATATGTTCATCAAACATGAGTTTACGTTGGAAATGTTTATGTCAGTCGGCTGGAGTTACGGTAAGTGGTAAATATTCATTATTAGGGGTATTCTTCCTCTGGTTGACCACTCTGTGGTAAAGGTTCGGGTTTTGGCCCTGCCGAATAAGTTGGCCCCTAATTTTGTAAAGATTATTTCAGGCTTAAAAGGTCGACTTGCATACAGTAATTTACGGTTATAAGTTTGAATTTCTATGTCCCGAATCAACTGGCTGGAATTATGGACTTAACACTTTCACAGAATATTCGCCTTGTCTTTTTATTTACGAGCTATTTTAACTGCCAAGAATAATGCCCGAGTAGAGAGACTTTTGCCAGAAGCGCTGCCCAGGCCGAATGACTGCTGCATAGTCTGAAACGGGCAGCTGGTGGCATGTGAAAGCAGATAAAACGGAGTATATGTGCTTTTATTAAGGAGGTGACATCTCCACACTGAATGGTGGTTCTCTGAAACTAGTGGACAGGTTCATCTGCAGCGTCTTATCTTCGGAAAATGATATCTATCGATAGGTTATAGAGCATATGGAAATCAGACCGGTTCGATGAAATAAAACACAATTTTTTCCAAGTGGCAGTCGTGTCCATACTACTATATAGATGCACCACTAGGACGCTGACTAAGTGTATAGCGAAAAAGCTTGACTGCAATTGCACAAGAATGCTACGAGCTATATTGAACAAATCCTGGAAGCAACATCTCACAAAACAACAGCTGTACGGCCACCTACCACCCATCTCAAAGACTATCCAAGTAAAACGAACAAGATATGCGGGACACCGCTGAAGAAGTAAGGACAGACTAATAAACGACGTCCTCCTATGGACCCCTTCACACGAACGAGCAAGTGTTCGACGACCAGCTAGAATTTATTTACAACAGCTCTGTACGGACACCAGATGTAGTCTAGAAGACCAGTCGGAAGCTATAGACGATAGAGGCGAATTGCGACAGAGCGGGACGACATGATGATGATGAGAGAGACTTATTTTACTTAATCCTAGGATAAGAGAGAAAACTCAAACCGCATACACTAGAGTCTGTGTATCTTGTCTAATAACTAATGTTTAGACCTCTTAAATATATTTAATTGCTTTTCTATTTCGAGGCACCAATTTCATCTACCTGTGAAAGATTTGATAAACATATAGATTAACCTGCAAATATATTCATCCACTCTTGCACCTGTAATCTGAAAGCAAGCGCCTTTAACACTCGTACAAACTTAATCTCCAAAGAGGAACTTTCGCTGTTTGTCTTCATATCATGTTAGGTGGCAAAAGATGGTGGTGGTTGTGCCAGAGGAGGCAAAACCTCCTTAACCACCTAAACTGTGGCATCACCCCCTGATCGGCTTGGTTCCATCATAAAGTTTCAATTGGAAATAAAGCTGAACTGTTCTCTGGCCATATCAAAGGTCTTATATGTCTTTCCGGAAGAAAAGTTTTAATCCCCTTTGCACTGTGACTAGATGCATTATCCTAAAAATGATTTCATGATCACCAAATCAATTTTCTGTCGATGGAATGAGAAAACTATCCAGGATTTCAATCTACCCATGTCTATTTGTAGTTAAGGTAATGATTGTCATCTCCCCAAGTTTTTAAAATGAAATGACATGAGTGAGTTGAAAAAAATTGGGGGGCGGCGATATCACTGAATATCACTTTCATCCAATTTTCCACACGCCACGATTTTGTTCTCTTTGGCCACATTAACCTCATTTTCTTGTGTATGTCACTTCTGCTAATTACTTGGTAGCTTTTCGGTTAGGTTTTTTTTTCATAAAAATGATATTTTCACTATAAAAATGACATCTCATTCAGCTGATTTCTTACAATTCTATCATGAACATTGATTCCAGTTTTGACTCATTTGTTTCGTGGTACATTTTCTATTTTCAAGACATTATTATTGCTTTGAGTTTGTTTGTTTTTTATCTTGACACTTTGATCTTTTTTGTGATCTAACAGTGTAATATAATGGCCGAGGGATTTCGTTTTATATATCTTGCCTTTGGGTTTAGTTAGGCTGAGAACCTTTCGGCTCAGCACATGGGTTAGTTAGGTGCAAACTTGAGCACAGGTGTTGTCGCGCGCGCAGGGAGGATGTGTTGTTCACAGATGTCAAAATAAAAATCCCAGATAGGACTTGGTGATGTGAATGACGTCATGCACCGGAAGCGTGCGCGGAGGATTTTGGGGGATTTGAAAAAAGTCAGTTAGTTGAGTCTTGCGGTCCGAAGAAGAAAGGTGACTTTCGCTAGCTCACAGTGGTCTTGTGGCGGGTGCCACACGTGTTGGGGGTGCAGATAGAAAAGCCAGCATAGAAAGATTGTGCCTCTCTCTCCTTATGTCGAAAAACCTTTAAACTCAAAGGTAATAAAAAGTTTCGTACCTGAACTAAGAAGTCGTAATGTTACATAGAGAGAAGGTCGCCTTCTAAGTAAGATTTTATTTGTGTATTTCAAGTGATTCTTTTTGTGTTTTTAGCCATCTATTGTCCTTGTAAATTATTCTGTAAAATATGTGTTAGGGTGATGGAGACGAACGTGAAGAAAATTCCACATGTGGAATTTTGAAAAATAATTAATGAAGGATTGTTATGTTTTGACCTGTTGACCCGGCCAAAAATGCCATTCAAGGTAATGCACCGGAAGGAGGTGACACATTCTGGTGGCAGTTATGAGAGGAAATCGCGTGGGCGGAAATTGGCTGATGAAATGGGACGAGGTAAAAAAGATCCCATTATACTCTCATAGACTGACGCACCGGAAGAGAGTGGCCTCTGAACTGGATGACAGTTATTTCCGCTCGATGACGATCACACAGGCCATTCCAAAGAAAGCGGAAGTGACACATCCCTGTCCCCAGATATCGGAAGTAGTCGTGGAGGCGTGTCCATATCAGCGCGTGGGAGTTTGAAGGTAATATAAGGCCGACGAGTTGAGTTCCGGAGTTGAGTTCAACGAGCCAATGGAGACAGGCGAGTAGAGTTGAGGTGGTAGACGAGATGTAGTAAGGAAAGCCAGGGCTCCGGTTGAGCAACCATGGAGAACGAGAAAGACACAACGCTGACGGCCATAACTTTGGGGTCAAAATATTTCAGTAATGTTCGGTCTCAAGCCCCCTCTCACAAGCAAACTTTGACGAACCCTTTCGAAACTTACAAATAAAGATGAGAGGTAAAATATTTTATAAAGAAGTCTTCCTGCGTCTTTCTGTGTGCGTCGTTTATTCTTGCGACTTTATCATTGTGCGTCTGTTTGATTATTTATTGTGTCGTTATGATGCTGCATGAACATGTACATGTGTATATAAGCATATTTATTATGTGAGTATATAACAGTAAGTGTTTTTCGTGTTTCGGGATTCCTATGTTCTCTGTATATATGTTGTGAACATTTTATATACGTTTCACATATCCATATATCTGGTTATGGTACAACAGCATGCTTACCTTTTTT
Organism: Sepioteuthis lessoniana; assembly: GCA_963585895.1. NCBI lineage: Eukaryota > Metazoa > Mollusca > Cephalopoda > Myopsida > Loliginidae > Sepioteuthis > Sepioteuthis lessoniana. Next base: position 2,846,937 of record OY757915.1, on the reverse strand, counting down.
AACCACCAACCCCCATTTATCTTATAATTGTGTCGAATTTTAGACAAAGCAAACTGGGAATAACCAACATCTTTCGACAGACTTCATTGTGCTTTGCCTTCTTGAACGGTTTTCACAATCTTTTCCATTGTTTCAACTGACAGTTCTTTTGTTTGAGACTTGTTTCTTTTCAATTAGCTATGTCTAACTGCTTCTTGAGATCGAAAAGAACTATCTTTTAACTGTAGACCGATTTGTTTATGTAGGCTTCTGTTGATATTTATTTTAGGAATGCAAATTATAAGATAACTGCATAATTTTTTCTTCAACATTGGGTTATTCCATGATATCTTCTTCAGCATAAATTTGAAAAATATACTATTTAAATAGTTTAATCGAGTTTAAGATATATTTTGTGAAGCCAGTATGTTTAGCTATTAAAGAAAGTTTCCTTATGTCTTATCTGTTATTAGTTTATTTACAGCCAAATAAAAAAATAAGTGAACATCTTTTACGTGTGGTGATTCCATGATTTTAGCCAAGTTTGAATTTTTAAGATGAAGTATTATTAATTTGTATAAGGATTTTTTCGTCTTCTTTTGTTTTGGTCACAAATCTCAGATTATCATTTGCCCAGTCGGCTGGGGCTGTAGAATACACCGTCTGCACCTCTGCAGAGGGGTAAGACCCCCACCCCACCCCAACGAGTGTCCTGGTATATGACACTAAACAGTCTGATGGTGAGGTCCCAGTAATGCTGGGGCCTTGGGGAATAAGGAGCACCCCTTCATTGCCATTGCTCCCAGGTCCACTCTGGCCCGGTCTGGTTACACCTGATAGGGCCCTATCTATGGGTTAAATAGAACTAACGGCATGCTTATGCTAAACTGAATATCTTGAAATAGAAATGGTTTTTGACAATTGAACCGTCCTTACATTTGAAGTGCGTGCTCGTGCTAAAATGAATTATTTCAAATAGAACTGTTTTTTGACATTGAAACTGTGTTTACACTAAACTAAATAGTTTAACATAGAACTGTTTTGACATGTAACTGTGTGTAAACAAAATCTGTACTTTTACTAAACTGAATTAGCTGAAGTAGAATTGCTTGAATAAACTGAATAGCTCGAAATAGAAATGTTTTTTTACAATTAAACTGTACTTACATTTAAACTGCATACTTATGCTAAACTGAATTGTTTTAAATTGAACTGTTTTTGACATTGAAACTGTACTTACACTAAACTGAATTGTTATATATAACTGCTTGAATAGTTTGAAATAGAAATGTTTTTGACAATTAAACAGTGTACTCATGCTAAACTGAATTGTTTGAAATAGAACTGATTATTTACATAAAAATGGATTTGGGGTTAAATAACCTACAAAGGTTGATATGCCATAAAACCCAACAAACCAAACCACACCATCAGATTCTACAGTCCTTAGTAAGAAGAGTGAATTGGAAAAAAACAGCCTCAATGAGAATCGAACCTTCCCCCATACCTTCCTCTTTCTGATTCGTGTTGCTTTTGTAGAATTACATAAAGAAATTTATTTTTAGAAAACAACAAAAATATGATAAAAGCGTTACTAGTAAAAAAGAAAAAGAATTTAAAGGCTTCGTTTGATTGATGCAAAAGTAATAATCATCATCATCATCATCATGTCACGCGATCAGCATGGATATCCCTGACCCTCGCACGCTACCCCTCCCTATCGTCCATTGCTTTCGGCAGGTCTTCAGGGCTACATCACGTATGGGCACAGAGCAGCTGTATGTAGGTTCGAGCTAATCGTTCTGCTTTTGATCGTCCATGTGAAGGGGTCCACCGAGGTACATCGCTTATGTGTTCATCCCTACTTCTCCAGCAGTGTCCCGCATGTCTGTTTCGTCTAATTTTGATAGTTTTCGTGATGGGTGGTCGGTGGCCGTGCAGCTGCAGCCGTGTGGGGTACTGCTTCCAGGACCTGTTCAATATTGCTCGCAGCCTTCTTGTGTACTTTCCGTCAAGCTTTTTCTCCATACGTTTAATTAGCGTCAATGTTGTGCATCCATATAGTAGTATCGACACGACCGTTGCTTGGAAGAAACTGCGCTTCATTTTATCGGTTAAGTCTGACTTCCATATGACCGATAGCTGTCCATGCCATTGCTAGTCGCGTGTCGATGTCTGTCTCGATTGATGAGACACTGCTTCCTAGGTAGGTGAACTACTAGTTTCAGACTGCTACCGTTTAGTGTGGAGATGTCGCCTGTTTGATTAAAATACATATATTTCGTGTTGTGTGCATTGACATGGAGGCCAATGCCTGCAGCGGCTCGTGCCAGACCAAAAGTAACATTACAACTAATATTATTTGTGTATTTTAACAAAAGCGACGTCAATTTCGGCATTTGGGGAAAATATTGAATGAAAGATATATGGTTATGTCTGATCTTCCGTAGTCAGTTTATTTAACGTAGCCTAATCGGCTAAGCAGCTGCCTCGATTAGACTAATTTCTGAAGCTGAATAGATGATAGTTCAAATCATCTCAGAAAATTATTTTTTTTATTTCTGGTTTGCGCAATGAACGACAGTTAGAGAACTGCGACTAAAACAAAGTAAATTCAATGAAAGAAATACAATTCGAACAAAAATTCTATCTACGAGGATTATTAATATTCGTTGAGGTTTAAGACAATATTATTACATGTTCTAATTAGCACTGATGACGATGTATCAGGTGCGGGTGGTGTAGGATGTACGGATGGTGTATGAGGCACGGGTGGCATAAGAAAAAGGGGTGAAATATGAGGAACGAGTAGTGTAGAGATACAGGTAGCATATCATGTACGGGTGGCGTAAGAAGTACGGGTAGTGTAGATGTACGGGCGGCGTAAAAGGTACGGGTGGTGTATGAGGTATGGGTGGTGGTGACACACTGGTAGTATATCCGGCACTGTTATTGAAGTAGGAACGGGTAGAATATCAGGTATGGGTAGCCTCTGATTTTTTTTTTTTTTCTAGTATCGTGATATGAAAAATAAACCAAGGCAAGAAGTGAAAGAAAATATTGAAAAAGCCCTGAATATGAATACGGCAACGAGTTACTAAATTTCATTTTATAATTATTCCTGTTTATGTGCTTATTTGATAGATGTTTGTTTCTTTGAAGATTTACACCTTATATTCTTTTAGTTTTTAATAGTTCCTGTCATTAATGTAATCTCAATGTAATGCCAAACATTTATTTTTCGTATAATTCTACAGCTTATCAAAGTAAATGCTTATGAAGGGTTAAATTGATAGTAGACAAATCTCATGTTACCAAAAAGCTAGATGGGAACAACGCAAGAATGCTACGAGATATATTGAACAAATCCTGGAAGCAACACCCCACGAAACAACGGATGTATGGCCACTTAACTCTCATCTCAAAAACCATCGAAGTAATACGAACAAATCAGGCGGGAAACTGCTGGAGAAGCAAAGACGCACTCATAAGTGACCGCTACATATGGATATGACATTGTTGGTCGACCAGAAAGTGTTGTGGTTCATAGCCTTTTTTTTTTTTTTAATTCTGAGAAACCCTATATATCAAATTTTTATCAAGTAATCAGAGTTGACGATTACTGGTATGCTACGAGCGCCTACAACTTTAATATGCAAAGATCAGACATTCTTGTTCCTGGATGTTATTAAAAAGGATTCCGTTATTTCGTGCTTGGTTTTATTTCCTTTATTTAACCTTTAATAGCTGAAAAAGAAAACAAAAGAAAAAAAAATATAATCGAAAACAACCTGTCATTACTGCTGGTGCTGCTGGTGCTGCTACTGCTATTGCTCTTTCGCGCCTTTTTTTCTTTAACCCTTTAGCAACAGAAAAAGAAATAAAATTGTTATCGAAAAATATTTGATTGAAAACCAACAGAAATAAAAGACACAAAACAAGGAGGGAAGCAAACAAATGGCGATCAAAAAGAAAAAGACAACATATTTTGTTATTCAATATTAAATTTATATTACGAGAACTATTTTTCTTTGTACATATTTAGCTGTTTTTCCTTTTCAAATGTTTACACATGTAAACAACCGCCATCTTTTATCTCAGACGTCAAGGCGTTTACATCAGATGAACATTTAAAACATACACAGTAAGGTCCCAAACAAACATTATTTGTACTTTTATTTACGTTCTGGTTTTTTTTGGGGGGGGTATTCGGGGTGAGACGCGAAACTTACAAAGATTATAATTATCGACATAAGGAACTATGCAAATTTGCCAATCTACACAAGTGCGCATGCTCTTGAAAAAAATGTTAGCAAATATCAATAAGAGAGCGATTGACAATTGCTGAACATATTTACTCAACTTCACAAACCCACTTGATAAAAGAAAAATAGTCACATCACTGAATATAACTATTAAGGCTTTCAACAATTTAATGGCGTCAGGGAATGAAGAACTTTTGAAAGCAAAGAATACACTTATGGAAAGTAGTCTACAAAATGCAATGAACTTAGTTGGAATACCAAATGCAATTCAAGAAATATCAGCGCATGAATTAAATGCAATGAACTCACTGTCGAAGAATTGGTAAAAAAAGATGGTAAAAAAATTGGTAAAAGATTTGGTAAAAGAATTGGTAAACGAAATTTGGTAGAAGACAAAGATGTTAAAATGTGAGGAGAGAAAACAGGAGAAATATAACAGGAATTTTCATAGAGTTTTTACTAAATAAATCGCTTATTGTCAGGTTTATAGGTATTTAGAAATGGAATAGGTGATCGAAGTTCAAATTTTAGATGAGGCTAACTCCAATAGGGACAATGATTTATTTAAAGTAAACGTAATGTGCGCCTCGGGTGTTGTAATGGTTAGCAAGTTAGACTAGCAAACCTACACGAGTAAGTTCGAATCTCACCGGGTGCCTCATTTATACAACCCTGTTCCACATCTAAGTAAAAAAGCTCAGTTAATTGTTACATTTAAACTTGCAATTATAATTGCAAGTTTAAATGTAACAATTAACTTCTAATAATTATTAGAAGTGATCGAAGATCTTACATATTTCGTAAAAGAAATAGTCGAGCAACTGTTTATCTTTATTCCAGAGCAAGAAGAAAAAAATCTTTATCAGCACATGTCTTTGTAGCGACAGCAACCTTCAATGATTACTGATTTATATTAAGCAACCTAAAGAAGTTGCTCATAATAGTGTAATGGTTACTATCGTTGGAAATGGACACGATGACCCGAGTTCAAATCCTGGACAAGGTTGTTTGCATTTCACATAGCGTTAATATTCTCCCTTTAGCTATGACTAAATAGTAGGGCAGACTAGGCTCTTCACATAGCGCTAATACTCTTGGGAAAGGTATGAATCCAATTATTCTCATTCCAGAAATGAGTAAAATAGTGGGACAAACTGGGCTCTTTAGCCTTGGCATGGCAAATTATCTTGGAGAAGGAAAAGTCTGAATTCAAAACTGTTAAACTCGACTTAAAAATTGACTATGTGTCGCATTCTCCTCGTGCAGAAAGACTTGGTAAATATATATATATATATATATATATATATATATATATATATATATATATATATATATATTAAACAAATTAGAGAATGCTTAGGGTTACAGTTATCGTCGCAGGAAATGGATTCATCCACCCGAGACTGTTTGTATTTCATTTCGCACTTATGTCATAAAGGGAGGCATGAATCCATTTTTTTGCCTCTAGCTACCGGTAAATAGCAAAACATAGTAGATTCTTTTGCCTTAGTAAGGCAACAAGCCTATGAGAAAGAAAACTCTGAATTCAAGCTAGTTCTTGTCTGAATTTCTGAGACGAAGCTTGACGATTTTTATCATTAAGGGTTTTCGGACTATTGTCTTCATCTTTATTGTTATTTCCACAACGTTTCGGTCGATATGTCCTCCGGCCTTCTTCATGTGTTTGTCGAACTCTGGAACCTTCACGGAACTTCGAACTACGTCCTTTATTGAATTCACAGGGGTCGCCTGTTCTGATTCCGTTAGCCATAACCGAGTACAAGTGTTAAGTAGTCCTGTATTGTTACTCGCCTCTAGTCAGGATTGAACCAGCAACCTCTAGATGATTGCCCCCTTAGAAGCATCTTGCAGGATACATAGCGTAACGGTTATAGGCGTTGGTTCCCTAAGGTTCTAAGGAGACAATCGCATTCACCTCGTATATTATCAAAATTTAAATCTCGAGCAAAGCGATGACCACAGTTTATTCTTATATTAGAAATCACTTTCATTTCTAGACACCATGAAGGATCTTTTTTTTTTTACTCTTGTTCAGAGGCTATTTTTTGCTTTTCTTCTTCTTTTTTTTTTTTTTTTTTTCTTCGGCTATTGAAATATTTAGCAATGAAGTAACATTAAAATATAATAAAAGAGCTATCTCACTTTCGATTTTAGGTATATTGTAATTCAAATTTAAACCTAGAGTTAAGCAATGATGACACTATTTTCAGATAAGAAATCAACTTCGTTTCTACCGTTACCAAAAATATCAGATAAAATTTTTGTGGGGGGTTTTGAGATGTCATTTTTGTTTTTTGTTGTTTTTATTTTTTGGAGGGGCGGGGTCAGTTTTTATTTTATCTCGTTTCTAAATTGTTTCGTTTGGTTATTCGGTTATTCTGTTCATTCTCTTTTCTTCAAGTAAAATATTTTTTCCAAAAAATTACCGACGCCGACTACGCCGATGACATAGCATTACTAGCGAATACACCCAACCAAGCCGAAACACTACTGCATAGTTTGGAACGAGCCGCCGAAGGCATTTGCCTCCATGTCAATGCACACAAAACTGAATATATGTGCTATAATCAAACAGGTGACATTTCCACACTAGACAGAACCTCTCTGAAACTGGTAGACAAATCCACCTACCTAGGAAGCAGTGTCTCGATAGCGTTCGATAGCCTTTCGATCATATGGAAATCAAACTTCAAATAGTTTCTTCCAGGCAGCGGTCGTGTGGATACTGCTATATGGATGCACTACTTGGACGCTAACTAAACAGCTGGAGAAGAAGCTAGACAGCAATTACACAAGAATGTTGCAAGTAATATTGAACAAGTCCTGGCAGCAACACCCCACAAGGCTCCAACTATACGGCCACCTGCCTCCCATCACGAAAACTATCCAAGCTAGACGAACCAGACATGCAGGACACTGCTGGAGAAGCAAGGACGAGCTCATAAGTGATGTACTCCTATGGACCCCCGCATATGGCCAAGAAAAAGCAGGACGACCAGCTCGAACATACATACAGCAGCTATGTCGGGATACGGGATGTAGCCCTGAAGACCTGTCAGAGGCGATGAATGGTAGGGAGAAGTGGCGAGAGGAGGTCAGGGATATCCGTGCTAGCGGTACGACATGATGATGATGATGATGATGATAATCTAAGTGTTCTTTCGCTGACCAGCTATCAAAACTTTTTTTCCTGCCTTAGACAAAAGACAGGCTTTTACTTACAGAACTCACCAACATTAAGTTTCATCTACGAAGAAAATATCATCATAGGTTGGCCAGTAACGGAACCTGTTAAAATATTATGAAGAGAAATGAAAAAAAGTATCATGAGTACACTAGAGAGACTTTTTGCGGATAGAAACTAAGGAAATACGTGAAATAACTTTAAAACTCCAAGATGCTTATTTTTTTCTCCTTTTTGTTCTCTTCTTTTTTTGCTACAAAAAGGATCCAAATTTATTTGAAATATTTTTTTCTTTAATTATCCGATTCTTTCCCCTTTTTTATCGTTTTTATATGACTTTTGTATATGAAACATTCTCTAGACGCCATGAAGGATCTTTTGTACTTTTGATTGGAGGCCATTTTTTTTTTGTTTTTCTTCTTTTGTTTTTTCTTTACTTTGTTTTACTTTTTATTTCTCTTTTTCTTTTTTTTCTTTTTTTTTCTTTTTTCTTTCACTGGCGAAACATATTGCAATGAAGTGACATTAAAATACAATATGAGAGCAGAGTGCATTTCTCTTCTACACGACACACTCACCTTTGAGACAAATAGGCAATCACCTAACTTTCATGGCGGCAAAACGAACGGAAATGATCAAGTGTTACCAGTCAATAGATTTTTTTTTTCTTTTTTATGCACGTCTTTGAAGAAAACCTAACACCTATCAGTGTTTTATTTTTATTATTATTATTTTATTATTATTATTATTATTATTATCATTATTATTATTATTATTATTATTATTCCAGTTTTGTGTTTAGTGAAAGAAATGTTGATTGAATTTTGTAACAATTCAAATTTCCGGAAAAGGTTTATTCATTAAGAATCTTCACTCTTCAAGAGCTCCTTTCATTTTTATTTTGTTTTTCTTTCGATGCTTTTAAAGAATTCTTTTAAAGAATCTATTACGGTTAAAAAGATAACTATGATAGTTAAGAAGTTTTGGGGTTGCTGTTGCCTGGTAGGAGATACTACTTAACAAAAAGAAAAATGAATCGAAACTTCTAACAGAAATCAGGTACTGATATTTCAGGATGTCTAAGGACGTTGAGAACAGTGTTTTGTTTTGATTTGTTGTTTGTTTGTTTGTTTGTTTGTTTGTTTTTGTTTTGTTTTGTTTTTTTGGCGGGGGTTATTGGTGTGTGTGTGTGTGTGTGTGTGTGTGTGTGTGTGTGTGTGTGTGTGTGTGTGTGTGTGTGTGTGTGTGTGTGCCTCAAGATAGAAAAATTATACTAACATGATCAATGAAAATATATTGCAACTTTGGTTTTATTTACACGAAAGTTTATCTGAAAACAAATATTAGGAAAGATTATGCATCCAGTGGAGGAGAGAAAATGACTCGATCATTTTTGAGTTGATTACAAGGAAAGGTGTCGAAAAATCATCTCTCTCTCTCTCTCTCTCTCTGTCTCTGTCTCTCTTGTAAAATGTTCTTTCCTTCGGAAGATAACAAAGTATCCGTTGATACAAACTTAATATTCGTCCATAGAGCGCCTCAGGTGGTGTAATGGTTAGTAAGCAAGACAAGCTAACCAATACGAGTGAGTTCGAGTCTCATAGGGTGCCCCATTTATTTGGCCTTGAGCCACATTTAAGCAAAAAGCTTAGTAAATTACAACTTAATATTCGTCTGTGTCAGCGTCACACATTTCATCATTTTAATTTATTTTTATTATTGCATTTCGATCAATCATAAATCCACCGTAATTTTAATAACAAAGATGAAAAATGAATTTGTCCAATACAAAAGTTTATTAAAATTCCTGAAATCCACTTCGATCTTTATTTATCCTCAAATCACTATGGTCTCTCACTTGATTAAATTATCAGAGTCTAATATCTTGTAGGGCGTTTTAGGATATCATCATATTATATACATTTTCATATAAAAGCTAGCGGAGAACTACACAAGAAGACTGCGTGCTGTTTTCAAAAAATTCAGGTGGTAGCACCCAATAAAATAGCAGCTGTACGGCTACTTATTTCCCATCTCCCAAACCAAGATGAACAATACGTTTTGGGCACAGCTGGGAAAACAAGGATGAACTCATCAGCGACGTTTTCATATGGACTCCTACTCATGGACCAACAATTTTGTGCGGACATTGGATGCTATCAAGCGAACTTGCTAAGAATCATAACTGAAAGGGGTGGATTTCGATTGTGAGTCAAGGGGATCTGTGCTGTCGGCATGCTTTGGTAATGATGACGATGATGATTATATTAAGCATCGTGTGATGCATAGAATTTCTTATAAAATTAGCATACAAATTACAAACGGGAGATTAAAATAGGCTGTCTCTACCCAACAGAGAGGTGACCTATCCTCCAGAAAAAGAGATTTACTGGGTATGACTACATTACATCTGAAGGTGATGCTCCCTGTCATTGGTCCCAAGTCCACTCTGAGACGCTCGCGTTATTATTGTCCTCTTCGCAGAAAATGGACACAGCGACCCGAGTTCAAATTCTGGATGAGACAAATACATTTTTAAAAAATCTATATTTATGACTATTCCCAAAAATCTGGTTCTGTACCGATTGCATGTTGAAAAACAAAAACCTCCCCGATGTTATCGTAAAAAATAATAAATTCGTTAAAGATCTTGTTGATAAGCCCGGATTCGCTGATGATCTGGTATTGAAGGTGGCGTCGGCTTTTCCCAGAATTCATTCGTAGGTGTCAAACTCACCGAGAAGAGAGGGAAAAAAATTGAATAACGAAAAGACATAATCAATAAGGACGATTTTTCACACGGCATGCTATTCGGTCGACCCCGATGTTCGCACAAAAATACACACCTTGTGAACGGGGAGGGTAGCGGAAAGAAACAAAAAGAGGGAGATTAACAATTAAAAAAAGTGAGAGTTCAAATCAGAAGAGAAGCCGTTACTTGGAAAATGGCTTTCAAAAAATAAAAATAATATTCAAACGTGAAGGTTTGCAAACTAAAAATGTTGTCTCTAGGAAGAATTAAAATTAATGAGCCGAAAAAGAGAAAATCCTCTGAGAGATAAATTGAATTATTTCATGATTATATTTACAAAGTTCCGTTAAATACAAATGCTTACATAGGTAGATGCCCACTCTATCGGTGGCACATAGAATACGCTAATTGTACCCTCTGCAGAGAGGTAATACCCACCCCTAAAAATAGGTGCCCTGTCAATGATATAAAACTGCATCTAATGGTGAGTCTTCAGAGGTTGAAAGTGTCAAGTACCCCTTCAGTGCTATTACTCGCAGGTTTCGTAGTCGAGGGAGACTTGGAGGCTCCCTTTTCAATTGCTACTACACTGATATGTAGGGGACAGCGCTACTACTTTCCCTGGATTGCTCCACTTTACCCTTGATACGTACCTTATATTGCTGAGTGTTAAGCAAGGAAGTATCAAGTACCATTTTTAAAGTCTTTGGTATGACGTGACCTGGGATTGAACGCAGATCTACCGGACCATTGGCGAACAATCTACCCACTAGGCCAATGAACCGGTTCAAGTAAGCGATCTCCCCGGTTTACTTTGACCCAATTTAAGAGTACCTGTTTGAGACTCATCTATGAGTCAATTTAATCTATTCAGAATTACTCTTATTCAATAGGGCTGTCAGTAGAAAAATTCTTATGAAACAAAGCAATAATGTTAATATTAATGCATAATGAACGTGATTCCTTAACCTCTAGACATAAAATAATCCTCGTCGGGTTGAAATTCCGTTAACATCAATCAATCAAACTATCACATGATAGATGCTCTTTGGATTCCTGCAGTTGAGTGAGTTTTAAGAAATTAATCTTGCAATCCATTCCTAATGTGGTCGACAGCCCAGTCGGCAGGGGCTGTAAAATACTTGTAGGTTCTTGCAATTTAACACACCTCTAATGAGTGTCTTGGATATGATATTAAATAGTCAGATGTTGAGGCTGGAGCTTTGGGAAATACAGGGTACCCCTCCATTGCTATCATTCTGGCCCGGTGTGGTAGCACTTGATAGGGTCCTATCAATGGGTCAAATTGAACTGTGTGACATTTAAACTGTGTGCAAACAAATGACTTATACTAAACTGAATTGTTTGAAATAGAACTATTCGCCCATTCAAATATGTGTAAACAAATGACTAATTTTTAATCGAATTTTTAGAGATACATAGCAATACTTGCAGCCATTTAAGTGTGTCCGAAAGAATAAACTTAGACTCGTTTAAAAATGTTATCAACAAAATCTTTTTACAAAAAAAAGTAAGTAAAGTTGGTGACCGTAGTCGAGGGTGACCCGAAGGCCCCCATTTCGATAGCTAGTACACCAAGGTGTAGGGGAGGGTGCGACTCATGTATAAAGAGGATTTGGCATTAAATAACTAACAATGGTTGATATGCCATAAAACCAAACCAAACTAATGTGGCCGATACACGTAACCATCTACATAAGGACACCAACTAAAAAGCCATGGATAGAAAGCAAGACTTATGTCACAGTTTGGGAGGCTTTTCGGGAGAAAGGAATGCTAATTTAAAGCTCACCAATGACTTATTCTTTCAAAATTCCATGGTTATTAGGTCCTAAATATCATTATTTTAAAAATGGGTGGCATACTGTCAAAAGAACTGAGATTGAGAGTTGAAATAGTTTCTTACTTGCTTGATTGGTTGATTTATTTTAAGGGCATTTCAAACTTTCAAGTGTTATTTTACGTTTAGAGGTTAGGGAATTGCGTTCATTGTACATTTATGTTTAAACTTTTTGCATAGTTGTTTTTTACACTCATTATCAAGTATTCCTATCTAATACAAATATTTGCACATAGTTGTATGGTTTCAAATGATTTATTGGTTAGTTTTAACGTCAACCCGTCTAGCGTTATTTTATGCCTTGGCGTGAGAGAATTGCTTTCATTGTACATTTTTATTTGCATTCTTTTGTCACAATTTCTTTGTGTACTTATTTCTTCTTGCACACATTTATGTGATATACGTATCTTATACAAATAATTAACTCACAGTTGTATGGTTTCAAGTATTCCTATCTAATATTAAAAATTCAAGTAATTATTTCTATCTGATAATCCAAGAACAGTAACTTTGTTCATAACATGAATCATCTGAATCTTTCGTTTGCCAGGAAATCTACACTGGTTGTCAAAAAATGAGTCTAGGTTGGTTTTGGTTTTGTTTTTTGCGGGGGGGGGTGATTGTTGGTTTGTTTGTTTTTTTGTTTTTTTGTAATGTTTTAAATGTCATTTTAATAAGTAAAATTTGAGATTTTTAAAGGAATTTTTTTTCGATATTGTGCAATATTTTAATTCATACTAGTTACGGGATGTATATCATGTAACTGGAGCATTTCCAGCCGCAAAAAGTACTCGCAACAGTGGATAATATCGTGTTTGTTGGTTTGCTGATACTACAAGTGCAATTTGAAAGTCACACAGATGAAAGTGCCAAGTGGTTGAATTTGGTAACTTTTACTTTACGATTTCGAATTGGAGTAAGAAAAAAATTTGTTGTGCGAAAGTTGAAGTTCAAAGTTGATCACAATTCTTGTAACCAGATGGTTCTAGAACCGCGACATTCAAGTAAGGCTAGCGAAGCCTAAAACCGTAGATTCCGAGGCCGTGTTCCTGGTCATAGAGGCGAATTCGGTAAGTAACACTCAGAGGGTATCAGGCGAGCTCGGCATCTCATAGTCTTGTATGTTTCGTCATTTTCACGATCCCAGAAAAATCATCAAAAACTGCTAAATTGTGCTTCCTGTAATCAAAATATTGCATATATTTTTATTCACTGCTGAAGTAATAAAGTACCTCTGGATTAAATATCCTAATCCTAAACAAGATAGAATGCTAAACAATGTAAACGGATTTTATATATTTCAGATAGTAAAAAAAAGTACAGATATTCTTTTTCTTCTTTAAAGAGAATTGACTTAGATGTTGCACAAAGCGTAGAACTACCACAAGAAAAATTGGTATTCTTTGTCCAAAAGCCATCCCGAAAAAAAGATGATAAATGAATAAATTTTGTAACTATGCGACAAATAAAAACCTGACAAATTTGAGTAAAGAGTCCAAAACAAGAGATAAGAAGACTATCTCAATCAGTGATGAGAAAACTTTCTTAACTAGAGATGAGAAGATTATCTCAACTAGAGATAGACTATCTATCTAGACTATCTCAGTGATTAGAAGACTATCTCAACTAGAGATAGACTATCTATCGAGACTATCTCAGTGATTAGAAGACTATCTCAACTAGAGATAGACTATCTATCGAGACTATCTCAGTGATAAATTGTGTGCTAGTTAAAAGTTACAGGTTGAACTTACAAGTTCGAGTTTGGAAAGGTTAAAAGCTTACACATGTCACTCCTGTCATAATAAAGTTTTGTTTTGAAATCGACTGTAAGCGAGATAATAAAACAAACATTTGAATAGATAGTCAGCTGATATTTGAATGACTTGGCTAGAAAGGTATGATTACGTGATATTATCAGATTGATTAAGAGAAGAATAAGCAAAATATATACAAGAGTTCAAAGACGCAGTGGTGGGTAGTCGATGAGTAAATCGGCGAATTAGCGTCGGACAATTCCAGTTCGAGTCCAGTCGGCAGTTAAGACGAGCGGCCCCTGTTGGAGTGAGGCTTGGTCAGGGTGAGGAAAATGAAGTCTGTATTTGTTCGTTTCGTTTGCTACGGGTTGACACATCTATTTTATTTTATTCTCTCTCGTATTGTGATGACTACTGTGAATATGTACAAAGTCTTTTTTATCTAAAAGGGATGTCAAAGATAGATTTTTTACGACAGAAAATTATAATCTTTATCCAATGGGGTTTGAGAGAATGATATGGTCAAGAGAGTCAAGATTCTACCTTAATAGTGATGTTCCGGAATATTGTCTTAGAAGATCAGCGGAAAAATCATTTCCATTGTCTAAAAATAGCCGTTAAACTTGAAAATGGTGTAGAGAGAGCTTTTTCTTCTTCTGGAGTTGGTGAACTAAGTCGATGTGACACGCTTATTAATCCTAAAGAATGTATTTATATTCTTGAGAAAAGACTACTACCAACAACCGAGATGGTGTTCCCTCGGTAAATCGAGCAGTTATCATTTTTCAGCATGACAATGCACCTTATCCCTTTGGCCTTAAGACTAGAGTGTTCGCCAACGGTCCGAAAGACTGGGGTTCAATCCTAAGTCGAGTCATACCAAAGACTCAAAAAATGGTACCTGGTGCCGCCTTGCTTAACATTCAGCATTATAAGGTAAGGATCAATGGTAAAGTGGAGTAATCCAGGGAAGGAGTAGCGCCCTCCTCTACACCTTGGTGTAGTAGCTATTGAAAAGGAAACCTTTGGATCGCCAACTATATTGCTAAAGTGTTATGAAATGGGCTTTGAAATCGCATTAAAAATGATGTTCTGACCTTGACAAAGTCTAAATTTAAGACAATATTTATAGACAACATTTATAGTATAATAAGAAGAAAGCTATTTCTTAAGATATTTTCTTATGAAGAGATCCTGTTTGAAGCGATAAAGAATGAGTGGAAAAACATTTCTATTAAACAATGTAAGAAACTGATTAGCAGCATGTCTCCAAGAATTATTTTACTCCAGAAAACCCTATGGTAAAACCATCCCATGCTGAAAAGGACATAATATATCTATGTATTAAAAGTCTTGTTTTGTATTTTTCTTTCTTACGTTAACTTTTCTTTTATAGAACAATTAATATGATGCATGTTTCCTTTTTTCCCACGAACATAGAAAAAATTAACAAGATATCAATGCATACAGGTTGATAATTTCACAAGAGATGATAACAAAACATGAATTTGATGTTTCGTGTGGAATCTTTAAACTCTTTTCATAGTAAATCTATCATAATAAAATAACCTTGAATAGTTTTAATTTTTGCTTAAAGTCTCTTTGGAATATAACTATTTACTTTTGTCCATTGAAATGTACGCGGTGCATACGATAAGTTTCCAGACTTTTTTCGTATGGGCACCTTTATTATCAAGTCCCCTTCGAAGTAATCTCCTCCAGCTGCAATGCACTTGTTCTACCGTTATAACAACTTCAGGAAGGCACCATGGACGTCCTCTTGTGTGAGCGTGTCAATGACCTTCGTCACAGCCTCTTTAATCTCCTCAATTGTCTCATAACGACAACCTCTGGGCTTAAGGAATAACCAAAAGTCACAGGAAGCAAGGTTTGAACAATTGGGAGTGTGAGGAACTGTCCATCTTGGTCAAATAGTCTGTGACAAGGATGGAGTTGTGGACTGGTGAACTGTCCTGCTGGAAATGCTACTGACCAGATTTGAAGAGTGCTGGCCTCTTCCCAAGGAATCTCTTCCTGAACTCCCTCAAAACCTCAACATAGTAACCCTAACCCTAACCCTTTGGTCAATCAACTCTGGTCTATTGACATCCTTACTCCTCCCACACCTCTTATCATCCCTCACAGACTCCCTGCCTTCCTTGAATCTCTTATGCCACTCAGAAACTGATGCTCGATTCATGTAAGATTGTCGAAAAGCAGTCTGAAGTATTCCATACGTTTCTGTGGTATTTTTCCAAGTTTAAAACAGAATTTTATTGCATATCGTTCTTCCACACGTCCAGATTGCATCTTTGAAATTCACCAGCTGTGGTAATCAGACTTTAGTAGGGTGTATTCCAATTGCTGCTGTAGCTGTTCATTTGAACCTGAAATCAGGAAAAATTGGTCAATCATCTCATAAGATGTATAGCAATAACATCGTGAATTTTCAAGAGTCTACGACAATTTTAAATGTCCGTACGAAAAAAGTCTGGAAACTTATCGTATGCACCTCGTATAAGCAAATTATTTTTAAGTTTGTGACGACTATATTTGTCGAACTAAAATATTCAAAATAATGACAGTATCTTACCTCCATCACAAAAATCATTTCTATTGACAACTTCTTTTGTTATTATT